>JAZKJV010007631.1:0-682019 GCA_037367405.1 Ottelia alismoides
TGCTGAGGGGAACTTGATTTGAAGATCAGGTTCTCCTGAGGAGTGTGAGAAGAAGGATACGGGAGATGGTCGTGGAGATCGGGAAAGAAGACCATTGTGCCGACATCTTCTCAAGAGGGATGGAATGATCAGCAAACCACGATTTGCTTGCGATTGCAGGGTATTTGACGTACACAAATCAAATACAAAACAAACACATTGATTCACCTACTCAACACTGGTGAAGGCACGTTAAGGTTCGTCCGCTTATCTTTTCGATTTTAATTTACTGAAAAATCAATCTTGAAAATTAAGCGAAGCTGTTATGTGATGAAATATTTCACAAAGACTGTCCTGAGTCCATACAACTAGTTGCACCTACTTTCAGCCAGTATAGGTGTAAGTACGGACCGTTTAAACGGCTACCCGTGTTACTTGAGGACGGAGCCTTCCGCGGTGTCCTCTAAACCACCTTCTCTTCTAAGAGAAGTCGGACCGTGAAACGGCTACTCGAGACCCTCACTGAAAAGTAGCTAATTGTTTTTAAAATCAGTAGTCTGAATGAAGTGTTTCGGTTTTTGGCTCTGTCTTAAGGTGTGCGATCTTGTCACAATGAGTGGGTTTCTCTCCACCAAACACAGGTCAAATTTTTGTCAATTTTATTTACAGTCGCCTTGATTAGCAGTCCCGGTTTTAAATTGAGATTATAATTGAATTTATGTGAGCACAAGAATTCACGCCTAATGAACAGTCCCAATTCATTTTATTCCTAAGTTGTAAAACTTGAGGAAGGAGAATTGAAAAATACAATGCAGACGTAAATCAATGATGCAAGTAAGAAGAAGACTTATAATGAGTCCTCACATTCTTCATACGTGATGCAAGATAAGGAATTTAAATTAAACTAAATGATATGCACAGAAGAAAAACACCCTAAGCAGATAGTTCTATTAGCGGGAAGAATTGAATTCAAAGTTTGGCTAATGTTGAACGATCTATAGTACGTATAGTTAGTGAGAGTGTCACCTAAGAATTACAAGCACAATCAATGATAAGTAACCAAGCGTGTATGTGCCTAAGTCCTACGCCACTCAAGCCGGGTCCCAACCACACAAAAGGGGTTGAAACAGACCCGACACACCACAGAAAAGTTCAGTCTGTATTACAAGGTTTCAAAGAGAGGGACCCTGTGAATAATGCATAAATTTAAACCTAGACTAAGCTCTCTCTCATTAAAATTTAATCTTCCTCACAGATCCTTGATTAATACCTAAAATTTGGCTCCCAACAGTCTACAAAGAGAGAATTTGCGATTAATAGCAGAAGTAAGAAAGAAATGCAAAATAAAATGCAGAAAAGGAAAAAATTGACACAAAAATTAACTTCACAAAAATTAATTATAAAAATGAAAACCCTGAAAATTCGTCGTTCCCCGGCAACAGCGCCATTTGATGAACGTCAAATTTGCCTCTTTAATTATCTCAAATTATCATAGTATAGGAGGAAAATTCAATTCGTCAAAAACCATAAACTTTAAATGTTGTGGAATATTTTTACTTGGCAAGTCTACCAAGGTCGAACAGAGGAAACAGTGATTCTTAGTTGCGTGGTTTTAAATTAAATTAAATAATTAATTAATGCTTGATTAATTTCTATGTTGGAATAATACAATGCAATGAAATACAATTAAATTCAATGTGAAGAAAATTTAAAAAGAGCTGATGAATTCAGTACAAGATCTGTAATTATGAATTTCAATCCAAACAACAGTAATCAATTTCCTCTATATTAAACCATAGATCAAAAGATCACAAATCCAGAAATATTTATCAATAAATCCAAGCTGCATGCTATAAAATTAGTCATTTGAATCAATTTTATGAAATGAATCAATAATAGCCCTTAAGATTTAATCCTCAAAGAATGTTCAATACTTTCAAAGAAATAAAGCTAATTATTCTCTTCGATTTTAGTCCCTGCAAAAGTAGCTCGAATGTCACCAAATACAGTCAAAGAGTCATCAACTAGAAGCTTGCACCATAGATCAAAACCCTCAATTAATAATAATAACCTTTAAAACATCTCTGATCCTTTCACAAATTATGTTAAATGATAGAGCATGAAAATAGCTCGAATGTCACCAAATACAGTCAGAGAGTCATCAACTAGAAGCTTGCACCATAGATCAAAATCCTCAATTAATAATAATAACCTTTAAAACATCTCTGATCCTTTCACAAATTATGGTAAATGATAGAGCATGAAAATAGCTTCAAAATGACATATTATATGCTTAAATCAGAGTTCGGATGAAAAAGATATGATGAAATCAAATTTCAGAGACTCAAATGTAATTAAAATAAAGTTTTTCCTTCAAAATGGTCCCTAATTTCAAATCACGAGACAAAGACAATATTATAGAAACTTGTTCATCTGGATAGGAAGAACTAGTCTCAGCTGCTTGACTCAGTTCTATGGGCTTATTGCATAGCATACATGTCTCCCTTGGGCATGTCTCCTCAATTGGTGTGTGGTAAGCCATGTCATTTACTAGTGGATCATTCATAAATCTTTATGGGCAATAATGTGTGTAACTTCGATCAAGAGAAAGCGGGCCAGAATAGAAATATTGATCTGAACAGATTATTAGAATTTAGAGACTATGCATATGACAATAGACTGATGTACAAGGAGAGATTCAAAAGATGGCATGTCAAGCATATATGTAGAAAGACATTCGAGCTCGGTTAGAAGGCTTGATTGTTCGATGCAAAGTTGAAGTTATTTCCAGGAAAGCTAAAGAGTAAACATATATGGCCAGTTCTAGTAAGACACGTGCGTGACAACGATAGCATCGTCATATCAGGATCATCATCTGACGTACAACCATTTTTTCAACAGACAGTTGTTGAAGTCATATCTAGAGCATGATACATTCTTATTCCTTGTCGATTCAATCAACATGGTATTTCAAGATGATCTCCCTACAATCTCAGCACTGTCAGACACTGAGCTGGACAAAAATATTTTTCTTGACTAACTGTTTTTTCTTTTACTTTTTTTCCATTCCTTCATTCTTTCGTTATTTCATTCATCCCATTCATATATGTTTATACTTAGGATGACTAGATCCTAAGTATAAGGGGGATGAGTGCATTTGAATTATTCTTCATTATTCTCTCACTTGTCTTCCAACTTGTTGATAATTCTTTTTTATACTTAGGGATATTTTACCCTAAGTATAAGGGAGGACAAGCCGAGTCATTGATTTTCTATAAATTCGAATCTTTGATCATCCCAGCCTTGCATACCCTCTGCTATACTTAGGATTAGTTTATCCTAAATATTGAGGGGACGATCGATTTCTTTTTATATTTGAGTCGTTGTAGTATAGAATTTTCTATATTTAGCATGAGTTATGTCTTCCTTTATTTCTATTTGGTTACTATGAGGACATAATTTGAGCTAAGTATAGGGGGGTCATATATGTAGATATATATATATATATATATGTGTGTGTGTTAGCTGTAACTCGTACTTTTGTACTTTAAATAATACAACTAATATACCATACATCGGGTAAGGGTTTAACGAATAAATTCAATAAATAATAAACTCATATAAATATGCATGATTTTTTTTTGGAAATTTGTTTGTAAAAATTGATTTGAGACTATTTGGAAAAATTGTTGTAAAATATTTTGAAAAATCTTTAAAAAATCTTTGTAAATTTTTCAAACCATTTAGAAAATAATCTCTTTGTAAAATATATGTAAAAATTTTACAAAAATTATTTGTAAAATTGTTTTTGAAAAATTCTTTGTAAAATTATTTACAAAATACATTTTCAAAATGTTTGACAATTATTTGCAAAAATATTTTCAAATTATTTTGAAAACCTTGTAGATAATATCCTTGCAAAAATTATTCAAATAAAGCATGTACATATATGTATCAAATTCTTTATATACTTCATAAAAACATGTATATAACATATAAAATTCATTGTCAACATGTATAATTTTTTTTGAATATGTGAATACATTTAATCCACTAACCCCTTTCAAAAATCCCATAACGTCTGCAAAATTTCCAAAAAAACCCAAAAAATTGAAAATTATTTTCAAAACTCCACAAAAAATTGCATTTTTTTTTGAAAAATTCCACAAAAGTACAAAAGTAGAAAACCATTTCACACAAAAAAATTTTCTGCATAGCGTAAGAATTGTTCGGAATGATTTTGATAATTGAGCAAGTCTAAATAAAATTTGAAGATTGGATCTTGGTCTAGACCTTAATCCACTTAATTTTACTGGAACCTTATAGGAACTGAAATTAATACTTTTCATGTCAATGAGACTTCATTCTTTGAGTTCACTAGACTTTGTTCACATGCCATCTTGACCAGCCTAAGTAGAGTATTTCGAAGCACACACATGACTTTTGTTTATAATGACCTAACTCGGGCAAGCACTATGCACTTAGCTCAACCCTGATGAGGTGGTTAGGGTAAGATTCTTTGCCTTGAGAAGCACACAAGTGGAAATATGTGTTGCCCCAATAGGTGTCCAATGCCTCCCAGCCCAGTTTGTGGCATGGACATCTAAAAACAAGTCATTGTGGGTTGCAATAAAGATTCAAAAGAAGGATAGTCTACTTGCTCAAGAGGACAAATTACTTATGTAAATATTATTGTATATAGTATAAAAAATGAAAAATAAAAAAAAAACTCCAAAAAGCATAGACGGTAAAATCAACAAAAAAATCAATCCTGCCAGAGTATGTATTCAGATAAGCAAGGTATTATGCTTCAAAGTCAAAGACATCAATGTGCCTATAACTGAAGACTTGGCTACATTGGTCAAGCTCCAAAGGACATGTGACTACATTGGTCACAATCCATTCTTCTCTCTATCCCCTCTTCTTGAGCTGGTTGTACTTGAACATAGAAGGAAATACCCCAATCCTCGAGGAGAGAGTAACAAGATGGGGGAACTAAGATTATCCTACTGAGGAAGACTATTTCTTGTCATTTCTAATGAGGAGGTTGCATTCTCATACACTGAACAAGTGAGACTCATAGTCATAAGGGTTTGTATATGAAAAGACTTATTCTTACCTGGGTATTGAGGCGACCTTAATAGAGGATTGTGGAACTTGAGGGGTGTTAAGTTTTAGATCCTATTCCCAATAAGGTTCTGAAAAAACTGATAATACAAAGGTCTTAACTGAACTCCAAACTTTGATTTTGTGAACATAAGTTTAAAAATCAATATCATTCTAATTTCTTTATTTTCCTTTTCTTTATTTTCTCGTTTGCATCACTTACTCTTCTAATAAGTGTTTGCTAGGGACTAGCAAAGGTAAATATACGGAGGTGATGAATATCCATTCATCTACATTTATTCATTTATTTTGTCTTTAAAACCCTAGCTAAATGCATGTAAATACAACTAACTTGCATAAATTAACACTCTGACATTGTGTATAAATATTGCGTAAATATATGTATTTAGACCCAAAATAAAAGAATAATAAAAAACAAAAAATGAAGTATCAAATATATTGAATGACCCTAAACCTTGAGACCAAGTCAACATTAACTTGATCGATAAGGAATAAAGTAGGAGGAAATAAGAGCCAATATATTGTACACAAACCCTAAATTCTACTCTAAAAATAGCCATTTTTACACTATTATATTCTTCACATTACACACCTCAAATAAAAAAGTTTTCAATATGAAACTTGTACATATTAATATATAGAAAATTAGAAAAAAAATATTTGTCAATAAAAATAATGCACAGTGCAACTGGGACACAGATTAAAAAACTGCAAACCAAACTTCACATACCAATATCTACTCCATACAAACTCACTTGAACCAAACCCACCTCCATTGCATTTCAAATTAAATTATCTATCTAATAAAGGTAGTCTCATTAAAAATGGAGCTATAATACAAAATCCGGCATTCTAGGGTACTATTGTAATATATATCTACATACAAGATTAATGTATTTTATTATCTATATTTTACTCTTCTTATATTTTTAAACAATTGTATATATTATTTAAAACATATTAGAAATGTTAACACAAAATAAAACCATTAAAAAGATATTAAAATAAATAATACTTTAAAATATATAGGTATACTATACCTATGATATATACATATTTATTTACACATACACATAAAATCATAAAAATATAAAAAATATGTAAACATGTATCTAATAAAGTTATAAATATACAAAATATGTAAATATGATAATGTTTTTTTTAAAAATAGAAAATAAAAATAAAATACATAGAATATTGGTAAATATACCTATAAGCATACATGTAAATATTAACATCTTACAAATAAGGTTAATAAAAATAAATAAATAATACGGAAAAATAGTTTGAAAAATAATAAACTTTTTCATATTTTATGTATTAATTACTAAAATCATTTTTTTATTTATTATTAAATTTACAAATATTTTAATTTACTATTTTATCTTATTGGTCCTACGTGGATCAATAGGAAAACATCTTCTGTTGACCTACGGGTCAACTACCCTTCCCTCGCTCTGACTCCTGTCAGAGCGTGAGACGTACCTCTCTTCTACATTTTCTCTAGAATCTCCAACAACTTCATATCCCTAGAGCATCCCACCTTCCTGCACACCCTCAACTCTCTTCCACACATAGCCTCTAGCCTCAACCAACCCCACTCCTTCCACGTAACATCCCTCTCATGTTCGCCACCTTCACTATATATAAAACTCCATTTAGACCTCCTTCTTGAGTTTTGATACCTCTACGATATTTGTAATCCTAATCCTTTGTTTTGTTTAGCTTCCTAGTGACAACAACTAGCTCTGGTGGGTGTCGACGTAGATATAGGTGCCAGAGAGGAGGTCCACCACCATCAAGCATCGCCTACGATGTGGTCTTCTACTTTATATATTTTCATGAAAAGATGTTAATTTTAATTTATGTTTTAGGTTTCCCTTTAATTCCTTAGTATAAATTTATCATTAGTTTAGCCTAATTTCTAATGATTTAGCGGGAAAACCTGATTCGTAGTTCGTCGCAACTTCAGCTCCGACCATCAGTTCATCATTATTTCGATCACTGCCCCCAACACCTCCTACACCTTCCACATCGCTTCTTCCTTAATTCCCCATGCCCAGATCACACCTCTCCCTCGTGCACACAGTTTCATTCCCAGGTCAAGGAGATACCCTCGAGCCCCTCTTCAGTTCTGTGTAGGAGATAAGACCAGAGTGATAACTCTCCGATTTATCATCACTATACTCCTTAATTACCCTCTAAGCTAGAACAACTCAACAAAAATAACTCATAATTCACTTTAATTAGCAATTGACCATTTTCCTATACATAGCCCTGATTATTGTATAAATATTAACCCCATTTATTTCCTTTATTTTTCTTATTTTATTTCTTGTTAGAAACTCCATAAGATTAGATTAAATATTGTAGATATTTATTCTGGATTTTTAAAGAAATTAAACACACATAAAATTACAAAACCATTAAAATGCAGTGTTTTATTCATTAAAATTCTTTCAAAATTTTTTAATATTTATTTAATCTCTTTTGGCTTTTTATCCAATATGAAACTTGTTGATCTCCTCCAGATCTATAACTTTTCATGTTTTGACCTTTTCTAATTCTTATCCCTTTTATTTATTTTTGATTTTATCCCTATTTTATTATTTTCTGAATAATTTGATTGGGCCATGTAGCACTCTCTGGAGCCGCCACATGGCTCATCTCCCTTTGTGCCACCCAACCATCTCCTGGGTCATCTGAGCTTCTCTGCCCACCCTCATCTCTGTCACCCATCTCCCGTCATCTCTTAGCCCTTGGATACTCACCCCTTTGATGCAATCCCCACCTTCCCTCCCTCCTCAACCTCATCCATTAGATAGCCATGCATCCAATGGCTGAAAGCCTTCCACGTCGCCTTATATCTTCCCCACCGTAGGATGATGCCCAAGCCCCACTTTCTTCATAGCTCATTCATACCACGCTCATCACCATTGGATCATATCATAAGATCTGATCGTAGCCACTCACTATCGTCCATATCTCAGTCGTCAGATCGTGAGATCCAACAGAACCGAACCCATCGTCCTCCTCCAGTTCCTTCCTCTCTCCCACAATCCCATTCCCGACCTCTTCGCCCCTTCCTTTTCTAGCACCATCACTCTGCCACCTCTCCATGACTTAAATCCACTCCTACTTAGCCTGATCATACCTCCATCATATGCATGCCCAAAACCTTCACTCTGATCTTTAATGTCTTAATGACTTCAGTTACAACCTCACCACCTCACTCTATAACAGCCGGAAACGCCACCTATAAATCCTCCGCCTCTGCCACCCAACACCTCGTCCACCAATTTGTGGGCATAGGCCCAGCTCCTCTCCGCCTCTATGTGATAGAGAGAGGCCATATTAGGGATGAGCGACGATGGTCGAGCCCAGGTGTTGACCTATGGTCAATTGACATGCTACAGCCCTAACTTGACTGTCAAGCTTCTCTGAGTGGTCGTGGAGTTTCAACGAAGACCAGAGCCTTCACCGACTCAGCTCGGGCTACCACACCCCCATCTTCATAAACCTTCGATTTCTAGGAAAGGCTCCGTTGCTCTGTCATTTTGTTTTCTTTGATTTCATTCGCATTACAAACATCGCTCACCTCCCATTGGTTCCCTCTCAATCTTCGCCACTCATCATCAACCTTCACGGACCCCTCCGACCATCTCCTTCCTTCTCTAGAACCTATTCACTGATGTCCCCCTTCTTCTCAGGTCTCGCCGAAGAAGAAGCTAGGTCCTCCGCTCCACCTGACATGGACTCGCACTTCGTTCACAATCATCACACGTACCGCTTCGTCTATCTTAACCACTTGCAGGTCCTTGTTTCTTCAATGGTCGGAGCTCTGAGGAAGCCTCCATACTAGAGCAACTCCATCGGCCATCTTCCATCAACTCGCTAGTTCAAGACCCCTCGCTGCCTACTAGAGCCACGACGACCTTCACGGTCACCTCGCAGAGATGATCCATCCTTTAGTCATTCAGCTAGGCTCAAGAGGATCGATGGAGGATTCGCCAAAGCACAACCATCGCTGCTTTGCGACGTTGGCGGAGGAGAATGGGTTTGAAAGATACCGTCTGATCATCGGGATAAGACGACCCAAATGATCCACAAGCCTCTACCACGAACCACTTGGCTCAGCAGAACCGAGCCTGCTCCAAAGAAAAGAAGCCACATCACATGGACTCTGAACCTGCAAATGACCAAACCTCCACCCGAGCCTAGCCCGTGTGCATGCCATGCACGTGTGGACTGGGTAATTTGCAGTCCACACCCACAGCTCCTGCAATTGGCAATTAGGTCACTCCCAAGTGCACGTGCCTCATGTATTGTGCTTGGGAAAATTACAATGGGTCCCCATCGGTAATTTTTTATTACAAATATGCCCCTACAAAGGACCTTTTTGCATATTTTATCATTTTCTTCTTCATGTTTTTTACAATTATGTCCTTGCTCTCTTTCATTCATATATTGACCATACAAACCCCAAATCTAGTGATTTCAATTTCATCGGTATGATATTTCTATGCTCTTCATAATGACATGCTTATTTCATTGATTTGACTTAAAAATTAACATGTTAAATTCTAGATATTTCTTCTGTAACATGCTCTTCAATTAAATGACTTTACTCCATTTCATGCTTGAATTGACAATGAAATTGAATCGCATTTTGATTGCTCACGGATTGGACTATTTTCAAGGCCTATTTTTGCATGCATCCATCTATATCATTGCATAACATTTTGCATCGATTTTAAGTTGCATAAAATCAAATAAAAATTGCATGTTGGTCATTCATTCCATGCATTGCATTTCTTCGCATATTATATTGCATTTATTCTGCATAAAAATTACATGATGTTGATTTCTCTGTTCGTGTGCCTCTTTGTTGGATATTCATCATTTCATAATTGTTTTGCATCATATGCATCATTCATTTTATGCATTATGTTTGTCTATTTTTTATGCATTATGTCTACATGAAGAAGACCTAGATGAAAGAATTTAATAACTCAACTTAGTCACTGAGATCTGATTAATTGATTAGGAGGCTCGTGTCCCTATGTTCGACCTTGGTATGCTTGCCAAGTAAAAATTCATCGCCACATATTCAAGCATGTGATCAATTCTACATAGATCCAAAATCATCTTCGGTGCTACAATAAAAATAACTTATTAAAGAGGTGACTTTGTTGTTCATCACAAAGGCACACCACGAGCTCCAATTATGCCCAAGAATGTAGCTCTAGGTCAGTTGAGAAGAACACCCATCCATACCTTCTCCATCAAGGCTCGGATTTATTGAAGGCATCCTGCAGGTGCGGAAGGCTTCCAAGAAGATGGGGAACCCATTAGCTTGGTCGAAGACCATCGGAGCAAGGAGATTTTGCAGATTGAGGCTCACCGAGGAAGACCTTCCCGTTCATCCAGGCCACCTTGTCGTCGTTGGATCAAGAATAACAACCATATCTAATATGAGCCATTTAATTTAAAGCAAAGCAATAGCACCTTGGTGAAGGATATGGAGAGATCCTTAAGCGCATCACGAAAGCGTGAAGATCACATCATATGTGATTCGAACGACTAGTCGCACTAATTGCTCGTATAGTGGAATTTAGAAATTTTAAATGATGAAATCACATGATCCAAGAACATTTCTTGGATCGTTTTATTAAACCACGTACAAGATTAAGGATTACCTCCTGAAGCATGCATGTGATCGTTGTCTCTAAAGTAAGAGACCTCCTTTCTCAAGTCCGATCTGATGGAAGAGAAGCTTGCGAGGGCGAGGATGAACCGAGTGCTTCATGCTATCCAAGTTATTAATCCAAGCGACGAATCTTTTGATCTCGTCTCACAAGATCCAACATCTTCTCCTCGAGGAAGGTGCACCGAAGGAGATGGAGATCTACAAATAGTCGAGGTGGCGACACAACGTCTCTCTGGGGTTTCCAAGTGAACCACCATTTAGAGAGAGAGATGGCATGTGAAATGAGAGAGAAATAGAGCCCTTTCGATTGTCTTGATGTAAAATAAATAGCTAGGGCTGCCTCTTCTTTTATAATATTTTGGGAGTCCATGGATCTCAATCCATGGACAACACAAAATCAATGGTTGAGATTGATTTGTGTCTCTTTCAATTGCCATGATTTTGTTGTAAAAATATAACAATAGTTAATTTAATTTTATTAAATATGTATTGAATAATAATCAACATAATTCAATTTTAATTAAATCAATCCTTCTTGGATAAATAGGAAGGAGGCAAGCCTCCGTCCATAAGAAGGGGGGGACGACCACCAATTTCAATTAGGACTGGGTGGCCGTCCACCCTCCCAATGGAAAGGTGACTTCCTTCTCCTAATACATGGAATCCGATATTCCATGATTTTCTCTAAATATTTGCAACAACTTTTGTTGAAAATTATTTCACAAAAATAAATCCAATTTATTTGTAACATTAAAATCATGTAATTGGAAAATTATGAATCACATTCATAACCCACATAAAAATATAAATTACATTTTAAATTATTTGTCCAATGTGAATCCAATTCACATAAACATTTAAATTATAAATGTTATTTATAAATAGCTCTCTCTTATATATTATAAATCATATTTATAATATATATGAATAATATGGATAGAGTTATCCACATTATTCATATCTACAATAATTAAATCATATTTAATTATCTTGGATCATCATTCTCATGCATCAAAATAATATGGATCAAATTCACATTATTCATGGTAATTAAATCACATTTAATTATCCATTTCTGAAAGCTTAGGTATAATTTAACAATGGAATTATTCTTGAACTCTTTCAAGAATAACACACTTTCTCTATGGATACTTGGAGATAAAGACATGGCGATTGTACGTTACATGTATAGTGACTTGGATATTGAGATTGCATCTCAAATCCAGATCCCAAGAACCTCTCATAGATGCTTGATTAAATCAAGACCGTAGATCCAATCTTATCATTGCATCTGAATCACATTCAGATCAATGTCCAACATTTGGACTAAGATTATATCACTTCTCTAATAAGAGGAGTCACTAAAATCCTGACCTGTTTCGTCACTTCTTAGGAATGGAATCATCATGGTTATACAATCGTTTATGATCACATCACCCTCAGGTATTCCTAATACTCGTACATCTTGCATACTGGAAAACCCAGAATAAATCCGAAGACATAGGTCTATTTACAATGTCATCTTTAGGGTTTTATCATTAAGTTTCTCATTCGATCAGTAGGAGTTGGTATCGATCGTATGCTATTCAAAAGCATATATCAAACTTACAAATTCTTGTCATGCTTCCAAAGCAAGATGACCATGCATGGAATTTGATCGATCTTAATACCTCATGAGTGAGCTCATAACATTCGATTCACAAGTGAATCTGTATGATCCCATTTAGAGATCGTATTACTCATATACCCTTGTATGCACACTAGCTCGCTAGTATATAGACCTTGATTATGCCATCAACCTATCAATCTGCCAAATGTACATACTCAGACATATAGCAATACATCTGCCTTCGGCGAGAGGATCATGTCTATATAGTGATAATATACAACATAGGGCCTGGTTATCTTGATCTTGTTAAGTCAACTCTTTGACCTAACTAATATGACACTGACGAGTCGCGAACTACCCGCTTTAATTTGTGGAAATTATCGTGTGAAAATAATTGTGAGCTTGTCATTTCGTTGTAGGCGGGTAATCGAAATCAATCAAGAAATAATCACTTAAATATTTAACTCAAATCATTCGAGTGATTTTATGCTTATTTTACTTGGGCAAGTCTCTCAAACTTGAGGAAGCAAAGGAACAACCTAGATTAGTGTCTATCAAATTTCATGCAGGATTTTCGAGGCGGGATATTTTTGGTATTTTTAATGCAATTTTGGAATACAAATGCAAATGAGACCGATTTTAAGGACTAAAAATGCAATTTTCAATTAAATGGAGTCCAAAAATTACAGAATTTTGGATGCAAAATGAATATTTTATGAATTTATGAATGCAGACAGTGAGATTTTCAATAATTAATTACAATAAATACTAAATCTATTTATTTTTCGGAAATAAAATTATCTAAGACATGTTACTAGGTGATCCATCTCAGAAAATCCTAAACCCTAAAAATGTTGAATTTAGTACCTATTAAAAATTAATTACTGAAATACACAAAATGATTTTTATATAGCAAAATATGCATGCAAATGCGATTCTTTTTTGGCACAATGTACAACACAATTAATTCTACAATCCATGAATTCTTAGCAATATTTGAAGCTATGATTAATTATCTATGAATTCCTAAGCATAGTTTGGGTAAAATATGCAAATTTCCACACAAATATTAATTATTAATTAACCATAGAGCATAAAAATATCACAAGCATGCCACAATGTAAAGAATTAATTGATAGAATAAATATGATTTTTTAAATAATAAAATGCATGCAAAAGGAGGTTCAAAATTACAAATAAATAGAGGGGTCTATTTGCAATACAAAAAATGGAATTAAATAAAGAAAATGTAGTAAATGAGCTGAAGTGCAATTTCTGAGCCCTCTAGGGGGCTATCTACAAAAATCCCAAGAGGCACGTGCGCAGCATATGCCCTTGGATGGCGGGGGAATTTCTGTGAATTAGAGGAACTTGGAGGGTGTCCTTGCAATTAACCCCCCATGGCACGTGGGTGTCATGTGACTGGCATATGGAGACCTTAACAGAGCGAGGGAGAAGGAGGGAGGTCCTGGTGTTGGAGGGCGGCGAAGCCTGCAGCAGTACGGGGGCGTAGAGGAACTCCTGGTGTGGCTGTTTCGATGAAGGTGGCTCCTGGAACTCCCAGGAGGCGTCGATGAAGGTGGAGATGGCGCCTCCAGCTAAAGGTGACAGCGAGGCGCAGAAGTGACCTGGAGGTGGTGGAGCGGGAAGCCTTTGGCTCGACGGCCAAAGGTAGTGGCAGGTGATGACAACCTTAGTCGGTAACGAAGCATATCGTGGAGGCGAGTTGTAGGCAGACTAGAAAAAAGCTTCTAGAGTTTGTGGCCGAGTCGAGGCAGCTTGGGCCAGAGAGGTTGCTGCACTTGGAGATGAAGGGCGCGGGATGTACGGAGGTGCTAGGGTGTAGATGAGGTGATCGAGATGAGTATCAGGTGGAATAGAGGCTCGATGGTAGTAGGAACCGAAGCAAGCTGCAGGCATGACCACGCTACAACGAGGAGGGCTCCTCGGATCTCATCGCTTGAAGGGGGAGGGGAGCGCTGTCACTGCCTTCCTCCTCGAGTTAGAAGTAACGGTGGATAATTCTTGAAGAGGGTGACGGGGGTCATTTTATAGCAGCTATGGAGAGAAGCTAATGAGGAAGGAGGGGTGTATCTGGTAGGCGATTGACTAAGAGTCGACTGCGATTTTTGGGGGAGGCGAGATCTGATGGTATTCGATTGGAGATTTTAGATTTGCGATTGACCGAAAATGGGATGAATCGGGAAGGAGGCTGCTGCTCGAAGAGGAAGGAAGTCAAGGATGCTCACGACTGCTATGGCAGGTGGCCAGATATCAGGGGTTGGCGGTATTTTTGCGGGTGGCAGCGTCGAGAAGGGGAAAGGGGACAATGATGAGCGGAGGAAGAAGAGGGGCTATCGACCTTATGATCAGCCGAGATCAGACGGTTGATAGCGTGTCACGTGTCATTTATTATTATTATTACAATTTTTTAATAAATAAAATAAATATAGATACGAAAATTGTATGACACATGGCGGCTCGAGGATCCGTCATGCGTCAGTCCAAAAAAATCAAAAATAAAAAGAAAAGGAAAATTAAAAAGAAATAGCAAACGACCTCGGATCGAAAAATTTCTTCACGAAAGTTGCTAATCTTAGCGAGATCTACAACTTTTACGAGAGGATCAAAATCAAAATAGATCATTTGCACAAAGTGGTATTTTTTATGGTTCTCTATGTACATAGAAGACACATTTTTTGGGGTTTTATAATTTTTATCATTAAATAAGATAAAAATCTGGAATAAAATATGATAAAATCAAAGATAATATTTTTTATTTTTACTAATAAAAAAATGAAGAAATAAAATAAAATGCGAAAATAGGACTTTTGTACAAACTATTAGTGAACACTCAGACTCGGTCAATTTCTTTGATTTCAATCATATTTTAGGTTTGGATTTTTATGCATTTTAATAAAACTTTTGTCAAAGAAAATAAATAATAAATAAATAAAATAAAATGAGTTAATTATGTACATAAAATAATAGGTCGAAATCAGGTAAAATACATAATGTACAAAAGAGGCCTAAAACTCAACTTTCACATATGAGCTCTGATTCACTTGTAGTTGGTCTTGTTTTGAAGATAATTGAATGTACATTAGATCAAAAGTGAGTTGGATCAAATTAAACATTATATGAGGAAGATATCATTATTTAAGTCCGTCAGATCTGAAATTAGGGTTTAAGTTTCTGGTCTACTTATTTATGTTAGTGATTTTTTTGTATTTTTCATTTATTCTTGTTTGCAATATGTACACAATGGAGGTAGCATGAATTAATTATAAATCAAGAAAGTTAGCTTATTTTATAGGTCAAAGGGGCTGGGATTTTTGGCTTCTTATTTTATGCAATTATGAGTGACAAAATGAAATTATTATTTATACATGCTTGAATGCTAATTATAAAAGATAATGGATAAGATGCAGATGAATTTTGGAAAACTGAGCTTAATTAATCACTTTAGAGTGATGAATCACACATTCCTCAACCCGTATACTTAAACCATGCTCGTCCTTGAGCATCTAAAGAAATGCAAGGTGAAATGAGATTGGGTTCCATATCAAGACGATGAGCAAAAGGTGAAAATTGAGCTAAGACCCGACCTTTGGATTGTTAGTTTGGCGGAACTCCTGTGAGAATTAGGTTTTCAAAATCAACAGCTTCAAAGTTCTACACATCATTATCATAGTTTCTGCTTAGAAGTCATCTTAGATCAATCCTCTCCTCAAAGCATACCCCATGAACATTGAATAATTGACTCAAGTGTGTGAAATATTTTAGCTCTTCCTATCAAGAATGTCAGGCTATAATGCAAACCTTTCCTCCAATAACTTGTCCTTAAGGAGTCAGGTATTTCCTTCTAAGGTATGTCACGTTGTATTCACAATCGAAAAGAGGAAGAAATTAGAAGAAGGGGAAAAGAACTGTAGGGTGGCCAGTGTAGTCACCTCTCCTTGTGAAGCCGACCAGTTTAGCCCATGGAAGGCCATATCGATTCAATATCATATCAATACGATATTTCGATGATATATCACCGAAATATCGCCCATATCGACGCACTTTTGTGATAGAAATACCTGAAAAGGAGGATATTTCTCCATATCGATACTCATATCGGTCTTGTCTCGATATCAATATATCGATATATCAGCGATATATCGTCGATATATCGTGATATTTCCTTCCATGGTTTAGCCAAGTCTCCACCAAGATCTGCAGGTTGTCTTGAAGCTTGGACCTTTTTGGTCCAATATTTGTTTGACTTCTATTCGTTTGGATTTTTGATAGCTCTGTGTGGATCTTGTTATGCCCCTGCAGACATGGAATCTTTTTTTCCGTACATGTTTTGGGGTCTTAGAAAAAATTGTGCCCAGTAGTCCATCCCCTTTCTGAAGCGTTATTTCAACCATACTCCATTCTTTAGATATTCATGCTACTAGAAAAGAGACCCACACAGTCTTCTAACACCCCGTCTGAGTTGAGCTAAGTGCATAGTGCGAGAGTACAAATTAATTCCCTATTCAAGAGTCATACCCAGAATGAGGTGACCAGGTTAGACACTAAGAGTCAAACTCTGTACATTATCATGCGGAACTCGAATAATTAAGTCAAAGACCTGAAACTTCTAAAATCCTATTCTTGATGAAATTCCTCTAGAAATTAGATGGATTAAGGTCAAGTCTAGACCATTCTCGATTTCTGCTCATAACTCGGTTCAGAACCCATGGTCTTTTTACAGATGCATGAAATATTGGATGAAGTGCAGATGCGTGAAATGCAAACATATTTTTTTGAATTTTCTGACTTCTTTCTTTTGTCTTTCCTTTTTTTTGAGATTTTTTAATGCAGGAATTTTTTATTTTTTTTCAAAAATGAATAAGAAGCTAATTTTTTAAATTTTTGGTTGCACACACAATTGGACATAGACCATGTTAGTTGCAAAACTCTCTCTTTTTTTGTTTGTTTTTTATAGATTTTACAAGTTAGTTACCCATCCCATAAATACATATAGGCTTACACAAAAGTAAGAGCTATGCGTAAAATATATACATAGTATATATACACACCCCCCTATACTTAGAGAGTGCTATGTCTTCAGAGCACAAGAAGCGTAGAGAAGACATAGCTCGAGCTAAGCTTAAGATAGTGAAAAATAAAAAGAAAAATAGAGATCCCCCCATACTTAGGTTGTGAACAATCTAAGTATAGAAGAAGAGCGAAGATAAGGCATATAATGGAAGAAGTGGATGAAAAGAGTATATATAGTGGGCAACAGGTCCCCCTATACTTAGGCTCTGGTCAACCTAAGTATGGAAGAAAGGTGGAAATAGGGCGATCGAGAGAGGGATTGGATGAGGAGAGTGGTATATACAGATGGCATCAGCCCCCCTATACTCAGGCCTTGACCTAAGTAGAGGAAGAAGATGTACAAGGGAACCGATGGGGTCGGGAGGGATGGAGGGTTATCGATGATTAAGGAGGTTTTCGGCATATCTTTTTGAGAGTATGTGGCTGGGGATCGTAATGATTGAAAATGGTGAAGTAGACGATTCCCAGCTATCATCAGTGTTATCCTCAAAAGAATCATGCTGGAGAATGTTTTGATAGGAAGAAGATGAATCATACGAGTCAGATGATTCCCAGTCGTCGTCGGAGTTATCCTCTAAAGAATAATACTTGAAGGTAGAGGTACTCCAAATATTCTTATTTTTAAGTTGCTTAATCAAAATATGCTCAGTCTTGGGGTCAAGCGATTTGTCCTCGGATGATGAATACTCTGAAGCACCAGTCTCAGTCTGCTCATAAGAAATAATTCCAATATATCTGATGAGACCATGAGAATCGACTCTAGACGAATAATAGTGAGGAGAAGGAATAGTCCAATGGGGGTCGATATTTGGCTACTTGCTCAGATAGGGCTTTAGAGCTATTGAACTGAGTTCACTCGTGTAGATTACCTTGTCTAGCCCTGATGAGGAATTATCCGAAGATTCCTTTTCTGAAATGTCGAAGGCGATTTTATTAGTTTGTTTATCGAGGAGGGTCAATTTGGTCCTTATTGTCTGTGATGTGTTGACAATTGTGTCCTCATTAGATGAATAACCATTGTAGTATTCTTCCATGGTCAGCATACGTCCTATGTATGTGTTCTCAGTTGGTATGTCATTGATGATTTCCTGTGTCAGATTGAGTTGGTCAAGGTAGTCAGAGAAGATCTTGTCTGACTCAGGGTAAGCCCATGCTCGAGTTTCCTCATCATAATCATCAAGGTAAATATCATGATTTGTCATGATATTGGTTGAGGTCCAAGCAGTGGAGAATGGGAGGATGGGATGAGTATCTGAACCAATGGTCTGCTCAACAACCGTTATCTCATGTGTATCAGTGGGGTAGGGCTTGTCTACCTCTTGACGGTTAGAGCTGTTGTCGGCTTTGTGGGTTACCTTATATCATGTTTCCTCAAAGACAGGTTGACCTTGAAGTGCTCCCAATGCCGTGAAATTGATTTCCTGAGTCTCGCATTGGCCAAGGCTAAGAACGACTTTCATATAATTATTAGAGACTGTGTGAATTCTCCTGGATACTCAATATCAATGATCATGAAATCCAACTTGAGCAGAGCACTTGGAATGCAACGACGACAGAAATTGTTCCTCCCGCTGTTTTATAGATCGATCATCTAGTTGAATGATATCTCTTGATTTCCTGATTGGTCCGAGTTTGAGCTTGTCAAACATGGAGGTCGGAGGATATTGATTGACGAGTCATCATCGATTCAGACATGGGTAAATGTTGTTTCTTTGATTCGCAGTCAAATCGAGGCAACCGCTTCATTCTGCAGCTCTTGGTTTTCCTTCTCATCATTAAAGAGGTGGACATTGACAATATATGACTTTCGATCTTTATTCTCTTCTTGCCCGACTTTTTCAGCATTAATTTACTCTTTATAAATCTTTTCAGGTTGGAGAAATGTTCAATGGTCTGATTTAAGGGAAGTTCAAAAATCGATCTTTTATCCAGTGCTTCCCTCAGAGAAGGATCCAAAATTTTCAAATCTTCTCCTCTTTCATTTTTATGAGTTTTTCTGGTTTTTCATATTTGGGTGTGTTTTTTTTATTTTTTTAATTTTTTGGGTCTTTTCAGTGCGGTGTGTAGATGAGTTATTTTCCAAAATAGATGAGGAGCTTAGATATGCAGAGTCAGAGTCATCCCTAAGGGAATAGTATGCATAAGTGTCACTATCAAAGTATTCCCTGAGGTATGTGGGTTTCTGAATTTTCTCTTGAATTTCGACTTTAGATCCAATCATTTTATCTTCCACTTCCATACCTTAGCTACCATAAAATGAAATTAGTTAGTCAGTGAAATTTCTAAATTTATCCTCAATTAATTCATATCTCTTAATTATCCTTGAAATGTCATCCTCAAAAACTTTTCATGATCAATCATGTAAGAGTCTATGTGGGTCCTGAGTGTTCTCTTGTTTTTCAACTTGAGATCCAATCATTTCATCTTCCATTTTTATGTATGAGCTGGGAGAAAATCCTCTTGGAATGTCCAATATATGATTTTTATCTTCTGAAAATTGTGCCTCAAAAATCATGGAAGGAGTCTGCTCAGTGGGAGGATTCTGCGGGAATCTGTAGGTCTCATACTCAATATATTGTGACTCAAGCATGCAATGCTGGGTTGAGTAAAGTCCACTTCCGTAGTCATGATTGGTTGTATCCACAAACAATGGAATCATACATGGTTCACGTGTGTCGATATCATTAGTCTGGTCCTCTATATGTGCAGGTTGTCCGAAGGAGTGGTATTCGGGTTGTCAATGTGGATGTGATCGTCGCAGTTAATCCAATACAGAAGATCTTATGTGTGGGCCTTTCCATTTGGTGATTTGGTCATCATGATATTCCCTAACGTCTAGTCTGGATATGTATCTGTATAGTGTCGACATATCCCAACATTGTGATGAGGTAAGAATGTAGTCTGGTGGAATTATTGTCTCGACCAGTCATTGATCTCAAATGGTTCTTGAGTTTTGGAAATAAATTGGGAATATGTTGGGTCAACCCAGGATGGATTTTGATCATGTGTATATAAGGTTTGGGAAGGCAGAAAATATGGAGTGTTGAATTCAGTCGGATGTTTTTAGTAAAATGGATTGTAATTCATAGATTGGAGTGGATTCATTCAAGGGTAAGACTCTCCCACAAATGTTGGAGGATATATGGAGGAAGAGGGTTTGGATGATTTGGGTTTTGACCGAGAAGAAGTTATTTTCAAATTAATCATTTGATGGGTTTAGATGATTTGGGTTTGATTGAGAAGAATTCATTTTCAAAATACAGATCTGGTGGGTACTTGGACCAATGTCCCGTCATTTTCAAAGGAGGTGGATGACCTATCATAAAGGATCTTGGTCGAAGACATTTTAACTTCATGAGACACTTACGAGAAGAAACCCTATTTTTTATCAAGGAGAGCAATTGCACAAGTGTGTGATTTTTGATATTCGAGCTCGATTCACGCACACCAATGCAAACACAATACAAACCCTAGGTTCACCAACTCATACAATGAAAGCGATAAGAGTTTTTTAAGGGTTTTTATCAGTTGTGCCCCTCCGAGATATTACAATTTCAGTTATGCCCCTCCCTTTTTTGAAATATCAGTTGTACCCCTACCTTCTTGCAAAATTCACAATTATGCCCTTTCGTAATATCAGTTATGCCCCCACTTTACCTTAATAGAAGGGTAGAACTGTGAATTCTGCAAGAAGGTAGGGGCACAACAGATATTTCAAAAAAGAGAGGGGCATAACTGAAATTGCAATATCTCATAGGGGCGCAACTGATAAAAACCCTTTTTTAATTATCTTTTCAATTTTAATTGGTGATAAATTCAATCTTGGAGAAGAATTAGCGAGATGTTGGGTGTCGGAAATTTTCTGGCCCGAATTCTTACGACTAGTTGCACCTACTTTCAGACAATATGGGTGTAAGTATGGACCGTAAAACGATTACCCGTTACTTAAGGACGAAGCCTTAGACATTGTCCTTTAAACCACCCACTCTGCTAAGGAAATTCCAGACCATTTACCAGCTACCCGTATTTCCTCATTGAGAAGTAGATAATCGTTTTTTATAGAATCAGTAGTCTAAACGAAGATTCCAAAGCTAGGCTCTAGCCTTAAGTGTCGTCTCTCAATCACTCAGTCAGATAAATGAATCTAAGGATGGGGTCGTTCTCCCGCAAAAATTTTTGATTTTATGGGTAAATTAAGTCAGCCTTGTTTAGCAGTCCCAATTTTAATTGGGTGATCACTGAAAAATTAGATGAGCACAAATGCACGTCTACCGTCCAATCCTAATTTCCTTTAAAATTTACGTGACAAATCAAGAGGGAGAAAATCAGGAAAAGCCGATGTACGTGAAAAACAATGATGACTGCTCAGTTAGATGCCTTATAGTTATTCCCCGCAATCTCCATGTGGGATGTAATACAAGAATTGAAAATTATTCTATATGATATGCTAGCCGACAAAAATCACACATATTAGAAAGTTCTATTAGCAGTGAAGAATTGAGTTAAATTTTGACTAAGTTGAACGATCTAATGTGCATCTCAATTAATGTGAAGTGTGATCCTAAGTTCTACGAGCACAAGTAATAAAATCCTAGAAGCTCTTATAGCGTATGTGCAGGTCGAACCTACGAATCACTCAAGTCGGGCCCCACCCTCACCGAAGAGTGAAACATACCCAACACACCACAAAAAAAGTTCAAGTCTTGTTTACACGCACGAGAATCCAAACGGACATCGCTGTAAATGAGAAATTGATTACAAATATTAAAATTGTAGATTGAAATCCTAGACTCTATGCTCTCTCATGACTGGACTCGATCTTAATTTTAATGTGGATTGACGGTCGATGAAGATGCATCAGTTTTGGAAGAAACCACTCCACGCATGTCAGGTACCTCGCACGAAAAATAAGAGAGAGAATGTAAAAGAGTGATACAAAAATTAATTAAAAATAAAAGATAGAAAATAAATGTTGAAAATAAAGACAAAATAAAATAAAATAAATGCAGGAAAAGAAAAGAAAAAATTGGGAATTGTACAGTGATGAGATTTGGGGATCAAACTACCCAAAAAGGTGGAAAAACTAACACTAATTTTCAAGACAAAATTGAAGCCATTTGCCTCCTCAACAATTGCCCCATCTGTTTGGTCACAAACTACCCTCTTTAATTTGTGGAAATTATCGTGCGAAAATAATTGTGTACTTGTTTCGGGTTTCCGAGGAATACAAATCACCTCCGGGTTTTTCTGATTTGACGCACCCCTAAGCTCGCTAAGATGCGCTTCGCCCCCTGTCCCCCTCCCTAGTCGAATGAAGAAAAGCTTCTTAGTAGTCAGGGGATTGTAGTCTCCATGCCCCCCAGAATTAGCTTGCCTCCTTCCATCCCAGAATGCCGGGCCTCTTGTGCCAAGTCGATCTTTTGGATCGAGCGAAATCTCCAACGAGGCAACTAGATCATTGCTGCCCCGAATGCGACCTTTCTCTATCTGGTCTCAGCCGGATGCGAGGTCTGTCTCTAAGATTGCGGGAGGAGGGCCCTTCTACTTCTCTCTCAGCGGGAAGCAAATTAAGTGATTTTATTCTTTTTTACTCGGGCAAGTCCTGAGGTCGAACTCAAGGAGGCAAAGGAACAATCTAGACTGATGTCTATCAAATTTCATGCGTAGTTTTTGAGGCATGATATTTTTGATATTTTTAATGCAATTTTGGAATACAAATGCAAATGCGCCCGATTTTAAGGACTAAAATAAAAATTCAATTAAACATAGTCCAAAAATTACAAAATTTGGTCGAGATTTGAATAATGGTGAAATAAATGCGCTGTAATTGTTTTTTGGAATTTTGGATGCAAAATGAATATTTATGACTTTATGAATGCAGATAGTGAGATTTTCAATAACTAATTATAATAAATGTTAAATCTACTTATTTTTAGGAATAAAATTATCTAAGATATATCACTAAGTGTCCATCTCAGAAAAATCCCAAACCCTAAAATGTAGAATTTAATACCTATTAAAAATTATTTACTAAAATACACAAAATATTTTTATAGAGCAAAATATGAATGTAAATGCAAATCTTTTTGGGCACAATGTACGACATAATTAATTCTACAATCCGTGATTGCTATTTTTGGAGTTATGGTTAATTATCTACGAATTCATAAGCACAGATTAGGTAAAATATGCAATTTTCCAAATAAATATTAATTAATAATTAATCATAGAGCTTAAAAATATCAGAAGCATGCCACAATGTAGAGAATTATTGATAGACAAAGCGTGATTTTTTAAATAATAAAATGCAATGAAATAAATAGAGGAGTATGTTTGCAATACAGAAATGAAATGAAATACAGAAAATGCAGTGAATGGGCTAAAGTGCAATTACCGAGCCCTTTGGGGGGTTATCTAGTAAAAATCTTGAGGCGTGTATGCAACACGTGCCCTTGGATGGTAGGGGCATTTCTATGAATTGGAGGAACTTAGAGGGTGTCCTTGCAATGACCCAACACGACACGTGGGTGTCATGTGACTGGCGGCTGGAGACCCTGACAGAGCTAGGGCAGAGGAGGGGGGTCCCGACGTTGGAGGGTGGCGAAGCCTGCAGCAGCGTGGCGGCGCGAAGGAGCTCCTGGTGTGGCTATTTCGATGAAGGTGGCTCCTAGAACTCCTAAAAGGCGTCGATGAAGGTGGAGATGGCACTGCGGCCTGAAGGTGACGGCGAGGTGCAGAAGTGATCTGGAGGTGGTGGATGATGACAACCTCAGTCGACGGCGAAGCGTATCACGGAGGCTAGCTACAGGCAGACCAGAACCAAGCTTCTGGAATTTGTGGCTGAGTCGATGCATCTTGGGCCGGAGAGGTTGCTGCACCTGGAGATGAAGGGCGCGGAACGTACAGAGGTGCGAGGGTGTAGATGAGGTGATCGAGATGGGTATCGGGCGGAATAGAGGCTCGACGACTGAAGGAACCAAAGCAAGGAGCTGCGGGCACGACCACACTGCAACGAGGATGGCTCCTCAGATCTCATTGCTTGAAGGGGGAGGGAGGTACTGTCACCGACTTCCTCCTTGAGTTAGAAGTAATGATAGATAATTCTTGAAGAGGGCGACAAGGGTCGTTTTATAGCAGCTATGGAGAGAAGCTAATGAGAAAGGAGGGGCAGATCTGGTAGGCGATTGAATGGGAGTCGACCACGATTCGTAGGGGCAGCGAGATCTAACGGTATTTGATTGGAGATATGGATTTGTAATTGATTGTAGATGGGATGAATCGGGATGGCAATTGCTGCTCAAAGAGGAAGGAAGTCGGGGACACTCACGACTGCTATGGCAGGTGTTCGCTGGCAACAGTGCCCAGAAGGGGAAAGGAGACAATGATGAGAGGAGGAAGAAGAGGGGCTATCGGTCGTCTGATCGACCGAGATCAGACAGTTGATTGATAGCATACCACATGTCATATTTATTTTTTACTTATTTTTATTTTTTTTATTTTTTAATAAATAAAATAAATATAAATACAAAAATTGAGTGACACGTGGTGGCTCCTGGAGATGTCACGTGATAGATCCAGAAAATTCAGAAATAAAAAGAAAAAAATAAAAAATAAAAAGAAAAGAAATAAAGAAATAACAAACAACCTCGGATCGAAAAATTTTCTTCATGAAATTGCTTGTCTTGACGATATTTACAAATTTCATGAAGGGACCAAAACCAAAATAGATTATTTGCACAAAGTGGTATTTTTGGTGGTTCTCTATGTACATAGAAGATCATATTTTTGTTTGATATTTTTTGCCATTAAATAAGATAAAAATTCGGAAAAAAATACGATAAAATCAAAGATAAATATTTACGCATTATATCTTTTTTTAAATTTTTTATTAATTAAAAAATGAAGAAATAAAATAAAATACAAAAAAGAGGACTTTTGTACAGATTGTCAGTGAACACTCGGACTCAGTCAATTTCTTTGATTTCAATCTTATTTCAGGTTTGTATTTTTATGCTTTTTAATAAAATTTTAGTCAAATAAAATAAATGAAAAATAAATAAATAAAAAGAGTTAATTTTATAGATAAAATAATAGGTCGAAATTGTGTAAAATACACAATGTACAAAAGAGGCTCAAAACCCAACTTTCACATATGAGCTCCGATTCACTTGAACTCGGTCTTGTTTTGAAGGTAATTGAATGTACATTAGTTCAAAAGTGAGTAGGATCAAATTATAGTTTGTATGAGAAAGATATCAGCGCTTAAGGCTGACAGATATGAAATTAAGATTTGAGTTTTTGGTCCACTTATTTATGTTAGTGATTTTTTTTGTATTTTTCATTTATCCCTATTAGTAATATGTACATAATGAAGTAGTTTCAGGTCATTTGGAGTTAGCATAAATTAATTTAAAATCGGAAAAGTTAGCTTATTTTACAGGTTAAAGGGGCTGGGATTTTTGGCTTCTTATTTTATGCACTTATGAGTCATAAAATGCCATTATTATTTATACATGCACGAATGCTAATGATGCAAGATAATGGATAAAATGCAGATGAATTTTAGGGAACTGAGCTTAATTAATCACTTTTAGAGTGATGCATCATACATTCATCATACACCTCTGAATCTCTATTCTTATGCAGAGGACCTGCATCGAGAGGTCGGTCAGATATCAGCCAAAAGAGAAAGGATTACCATCTCCTACTCAGGATGGAGATCATATCTTGATAATCATTTAATGGTACTTGATGAGTCCTCAATCTAACTCTTTAGATATTCATCCAAACACCTGCCTCTATGATTCAACAATTTAATCAACAGTTGTATAATCATTAAGATGGGCATGACACATAACCCTAATTGAACTAAGGGACCTTATAGTGCATTTATTCATTTAATCACAGATAGGGAGTGAAATAAATCAATAATTTTTGTTGATAAATCAAACATTACAATAGCATTATTGTAGGAAACGTTTGCCTCGGGTTCACATGGCAAACATTTGGATTTCAAGATCTTAATTAAGGACGTGAGGCACGTTAAGAGTCGTTCATCGCCACTCGCACATGCCCTTCATGTGGAATTTGGGTATATTGTACTAATGCACTCCAACCTTTTGTATCTCTTTTTAATATTATAAATATCATTATCTGTGTAAACTAAATAAGATATTTTACAAGAAGGACCTTGCATTTTATTGTTATTAATATTTAGTCCTTCTGCCTTACGTGTAGCAACATGTGAGGCATTATAAATGATGTATTTTGTACCATATAGTTCTTGGACTAGTTTTGAAATACATTTAAAGTTTATGAAATTGCGATTAGGTCCCTATAACTGTGGCATTTTTATTTGGTGTCTATCTACCCTTTTAAATAGCTTTATTGCACTAAAAATATTAGGAAAATAAATATAGGTGCATGTAACATTCCTTGATCCCATATATTTTTCGGAAAATATTTTATTTAATTTTCCAATTTTCTAAAAATTCAAAAACATGCATTTTCTTTATGTCTAAATATAAAAACCCATAAAAATTATAAAACATTCTCAAAAAATTGAAAAAATATCATCTATATATACTTTATTATACCACATATCCAAAGATCTTTAGAAATACACAATATAGAATCTAAAAATCTCAAAACCCTAAAATATTTATAAGAATTAGTAAAAATTTAAGAAAACACCAAAAATATAATTTATATTTCTAGTTTTCTATATTGTATATACTATATATTAAAAATAGTTTTGAATACATTTTGAATGTATATATACATATATTTAACTTAAAACAATTTCGGATATTTTATTCGCCCACTATTTTGTATATTTCATATTTAAAATATAAAAAATTAGTAAAAATTCTTCAGAAATTACTTATAATAGATAAAAAATAAAGAAAAGACAAAAACATTTTATTTTCTACATTTTGAATATATTTTGACCTATATATAATTATATAAAGATATATTAACTTTATATACTATATATTACGTATAATATCTATAATACCTATATCATTATAAATAATTATATATCTTATTTTAAAAATAAAAAAGAAATGAAAATTTTGTAAAATTTAAAATAAAATAAAAATTCAAAATATAAAAAATATAAAATAATTAGAAACCCATAAAAATTAAGTATAATTGAAATCGAACATAAAAATAAGAAAAATAGAAAATACAAAAATAATTATTATTAATTAGAAATAATTATTAGTAATTAACTACCTACGGTTTGCACTATGTGGTTCGACAACTCTACCTACTTTCCATATACACATCTTTTGTAGAGTTAAATAAAATAAATTTTAACTCACGTCGCATTTATTGATTTATTTATCATATTTTGTGACTTATCTGTTGATTAATTGCATCTTTGAGTGGTCAACACATCGACTTGATCCATCCTTGTTTGGATTAGTATGACTTCTCGATTCTACGGTTATCAATGATTCCGTTCATGTACTAGTTATATAATCATTGTCCAAAGGTTGGATATTGATCGGAATTAGATTCACATGCAATGGGAAGATTCAGTACACTGTCTGAAACGATCATACATCTTTGAGAGGTTTTCTAGATCTAGATATGAGACTAGATCTCATTATACAAGTCACTATATGTGACATATATAGTCACCCTGACCTTATATCCAAGTATTCGTGGAGAAAACACACCGCCCTCGAAAGAGTTCAAGGATTGTTCCAAAAGAGACAAATCTGAATGATAGGCAAAGGAGAGGTTTAGGATAATTAAATTTTATTTAATTGTCATGAATAACATTATCTTAGGTAGTGTTATCTGCAATTATCCAAGAATAATGTGGATAAGATGCACATTATTTTTGGACTTATGTAGAGAGAATTCGAAGATAATAAAACGAGATTTAATTATCCAAGAATAATGTGGGTAACACTATCCGTAATAATCTGGATAGTGTAGATAAGATCTGAATATCCTATTTAGACTTGATTGTGAATGAGATTCATAAATTTCAGATTAATATGAATTAGATTCACATTATACAATAATTGTTACATTTAGTTTTGGACCTATGAATATGGTTTATATTTATTGATGGTTTGTTGGCAATCGTCAAAAATAATTTGGAAATATTTGATGAAAGTTGAATTTCAAAGTAAATCAATGAATAAATATTTGGTTATAATAAGTATTACATCCAAAAGTAAAAGAAAAAGGAAGGAGATACACCCAATGGGAGTGGACGTCCATGGTGTGGGTCTGGTGGATGTCCATCCAATTTTGAGTTCTCTCTCCCTCTCTCTTTTCTTTTTCTACTTTGGTTATTTTATTAAGAGATTAATAGGATATTAAATTTGATGATTTTTATCAACTTTTATCTTGAAAGTGGTTGAGAGGCACATCTAATCTTGGCCATTGATTAAAAAATAGGAATTGGCCATTGATTAAAAAATAGGACTGCATCCTAACAGCCCAAAAAAATATAAGGAGAGGTAGAGCTTGTCTTGCTTACGGAATTAAAAAGGAGTTAGAAAACTAAAAGTCTCTTTCTCTCTCGCTCTACATGCCACGCTCTCCCTCTCCATGTGGTTGTCCCCTACCCTGGGCAGTCCACCTATCGCTCAGGTTGTCCCAACTATGGTCGCGCCATCGTTGTGCTGCCGGATCGATTCGATGGATCTCACGTGGATGATCTTCTTCTTCGATACCTCATGCTCTTGATGAATTAAGAGGATTTCATTTAACGAAATTATGAGAAAAGAAATTCAGATCATCTCATTGGATTGCGAGAGTCACATGATTCATCCCCATGCCCGCAAGTGCTTTCTCCATCGGGTTGAACTTGAGACATGATGTCTCTTCACTTAGAGACTTGGGGGTCACATTCACCAGTTGTGAAGCGTTCTAAAATCATATGAATTTGATGAAACGTATTGAGAATTGTTTCCAATCCATGTGGTTTCATCTAATTTTTAAATTTTCTCTACCATCCCGACTCATACAACAAGTCTATTTTTATATGATTTGACCCGATCTTCACATTTTCTTGATACGCATGCATACCATATTCCTTCAATA
The DNA here is from genome assembly GCA_037367405.1 of Ottelia alismoides. Lineage (NCBI taxonomy): Eukaryota > Viridiplantae > Streptophyta > Magnoliopsida > Alismatales > Hydrocharitaceae > Ottelia > Ottelia alismoides. The sequence goes on from JAZKJV010007631.1 coordinate 29,592, forward strand.
GAATGAACATGAATTGATGGAATATTGGAAAAAAAAAAGGAACAAAATTTTCTAGCACAATGAGATTGCTAAATTACCCTTATATAGTTTTCTCTACTTCATTACCGGGCATACACTCATCTCTATCCTATATTTTTTGAAAATCCGACAGGCATCAGTGGGTCATCGCAAGGACAATAGCCAGGTAGCCAGCCATCCACCAATAGTTTCGCTTAAGTCTCGAGTAGTTAGTAGTTCATTTGTGTTCTTTCTTTTCAGTTTGACGTGCATGTAAATGGATACATTTGGGATAGTTTGGTATTCAAACTTATTTTGTGAATGAAAAAGTATCGAATGCATTCTTTATAGCATTTTTTTATTATAATCTATTTCTGAATGTTTGCTATTATTATTGGGTAAAGTCATCACTGAATAACTAGATCTGAAAATGGAAAGATCTGGCCACCAATTATCGATATCGTGGCAGACTATCACTATAGAAGAAAGGATGATAGACTGCCATCATTTATTATGCCTTTTATTTGTAGTGATAGTCTATACTATATTCTGATATGATTAGAAGACTATATGTTGTGCAGGCAGAGTTTCACCGGGAGATGAAACCATTCAACAGCTCTCAATCTCCACAAGGGATAGTGAAAGTTGACAAGGTGCATAAGGATCTTCCAAGGGGCATCATCCTTGTAAACAAAATATTATATCACTATCATGAACGATGACAAAGGGTGCAGTAAGACGCCAAGGGAAAGAAGAGGGTAGAGGCATCACCAAATGATAACGACCAAAAATAAAAAATTATACGATTTGGAAATTTATTTTGTAATATTTCTCCTCATAGTTTAATATTATATTATTATATGAAATAGTTGAAGTCATGGATAGGTGGATGTGTGGTCATACACGAAAAGATCGGATTGAGAATGATGCGATAAGAAGGAAAGTGGTGTAGCTCCAATAGATGATAAGATGAGAGAAGATCGCTTGAGATGGTTTGGCCATTTGTAAAGGAGCTAGATTGATGCACTGGTTAGAAGATGCGAATTTAGGATGATGAACCAGTTAAGAGATGGTGAGCTCAAGAAATGCTGGAATGAGACTATCTGAAGTGGTCTTAGTTATTTGAATTTAAACCCAAGAATAACCTAAAACATATCTGAATTGAGGTAAAAAAATCCATATAATTGACCTTACTTATTTGTGGGAAGTGACTTTATTGTTGTTGTAGTTGGAGATATGTATGTTAACAACAATGAAACATGCGTAAATATAGGTACTTTGCATAAAGCATCGGGTAAACAAGAAATAGGTATGGACACACGTATTCTACAAATTTTGAAAGTAAAAAAAAGTTTGAAAACTCCCTACTATGAATATCCTTTGGCTACCCACTTGTTTTAATGTGTAAGCACGAGAGTTGCCCGAATCAATTTATTATTCGTATCCCTTCTTGATGATTGATGCTAAAAAAATGTAATAGTTGACTTGCATCCTTACCTTCCACTTGGAAACTTCCATCTACAGTCAATTCTTGATTATCTTGACTTCTTTACATCCCCCACCCCATAATTGGACATATTAAATGAATGGAAGCATAATTTCAGTTGCAAATGAGCGTGCATCCTTTTCCTCGAGGGTTCGGTGTTTTCTGCGGAATATTTGATAGTTTTCCGTTCTTTTTTGTGTTTGTTGGGACGCTTACCGAAGGAGGGGAGAAAGAAAATTTACTAAAATGGGGATGACGTAAAAATACTTTTCAGAATAGGGATATATCGGCAAACGATTTGCCGTGATGCGACAAATTGTTTGCCGTGCTAGATGAACGGACGGGAGGGGAACTGGGCGCAGATTTTGGCCGTCCATGTGGCGTGGCAAATCATTTGTCACGCATGACAAATCATTTGCCGCACACGGAACACGAAACGGCAAATTATTTGCCAATATATGTCCATTGTGGAAATTATTTTCAAACCGTCCTTATTTTGAGGATTTTTTTTGCTGAAAAGTCCTCATTTTAGGGATTCCATCGTATTTGTTCCTGCATTTTGGCTGCAAATTCTGTAAAATTGCAAGTGCTGTGATATCTGAGCAGTTTCCCACGAGAAATCATAATTATTGGACCCCACAAAGGGTCCCATGTTTTCATATGGCTTTATACGTGTTTTGTCTGCATGCGTATAAATCTCCAGTGGACTTTTGCAAGCTAATGATATCTTATTTATGCTTTTGCTTCTCCTTGTTCTCCCTCTGGTATCACGAAATTACTTGTGTAAAAACGAAGAATATACAGGCATGATTATAAAGTCGTCGTCACCGGAAGGTTACGTCGAAATTAAAAATAAAGAAAGCTAAAGAAAATCGAGATATCCGATATTCCTTCATTTCAGACACGTGTTTTCCAAGTTAACTTTTCGGGAGTGATGACGACGGAAAACCATAGCGCAAAATGTAATTGGCTTTATTAGACGTCCCTCTGCCACCGTTGAAACCGGCATTAATAGGTGACGTATCCTTCTCCACTCCATAAATTAATTAAGAGGTGTGATAAATAATTAAAATCGTTTCTTGGATTTATATGACACCACACCTTAACCGGCGGCTTTGCAGATTGCAAGTACATGCCAACGAATCAATTATAACCATTGGGAAAATATCACAACGCATCCGGCATTTTGGAATTTACTTTCTAACTCTACAAATTATAATCCTATAAAAAAACAACTTTGAAATTCTAATTAACAGAACGTGTTTCGCAACTTCCAAAGAAACTCTGCAACTATTCCCCTCTGAGAACAATCTTCGATCTGCAGCACTACTTATTCCCCCTAATTTGATAGAAACAGAAAACAAGGAAAATTAATCACCACCCAGTCCAGAATATCAAACTTTCGAGGGTATAATCCTCAGGTCTTAGAAAATATCAGAAATTCAGGAACAGAGAGATATTTTCAAGTCAGAAAGGGATGCACATATACACCCGTATATGTTAGTATTCGCATCAGTTTGATGGAGCATACGGGTTTCATTTTTTTTCATTTGTAAAATATAAATACAAGTACAAGTACTGAAATCCATCCAACCGAATTAATACAAAGACATGTACAAATATAATAATTTTGACAAATAAAACTATGCACCTTTTAGAGGATACGCATGCAAATATTTATTTTTCCAAGACATATAACTATGTAGAAAAATCAAATCTAGAAGCTCTATTTTCATGCTCTAAATTGTCTATACTCCTACCTCTTCAATTGATTTATCTAATTACTAATATTTTTGTTCATCACAATAATATTTTTTTGTAATTTGCATGTGTTTCTTATTTCGTCCTCTCCTCAATATATATTAGTACTAATTTTTTTATCTTTATTAATGCTCCGCCATATCATCACTGCTAGATCTTAGGAAGCTGCTTACTAACTAGTGAGATTAACTTTCATTATATTTTTATTATAATATTACTTATGCCCTTTCTATTATCTTCACAATCAATAAAATAATCAATATTCTTTAATAATATTCCAATAATAAATTATTATTTCCAATGTAATATGTTTTTTATAAGCGAGTTTATCTATCATAGATCTATAGCATGCGTATATAGAATAAAGAAACCATGCTAAAATAAAGCAACCATATTAATAGGAATTTATTATCTCTAAATGATATATTACATTCATTATTTTGTATATATTTGATCATTTTTTTTATAAAATAAAATGGATTCATTTGTTGGAGCTTTAAATTATATAGTTCCAGAGAAAATTTCGGATCCCAAATCCAAGAAACAATGAAAAGTAAATAATCAGGGATACAATATGCTCAATATTTGCATATTGTTTCATATTTATTTGTTAAATATTTGTATCCGAATAGTTAATATCTGTTGTGTGTATCTGTATTTTGAGGATACGATTTATTGTTTTGCACACTCATATGATTTTGTATCTGTATCCATACTCAAATTAATAAAAAAAATTGAAATATAATAACACCTATATTTATATCCGGCCATTTTTTTTTCATTCCTAAGGCCAACCCATCCACCTCGAGACATGGGTAGTTTGACATGTATCACCTTGCAAAAATATTGCAATTACACAATAACCTTCTCATATTTCATATTCATACAATCGCTCGTACGAAGGTTGACAGGGGACCAAAATTTAATTAAGAATTCGCGGAGGATAAAGTGTTAGTTTAATGTTATGCAATGGCAAACAAAACAAAAATTCCAAAATATAATTAAAGTTGAGAAACGTTGGACACGGGATCGGCGACTTAGATAATTTTCTACAATTTCTAATAAGGTGTCTCTGATCTCCATCGGTTGCTTGTTATTGTCTACCGTGTAGAAACAAGAGGGATCGTACATAGAAACATCCTCTATTCTTCCTTCCATTAGTTTTTATTTCAACCAAAAGCCCAACTTGCACCCATCCTCTCTTTTTCATATACCTTCCTTCCTTCCTCCCTCTATGATCTATTTAAGCCAGTCGATTCCCCCTCAACGTAAACCTACTATCCACTCCCCAACCACCCCTTTGTCCCCTCCACTGCAATTGCATGGCCATGGCGGAGACGATGACGACATGCCGATCCAAGCTTCCGATCAGGGCCAATTCGCATGCGATAATGAAGACAAAGCCAAAGATCCGAATCATCCACCTCTTTGCACCAGAAGTCATCGAGACGGATCCCGCCAACTTCAGAGACCTTGTTCAAAGGCTCACCGGAAAGCAAGCGGTCCAGGAGATCGACAAGAAGAAGGAAGACGTAAGGACAACTGCGATGACGGCGCAAGAGGAGGGGAGAGGAAGGAGCAAAGGCCGGTGTGTGGAGATCGGGGATTGGTGCATCAATGGGAGAGTGAAGAAGGAGGATGAAGTGGTGGAGGAGGATGGGATGAGGATGGGGAGCGACAATGAGAATTGTGGCGATTTGCTGGATGGATTCATCGAAGAGTTCCTTGCGTTCCCACAAGAGCACAACTTGGGCTCCACCTCCTATGCCGAGCTCTTTGGGGGGTCCCCGGTCTCGAGCTAAGTTAATGCAAAGAGGATCGGCTTGGATCCAAGTTGTGATTGTTGCCATGATCCACTGAGATCCAGATTAACCTTATGTCGATTCGTTCTTGATGGAATAAGAAGGAATCACATGCTTTGGAAATCAGATCATGTCCCCTTGTACGTCATGATTATCAGATATAGTCGAGCTCGAGCTTTGAATGTTGAATATACCTCCGATGTTTCTGCGGTGTTTTTTTTGGTGGGGTGAGAATTGGTACTCTCTAGTGCTTTACTGCTTTGTCGATCTTTGTGCTGAAAGTTGTGATGATAATTTTGTAATTTGAAGTAGATATCGAAGTGCAAACTTAAATGAAGGATTTTTTGTTTAAGTTGCTTCTCGGTATAAGAAATTTCCAGATTCGGGACGTAGATAGTATACTTAACTTCCCAAACTGAACCCCCACAAAAGGATAAGAACCCATTTTTATTGTGAAAATACAGGTCAATTTCGTTTGCATCCGGATCTATTTCGTCGATTACATCGATGGCGAGTGATACCGACGATCCTATACGGAACCGCAATTACAAGGAACACATTGAATCTGTTCTAGCGGTAGGAAGAAGAACTGCGGTCAACGCGCTAAGAAGGATTACTAAAATAATGACCCAATGGTGTGAAATAAATTGAGAAGGAAACAACTTGGGCCACCACTTTTGATAATTGAAGGGAAATCAAGGACTGCAGTTGGCATCCCTTGCTGGTTTCTTATCTGTTTCTATCTTTATTTTTCTAAAAATCCAAAAAAATATTGATAGTGCAGCTTTCCAAGATACTTTGAACGGATAAGAACAACAAGTTCCAGACGACTGAACAAACCATATCACAGGAGGGGCTGAAGAGCATATAAAGCTCCTCCTAAAAATATGCTTATTTAATTAAGAACACGAACCTAATGCTGTTGTTTTCTTGATGTTTCATCTCTGTCAAGAAATCAATGGTACTGCGATGGATCCGTACTTCGGTGGAGATGAATAAAGACAAGATGAGTGCCTAACGCAGAGATCGGTGTATAGCAATAGCACTGCATACGTCGAAAGCAAGTTCATCACAGTTTCCATTACTTCTTGTGTTTTTACATCCATCAACTTCACTGAAATGTACAACACTTGTGTAAATGCTTCATAAGCTAGTAGTTAACTTACGTGTGTGTGTATTTGATTTAAATATGTTCAAGTATGACACCTTGTTTTTTTTTCAGGTGTGAGCAGGAACATGTACAAGTAGATTCAGTATAAAAAGCAACGGTTTGCTTCACAATAATCTAAATATATAAGGAAAAAAGAGTCTGTTAGGAACTTAGGATGCATTCTCTAACAAGATTTTTAAGGTTTTTCGATTACATTATATAGTGGTTTAAATTAGAATGAGAGAGTAAGGTACTAAACAAATTACAGATGCAGTTTTAATTAACTCTGTTGATAATGGACATAAGTCCGTTAAAAAGTTTATATGGTGACTTTCCGTTAATCCTTGATTCTAGCAAAACGTCCATTCCAATTCAAACTAAAATTGCAAAAGGGAAAAATCACTTTAATTGTCCTTCAGATAGGAACCGATTTGAGATGCAGTAGCACCTTGGCAGGAGGTTTAGTCCATCTATAATGGTTCTTAGCAAACTAATTTGTCCTAGTGACGACGACAAGGCTGTCCTTGATCTAGACCAAGATTCATTGGTCTAACCATTGCATTGTGTAAAATGAAGGTAGATCCCCACTAAGAATTGTTTTTTAAGCAAGCTATGAAGGCTTAAACATCAAGGGGAAGGTAAATCTCTCAAAAACAGCCCCTACAGGACAAGGGTGTCAGCATTAATCCACGTGCCAGGATGTTTTTAGAGATGTACAATGCCCCGTGTTAGAGCCTCACGACCTAACAATAATAGATATAGGCACTGATGAGAGTGATTTAGCCGAAGTCATGTCAATCCACAAGGCAAACCTATAATCGTCAAAGAGACGTCAGAAACCTCACTCAACCCATGAATAAAGCAAGCAATGACTAGCACAAAAAGTGAGTTAAAATTTATTATTCTCTACAACTAGATGTATAAAAGTGTGTAGAGGTCGAACCACATAGAGCAAAAATGGTAGCTTATAGTTATTTTTAACCAAAGAACACTATGTACATTCTGTTATCTCTTCTGTAGCCATAGCATTCAAACCAGAAATCGAATCCAAAAAGTCTTCATCTATGACATCCTGAGTCATTTTCCTCAATTCTTCAATTGTCATTTACCTAAAATATACAATAAAAATTAAAACTAAGAATATGAGAATACAATATGAAAAATAGGATATAAGCACATCAAATAAAGAAAACAGGGAAAGTATGGAGATCCAACAACCCCTCTCAATTTATTTCTGAAACTGTCAAGAAGGACCACCACATTCTCGTAGCAGAAACTGTGGAATAAAATATACCAAAGTATACAGAAGCCGAAGGGAGGGGGGTAAATAAGAGGTCAATTAAAACACAACAGAGAACTATACCTAATCGATTCTTCAAAGCGGTGGAATACGAAGGATGAAGCGGATGGGGCTTGCGCAGCAGCCGAAGGTCGTCTCGTGCGCATGTGGAGAAGCACGAGGAAATGGGGGTGAAATTTGGCACTGGAAGCGACGGAGCTGGGCGATCCAAGGGTTTTGATAGGACAATAGGGAGCTTTTGATCGAACGATGGAGTTGGGCAATCCGGCACTGGAAGCAATGAAGCATGGGTTTGGAGCTGGGCGATACAACCTTCGAGGACTTGGGATGGTCGCCCACACCCTTGGTAGATCAAGAGACGGAGAGGGGATGGGGCTCGTGTGTGCTCAGGGTTGCGACCTTAGGGCTCGCTCAAAGAGGAAGGCGTTGAGATTAGAGGGGGTGTTTACCCGGAGGTGGCACGGTGGGGGAGGTCGATGTGCAGTAGAGTGGTTGCTGAAGTATTGTCGACGCGATGGGGGAGGGAGGGGAGGGAGCCAGCGGGATTTCCAGGTGGGTTCAACTTGACTGTAGTGCTTGGGAGACGACGATGGAGGGCGCTGGCAACCGAGAGCGGGGGGAAAATGGATCGGGGTGACGTTATGCAATAGGGAAAATTTGGCGGGGCAAAGGGGAGGAGCGGAATGCAGCATCACCGTTGATTGCCCTTGGATCGGACGATGGAGGACCCGATTGGAGAGGGTTCCCTGCACTCTCGGTTGGAGGCTCCTTAACCCCATATATATATATATATATATATATATATATATATATATATATCTATATATATATATAGGGGACCTTTCAAATGAGGTGGGGGCTTTTCTGAAAATGTAAAAGCCACAGCGGATTTAGTAAAACGCTGTAACAGTTTTGTAAAATATAAACTGCACATTGTAAAAAAATGAATTTTGTAAAATATAGCATCTAAATTCAAATCAATATTTCCATCCATTATAATAATATTTTCATAATTTTATTTCACTATACATGTTGTGTTAATATTTATTATTATATGTATGAAACAGGAAATTGTAAAATATATTAGAAAGATGCCTAAATTGAGGGTGGCTCGCCATATATATGGTGAGACCCCGCCTCATTTGAAGTTTCTCCTATATATATATATATATATATATAGGATTTTTATCCAATGCGCACAGGGCTCATTAGCGTTTCGGTGAGCACCATTTGTAGGCCAGACACGTGTATTACTAATTAAGTTGTTCCCTATTTCGAAGGATGTTGTTTTTGGAAGGAGATTAATATGCAAAACGATTTAACAATAAGTGATATTCCAATTATATCGCGTCCTAAAAAATAGGAAGATCATTTTGGAAAGAAAATATTTGAATCGGTGATTTCTTGTAGAAATTCGAGATCCAAATGCTCAGGTCAGTAATATATACACAATGAACAAGTAAGTGCTTGTTGTGAAGTCAGTAATATCCAAACAACGGTCAGTAATCTACATTCTTTTTATTACATGGTGCAGATTTCAGTAATATATACACAATGGACAAGTAAGTGCTTGTTGTGAAGTCAGTAAAACCATAAGAAATGATCAGTAATTTTCATATATTTTTTACTTTGAACAGAATTCAGTAATTTAGATATGATACTCAAGTAATATATATACAGTTATCAAGTAAATTATTGTTTGTGTTCAGTAATGTATATATATATGTCTTATACCACATGTTCAGTAATATGTGTACGATTCTCAAGTAATAGCTACTATGAGATCAGTAATAACAAAGTACTGGTCAGTAAGTCATGGGCATTGCTCAAGTAATAACAAAGTAATGGTCAGTAAGTCATGGGCATTGCTCAAGTAAGAAAGTAACCATTTGTTAATGCAATGCACATTACATAGACATTGGTATTACTAACCACATGTTCAGTAATATGTGTGTGATTCTCAAGTAATAGCTACTATGAGATCAGTAATAACAAAGTAGTGGTCAGTAAGTCATGGGCATTGCTCAAGTAATAACAAAGTAATGATCAGTAAGTCATGGGCATTGCTCAAGTAAGAAAGTAACCATTTGTTAATGCAATGCACATTACATAGACAATGGTATTACTAACCATTTTTTATGTTATTACTGATCTCACTACACACATTTACTTGACCATTTTATACATATTACTGAATTCTGTATAATGTAACTATTTGGATGTAAATTACTAACCATTGTTCTTGATATTACTGATCTCACAATAAGCATTTACTTGAGCCAATTATATTTATTACTATCATAGCATTCGGATCCTTAATCATTCACGTGGAATCATTTATTTGAATCGTTTATTTCCAAAACCGTCTTCCAATTTTTAAGGACGTTATATAATAGGAAATATAGGATTTTTTTAAATACGTGGTAGCCTATAATTAGAAATATAGTTATTATTAATACACGTGTATGGCCGAGAATGGGTGCTCATTGAAACGCTAATGAGCCCTGTGCGCAGTGGATAAGCCCTCTATATATATATATATATATGGAAAAAATGGGGCTGCCCCCTGGGGGCAGCCAACATGGCTGCCCCCGCCTCATTTTTCGGCGTTTTTTTTATTTTTTTTAAAAATAAAACCATGTATATTCATCCATATATCCCTCCTACATGCCATTCGAATTTCGTCAGAAACAGAGACTCCTACGGCCTCCATCTCGATGGTATCGATTTAAAAAATCCTGTTACCGTTAAAAAATTACTGTCCGGATGGAGGCCGTAGGAGTCTCTGTTTCTGACGAAATTCGAGTGGTATATAGGAGGGATATAGGGATGAATGTAAATGGTGTTATTTTTCAAAAAAAATAAAAAAATTCGCCCAAATAAGGCGGGGGCAGCCATGTTGGCTGCCCCTAGGGGGCAGCCACATATGACCCTATATATATATATATATGGGAAAAGGGAGTATGCTCCCTAGTTGTAGCCAACTTAGCTACTCCCACCCCTATTTTTCCCTCATTTTTTTATTTCTTTGGAAAATAAAAATTTGTAAATTCATCATTATATCCCTCTCACATTCTATTAAAATTTCATCAGAAATAGAAATTCCTACGGCCTCCATCCAAACAGGGTCGATTTGAAAAATCCTGCGACCGTTAAAAAAATGACGTCTGGATGGAGGGCCTACGGGTCTCTGTTTCTGACGAAATTTTAATAGAATGTTAGAGGGATATAGTGATGAATATACAAATTTTCATTTTCCAAAGAAATAAAAAAATGAGGGAAAAATATGGGTGGGAGTAGCCAATTGGCTACAACCTGGGTGTAGCCTCATTTAACCCTATATATATATATAGAGGGCCCTTCCAATGAGGTGCACCTTTCCTGGGTGTATGGAAAGCCCATTACGAGATCCGTTAGATCTCGATCTAGCGGTTCTTCATCCAAAAGGGTATTTTAGTCCATACATTTCCGTTTTAAATTTGAATTTAATTTCGAATTTGGAATTTATTTCGTCTTTATATTTTTTCCATTTTTAGCGTGTCTGATTTGGTATTTTTTGTTGCCTTTTAGTTGCTGAATTTTCGCCAACATGGTAGCATTTTCGCGCAATGTAGAATAGCAGGTTTCTTTGTAAAATTCCGCTTGATATTGTAAAACTGCATCCTGCATTGTAAAATAAAATCACAATTAGTAATATTAATATTATAATAATTGTAATTTTAATAACACTATTGTAAAAGATCATGGACGTTTTGTAAAATCTGTATGAAGATTGTAAATCCATCAGATCCTATTATGTGCATTTTTCACAAATGCCAAGCATCTTTGTAAAATTCGAACCCCTGTTGTAATTTTGCATCCTGCATTGTATAATAAGATCACAGTTAGTAAAAAAATGATATGCAATTGTAAAATACGATCCGAGATTGTAAAAAAAAACTCGAGATTGCAAAACAATCTCAGATTGCAAAATAGGTCATTTATATTGTAAAAATACGATCTGGATTGTAAAAAAACACTCGAGATTGTAAAATAGGTCATTATATTGTAAAAAACTGGGCATGCCCTCCATCTCCAGCATCCTCTCTACCCGCACCTCCTCCGCCCTTCTCCTCCATGACCCACCTCCTCCATGCACGTCCTCCTCCGCCCACACACCTCCATTCACGCACTCCTTCAATCGTCTCCTCCATGATCCACCTCCTCCACGCTTGTAAATGTAAAAAAACAGTCTGAAATTTGTAAAAAGATGATATGCTATTGTAAAATACGATCTAGGATTGTAAAAAAAACTCGAGATTGCAAAATAGGTCATTATATTGTAAAAACCTGGGCACGCCCTCCATCTCCAGCATCCTCTCTACCCGCACCTCCTCCGCCCTTCTCCTCCACGACCCACCTCCTACATGCACGTCCTCCTCCGCCCACACACCTCCATTCACGCACTCCTTCAACCTTCTCCTCCCCTCCCCACTTACCTTCACATCCACCAGCACGATCTCCGATGTTTGAACCTGTGGAATCGACCAGCCTCCTCCCACATGCCGTCATCGATGATCTTCACGACGTAGGTGAACGTGATCTGTTGGGGAGGCGATGGAGGACGTCGGAGCAGCCTCCTCCCACATGCCGTCGTCGAGAGAGAGACAAGAGAGAGAGAGAGAGTCGTCGTCGAGAGAGAGAGACAGGAGAGAGAGAGAGAGAGAGATGTGAGATAATTAAGGAGATATTTTGTTGCATTCTAAATATAGAATATACCAAAATGACCATAATGGGTTTTTCAACATTTAAAAAATATAGATAACGAGCCATTAATGATAACCATCAGATTGACTACGGATGGTTAGGATGGCGGGCTTTCCATGCACCCAGGAAAGGTGCACCTCATTGGAAATATCTCCTATATATATATATATATATTTGCGGGATTATATAAGGGTAAAATGGGCTGCCCCAAGGGGGTAGCTAACTTAGCTCCCCCCATCCCATTTTTCCCATATTTTTTTATTTTTTTTGAAAAATAAAATCGTGTAAGTTCAATATTATATTTCTATATTATGTCATTCAAGTTTCGTGAGAAACAGAGACTCCTACAACCTCCATCCAGACAGGATCAATTTAAAAAATCCTACGACCGTTAAAAAATAATTGTTTAGATAGAGGTTGTAGGAATCTCTGTTTCACACGAAATTTGAATGACATAATATAGGGATATAGTGATGAATATTCACGAAAGAGATTTTCAAAAAAATAAAAAAATAGAGAAATGGGGCAGGGAAGCTAAGTTATCTCCCCTAGAGGGGTGCCCATTTTTCCCTTTATATATGTATATTTATTTATTTATTTATTTATTTTTGTATATATTTTTTGTTTTTAATTTTCTTTTTGTATTTTTATATTTTGTATTTCCATTTTTAATAATAACTAATATAGGATATAATTGACTACATATATAATAATATAGGTATAAATATAACTAAAAATATCCAAAAATTGCAGAAATACATAATTTTGAGTTTTGATTAATTTTTACTATTTTTGTAATTTTTTAGTGAATTTTGTTAATATATATATTTATTTAAAGTCAAAAATATCCTAAAACAGAGATTAATTAGATGGCCGGGATTGAAATGGAAATTAAAAATAGAAACTTGAGTCTAAAATTTTCCAAATCAATTTTAGTATATAGGTAATAATATAGAGAAAATTATAATGCATAAAAACTATTTTTGGACTTCTTGAGATTTTTTAGAATTTTAGAAAGATTTTGGGGTTTTCGATTTTTAAGAGATTTCTTTTTTTAATGATTTTTGGTCTGAAGGCTAAGAATACATAAATATGCAAAATATATTTTTTGGAATATTTCGAAGATGTTTTTATTTTTTTATATTTTACACTGTAGAAGAGATTGTTTGTGATATAATGATTTTTATTAAATATCAAAAAGGTCCAAAGTTATAAATTAAAATCAAGGCATGAAACTACAAGAAATCAAGAACCTACATCTTTTTTTGTGATTTTTGGAGCACAATAGTTATTTTAAATAAATCCAACAAGCATACAAAAATACAGTTGCTGGTAGGGGCATACATGTAAATAAAATAAAATCCAAGGGCATGCAATTTTCTTGGACCAAAGTAAAATGCAAAAAGCACCAGGGGTGAACTTGTAAAAGGCCACCTCACGTGGGACAACACGTGATGTGAGCTAGCATGGACCTAGATGTAATATGACACAACCATAGGGGTCTACATGCAATTTACCCTATTTTATTTACACTGAATATTTTATTAAAATGACTAATTAATAAATACAAAAATAAGTGGGGCTTAGTATGCAAATTACCACTTCACGTGCGGTATCGAACTGTCAATAGGCATCGCTTACGCCACGTGTCATCTCTTCGCTTTACAATGATGCTTCAGAACGGAAGGATGGGATTAGATCCCATTTGTTGATCCGACAGCTGAAACGAGGCGCATCGAACAACGAAGAGAAAATTTGGGGCGACCTTGAGATCGAACTACAGAGATGAGGCCTGGAGGAACAGATCAAGAACATGCTGAGGGCGAGCTTTGATTCATCCTCCCGTCCTTCTCCAGGAGTATGGAAGGCTCAGTCCAAGGGCAAAACATAGCTTGGGCTCCTCCGCACCCGATGGTATTGATGAAGAGGGTTTTCTACAGGTCTAAATACATCTCACACAAGGCGGAGATGCGGTCGCTGTGGCGACCTGCAAGAAAATCCGGACTTCAGTCAACAATTAATCCACAATAGATAAATCAAGCAATGAAAGTAAGTGTGCAGAGTTAAAATTTATTATAACTGTACAATGAATGTGTATAGTGTGCAAGCATGTAGAGGTCGAACACAGGGAACAAGCAGGACATATCGGGGAAAAAGTGCTCAAAATGTGAATGTAATATATTTGTCTATGTGAATGCTATTTTTTATGGGTTTTTACTTTTATTTTTTTATTTAATTTTTTATTTTATAATTTTATATTTTGAATTTTAATTTTTTGATTTTGTATTTTTTATATTTTATATATTTTTATATTTTCTTTTCTTTTAATTTATAAAATAATATATAAGAGAAGAGAGAGATAATGTATTCTTAAAAATAAGTAGAAATAAGCAAAATTTAGGAAATAAAATATTTTTGTGCTTTTTATATTTTTCTAATATTTTTGTGATTTTTCTATATTTTTGCTAATTTTTTGGTATTTTTAAAGTCAAAAATACTAAAAACAATGAATAAAATAAAAGGCTGAAATTAAAATGGAGAAATAAAATACAAAATAGTAATAAAAATTCTCCAAATTAATTTTAAATTAAAGATAACAAAATATAGAAAATTTAGAAATAGAGATTATATTTTTAGGATTTTTTGTGAATTTTTAATATTTTTATAGAGATTTTTAGTGTTTTTCTATTTTTAGGAATTTTCTTTTGTATTTTTAGTGATTTTTGGCCTGAATATAAAAGACACGAAAATAAACAAAATATATTATTTTTAGGAATTTCTTGAGGAGTTTTTTATAATTTTTATGGTTTTTTTCAATGCATACAGTGAAGAAAATGCATATTTTTGAATTTTTATAAATATTAAAATGATGCAAAATGGAAAGTAAAAATATGGCGTGATAGATAAATGAAACAAGAACCTAAGGTAATTTTTATGGATTTTTTAGGATTTTAGATATGAATAAAATAAATACAATAAACAAAGAGAAAATGGACTACTGGAAGGGGTATTTTGGAAATATTTAAAAGTCTAGGGAGCTGCGTGTAAAAATTGAACTAAAATATAACTAATTAATAAAATTCCAGGGCCAATAAGAAATGAACAAACATTCAGGGCCTTTTCTGCAAAAACGCCAATGCACATGTGACTCGCACGTGCCTGGCGGTGACCTACTGGTATTTACCACAAAGATGGGGGCTAATATGCAAATTATCCAAAACTATATAACTTCAATAAAAATTTCAAAGACTCAATAACAATAAAAGAAACCTAAGGTGGGTCCCCTGCAAAATAGCCACGCCTCACGTGCCCGGGGACGAATGTGCAAATATGTAAAACTAGGGGGCAAGAATGCAAATATTACAAAATTATAGAGCGGCAGATGAAAGTTTATATCCTAAATATTAATTATAAAAATGGTCAGGGTAGGATTTGCAAAATACCCAAGCGAAGCGATCAGACGGCTGAAGATCTTTCACTTGACATGTGTCACGCTCGCACGCCACGATACCGCTTCGACAAGGATGGCTGGGATTAGACGACCCAGGAAGATCTGACGGTTGACGCAGGGGCTGATCCTACGGTAGCTGCTCGCACGGAACATCGGGGGGAGATCCAACGGTGCTGGGACGATATGCAAGAACGCGCGAAGAACTCGAGCATGGCGAGTTTGGATCAGCTAAAGCTCAAGTTACAATGCACCTGAGACTTCTCCGACGATGTAGATCCATTCCTGCAGGGTTCCTATAACTGCTGAAGGTCGCAAAAGACTCCGACAAAGACCGGAGAGCTCCTAGGAGGGCGGCGGAGCACACGGTTCCCGGCTACCTCCGGCGAGTATCCAAAATTTCCTCCAAGCACGTATCAAGCTCCTGAACCTGCAAAAAGAGTTAAGAGGGTCATGGGCAAACTGTCGCGACCCTCCAATGGGCAAAAAGGGGTGCGGATGGCGTGTGGATGCGGAATGGATGGTTCACCGAAGCGAGCTCCGGCGAATTACGAAGGGTGATTAAATGGATAAAAAGCGAAGGCGAAAGGGGGAATGGGTTCCTAAAGCAAGCTAAAAAATGCAAGAAAATGATGAAAAGCTGACCACGAAGGCTAGTGTACCTGAGATCGAACCTCGACGGTGGTGGCCACCGGAGGTGTTGGAACGACGCCTTCGACTCGTCGAAGGCCTCCCCAAGCAGCTGGAGGTTGCGCTGTCACCACCACCCGTCCGGAGCTCGGTCGAGGAGTCTTCAAGCGGGTCAAAAGCAGTTCAAATTTGAAAGTGAAAGTCAGTGGTGTATATGAAGGGTTGACGAATGGGCGAGGAAGATCGAGGCATAGCGGACGCGACAGTGGTCCAAAGATCGAGGTTTCACCTGGGCATGTATGCCCAATATCCCAGGAACAAAAGCCATGAAGACTTCATCACAAAAATATGCAAGGAATGCCCTCGAAAAATCCACGAAATGGGACAAAAACGAGAGCCTGACAGGTGCCAGACCTCGATCAGAGTGTTGACCGAGGTCAACCAACGGAAGCTTCTGGTTGGTCCACGCGGACCAACCAGAAAATTCCTTGGCGAAAAGATTTGTTAATTCATTTAAAAATAATAAATGATTTTTATTAATTTTGGATTATAAAATGAAAAATATTTATTATTATATAAATTATTTTATTATGGTTTTTATTTATTTTTCTGAGGTATAAAAATACAAGGTGCCTTTTATGGCTTATATAGGTATACAAATCTATATATTTTAATCTTTTATTTTTATTTTTATTTTTTAATTCTATCATTTTGGTTTATTATTTTATATATTTATAACTTAATTTTATACATTTAAATATATTTTTATTTTATTTTTCTGATGTATTTTATATAATTAAATAAAGAGATGTATATTCTTTATAGATATATTTATCGGTATTATACCTATGCATTTATACAAGTATTTTATTTTTGTGTTTTATTTGTGTTTTTATTCATGTTTTAATACACACATGTATTATAAATAATATTTACAAAATTATAAAAATATAAAATTATAAAAATAAAGAATAATAAATAAAACGAATATTTTAATCTGTACAAATATACAATAGGGGTCCAAAACCTGCAAACCGTACCTCCGAAAATTATGAAACCACTTTTAGTAAATAGTTTATTGAAAATTATATACAATTAAAGGTGAGTTTGATACATTTCGAGTTTTTATTTGAGAGATACAGGTCTGTGAAGTTGGTATTCTGGAATTTTATTCAGATCATAACTTTTTATCTATATATTATTTTTGTATGAAATCAATTTTGTATTTTTCTTTATTTAATTATATACAACTTTTATGTACAAAGTTTCTTTATTTGGAGTATAAAAAGTGGAACTAAAAATAGGTCCCAAAAAATGAATAAAGAATGAACTAAATTAAAGGAATTTTATTGGTATCTGGCCCTTATCTCCCCCTACTTTATTCCTTGTCGGCCTAGTCATCGAGATGCCTAGGTCTCGGGGTTTCGGGTCATAAAATATTTACAATAATTTATTCTTTTTCTTTTCTTTTCTTTATTCTATTATTTTAGCTTTAAAAATCGTATTTTATACATTATTTACACAATAATGCATGGATGATAAAATGTCTAAATTAAGCTTATTTACATGCATTTACTAGGGTTTTTAAGGCCAAAATAATAGAATAAAGATGATGAAATGTAGATTCATCATCCCCCTATACTTGCTTTTGCTAGTCCCTAACAAACACTTATGCAATAAGTGCAGAAAGAAAAACAAAGAAAAGAAAAAGAAGAAAGATGGATTAAATTTAATGATCAAACTTGTCTTTACAAAATCAAAGTTTGGAGATTAAGTCGGACCTTTGGAATTTTAGTGCAGGTGGAACCTTAATGAGAACCAGATTTGAAATCCAACAGCCTTCGAGAATCCCAAAACTCTGTTCAAGTCTGCTCAATAGCCAGGTCAGAATACTTCAACTCATACGCAAACTCTTACTACTATGAAGCTGACTCGTACAGTGAAAAGTGATAGTGACTCTCCCCAACTGAAATGACAAAGAGACTAACTTCTCCAGTATGACAACCCAATGATTCTCCAATCCAATAACTCCTTCCTCGAGGAGAGGGGTATTCCCTTCTAAGTTCATGTGGCAACCAGCTCAAGAGGAGGGGGTAAAGAGAAGAATGGACGGTAGCCAGTGTAGCTACCTATCATAGGATGCAAGACTAGTGTAGTCAAGTCATTCAGCTGCAGGCACACATAATTTGACTTTGGAACTCAAGCTTGCTTATTTCTATACAACATATACACACTCCGGCAGGCATTTTATTTTTATTTACAGGCATGTCCACTTTATTTTGGAGTATTTTTTGAAATACTATTTACAGCGGCATTTACATAGGGAGTTTTTCCTCTTGAGCCAGTAGACTATCCCTCTTTTGAAGCTTTATTGCAACTCATGCTCTCCTGTCTTCAGAATTCCTCATCACTGGACAGGTTAAGGTGCACTTCCCACCCTAGAGGAAGACAAGTGTTTCCACTTGTGTGCGTCTCATACCGGCAAATCCAATCCCCTTACCACTCCAACTGAGTTGAGCCATGTGAAAGGTGTAGGTGTCCAAGTTAGGTCATTATCAACAAGAGTCGTGTGTGTGCTCCGAAATACTCTACTTAAATGACTACCCATTTGACTTAAGAATCGGGTAAATCTATAAACATTTCCAAATCCATCTATCACATCGACAAATCCACAGATTTTATATCTGGTCAATATGAAAAATTTCCCTGCTATTCTATAGTTTGTGCAATCTTTTGTGAATAAAATGCCACGAAAGTTGCGTAAACGGGTACCCGGATCCTCGGGGGTTCCACATTTTTTGGTATCAGAGCAGTGGTACCCCGTTACGCACATTCGCAGTATTTCAATTCCGATCACATTCAGTTCTCGGATAACGACAGTCTTCCGACTAGTTGTGAGTCCGAGAAGGGAAATATGACATTCAGATTCAATTACCACAGATGTCACCAATTTCATTAATTTTCATATTATATCCCAAGAAGAGAAAAAGCATATATCATAATATATGTGAACAATAAATTTTATGACTAATAGATGGTTCTCATGCAGAGCCATGGCATCCCGACCAGGGTAGGAGGTGACTGACCAGTTGGCACGCATACTGACTGCCCTCACCGACCTCCAGCAGCAGCAGGCTACCATGCGAGGTCAGCAGGAGCAGATATTGGCCCAGCAGACTGAGATTGCCGGCAGGAAGATATAGAGATGAGGTTTGAGGACCTATCAGATTTCACGTACCATCCATCACAGGATGGCACACGGCAAGATCAACACCAGTCTGATGAGGTAGAGCAGCCTCATCCTGATGATCCACTTGATGAGGTACCTGAGTATGGAGCAGATGATGCAGACTTTGATAGGGAGCAGTACCCTGTGGACTTGACAGACGAGGGTGCCCACGAGTACTCAGCTATTCATAGGCACCAGTCCGTTTTCACATCCTACCAGCGCGCCAACATACCCTTGTTCGAGGGCACCAGTACACCAGATGTTGCAGAGCAGTGGCTGAAGAGAGTGATGAAGGTGCTCAAGATGATTCGCGCGCCACGAGACACGTTGCTATCTTTCATGGAGTACTCACTTACAGACTTTGCTAAGAGATGGTGGGATGTTGTGGTATCTGAGTTAGGTCGAGAGCCTACATGGGATGATTTCGAGACGAAGTTCAGAGCCTACTTCTTTTCTGCGAAGTGGAAGGAGTCCCAGCGCCGACTATTTACAGAGCTTTGTTAGGGACAGATGACAGCCAGAAATTATTTTATCCTATGCACAGAGCTGTCACGTCATACACGAGCAGCTGGCACATTTCTAGAGGAGAATCTGGAAAAATTCATTAGCGGCATGCAAGAGGAAGTGCAGGAGAAGCTGGCTAGACTACACATCACATCCATCTCCGAGGCTACCGATGTTGCAGAGAAGTTCGAGGACATTAGAGGGAGACGTTTCGGGAGCTCATCTGCAGCAGCGCCTAGCCGCAGCAATCTTTTGGACCGATACGTCGATCGTTTCAGCAGCAAAGGTCAGCCAGACGGTTCCGACCTACAAGTTCGTCCTTCACGGGCAGTGCTCGCTCTTCTCCATCGACTACTTTAGGAGGAGCACTTGTCGAACGTGACACAGAGTTCGCTCGACCATCTGGGTCGCAGCGAGCAGACAGACCACCTGTTGGACCAGCCACAGACACAACCACTCCATCTACTAGACCAGTCCGGTGTTACCGATGTCACGAGTGGGGACACTATCTATCACAGTGCCCACAGACTTCTGACGAGACTTGCCCACAGACACAACCTTCACAGTCGCAGCCTCAGGCACAACGCTCAGGGAGTTTTCGTGGCAGGAACTCCAACTTGAGGTGAACGCAGCAGAGACATACGCGGAGTGTGGCAGGTTCCAGTGCCACACCAGCCAGGCAGGGGCAGATACATGCAGTTACTGAGGAGCAGGCACGTTCAACCGCTACTATGGTGAAAGGTATGGTCTCAGTCTTGGGCCGACCTTTCCATGTTTTATTTGATTCTGGTGTGATACACTCTTTTCTTGCTTCGAGGCTACTTGCTTCTTTAGGTAGAGTCGCAGAGACTCTCTCTTCTCCATATCACATCCGAGGGCCAGGTGGCCAGTTGTTCATTATTTCACTGATAGTCAGGCACTTGCCCGTACTGATTGGCGGTCACGAGATGATCGCAGATTGTCTACTTCTGCAGCTTGATGAGTTCGACTTAATTTTAGGCATGGATTGGTCATCCGCTCATCATGCACTTATTGATTGTTTAAGAAGACAGTTGTCTTCAGGATTGTCGATCTACCCGGATCCTCGGGGGTTCACATTGGATACATCAAACGCTTGTCATTGCACTACACTGATCTAAGATACTCCAATGTGAGGTTGATCCATACCTAGATTCCTAGCTTTAAGAAAAAGGAAAGTTTAAGTTTTGCCTAGTCTAGCGTTTGGGTCCTTCTAACGCAAGATGTCTAGAGATTTACCCGCATATATTAAGGTTAGTCAAAGCTAAATACCTTTATATCAGGTTTGCGGCACTCTAGTGCTTGTTGTCCCCAAAATTTGGGACACTTGGAAACACAGATTAGCCTTGAACCTCGAAGAATATGGGGCATCTTGAAACCGCAAATCAAAATCACATTCATTACTCTTTCTAACAAAAGACGTTTCCTGTTTGCTAGTCACTTCCACAAAGAGTTTGGTGGAGGTTGGTTTCTACATAGAATGTTGTAGGCATGATGCCATAATTTTAGAGATGATCTGTAACGTTCAGAATTCATGAGATTCCATCTGTGATCTGCATGAATTATGGTACTGCTACATCCTTTTCACCCCCATTTATATGTAACTAGAACTAATATTTGCAATATCTGTTAGACTCCACACTTCATAATTGGTTATGTTGTACTGGAGTACATCAGAAAATCATCAATTTTATGTGTATCAATCTGTCCATACAAATTTAACTATTTGGAGAATGGGATAGCCTGAGAGTGTAGGAATACGCAGGGACCCATCTCTGTGTCATGTATTGAAACATGTATTGAAACATGAGGCTTTTCCTTGCTAGATTAAATTGTTCTCTTCTCCACTTGCAACTTAATGATGAGGCTAAAGCCTTCGACCTATGCTATTTGCTCAGTATATATCCTATATCATATGTCTTTTCTGCATATTGTGGTTCTAGATCATGATGCTTAACCTATTTCAAAACTTTGTCTTGAACAATGGGCCCACACAAGTTTGTATTTAGATTGTTGATGCCTATCTAAGGTTATCTTAGAAAAAACTAAAGTTGGACTTTTCTGTCTATGGATGGCCCCCTCCCATGGTTCTCATCTGACATTCAGGTGGTAATAGTGCAGAAGTTGATATGCCTATATATATATATATATATATTATACACATGATAGTCACTTTTACATATCATGAGTAGTTCCATTATGATATTACATATTTATACAAGTATTCAAATATCTTCTATGGGTTTCTTTTATTGATCAATAGGTGGAGTAGCTACACCAAGGGAGTGGCATGCACCCTTGGGGCCTCGGGTAGAAGCCTACATGACCGCGATCCCAACTGTTATTGTAGCTATGATGGTTGGAGGACATGTTGCTTAGCATGCCGAGGTGCTAATCTAATGTTGTTGGCCTCCGTACTTGCGTGCTTTAGCCCAGTGCTCAAGCATGGGCCAAGTATTCATGGTTGGTGGTCTAGTGTTTAGCTTGTTCGCTTAGAGTTAACACTCGTGTACTGCCTAGTGTAGGCCACATTGGTCAGTATTCCGAGTGAGATCGCTATGAGGATGAGTTCCGGAAAATGTAGTTAATGAAGTTGGGAATGAGAGGAAATTCTTCTTTGCATAAGGAGGATTGGGTTGTCGCAATTATTTGCATATTGGAATCTAAATTGTGAATCAGAAATCTCATTGGGAAGTGGGGCTAAGTAGATGTGTTGGGAACTTAGTTAGGATGCATTGTATCCCATCGCATGGCTACGGAGGCACCCCAACCCTAAGGCATCTTTTTTACCTTAGAGTCATAATGTGAGGTCTCATCAAGACCAAGAACACAGACTACCCACGAAGCTTGGTCACTCATATACATATCCAAATCAAACAATATTAATAATAATGTAGTTCTTTGTGAGATCATTACCAAGTTTCTCTTTTACACACAATTTAATTATATCTTGCATTTCTTTTGTATAGTTTTGTTTAAATTGTGATGGGCAACTTTGCTCATGACGTAACTACGTGTGGATCCACAGGTTCGCAACAGTAACTAGTTGGAAGTACCATCTTTTGTGCAGCTTCACCCTTTTTGTGGTACTGTGGTTGGTAGTTCTTTATTGTTTCATGTACTTAGTTTCTTTTTGAGAGACATGGCATGTAATGTAGGATTGTGGGCACCTATATTTATGCTTACATGTATATTTTTGTGGACATGGAAATGAACAATGGAATGTAATGAAAATTGGTGTATGGAATGAATGAATTGAAATACAGGTTGTTGTGAATAGGTTGAATGCAAAGCCAAAAAAAATAAATTCCAATGCATATTGTTATTTTCTCCTCCTTTTGTGAATGTCAAATATTCGAATGTAGAAGGTATGTGCATGGATTGGTTTGCCGAGCACCCGGATCTTAGAGGGGGGGCGGGCGTGACAGTTTGGTATCAAAGCAATGGTACTCCATCCCATTCCACACATATCATTCCTCATTGGTGTTCGAATACTGGATAGTGTTGAAAGTCTTCTGACCCAACACGAGCATGTCCATATGTCTCTCTTATGTCGCTCTTAAGTACGGACACACATCTGATGGTGGGATCGAGTGCATCTCCGCCTTAAGGGCACACAAGTTTCTTAGCCAGAGTTGTATTGGATACCTTGCCTACGTGGTAAACTCGGCAGCACATGACAGATGATAGAGGATATTAGAGATGTGTGTGAGTTTTCTGATGTGTTTCCATATGAATTACCTGGTTTACCACCAGTATGGGAGATAGAGTTTGAGATCACACTACTGCCAGACACACAATCGATCTATATTCCTCTGTACAGGTTGGCACCAGCTGAGCTCAAGGAGCTCAAAGTACAGTTGCAAGAGATGTTGGAAAAGAGATTCATCTATCCCAGTACATCACTATAGGGAGCACCGGTCCTTTTCGTGAAAAAGAAGGATGGGTCCTTGAGGTCATGCATAGACTACAGGCAACAGAACAAGAGAACGGTTGAGAACCGTTACCCACTCCCACAGATTGATGATCTCTTTGATTAGTTATAGAGAGCAGTAGTGTTCTCTAATATTGAACTGCATTTGGGATATCACCAGTTGAGAATCAAAGAGGTTAACGTGATGAAGTCTGCATTCCGGACTAGATATGAACACTATGAGTTCTTGGTGATGCCTTTTGTACTCACGAATGCACTTGCCGCATTCATGGATTTGATGAACCGAGTCTTCCATTCGTATTTGGACAGCTTCGTGATCGTATTCATTGATGTTGTTTTAGTCTACCCCCATGATGAATATGAGCACGAGTCTCATCTTCACACCATGCTAGAGACACTTTGAAAGCACCAATTGAATGCCAAGTACATCAAGTGCGAGCTTTGGCTTTCTGAGGTGGCATTTTTGGGCCACATGGCTTTAGGGGTGGGATGTCAGTTGACCCCACCAAGAGAGAGGCAGTGGTGTCCTGAGAGCGGCCCAAGATGATTACAGCATCCGCAGTTTCCTTGACCTTGCCGAGTACTATAGGAGATTTGTCATAGGGTTCTCTCAATTGGCCCTACCCCTCACCCGGTTGATGCAGAAGGATGTGTCATTTGGATGGAGTGACAAATATGAGTTGAGATTCTATACGCTCAAGGAGCAGTTGACTTCCGCACCCATCCTTACCCTTCCTTCTGATGCCTTGGACTTCATGGTTTACACTGATGCTTCCAAGGAAGGGTTGGGTGTTGTGCTGATGCAGCGAGGACAGGTTATGTCATATGTGTCACGACAGCTGAAGAACTATGAAAGCAACGAACCCACTCATGACTTGGAGTTGGCGTTCGTAGTCTTTGCGTTAAAGATTTGGCACCACTATTTGTATGGGATGACATTTGAAATTTTCACTGACCACAAAAGCCTAAAATACATTTTTGATCAGAAGGAGCTGAACATAAGGCAACGTCGGTGGATGGAGTTGCTGAAGGATTATGCTTGCACCGTCTCCTACCATCCCGGTAAGGGGAATGTGGTGGAAGAGGCCTTGAGCAAGCGACTACGCACTGAGGGTTCAACAACTTGATTGCATACATGGAATGTACTCACTACAATTAGTGAGGTGTCCATTTGAGAGTACATCTGATGTAGTGACTGTGCTGGCAAAGTATAGTAGCTTGTGGGATAGGATCGTCCAAGCGCAATAGATAGATCAGAGAATCCAAGAATTGTACCATAGATGCTTGAAGGATGAGTTCGACGAATTCCGAGTTCATGAATCCATCCTATGGAAAGGGAACTGTATGTATATCCCAAATGATGAGGAGTTGAGGAGAGATATCCTAGATGAGGCACACAGTTCGAGGCTTTCTATACATCCGGAAGAACCAAGATATACTGAGACCTCTGCCAGCACTTTTCGTGGGAGGGCATGAAGAAGGACATAGCCGAACACGTCAACCAAGCCTTACCAGTCATATGGTGAAGGTAGAGCACCGGAAACCACCTAGCTTAGGACATTTATTTTTGACGTTATAATTTATTTACAAGGCTAAATAATAAATACAAAAAATACATGGGAAGTTGTGCAATTTACCCATGTGTCGCCATCCGAGCAGACAGTATCGCTTCACCATGGACACTCGAGATTAGATCATTGGAGGTGATCTCACAGTTGATGCTGGCCTGATCCAACACTCCGGAAGATCTGGAAAAGAGGACTGATTCGACGGCTCTGAAGGTGCTCAGAAGAACAAGGAAGAACCCCCTGCCTCCCGAGCTTCGATCCGATGTAGCTTCCATCGTCAACCACCTGGATTGCTCTAAGGGGAGCAAAACATCGCCCCAGCTCCTTCGTGTCTAATGACGGCTTCAGGAGGTACGCCGGAGCCCTGGTGATGGCTAGCAAGCTCGGGAGAATAAAGGGCCCCAAGTATCTCCGGTCTGGTCAAAAATCGACCCTATCTTGGTCGCTTAGTCCTCCAGCACCTACAAGGAGCTAAAGCACGACATGCAGAGGGTCCTGGGGACCTTATTAGTCGAAATATGTGGGAGATGAGATGCGGGTGGCAGTACTCTAGCGAGGTGAGTGGATGAGAACCTGATCTCCGGATCGGGTGTCGATCTGGTTGAATGAAAATGTGTGGGATGGAGTAGAAGTGAAGGGGAAGAGAGTGGACGCGGAAGCATGTCAGAAATAGGGGATAGGCACGGTGGGAACGTTCGTCGGAGCGGACCTCCGACGAACTACGAGTAGGGCAATTTACGCTAATCTACTATTCTAATGACTTAACTTGGTAGAAATAAAATGAGGGGATTAAAAGCTATCTAAAGAAATCGATAAAGGCGCAGAACTTATACATGAGAGAGCTCAGGGAGTAGGACCACCGGCGACGGCCGTGGGCGTACCTCCATCCTCCTGGAGCTGATCCAAACCATCGGGAAGTGCCTCCTATCATGAGGAAACTCCCTAGATGAAAGAATTGAGCTCCTAGACTCAGATTAGTGACCAAAGAGGCAATTGAAGACGAGGGTTTTTATTTATAGACAAAGTTTAGCACCCTTATTAACCGACGAAATGGCGAGAATCAAGCGTATGTACAAGAGATTCGGAGGCTTGGCATGGATCATGATGAATCAATTATCAAATCGTGTGAAGGGGTTGAAGGTGTTTGATGGATGGATCATGGGAGAAAACATGATGAAATTGTGGGATTCGACGGTTCTGACAAATATCAGAGGCTGAGGGGACAGTTGACTAGAAGTCAACAAATGACGTGATGTGATTGGTCCACATCAGTCCGCTAGAAGACAAAATAGTATTCTTATTAGAAATTTCTTAATTAAATATAATAAATGATTTTATTAATTTTTACTTATAAAAGTAAAATGTTTATTATTTAATGTAGTATTTTAATATAATTTTTATTTTTTGGTGTTATTTATTAGTAGTTAAATTTTTGGGGTATAATTATAGGTATATTCATCTATGTTTTAGCTTATTTTATTTTTACTTTGCATATTTTAGTTTATTATTTTATTCTTGTTTTTTATATATTTATAAATTTATTGTATGTGTATAAATATATTTTTATTATATTTTTATGATGTTATTTGTATACTTAAATTAATAAGGGTATATATTTTTGTAGGTATACTTATAGGTATTTTATCTATGATTTATGTACATTATTTTATTTTAATGTATTTGATTAGGTTTTAATTTCTCTTTATATTTTTAGTAATATATAAATGATATTTACAGTAGTATAAAAATATAAGAGAATAAAAAATGAATGAATGAGATTCCCTTTTATTTATGTACAAGTAACATTATAGGTATTTTACCTATATATGTATATAGACTTATTTTATTTTCCTTTTTGGTTTTATTTTAGTTTTAATAGGTGTATAAGTTATGAATAATAATTAAAAAATTATAAAAAAATATAATTTTGTAAAATAATAAGGAATGAATAAATTGAATATTTTATTCAGGTATCATGTACAATGAGGGTCCAAAACCTAACTTTCACACTTTAACTCCAAAAAATATGAAACCACCTCCATTAAATAGCTTATGAAAAGTTATATACAATTAGAGCTGATTTTGATACATTATGAGTTTTTATTTGGGAGATATGGGTCTGTAAAGTTAGGATTTTGGCTTTTTATTTTGTGAATAAAAAGTACATTATGTGTTATTTTTGTATAAACTCATTTTTTTATTTTTATTTACATTATTATTTATAACTTTAATGTACAAAGTTTCTTGATTTATTGTATAAATAATAAAGAATAAAATAGGGGTCAAAATGAATTATTAAATGAATAAATAATTGGGTTTTATTGCATTTTTTGCCCTTATATCCCCCTACTTTATTCCTTGCCGACTGATTCAATTCTTAACTTAGTCTCGGGGTTTAGGGTCATAAAATATATTTGATATTTTTTTCCTTTTTCTTTTCTTCTCTTTATTCTATAATTTTGGCATTAAAAACCATATTATTCACACAATAAATGCAATAAATGATGAATGCTACTTTGTACAAATTTATGTTATTTACATGCATTAGCTAGGCTTTTTAAGGCCAAAATGATAGAATAAAGGTGATGAAATGGAGATTCATCACTCCCCTATATTTACCTTTGCTAGTCCCTAGCAATGACTTATGCAATAAGTACAAAAGAATAAAGAAGAAAAGAAAAGGAAAGAATAAATGGATTATATTTCAATTATTAAACTTGTCTTTACAAATCAAAGTTGGAGCTCAGGTTAGACCTTGATGTGGGAATGTGTGTGGAACCTGGTTGGGAATCAAATTTAAAACACAATAGCCTTCGAGAGTCACAGAACTCGGTTCAAACTATCTCAATAGCCCGGTCAGAACTAGCCTACATCATACGCAAACCCTTATGACTATGAAGCTGACCTGTACAATGTAAGTGATAGTGGCTCCCCCCAACTGAAATGACAAAAGAACTGACTTCTTCAGAGTGACAACCCAATGATTCCCCAATCCAGCAACTCTTTCCTCAAGGAGCGGGGACATCCCTTCTAAGTTCAAGTGGCATCTGACTCAAGAGTAGGGGGTGAAGAGAAGAATGGATGGTAGCTAGTGTAGCTACCTATCCTGGGATGCATGACCAGTGTAGTCAAGTCATCCAGCTGAAGGCTCTCATGGTATAACTTTGATGCTCAAGCTTGCTTATTTTCTATACAACATATATACTTACTCCGGTAGGCATTTTATTTTTAATCAGGCATGTTCACTTTTTTGGAGTTTTTCTAACATACCATTTAAAGACTCATTTACATAAGGAGTTTTTCTTCTTGAGCCAGAAGACAATCCCTCTTTTGAAGCATTATTGCAACCCACACTCTCCTGTCTTTAGACCTCATGGCTACTGGATCAGGTTGGGTGCACTTCCCTCCCTAGATGAGGATGAATATTTCCACTCATGTGCATCTCAAATCAGAAAATCCATTCCCCTCACCACTCCAACTGAGTTGAGCCAAGTGGAAGGTGCAAGTGTCCAAGTTAGGTCACGGCCGACAAGAGTCATGTGTGCGTCTTGAAAAGTTCTAGTTAGTCAGTTGAGATGACTTTAACCCAGCTCTGAGTCTCAAAGAATTAAGTATGAATAGAACTGAAGTACCTTAAATCTAGTTTCCAAAAGGTTCTTGTGGAGTTAGGTGCAGTAAGGTCCAACCAAGCTCCAATCTTCGACTTTATTTGGACTAGTTCAATCATGAAGCTCAGTCCTGAAAGAATATGAATGCCATGCAATGTAGAAAATATTTTCGTGATGCACTTTCTTCAAAGTCTTGATCTTTTGAAAAGATTATGCATATGCAAATATTTATTTTATTTTTCAAAAATGTTTTTAATATTTTTAGTTTTGCAAATGTTTTTGTGATTTTTGAAAGCAGAAGATTTTGGCTAAGAAAATGGGTACAAATATTTACACGAGGATGCATCTTATATTTACAAGAGTTAGGTTTTAAAGAATTTTCAAGGGGTAAGTGATTACTTTGATAGACATATGTATAAAGAATTTAAATATCGTGTGCATACTCCTCAAACTTTTTGTAAATCATTTTACAATTAGTTTTGAAAATTATAGTCCAAAATAATTTTTACAAACATTTACACCCATTTGAAACTCATTTTGCAAAGATTTTTCAAACAATATATATATATATTCAAATATTTTTGAACCATTTTTCAAACTATTTGCAAATCATTTTTTTCAAACATTTTTATTTCACACAAAAAAAATTGCAAACAAAATCTTTTTACAAAGGTTGAGCACATTTTGCAAAACATTTTCCAAATAGTTTTTCAAACGACTTTTTCAAAAAGATTTTCAAATTATTTTTCAAACATTTTACAAAAGTATTTTCACCTGATTTATTAATCAGTATGTATAAAAATAGCTTGAGGAGACATAAGTACGTTTTTATTAGGAGATTTTAAAGAATTTAACAGTATTTTTAGCCATAAGTATTATTACAAAAATACGAAAGTATGAGTTATGGCTAACGTATATACATAGAATATACGACCCCCCCCCCATACTTAGCTTGATCGATGTCCTCATAGATTGAAGAGAAAAAGAGCACTCGAACTGAGTATAGAAAAGCCTAGAAATAACGAAGGAAGGAATGAATGAATGAGAAGTCGATCGTCCCCCCTATACTTATGATCAAATAATCCTAAGTATAGCAGATTGTACACAAAGCAGGGAGCGTCAAGGGTGAGAATGAACAGATCGTACTCGGACCGTCTCCCCCTATACTTAGGGTAATATAGCTCTAAGTATAGACAAGAAGAGGAGATAGGGGAGAGGATCAAAGAATGGAATAAATTGGGGTGCACCCCCCCCCCCATACTTAGGACAAAGTACGTCCTAAGTATAGCAGTCTGACTAAAAAGGGTGATACACATAAACATTTTTTAATCGAAAATAAAAGTTGAAAACAAAAAGAAGAAAAGATAAAAGCTTAAAGGAAAAGTTTTTGAGTCGCATCATCTGAATCTTTTGATGCGGCTACTGTTGTGGATGTATCATCATAGAGTACTTGGATAGAGTCGGCAATGGCTAAGAAAGTGTCATGCTGAAGGTAAGGCTTCAAGAGTTGACCTTGACGACAAATGGTTGTACGTTAGGAGATAATTCTGATATTGCAATGTTGTCATTGTCGCGTACTTTTCGAACTTGAAACGGCCCTGTCCATTTGCTTTTCAATTTGCCTGGGAAGATCTTCAACTTTGCATCAACTAACCACACTTTATGTCCAGCTTTGAAGGCCTTTCATCTTATGTGTCGATCATGCCAGCGTTTCACCTTCTCCTTGTACATCAATGTGTTATCGTATGCATAGACCGAAATTCCATAAGCTTGTTAAGATCATCTTTTCTTTTCTGACCACTTCTTTGTGAGTCCCAATTACAAATGTTGATATCCCATAATGATCTGTGAATTAATTCCACGGGCAGATGACATGATTTCCCATATACAAGATGGTAAGGCGACATGCCCAAGGGAGACTTGTAAGCGGTTCTGTATGCCCACGGGATGGATTCCAAGAGTTGGGACCAATTCTTTCTATCCGGCTTCACAAGCTTCTAGAGGATGGTCTTGATTTCTCTGTTCGATAATTCTGCCATGCCATTGATCTGAGGATGGTAAGGAGATGCGACACGGTGCTCGATATTGTACTCCTTCATTAGCTTCTTGACGTCTCTATTTATGAAGTGGCTACCCCCGTCTTATATGATTATCTTTGGAATCCCTAACCGTGAGATCATATTTTCCTTCAGAAAACGGCACACTGTCCAGTTGTCTGTGGCTCGAATGGGGATAGCTTCAACCCAGTGACTCACATAATCAATGGCAAGAAGGATGTGCTCATATCCGTGAATGTAAGGGAAAGGTCCCATGAAATCGATGCGTCAAGCATCGAATACGTCTGCTATCTGAATGATCTTTAGTGGCATTGGATCTTTCGTTGTGAGGGTGCCTTTGAATCTCTGACAGTCAGTGCATCATTTGACAAAGGTTGTTGCATCCTTAAATAGTGTGGGCCACCAGAGGCCACACTGAAGTACTTTCGCTGTCGTTCTGTCTCCAGAGTAATATCCACCAGATTCGAGCGAGTGACAATGCTCGAGGACACTGTGATGCTCCTCCTGAGGAATACACCTACGTCAAATGCAATCTGCTCCTTCCATGAATAGATGTGGGTCTTCCCATTGGTAAAAATGAATGGTTTGCAAGAACTTGTCCTTACTGATTTTCGTCCAATCTTGTGGAACCACGCCGGATACGAGGTAGTTCACAATATTGGCATACCAAGGGAGCGAATCCATGACCAAAATTGATTCATCAGGAAAGGTGTCTATGCTAGGTGTACTGCTCAGCAGAGGCTCTTGCTGCTCAATTTTGGAGAGGTGATCTGCTACCACATTCTGAACTCCAAGCTTGTCTTTGATTTCCAAATCGAACTCCTGGAAGAGAAGGATCCATCTGATCAATCTTGGTTTGGCATCCTTCTTTTGTTGTAGGTATCGGATAGCAGAGTGGTCAGTGAAGATGGTGACTTTTGATCCAAACAAATAGGATCTGAACTTCTCCAGGGCGAATACCACAACCAGCAATTCTTTCTCTGTCACAGTGTAATTTCTCTGGGCTTCATCCAATGTTTTGCTGGCATAATGAATGACATAGGGTGACGTATCTTTCCTTTGTCCTATAACATCCCCAACTATAAAGTTTGTGCATCCGTCATGATCTCAAAAGGAAGAGACCAATCCGACAGTTGTAGGATTGGAGCTTGGGTGATTAGCTCCTTCAGCCAATTGAATGAGAGGAGGACCCGCTGATCAACATTAAACTTGGTCTCCTTGCATAGTAACTATGTAAGAGGTCGGGCAATGTGGTTGAAATCACGTATGAAACTTTTGTAGAATCCCACATACCCCAGGAATGACCTCATATTCTTAAATGTCTGAGGTGGCTCAAGATTAGCAATCACATCCACCTTTGCTGGGTCGACTTCCATGCCACGTTTGGAAATGATGTGACCCAACACAATCCCTTCTATAACCATGAAGTGGCTCTTTTCCCATGATAATACAAGATTAGCTTCACGGCACTTCCGAATTACTTTGTCCAGGTGCTCAAGACAAGAATCGAAGCTGTCACCATAGACGGAGAAGTCGTCCATAAACACCTCGAGAAAATTGCCTACCATCTCGGCAAAAACTGCAACATGCAAATCTGGAATGTCGCTGGTGCGTTGCGTAGTCCAAGGGCATTCTCTTGAAAGCATAGGTACCAAACGAGCAAGTGAAGGTCATCTTCTCTTGGTCTTTAGGGGAGATTGTCACTTGGTTGTACCCGGAGTACCCATCCAGAAAGCAAAAGAACTCCTTGCCATCTAGTCTTTCCAAAACTTGATCAATGAAAGGCAAGAGAAAGTGGTCTTTCTTCATTGTTGCATTAAGACTGTGGTGGTCAACACATACATGCCAGAAAATTGGTATCCAAGTAGATATCTCCTCTCCTCTGTCATTTATAACAATAGTAAGCCTTGAATTTTTCAGAATTATGTGCCGTGGGCTTACCCATTTTGAGTCGGGGATGGGATGAATGAAGCATGTGTCACACCATTTCATTATTTCCTTCATGACAACATCCCTCGGATTCAGATTCAGTCTTCTTTGAAACTCACAGGACAGCTTGGCATCTTCTTCTAGGTAGATTTTATGTGAGCATAGCGCAAGATTTATCCTGCAGAGATCAGAGACATGCCAACCAAGTGCCTTAAGGTTTTTCTCTAGAACCTCGAGGATTCAAGATTCTTGTTCCGAGGTCAGCTTGCTGTGATGATGACCGGATACATGTTTTCTAGACCCATAAGGAAAGCATACTTCAGGCCTACTGGAAGTGGCTTCAATTCCAGTTCTGATCTGGCCAGCTTCTCGATCAACTCTGAAATGGTGCTGGTTAGAGGATGTTCTACCTGAACTTTTGCAGAGTTTCTAACCTCAGTGTTCTGTTGAGATTCAGACAATATGCCGAATGAATCAGCAATGGAATCCTTGTGTTCGGACTGGGTGAATTATTGGATTGGAAAAGATGCATCAGCAAGTTGGACTCTGTCTCCCAAATGTCCTCGGAGCTTGCGTCGACTGTGCTTTCTAGGTCCTCCTCTAGAGAGAGGATTTCCTGTGTCCATGGATCGTTCAAAGAGAGTGGAATATCTCTGATTTCTGCAATGAAGTCACAGTCTGCTTCGGACGTTGTTGCATGACTCTTATCAGTTACGATTTTAGCCTCGATGATCATGTCTATGGTGATTCTGTTGTTGCCCGAGTTGAAGGTGATCTTGCCATAGCCATAGTCAACCACAGCTTCTGAAGTGTGCAGGAATGGTCGGCCTAGGATGATAGGAGTATAGAGTAAGGATGCGGGTGAGCCATATCAAGGACTACAAAATCAACTAGAAATGCATTTCCGGCATCTTCACCACAATGTCTTCCAAAAGACCTCAAGGTCACTTGATGGATCGATCGGCGAACTAAAGGATTATATGTGTTTTTCTTGAGAGGACCTAGCCCAAATTCTTGCAGTAATGAGGAGGGAATGAGGTTGATAGAAGAACTGCTGTCAAGCAAGGTTCGCTCGAAGACTTGATCGAAAATCTCACAACTGATTAGAGGGCTCCTTTTTCTTGCTTCTTCTGTGGGAGATTCTGCAACTGTGTCCATGGTGAGAACGTGCTTCTCAACCTGTCGGCGTTTGTTGTTTCGTGCTGGTCGACGCTTGCTTGTACATGCCTCTTTCAAACCTTTCTTAACAGCGGGCATGTATTCCATGGACTTCATCAATGGAATCTCAATAGTCAAACTATTTATGATATCCACAACTCCAGGATCAGATAATGCACTTTTTCATTTTGCATTTTTTTTTGGAATTTTCTTTTGCTGCAGGAAAAGGTATATGTACAGGAATGAAATCAGAAATAGACTTCTTATTTACAACAAAATCCTTCTTCACAATGTGTTGTACATCTGGGTCGCAAAAAGGAGTTCAATCTGGAAGCTAAGATGTTGGTTCTGGTGGACTGATGAATCTCGTATTCAAGTCAATTCTTAAACCCCTAGCTTAATCAGACCAATAAAATTCACCCTTAAATCCTCCTTTTTATCTTGTATTATATTGTGTATAATTAACCATGACTAATTATATTTAATTACCATTATTTTCTTTGTAATTATTTTATTATTATCAAAAAAACCCCTAAAATTAGGTAAATCAATTGTCTATAATTCTCTAACCTTTAAAAGAACTAAAATACAAAAAAAACAAATCAAAAGATAAAAATCGGTGTTTTTACCCTCTTAAAAATACCTCCAAAAATACTTTTTGTATAAATGTCCTCTTTTGGCTTTTTGTCCAACATGAAACTTGTAGATCTCGTCGAGACGAGCAACTTTCATGTTTTGACTTTTTCCTAATTTTACCTTTAACTATTTCTTCTGTATTTTTCTTTATATTTTTATTTCTGAATTTTCTGGAGCAGCCTCGTGGCGCTCTCTGGAGCAGCCACGCGACCACTCCTCCTTCCCCCACCCGTCACCACTCCTGACCCTTGGATTGAGCTCGCCCCGCCTCCATCTCCACAATTCATCAACCACTCCACCTTAGCTGTCAGATCTGACTTCCAGATCTGATCCCAACCGCACACTCACGCCTCCATCACAGCCGCCCAACCATCTCTCATCCTATACTTATCATTGCTCCACGTCGCCCCTTCACTTCAGCCGCCCGATTCACCTCCCATCAAACGACTCTCCACGTGCCATGTCACCACGCTCTTTCTCGCCGTTGGATCTCCGCCATTTCCCCATCGAAGCCACTCGTTAGCGCCTAACTCACAACCGTTCGATCAGATCCTCGGATCTGATCGCTACCCTCCACTAGCGCCTTCATCCAAGCCGTTGGATCGTTAGATCCAACGGCTACTACTCATCGTCTTCCTCATGTCCAGCCATTACGCTTTGTCGCCCCGCCTTGCCCTTCCATTTCTAGCCACTCCCTCCGACCC
Source organism: Ottelia alismoides (assembly GCA_037367405.1). Taxonomy (NCBI): domain Eukaryota; kingdom Viridiplantae; phylum Streptophyta; class Magnoliopsida; order Alismatales; family Hydrocharitaceae; genus Ottelia; species Ottelia alismoides. The sequence continues at coordinate 65,257 of JAZKJV010007631.1, forward strand.
TCTTCCATTAACCTAACGGCTCCCTCGCATAGCCCTCAGATATGCCTTCTTCGCGCCATCTTCACTACACCTCGCCTTCACTCCCAGGCATCAAGACACTCGTTCAAAAGCGCCTCGCCATTTCTATAACCGTCGACCTCCTCCACCTATAAATAGCCACCCTCAGCCCTCTGTCCTCCTCGTCCACCATTCCAGGGGCTGAGGCCCAGCCTCCGTCGCCCCTCTAGTGATAGCGGAGGGCGACTTTAGCGAGGCGACGACGACTTTGGCCCACGTGTCGACCCACGGTTGCCATGGCCATGTTGCGGTCGGCTCTGCCACCACCGAGCTCGCTGGATAGGCTGCCCAGTTGGGCGACGACCCGAGGACCTTCTAGGCCCTCAGCCCAAGCCACCTCCCCCGCCGGTTTCTCTCCGACCTCCAGGGCATCCCATCTATCTTTCACTACTTTTTCTCCTAATTTTCCTATCAATTCCACCATCTTCCACTTCCATTTAGCTATCCCATCACCTTCATCACAACACCTTTATCCTCGTCGACCACCCCTCCCTTCTCCAGAAGCCTCCCCGCTCCGACTCCCCTTCTTCTCCTCTTCGTCGGAGAAGAAGCATACAGCCTCCATTTCCTGTCACCCCAGGGCCTCCATTCACCTCACAAAACACTCTCGCACGTACGCTTCGTCTATCTAACAGTTGTAAATGTTCATTGCTTCAATGGCCGGAGTTGGCATCGGTGCTCCTTCGAGCTTTTCTCCTCCGGCGAGGTTTCACCGACCGTTACCTCCAATCAGCCTCGGAGCCTCGCCGCTCCTCTAGAACCTCCGCCAGGCGCCCAGTCATCTTCTCCGGCCTTCAGGCGAGCTAGCGACAAGCGGATGAGTTCCATAGAGCATGCCGGAGATCCACCTCCTCTGGTAGGTCCGCGGCGGAGGACGAATAGCAGATGACGTCCGATCGTGTCGATCAGATGGCCATGAAGAAGCCGTGTGGCAGACCAAGCCTACAGCCGAACCTACATGCTCGGGTCATCCGAACCTCAAGACCCGAGCTACCAGCTGCTGCCACGTAGCCCCGAGCCAGCCGCGCCTCTCGAGCCTAGGCCCCTCGCGTGCATGGCACGTGAGGGCTTGGGTAAATTGCACGATAGACCCTAGATCTTCTAAGAATTACATACAGGTCCCCAAGCGCATGCCCCACGTGCACGCTTGGGTATTTTACAGGGATGCCCTGATGGTTTCACAAAATTACAAAAAGGTCCCCGCGCACATGGAAATATTACAGAGAACCTTAGGCGGTTTTTGGTATGTGCATTTAGGTCCCTCCAGGGACCTAAATGTAATATTTATCTTTTTTATTTTCTTGCATTTTATTTACAATTATGCCCTTGCATTGTTTTTAGCATAACTTGAGCACTGTAGGTCCAAATTGCATGATTTTAGTGTCGTTTTGATCCTTGTTTCCTCATCTACATCATGGCATGTCCAATTTTCTCATCTGCCACCATTTTAAATGAAGTGAATTTTTATGTTAGATGAGATGCTGTGCTCCATATGTGTGTGCCCTGATTAGATGATTGCTTTTATTCTTATCTTCAATTTAACTCTAATTTCAACCAGTATTTTGTTGCTCATTTATGTAATCTTTCTTAGGCCTAATTGTTTGCATTATCATAGCATATATTTATCCCTGCATAATAGTTCATTCATCACTTTATAATTGCATAAAAATCAATAAAAATTACATACATCATTTTATTGAATTGTAATTAGCATAGTACATCATGCATTTTAATAAAGACCTGAAATTGAGAATGTATTCACACTGCTCTTAATTGATAAAAATCAATAAATAAATAGAGTAGCTCGTGTCCTTGTGTTCGACCTTGGTAGACTTGCCAAGTATAAATACTGCACAACATTCAAAGGATTGTGGTTTTTTGTTGAACCGAATTTGCTTCCTATACTACGACAATTCCTGATTATCAAAGAGGTGAATTTGATAATCATCATGGACATGTAAAAAGTGAGGCCTCCACTCCGTCGGTTGGCATAGGATCGGTTGCGGCTCGCGGCTCCTCCATGGTTGGCACGGCTTCACTTTGGCAACTTCCATCGTTTTGGTCTTTTTGCTTTTTCTAATTTTTTGGGTTTTGTTGGTGGAAATGATGGTGAGTGGCAACTGGAATGACTCCTCCTTCTTCTTCTTCCTCACCCGCCCTTGTGGCTGGAACGGTTGATATAGAAGATGACAATTCACCTAAATCTTTATTCCTCCTGTAGCTTGTGGCAGATGGAGGCAAGGTCCTATCGCTCCTGAGAGTGGTAGCATTATATAAAGCAATAGCACAATCATCTGACTCTATAGGCACAAGCCGGACATCACATTCTACATGCTCTCTTCTCTTGAAGCTATTGGGATCAGCTTCGACCTGCACCGGAATGGTAGTTTTCGTGGTGGTAAGGTTGTCTAGCTTCTTCATAATGTATGCGAGGCCTTTGATGAGTTGGGCCAAGCAATCATGGGCAGGGTTCATAGGATTTGCCTTAGAGGGTTCAGTGTGCAGACCAGGTTGTTGTTGTGTGTTTGGGGGTTGAGGCTGCGAGTGCTGGTGGTGCTGAGGTGTTGGAGGAAGCTAATACTGATGGTAGGAGGGAGGAGGATAGTGTTTATACTGAGTAGGTGCAGCCGCATACTGGTGGTATGGATGTGGCTGACGGTACTGCTGCTGCTGGTACTGTTGGTGCTGCCTCCATTGGTTGTTAAATTGTGGAGGCTGGTGATATTACAATGGGAGTTGTGAGGACTGCCCAAACCGACCATCCTGTGGTTGGTGGTATTGCCTAATGGCTTGTTGCTAGCCCTGAGGATGTCTGGTAGGACGAGCCAGTTGTGCAACATTGTTCCAAACACGATTGACTTCTTGAATCAAGGGTGGTGGTGGAAAGACTGGATCATGTGATGGAAGGAAGTCTGGCTAGTAGACAACCATCTGTTGCTGCTGCGGGCCCTGATCGAGTGCCTGCATGTAGTACACGTGCTGGACTGTCGGTGGTTGCTGACTCGGCAAAGGTTGTTTTGGCAGTAGTGGCTCATCCTTCTTCTCAGCTGGAGCTTCTGTGGATGGTGTTACCGACTGGACTAAACGGATGGTACCCACCAGCAACTCTAACTGCTTGGTGATCTGGTCCAGCTTCTCAAGGTGTTGCATCCTCTTCTCGATCATGGTGAGTTTCTCGAGGTCTTGTGATCGCTTTTTGATGATGTCAACCTTTGAGAGATGGCCCCCAATGATGTTGAGGTTGGAGCTCTCATCTCTCTCCACCTCACGAGACGCTGTCATATGGACTTGCTTCTGGAGAATCTGGGTTTGCTTCAGATATGCCTTAGATGAAGAGAGGGTGGCCTCTCCTTCAGCCATTTCCTCATAAATTAGTCAAACTACGTCTTCATCCTTGTTGAAATGTGATCCCCCACATGCTGTATCAAACGAGCCTTTGGCTTTTTACGTTCAGCCCCCCGAAAAAGTGTTGGACCAAGATGGTCCTTAAAATTTCATGATGGGGACATTTCTTATGCAGATCTGTGAACCTCTCCCTGGCTTCATGAATGGTCTCCTGGGGTTCCTAAGTGAAGTTGTTGATTCTAGCTCGCATGTGGTTGAGCTGACCGAGAGGATTGAATTTGTGCAGGAAGGCATATTTCAACTCCTCCCATGTCGTCATGACCTTTCCCAGATGATTGACCCAGTATAGGGCCTTGTCCTGTAGACTGAAGGGGAATGCCATCATCTTTACTACATCCGATGGAATATTGGGGTAGTGGGTAGTACGACAGATGCGTGAAAATTGTTGCAGGTGAATGTAGGGCTCTTCACTGGTATTCTCATGAAAAGATGGGAGAAGAGCAAGGAACCAAGGCTTTATCTAAAAGTGAGCACGTACCGATGGAATGAGGATCCACTCGATCATCTAGCTTTCTCCAGGTTTATAGGTCTCTTTCAGCGTGGGTTTCGACCTCCCTTGTTCTGGCTCTTCCTTGTCAGGATTCTCACAGGGTCCACGTCCTCCTCCTTCTGGTTTGTCTCCTCCTCCTGCTGCTTGCCTATTCATAACATCATTCAGCATGTCCTGGAATGCATTTTGTGCTAGGGCCTGCTCTATCAGCTGCTGCTGAATGTCCTGGATAGATGCCAATAACTGAGTGTTCACCTGATTCTAATCACGCATCTGTCCTTGCTCTGGCTGGGAAGGTGGTTGCTGACCCTTGCCCTTTCCTTGAGGAGCCATTTCAGGATCTAAGTCTGAAGAGATGAATTCCGTGTTTGAATCCAGGACTAGGATTGTCTTCTATCTGCAACGTGAAAAATCCCTAACCAGACCGCTTGCAATTGAATTCCAACTTCCAAGATGGATCTGGAACTAGGGTCAATCTTAGAGTGTTGTGAATGAAAAAGATTTGGACTGTAATCGACTCTCATTCACAATGGTGAAGATGGGACAAAGGTGATCCAGATTTATTGGTTGGTCAAGAAGGATGGATAGAAAATGAGGAGTCTGGAGATCGTCCCGCAAGGTCCAGATCGGGTTCTCGGGGAACTGCCTCCAATTATTGACGAAGTCGAGTCATTGGAATCGATGTAGGTGTCGGCAGAGTCCCAACTGAACCATCCAAGATCGACATCATGAAGCAAGAGAGAGATCAATGCAGGAGGAAAGATACGGTGGTCAACGAGGAATACAAATGGAGTGTAAAACAGTAGAAAGGATCGAACTGAGCGGAGGTTGAAAGGAAGACACATGTGACAAAATTTGGACAAATGCGCGGGACTTTATTCTTTGAACCTTAATCTAGATCCATACAAATACAATAAAAAATTGGGTTCACCAACTCACGCAATGTGAAGCCATGAAGGTTTGGCTATTTATTATCTTTTCAATTTTAGAGTTGTTATTTCAGGTTTATCTTATAATAAGTCCTTAGCAAGCTAACCCTATAGGAGAGAGAGTACTGCCAAAAAGGTATCTCGTACTTATCCTCCTTTGTAACCTGTAGTCTGCACTTTTTGAGGTCCTTGTAACCCTTCCTTGATCCCTACTCAGTGAAAGAAATAGAGAGAGGAAGCCGATAGGTGAAACCTCTACTTCGGTTCTCGCTCGGAACGGAATCACCCATGAGCGTGCAAGAACCTACTTGGATACAAACCGATGAGACAAACACCCCCGTGAAAATGTGACCTATGATCAGTACTTCAGACCATGTCGATGCTCCACACAAGGTGGGAACACCATCGTTGACAAGGCCCTACTCAATCATGTACGATAGAAGCACCATTACTTCGGAAATCCAGGCGATACACAAAGCAGTTACAGACTGGGTTTTGGACTCTAATCCTTAGCGGGTCGTGCCTCGCTCATGGGAGGGGTTTTGGTCTCCTCCTAATGTACCCGAAAACAATGAGGGCTTTATGAACTCAAGACAATGATAGTCCATTACAGATTTTAATTAAGTTCAAAGTTTATTTAGCAGCCCCCTTGTTTTGATTTTTGGGTTTTCACTTTTTTAGGATATGTTTTCATACAAGCGCCTAACGTTTTTGTAGATTTCCATTTAAGTCCTAGGTGCTTAAAATCAGGGGGAGGTAGCAAAAAAACCGTGTAAGTCGATTCAATGATGGAAATCTCACCATTGAATCTAATGATGCATGCTGAGTTAGAGGACTTATAGTGCTTCCTAGCTTTCTCCATGCGGTATGCAAAATAGAATTTTTAAATCTATTCTACATGGCGGTGTGCAATTGACAAAATTACCCTAAACAGTAACTGCTATTAATCGCGAAGAACCAATTATTAATTATCTAGAAATGAGACCAAGGTCAGGTCTTCAATGTCGATCGATGCCCGCCACAACGGGTCCTGCAAGCATTGTATACGACCTCTCTCGGCATGCGATCTCAAGTCCAAATTACTAACATTATTAATTTGACTAGATCCAATTATAAATGACTATAGGAACATGCATTCTTATTAGGGTTTGTACCTAGTTACCGAGTCAATCAACCTATGTCTAGGGGCTCCATGCACACAAAATAAAATAAAATAAGACAGAAAACTCAAAACCACGGAAAACAAAATAAAAGAAGGTGAGAAAATGTAGAAAATTGCAACGAGGTCCTCAGGTGAACAGACACCCGGGCACTGGACCTCGTTGTGGAGAGTAGAGTCCAAAGTCCTTAATTATTACATATCAAAATTGTCTCTCTCTCTCTCTCTCACTAATAATTACATAAATAAAACTAACTAATTATATGCTAATTCCCTCTCCTTGCTTCCTTTGTAGCATCTTCAACTGGTCACGTAGTGAAGACTAGCCTCCTCCAAGCTTGGTTGCATCGGCCTTCTAAAAAGTCGTCCTTGCGTGGTGGGCCCTCGCAAAAAAGTCATAAAGAGATTGTATTAGCACAAATAATCAAACTAAATGAAATTGAGCTATAGACAAAGAATTAATTGAATGAAAATAAATCAATGAATATTTACACCAAAAATTTAATAGATCAAATAAATGACTATACAAAAACGACAAACAAAACTAGGCTACGCTCATTGCTCCCTAGCAACGGCTCCATCTGATAACATGAGAAGATTAAAGGGTTGTACGGTTTCACAAGGCGAAACCGCAGTCAGTGTGTTGACCACTCTAAGGTCCCCAGTTGATCAGCAATTAACCCATAATATATATAAAGCCATAATAATACAAATGAGGTTAAAATTTATTATCTCTATCATAAGATGCATAGTGATTAAGCATGTATAGGTCGAACCACAGAGAGTAAACGGGTAGCCTACGGTTATTTATATACAACCAAGTCATTTATCATGTATATACATATATTTTTTTGTGGGTTTTTTATTTTATATTTTTTTATTTTGTTTTTGTTTTATATTTTTGTATTTGATTTTTAATTTTCTTTTTTTATATTTTCTTTTTTTACATTTTTAGATTTTATATTTCTTTTTCTTCTAAATATATGTATATAGGGTATATAAGGATACATATATACATATAGAGTAATATATTTATAAATACTACCAAATATAAATGAAATATAAATACAAAAAATACATAGGAAGTTGTGCAATTTACCCCGTAAGGCACACCATCGGACGGTGTAGAGGACTCCACTGATACACGTGTCACCATCTAAGCAGACGGTATCTCTTCACCATGGACACTCGAGATTAGATCATTGGAGGTGATCTCATAGTTGATGATGGCCAGATCCAACAGCGCCTAGAAGATCTGGAGGAGAGGACCGAATCGACGGCTCTGAAGGCGCTCAGAAGAACAGGGAAGAACCCCCTGCCTCCCAAGCTTCGATCCGGTGTAGCTTCCATCGTCAACCACCTGAATTGCTCCAATGGGCACAAAACATCGCCCCATCTCCTCCGTGTCTGATGACGACTTCAGGAGGTACGCCGGAGCCCTGGTGATGGCTAGCCAGATCAGGAGAATAAAGGGCGCCAGGTATCTCCGTTATTGTCAAAAATCGACCCTATCCGGGTCTCTTAGTCCTCCAGCACTTGCAAGGAGCTAAAGCATGACACGTAGGGGATCCTAGGGTCCTTATTGGTCGTAATATGCATGGGATGAGATGCGGGCGGTGGTGCTCCGATGAGGCGAGTGGATGAGCACCTGATCTCTGGATAGGGTGTCGATTTATTAAATGAAAATGCGTGGGATGGAGTAGAAGTGAAGGGGAAGAGAGTGGAGGTGGAAGCGCATCGGAAACAAAGGATAGGCGTGGTGGGAACGTTCGTGAGAGCGGAGCTCCGACGAACTATGAGTAGGTTATTTAACGTTAATCTACTATCCTAATGACTTAACTAATGGTAGAAATAAAATAAGGGGATTAAAAGCTATCTAAAGAAATCGGTAAAGGTGCAGCTCTTATACCTGAGAGAGCTCAGGGAGCAGGACTGTCGGCGATGGCCATGGGTGCACCTCCGTCCTCCTGGAGCTGATCCAAACCGCCAGGAAGCACCTCCTATCATGAGGAAACTCCCTAGATGAAAGAATTGAGCTCGTAGACTCGGTTAGTGACAAAAGAGGTGATTGACAATGGGGTTTTATTTATAGATAAAGTTTAGCAACCTTATTAACCGACGAAATGGAGATAATCAAGCGTATGTACAAGAGATTTGGAGGCTTGGTGTGGATCAGGATGAATCAATGATCAAATCGTGTGAAGGGGTCGAAGGTGTTTGATGGATGGATCATGTGAGAAAACATGATGAAATTGCGGGATTCGATGGTTCTGGCAAAAATCAAGGCTAAGGGGACATTTGACTAGAAGTCAACAAACGACGCGATGTGATTAGTCCACATCGGTCTGCTAGAAGACAAAATAGTATACTTATTAGAAATTTCCTTATTAAATATAATAAATGATTTTATTATTTTTTTGCTTATAAAATAAAAAATGTTTATTATTTAATGTAGTATTTTAATATGATTTTTATTTATTTATTGGTGTTATTTTTAGTAGTTAAATTTTAGGGGTATAATTATAGGTATATTCATCTATGTTTTGGCTTATTTTGTTTTTTTGCATATTTTTTTATTTTTTTTTATTCTTTTATTTTATATATTTATTACTTATTTTTATGTGTATAAATATATTTTTATTATTTTTTAATGATGTTATTGTATACTTAAATTAATAAGGGTATATATTTTTTAGGTATACTTATAGGTATCTTATCTATGATATATATACATTATTTTATTTTTAATGTAGTTTATTAGGTTTTACTTTCTCTTTATATTTTTAGTAACATATAAATTATATTTACAGTAGTATAAAAATATAAGAGAATAAAAAAATGAAAGAATGAAATTACCGTTTATTTATGTACAAGTAATATTATAGACATTTTACCTAAATATGTATATAGAATTATTTTATTTTGTGTTTTCTTTTTGGTTTTAATAGGTGTACAAGTTATGAATATTAATTACAAAATTATAAAAATATGAATTTGTAAAAATAATAAGGCAACAATAAATTGGATATTTTATTCGGGTAGCATGTACAATGAGGGTCCAAAACCTAACTTTCACATCTTGACTCCAAAAAAATATGAAACCGCCTCCATAAAAATATCTTTTGAAAAGTTATATACAATTAGAAATTATTTTGATACATTATGAGTTTTTATTTGGAGATATGGTTCTGTGAAGTTGGAATTTTGGCTTTTTATTTTGTGCATAAAAAGTACACTGTGTTATATTTGTATAAACTCATTTTTGTATTTTTGTTTACATTCTACACTTTCATGTACAAAGTTTATTAATTTAATGTATACACAATAAAGAATAAAATACGGGTCAAAATTGAATTATTGAATGAATAAATAATTGGGTTTTTATTGCATTTTTGGCCCTTATCTCCCCCTGCTTTATTCCTTGTCGACTGATTCAATTCTTAACTTGTTCTAGGGGTTTATGGTCATAAAATATCTTTGATATTTTATTCTTTTTTTTCTTCTCTTTATTCTATAATTTTGGTATTAAAAACCATAATATTCGCACAATAAATGCAATAAATGATGAATGCTACTTTGTACAAATTGATGTTATTTATATGCATTAGTTAGGGTTTTTAAGGCCAAAATGAGAGAATAAAGGTGTGATGAAATGGAGATTCATCACCCCCTATACTTGCCTTTGCTAGTCCCTAGCAATCGCTTATGCAATAAGTACAAAAGAATAAAGAAGAAAAGAAAATGAAAGAATAAATGGATTAGATTTCAATTATTAAACTTGTCTTTACAAAATCAAAGTTTGGAGCTCAGGTTAGACGTTGATGTGGGAATGTATGTGGAACCTGGTCGGAAACCAAATTTAAAACACAACAGCCATCGAGAGTCACAGAACTCGGTTCAAACCATCTCAATAGCCAGGTCAGAACTAGCCTACATCATACGCAAACCCTTATGACTATGAAGCTGACTTGTACAGTGTAAGTGATAGTGGCTCCCCCCAACTGAAATGACAAAAGAATTGATTTCTCTAGAGTGATAACCCAATGATTCCCCAATCCAGCAACTCTTTCCTCGAGGAGCGGAGTATTCCCTTCTAAGTTCAAGTGGCATCCGACTAAAGAGGAGGGGACGAAGAGAAGAATGGATGGTAGTCGGTGTAGCTACCTATCCCAGGATGCATGACCAGTGTAGTCAAGTCATCCAGCAGCAGACTCTCATGGTATAACTTTGATGCTCAAGCTTGCTTATTTTCTATACAACATATATACATACTCTAACAGGAATTTTATTTTCAATCAGGCCTGTCCACTTTTTTGGAGTTTTTTTAACATACTATTTATAGTAGATTTTACATAAGGAGTTTTTCCTCTTGAGCCAGAAGACTATCCCTCTTTTGAAGTATTATTGCAACCCACACTCTCTTGTCTTTAGACCTCATGGCTACTGGATCAGGTTGGGGTGCACTTCCCTCCCTATACGAGGATGAATGTTTCCACTCGTGTGCATCTCAAACTGGAAAATCCAATCCCATCACCACTTCAACTGAGTTGAGACAAGTGGAAGGTGCAAGTGTCCAAGTTAGGTCACGGCCGACAAGAGTCATGCGTGCGTCTTGAAAAGTTCTTGTTAGTCAGTTGAGGTAACTTGAACCAGTCCTGAGTCTCAAAGAATTAAGTTTGAAAAGACCTAAAGTACCTTAAATCTAGCTCCCAAAAGGTTCATGTGCAGTAAGGTGTAGTAAGTTCCAACTAAACTCCAATCTTCGACTTTATTTGGACTAGTTCAATCATCAAGCTCAATCCCGAAAGAATGTGAATGCCATGCAAATGCTACGTACAATGCAGAAAATATTTTTGTGATGCACTTTCTTCAAAGTCGATCTTTTGAAAAGATGATGCATATGCAAATTTTTCTTTTATTTTTCAAAAATGTTTTTGGTATTTTTAGTTTTACGAATATTTATTCTGATTTTTTAAAATAGAAGATTTTGGCTAAGAAAATAGGAACAAATATTTACACGGGGACGCATCTTATATTTACAAGAGTTAGGTTTTAAAGGATTTATAAGGGGTAAGTGATCACTTTTATAGACATATGTATATAGAATTTTTAATATGGTGTGTATACCCCTCAAACTTATTTGAAAATTATTTTACAATCACTTTTCAAAACTATAGTCCAAAATAATTTTTACAAAAAAATTTTGCAAACATTTACACCCATTTGAAAATCATTTTGCAAAGGTTTTTCTAATAGTATATATAGATTTTCAAATATTTTTGCAACCGTTTTTAAAATATTTTTGCAACCGTTTTTCACAATATTTGCAAATCATTTTTTCAAACATTTTTATTTCATGCAAAGAAAATAAATTTTGCAAACAAAACCTTTTATAAAGGTTGAACACATTTTACAAAATATTTTCCAAATAGTTTTTCAAACGATTTTTTTCAAAAAAGATTTTCAAACTATTTTTCAAATATTTTGCAAAAGTATTTTCACATGATTTATTAATCAGTATGTACAAAAAGACTTGAGAAGATATAAGCATGTTTCTATTAGGATATTATTATGAATTTAACAGTAATTTTATCCATAAGTATGATTACACAAATACGAAAGTACAAGTTATGGCTAAAGTATATACACGGTATATATGATCCCATATACTTAGCGTGAGTTATGTACTCATAGATCAAAGAGAAAAAGAGAAGACGTAACTCGGACTGAGTATAGAAAAGCCTACAAATAATGATCGAAGGAATGAATGAATGAGAAGTTGACATTCCCCCTATACTTAGGATCAAATAATCCTAAGTATAGCATAATGTACACAAAGCAGGGAGGGTCAAGGGTGAGAATGAACTTATCGTACTCAGATTGTCTCCCCCTATACTTAGGGTAAGATAGCCCTGAGTATAGACAAGAAGAGGAGATAGGGGAGAGGATTAAAGAATGGAATAAGTCGGGGTGCACACCCCCCCTATACTTAGGACAAAGTGCGTCCTAGGTATAGCAGTCTGACTAAAATGGGTGATACACATAAGAATTTTTTTAATCGAAAACGAAAGTTGAAAACAAAAAAAAGAAAAGAAGAAAAGATAAAAGCTTAAAGGAAAAGTTTTTGAGTTGCATTATCCGAATCTTTTGATGCGGCTACTGCTGTGGATGTATCATCAGAGCGCAGTACTTGGATAGAGTCGACAATGGCCAAGAAAGTGTCATGCTCAAGGTAAGACTTCAAGAGTTGACCATTGACGACAAATGGTTGTGCTTCAAGGGAAAATTCGGATATTGCAATGCTGCCATTGTCACGCACTTCTCGAACTTGAAACGGCCCTGTCCATTTGCTTTTCAATTTACCCGAGAAGATCTTCAACTTTGCATCAAATAACCACACTTTCTGTCCAGCTTCAAATGTATTTCGTCTAATGTGTTGATCATGCCAGCTTTCACCTTCTCCTTGTACATCAATGTGTTATCGTATGCATAGTCTCAAAATTCCAGGAGCATGTTTAGATCATCTTTTATTTTCTGACCACTTCATTATGAGTCCAAATTGCAAATGTTGATAGCCCATAAAGATTTGTGAACTAATTTTACGGGAAGATGACATGGTTTCTCATATACAAGACGGTAGGGTGACATACCCAGGGAGACTTGTAAGCGGTTCTGTATGCCCACAGGATGGAGTCCAAGAGTTGGGACCAATTCTTTCTGTACGGATTCACAAGCAACTGGAGGATCGTCTTGATTTCTCTGTTCGATAACTCTGCCATGCCATTGGTCTGAGGATGGTAAGGAGATGTGACACCGTGCCCGATGTCGTACTCCTTCGTTAGCTTCTTGACCTCTCTGTTTATGAAGTGACTACCCCCCGTCTGATATGAGTATCTTTGGAATCTCGAACTGTGAGATGATATTTTCCTTCAGAAAATGGCACACTGTCCGGCTATCTACGGCTCGAGCAGGGATAGATTCAACGCAGTGACTCACATAATCAACGGCAAGAAGGATGTGCTCATATCCCTGACTGTTGGGGAAAGATCCCTTGAAATTGATACCTCAAGCATCGAATACATCTGCTATCCGAATGATCTTTAGGGGCATTGAATCTTTAGCTGTGAGGGTGCCTTTCCATCTTTGACAGGCAGTGCATCGTTTAATAAAGGTCATTGCATCCTTAAGTAGTGTGGGCCACCAGAGGCCACATTAAAGTACTTCTGTTGTCGTTCTGTCTCCAGAGTGATGTCCACCAGATTCGAGAGAGTGACAATGCTCGAGGACACCGTCATGCTCCTCCTGAGGAATACACCTGCGCCAAATGCAATCTGCTCCTTCCATGAATAGAAGTGGGTCTTCCCATTGGTAACAATAAATAGTCGACAAGAACTTTTCCTTCCTGATTTTCGTCCAATCTTGTGGAACCACACTGGATACGAGGTAATTCACAATATCGGCATACCAAGGGAGCGAATCCACGGCCAAAATTGATTCATCAAGAAAGGTGTCTGTGGTGGATGTACTGCTCAGCAGAGGTTCTTGCCGCTCAATTCTGAAGAGGTGGTCTGCTACCACATTCTGAACTTCAAGCTTGTCTTTGATTTCCAAATCAAACTCCCGGAGGAGAAGGATCCATCTGATCAAGCTTGGTTTGGCATCCTTCATTTACTATAGGTATCAGATAGCAGAGTGGTCGGTGAAGATGGTGACTTTTGATCCAAGCAAATAGGATCTAACTTCTCTAGGGCAAATACCACAGCCAGCAATTCTCTCTCTGTCATAATGTAGTTTCTCTAGGCTTCATCCAATGTTTTGATGGAATAATGAATGGCATAGGGTGCCTTATCTTTCCTTTGTCATCAAACAACCCCAACTGCAAAGTCTGGTGCATCTATCATGATCTCAAAAGGATGAGACCAATCGGCAGTTGTAGGACTGGAGCTTGGGTGATTAGCTCATTCAGCTGATTGAATGAAAGGAGGACATGCTGATCAACATTAAACTCGGTCTCCTTGCATAGTAACTCTGTAAGAGGTTGGGTAATGCGGCTGAAATCACGTATGAGACTTCTATAGAATCCCACATGCCCCAGGAATGACCTCACATTCTTAAATGTATGAGGTGGCTCGAGATTGGCAATCACATCCACCTTTGCCAGGTTGACATCCATGCCACATTTGGAAATGATGTGACCTAGCGCAATCCCTTGTGACCATGAAGTGGCTCTTTTCCCATGATAATACAAGATTGACTTCAAGGCACTTCCGAAGTACTCTGTCGAGGTGCTTAAGACAAGAATCAAATCTGTCACCATAGACGGAGAAGTCTTCATAAACACCTCGAGAAAACTGCCTACCATCTCGGAGAAAACTACAAGCATGCACCTCTAGAATGTCGCTGGTCCGTTGCACAATCCAAAGGACATTCTCCTGAAAGTATAGGTGTCGAACATGCAAGTGAAGGTCATCTTCTCTTGGTCTTCAGGGGTGATTGCCACTTGGTTGTACGTGGAGTACCCATCCAGAAAGTAGAACTCCTTGCCAGCCAGTCTTTCCAAAACTTGATCAATGAAAGACAAGGGAAAGTGGTCCTTCTTCGTTGTTGCATTAAGACGGTGGTAGTCAACACATACACGTCAGGATGTCGGTATCCAGTAGATATCTCTTCTCCTCTATCATTTGTAACAATAGTAAGCCCTGACTTTTTCGGAACGACGTGCAGTGGGGTTACCTATTTGAGTCGGAGATGGGATGAATGAAGCATGTGTCACACCATTTCGTTAATTCCTTCATGATGACATCCCTCAGATTCAGATTTAGTCTTCTTTGAAACTCACGGTATGTCTTGGCATCTTCTTCCAGGTAGATGTGGTGTGAGCATAGCACATGATTTATCTTGCAGAGATCAGAGACATGCCAACCAAGTGCCTTACAATTTTTCTCCAGAACCTCGAGGATTCAAGATTCTTGTTCGAGGGTTAGCCTGCTTCATATGGGATCGAAACTGTAACTAAACTCCATTTGGGATTTTTATGGGTTTTGCTCTCTTTGAGATTTTTATGAGTCAAATCTTATGTGAGTCTTTGGTACGATGAGGTCTGGTCTAGAAATCAACTAGACTCACATTAAGTCTTAGGGATGAAACTTCCTTTGAGATTTTTATGATCTGAAAACCCTGAAACCCGAACAAGAGCTTAACTACAAAATCCAGTAGGATATGGGTTTAATTGCAAAACTTCTTTTATTCCACTGCCCAAAAAATTCATTTGGTTAGTTCATTGCGTAGAGCTCGTCGATAGCTTTCCAACGAGTCTATGAACGCAAAAATCTGACTTCAGGAGCCCGAGTTACAACGATTTTAGAGAGAAGGGGTCCATGTCATATTCATATCCGAACACGGATCCGAATCTCGGTAAAGACCTTATAACCCATCCCCTTCTCTTCCAAAATGCCCAACTCGAGATTCCAGCCCTTCCTCCTCCCCTCCCCTTGTCGGATCATCACCGGAATGCCCCGGATCAACGATACAAGACCACCTCCACGTAGGGAAGAGAGAGGCCATCCTCGTGGACGGTTTCATCTCGCAATCGGGGCAACGACCATGTCGTTCTTCATGGGTAAAGAAAACGAGGAAACTAGTTTATTGAGGTACAATGTCTTCACCCTCCTTGCTGTTGGATCCCACGCAATTTAAACCTATATTGTGGAATATTTAGATCCTTAGGTTATTGTGGTATGATCTACCCATCCTTAGATCTTGAATGCATAGAAACTTTAAATTAACAAATCGCCTTAGGCGATGAGTCCATGGTACAGTGGCTTACAATCATGATGCACAGACATTTAAGTCTTATAACAAACTACTGAGGCCACTGACATTGGCATCAATCGCATTTGTAATCACCAAAATCCTCAAAGTCCTGAGCATGCAGGATATTCGCCCCCAATGGTGCAAAGTTCCATTTCATCCACTTCCAGTAGTTGTTGTGACTAAAGTCACTGCACTGAGGCCAAGAAAACATGCTATTTTTATAGGATGCCAATACTCAAAATCTTTAGCCATTTCAAAGATTAATTTAATCGGTCTGAACTGTCTGATTTCCAGCAACAGACTGCTCAGATCCGGGCTCTCACGTTCTTTTGCAAATATGCCACTCTTGCAACTTTCTATGGAATTTCCAAGAAACATGATCCCCATATTGAAAAAAATAACCAATTACAAGTTTAAGAAGATCAACTTCTACATAAACTTTCAAGTAGCTTGGCCTTTGGAAGTTGTCAACATTTTGGTCTGCACAAATGAACTATCTATACACTGTTTCTCTTTGGATTGGGGGTTCTTGGATTGAATATATGTCTTCAAAATCTTCAGAAAACCTCTAAATCCAATCAAATTTGCTCATGAGTCACAAATTTACAAACCAAAGAAGCAACGAATGGTTTTGTAACATTTGCAGTTCATTAGGTACCTCAATGCATCTTATTATTTTGCACGCAGTTCATTAGGTACCTCAATGCATCCTATTATTTTGCACATCTTAACAGTTTGCAGGTTGTAGTACATGGATTGCCTATAACAGATTTGTAGTTTACATTGCAGGCTGGACATCCAAGCTCCAACCAAAGAGGAATATTAAATTTTAGTAATTATATATATATATATATATATATATATATATATATATCCATTTTGTGAAAATATATGCAAGATTCCTGTAAGGGAGATGGACCCTAATGTTCTCAGGCCAAACATATGAAAAATTTGGACAGTTTGGATATAACAAACCCTTGGCATTGCACTACACTGATCCAAGATACTCTAATGTGAGGACTGATCCATACCTGGATTCCTAGCTTTAAAATAAAAGGAAAATTTAAGTTTTTCCTAGACTAGCGTCTGGGTCCTACTCAAGATGTCCGGAGATTTGCCCGCGTATATTAAGGTTAGTCAAAGAGAAATACCTATATATCATGGTTTGTTACACTCTAGTGCTTGTTGGCCCCAAAATTTGGGACATCTGGAAACACAGATCAACCTTCAACCTCCAAGAATATGGGCATCTGGAAACCACAAATCAAAATCAGATTCATTACTCTTTCCAACCAAAAGATGTCTCATGTTTGCTAGTCACTTCCACAAAGAGCTTGGTTAAGGCTAGTATTTACATAGAATGTTGTAGGCATGATGCCATAATTTTGGAGATGATATGTAACGCTCAGAATTCATGGGATTCCATCTGTGATCTGCCTGAATTATGGTAGCGCTACATCCTTTTCACCCCCATTTACATGTAACTAGAACTAATATTTGCAATATCTGTTAGACTCCGCACTTCATAATTGGTTATGCTATACTAGACTGCATCAGAAAATCATCAATTTTATGTGTATCAATCTGCCCATACAAATTTAACTATTTGGAGAATGGGATAGCATGAGAGTGCAGGAATACAAAGTGACCCGTCTCAGTGTCATGTATTGAAACATGAGACTTCTCCTTGCTAGATTAAATTATTCTCTTCCCCACTTACAACTTAATGATGAGGCTAAAGCCTTTGACCTATGCCATTTGCTCAATATATAGCCTATATCGTAGGTTTGTTCTGCATATTGTGGTTCTAGAGCATGATGCTTAACCTATTTCAAAACTATGTCTTGAACAAGGGACCCACACAAGTTTGTATTTAGATTGTTGATGCCTATCCAAGGTTATCTTAGAAGAAACTAAAGTTGAACTTTTCCGTCCATGGATGGGCCCCTCCCATGGTTCTCATCTCACTTTCGGGTGGTAATAGTGCAGAAGTTGATATGTCTATATATATATTATACACATGATAGTCACTTTTACATGTCATGAGTAGTTCCATTATTATCTTAAATATTTATACAAGTATTCGAATATCTTCTATGGGTTGCTAGTATTGATCAATAGGTAGAGTAGCTATGCCAAGGGAGGGGCACACACACTTGGGGCCTCGGGTAGAAGCCTAGATGATCACGATCCCAACTGCTATTGTAGTTGCGATGGTTGGAGGACATGTTGCTTGGCACATCAAGGTTCTAATCTGACGGTGTTGGTCTCCGCACTTGCGTGCTTTAGCCCAATGCTCGAGCGTGAGCCAAGTATTCATGGTTGATGGTCTAGTGTTTCGCTTGTTCGCTTAGAGTTAACACTCATGTACTGGATAGTGTAGGCCACATTGGTCGGTATTCCGAGTGGGAGCGCTAAGAGGGGAGTTCTAGGAAATGTGGTTCATGAAGTTGGGAATGAGAGGAAATTCTCCTGCGCATAAGGAGGATTTGGTTGTCGCGATTATTCGCGGGTTAGAATCTAAATTGTGAATCAGAAGTATCATTGGGAAGTGGGGCTAAGTGGACGTGTTGGGAACTTAGTTAGGATGCATTGTACCCCATCGCATGCCTACGGAGGCACCACAACCCTAAGGAATCATTTTTGCCTTAGAGTCATAGTGTTAGGTCTCATCAAGACCAAGACCACAGACTACCAATGAGGCTTGGTTACTCATATCCATATCCGGATCAAACAATATTAATAATAATGTAATTCTTTGTGAGATCAGTCATCCAGTTTCTCTTTTGCGCACATTTAAATTATATCTTGCGTTTTTTGTATAGTTTTGTTTAAATCGTACTGGGCAACTTTGCTCATCATGTACCTACGTGTGGATCTGCAGGTTCGCAGCAGTGACTAGTTGGAGGCACCATCTTTTGTGCAGGTTCACCCTTTTTGTGGTACAATGGTTGGCAGTCCTTTTAATGTTTCATGTACTTAGTTTCTTTTTGATAGATATGGCATGTAATGTATAATTGTGGACATCTATATTTATGCTTACATGTATATTTTTGTGGACATGGAAACGAACAATGGAATGTAATGGAAACTGGTGTATGGAATGAGTGGATGGAAATATAGGTTATTGTGAATAGGTTGAATGCAAAGCAAAAAAATAAATAAATTCCAATGCATGTTGCTATTTTCTCCTCCTTTTATAATGTCAAATATTCGAATGTGGAAGGTATGTACGTGGATTGGTTTGCTGAGTACCCGGATCTTAGAGGGGGGCGGGCGTGACTTCATGGCTCTAAGAAGGATCAAGGGATCAAAGAAAGGCAAAGGTTAGTTTATGTAAAGTGGCGATGGGGTGAGTTTCGATGGAGGATGGCGCACGAAGGGTGAAGGAAATGATGAAGATGGTGAGTCGTCGAAGATCCTGGAGATGCCAGGAGGATTGTTCATGAAGAGCATGGGTCGATTCAATAAGGGAATCAGGAAGAAAATTTGGAAGAAAAGGGTGTAATTCGATATGCTGACAAGAGTCAGAGAGGAGAGAAGGTAGTTGACTCAAGTCAACAATAGAAACAATCTGGTCGGTGGATGAATATCCATTTCATCACCTTTATTCTTTCTTTTTGGCCTTTAAACCCTATCTTAAAGCATGAAAATATCATTATTTTATATAAATAAATATTCATCATTTATTAATAAATAATGTGTAAAATACATTGTTTAAAGCCAAAATAAAAGAATAAAGAAAAGGAAAGAAAAAGAAATAAAATGTCAATGGTATTTTATAATCCTAAACCCCAAAACCAAAGCATCATGATGATTAGGCCAACAAGGAATAAAGTAGAGGAGATAAGGGTCTAAAACACAATGAAATCCCTAATTTTTTACCCTTCAATAATTCATTTGTGGACCCATTTTATTCTTTATTATTTACACCTCACATAAAGAAATATTATACATGAAAGTTGTAAATAAAAATATATAGAAAATATAAAATTGATTTTACACAAAAAATAATACACAGTGTACTTTTTATACTCTGGATAAGAATCCAAAATCCAAACTTCCCATGCCCATATCTTCTCCATATGAACTCAAAATATATCACAATCATTTTAATTGTATACAACTTTTAATAAGCTATTTATTGAAGGCGGCATTCAATTCGGAGTTAAGATGCAAAAGTTAGGTTTTGGACCTCTATTGTACAGTATACTAGAATAAAATATTCATTTTATTTATTCTTTATAATGTTTATAATTTATATTTTTGTAAATATTATTTATGATATATGTACATATTTAAAAATAATAAAACCATTAAAAATTCATTAATATAAAATATAATATACAAAACTGCATAGATTAAATACATATACTTATACTTACATATATAATATTTACCTTTATTTATTTAGGTGTATAAATCATATCTGAAAAATAAAATAAAAATATATTTATGTATATAAAAATAAGTTATAAATATAAAAATTAAGAGTATAAAATAATAAAATTACAATAAAAAATAAATATAAAAGACCTAATATATAGGTAATTATACCTATAAATAAAACCCTAAAAAGTGATCTATAATAAATAAACTCATAAAAAAAATAAAAATCATAATAAAATACTTTATAAAATAATGAAAATTTTTAATTTTATAAGTTTTATTTAATTAGATCATTTATTATTTTATTTTTATTTGCAAATCTTTTAATTGATTTTTGGCTTTGTGAGCTGAAGCGGGCCAATAAAGGCTCGTCCCGGTTGACCCAAGTCAACTCCCCATCTCCCAACGCATGTCGTTGTTGACCGCTTGGCTCCTCGATTTCTCTTCCTCGTAGAGCCAATTTCTTGCACCTTTTTGGTTTGATCCCTTCGTGACTTTTGTTCCTCGATTGAAGTCCTTTCACACGAGCTTGATTGTTGGGACTGAGTAGCATCGAGGCACGAGGAATTGAGGGTCAAAGGTCAATGGGTATTTAGTCTCGCTTCCGACCTCAATTTGGATTTGATTCCTCTTCTGTCGATTTTAGCCCTAACCTTAGCCCTAGGTTCAATCCTAATGACAGCAGTGTTCCCTTGGCCCGTTCCACGGCTCGATTTGACGTAGAATCATGGTGATCTGGAGCTATGCCACTGTGTTCGCTTGGAGCTCTGCTCCAGGTGTCTCTAGTACAGTAAGCTTCCTCTTCGGGTTTGACTTTTACAGTTATCCCATAAGGATTGCTTCTTAAATTCCTTAGAATTACAGTAGGTTAGCTTCACATCTTGTTTCGTTTTATTTTGTTTCCTTTCCTATATTTTTTCAAATTCTTCGAACTGCGGAGCTCCGGCTCCGCCGCCATGTTTCGATCTCTCTCATCACTCTCTGTCTTGTCATTTACACCCATTTTCTTATCTTCGCTTGCTTATCATCCCACGCACCCTCATTCCCCTCGATCTTGCACAGATCGAGAGATCCATGTCCCAACTCTACCGCTTGCCGGAGACACGCTACATTCTCCTTCTTCCAATTTTTGAATCGCATTGGCACCATTTCTTCTCCTCCTTTTACGTCCAGGGCTTGAGCTTCGTGACAGGGAGCTCACCTAGCATTTGGTTGGATTGAGGAGAGACATAGAAGCGATTTCCACAATCTCCAGTGCTCTGCAGCCCTGAGGTCCCCATCTTGCAGCTCTGGCTGCTCGAGGTCTACTTTTGTTTTGCTTTTAGATAGTTTTAATTCTAATTTTCATTTCAAGCATTTATTTTAGCATTTAATTCATCGCATTAGCATGGAGAACCACATTCGTAGTTCGCCGGAGTTCTGCTCCAGCGAACCCTCCACCGTGCTTCTGTCTTATTATCGACCCGTAATCACCCTCATTTTCTTCCCCTATCGCTTCTTTTTGCCCCCACACGCTTCCAATCCTCCTGATATTCACTAAATCAGGATTAGGGTGTTTCACCTCCTTTGCCTCTCCAGGGCATCTTCACCATGCCCCACCTTTCACCCATCTCCACTATTCAAGTCCCCAGGAACCCCCCATTTTTCTTGCATAAGCTTTTCCTGCAGGACCTGGAGTCTGAAGACCATTGGGGTCAATTTTGAGAAGCACGAAGGACACTTGGAGCTTTGAACTTCACGGAGCAGTTGGGACTCAACCATTAGGACCCAGACATTTCTGAAACAGCAGCTGCTGACATCTTCGAGGATCATTCCAAGCCTTTGAGGAGCTCCAGAGGCCACCGAGTCGTGAGAGGGAGGTGATTGAAGGAGCCCTGATGTACTATTCTTCTTTGATCTTCAGGAAGAGCGGTAGCCGTCGAATCATTTGATCGCTCTAGTTGTGATCACGATTGTCCGATCTTGAGGAATCACAACTGTTGAATCTTGCCCAGGATCAAGCCACGATCATCCATCGCCGAAGCGGTATCGGTCGTTGATAGGCAGCCAAATGGATAAGTGAGAATCATCCAGCCATTGGGTCGTGCACAGGTTTGGGAGTAATTGAATATTTAGCCCCCGCCTTTTGTATTTTTGGTCCAGTCCTGTAATTTAATTATTTAGTGTAAAACTTTTGTAAAAAATGCATTGGAACCCCTACCATTTTCACTATTCACATTTGGGTCCTATCCACATCACCTCACGTGCGGCCCCACGTGAGGTGGAGATTTTGCATTAAAATCCTTGCGGATTTTGTATTTTGCATTAAGTCTTGAAACTTTAAATATTAGTTGAATATTTTAGGTATTTTGCACAAAGAACCTCATGTTTATTTTTAATTATAATTATACCCTTTCTAGAACATGTATTTTTTATGCTTGTATTTCATTTATTAAAAATACCATCTATGCTCTAAAAATACACAAAAATAGGGTATTATGCCTGCTAGTGTGTACTTTCATGCTATATTTTTAGAGTTGCATTTTAGGCATTTTACGTATTTTCAAAAAATAAGCATTTTACCCAGTTTAACTTATAAAATACCAAAAAATAAAAAACGTGAAAATTTCCCCCAAAAAATTATTTTGTTTATTTTAGTATTTTATAACTCCAGACCAAAATCCCTAAAATATAAACATAAAAAGATAAAAAATAAAAAAAACAACAAAATATTTTATTAAAAAATCCCCCAAAATTCCAAAAATATCCATTTCTATTTTGTAATTTTCTTTATATTATTTATAATATATTAGAATTGATTTGGAAAATTTTGTAGACTTTTTGCTAATTTTAATCTCCAAATCAATTTGGCTATTTATTTATTCCATGTTTTAGAATATTTTTGACTTTAAAAATACAAAAAATTAGTAAAATTACTTAAAAATCACAAAAATAGTAGAAAATTATAAAAAAACCCAAAAACATTTTATTTCATGTATTTTGATTAATTTTAGTGATATTTATATTTATATTATATTATATTATATTATATATATAGTTTTATATATTCTTATATTATATATTTAAAAGATAAAGAACTTAAATATTAGAAAAAATTAAAAAGAAAAAAATATAAAATTAAAAACAAGTAAAAAATTATAAAAAAAATAAAATTTTAAAACCCACATAAAATATAAATAGACAAGAAGAAAGACAAATTTTGTGCTTAATTGCCCAATCTGTCTAGTTTGCCCCCTATGTTTGACACTCTTCTTACTTGCACTATACACATTTTGTAGAGTAAATAAAATAAGTTTTAACTCCACAAATTTTAATTTGCATTGATATATTTATCTGTGAGCTAATTGTTGTTTGAATCATGATTTCGTGAGTGGTCTCCACAGGGACAATTTTGTCTTCGCTTTTCAGTGAGGATAATTTTTAGACAAAATCGTTGAACCATCAAGGTGTTTGCTCTACCGGTAACTAGTCCTCATGGAAACGGATATTCCCTTCCAAGGTTAGGTTCTCCCGGTCATTACAACCAAATGGGGAAGAAGTTAGAAGAATGGGAAAAGAAGTGGGAATGGACCAGTGTAGTCTTCATTCTCTTGTGAAGTCTGTTAGTGTAATTGATTCTTCACCAAGAAGCAAACTTTTTCTAAAGTTCAAATTTTTGTGGAAGTTTTGGTATAGGCTTGTTTGGATATTTTCTTTGACTTTGTACAACTTCTGCACTCTTGCTTGTGCCACGGTGGATATGACAACTTTTATTCCACCCATTTTTTGGATCTTGGAAAAGTTGCATCGATAGACCGTTCCTCATCCAAAGCATTGTCTCAATCCATCTCCAGTCTTTAGATATCATTGTTACCAAAATAAGTGGGTTAGAGTACCGGTGTCGATAATCCCCAAGAATGGTTCCTGATTCACCGTTGATAAAGGGGCCTTGCATTGTCCCGACTTAGACTCCAAGATTTTTCAACAGTCCATATGAGTTGAGCTAAGTTCTAGATGCGAGGTTTCCAGTCAAGTCACTGTCTCAAGAGTCTTACGAATTATATGAAGGGTTCTATTTAAGCACGTTGAATTGACTCATGAACATAGTCTTATGGAACCTAAATAATTAAGTCAAGGCAACCTAAAATATCCCCACTTCCAGTCCTCAATGGGTTCCCCAGGAATTAAGTGTATTAAGGTCTATTCCAAGCTCCAATTTTCAGACTTTATTTGGACTTGTTCAATTGTCTATGTTATTTCGAAAAATGTGAATGCTATGCACAATGCAAGAAAATATTTTCGTGATGCAATTTTCTATTATTGAAATTTTTATGGATTTATGAAAAAGGTTTTGCAAATTTTTATGTAGTTTTTGAAAAGATTTTACAAATATTTTTGGGATGTTTAATTTTACAGATTAGGGTTTTTAAAAAAAACAAAAAGTTTTGGAACAAAGAGGGAGTATGTGCAGATATTTACACAGACATGCACCTTTTTATTTACAGGGGTTGGGTTATTAGAACTTAAAGGATTGTATACGGTTTGTAAAGACTCTTTATTTGTTTAAATTATGTACACGATTCTTAAAATAATTTGAGAAGATTTTTAAATATTTTGAAAACTTTAATTTGCAAACTAAATTGACAAATAATTTTTACAAACATTTTACAAAATTTAAAATTCATTTTGCAAAGATTTTTCAAACAGTATGCATAGATTTTTCAATTATATTTGCAACCATTTTACAAACATTTGAAAATATATTTTCAAAACATTTTATTTCATACAAAGGAAAAAATTTTCAAACAAAATATTTTTACAAAGGTTGAAAACATTTTCCAAACAGTTTTCAAAAGATTTTGCAAGGAATTTTCCAAACCATTTTTCAAACATTTTGTAAGACATTTTTACCCGATTTATTAATCTCTATATACAAAGACTTTTAATGAATTTTATAGAAGTATATTTATTAAACTTAATAAATTGAATTTTAGACATACTTATTATAAATACAAAAATACGACGGCTAAAGTATATACAAAGTATATACGACCTCCCTATACTTAGCTTGAGTTATGTCCCAATAGATCGAAGAGAAAAGAAAAGACATAACTAGTACTAAGTCTAAGAAAGCCTATACTACAACGTCTAAAGAATAATTTATGAAAGAATATGAAGAATGGGAAGTCGGCATCTCCCCAATACTTAGGATCAAATAATCCTAAGTATAGCAGACTGTACACATGGCAAGGAGGGTCAAGGGAGGGAATAAACAATTCACAACTCGGTCTGTCTCCCCCTATACTTAGGGTAAGATATCCCTAAGCATAGACAGAAAATATCAATAGGAGAGAAGACATGTCATGTTTCAAATAACGAACATATGAAGTCATTCATCTGTCCTATACTTAGGATGGAGCATATCCTGAGTATAGAAGCAATGGATGAGGAAAACAAAGCAGAAAATAGAAAATACAACCGAAAAGAAGAAAAGAAGAAAACTAAAGGAAGAGTTTTTAAGGGACATTATCTGAATCTTTCAATTCTACCGAGGTTGTGGAGGCTTCTTCGTTTATTATAACTTGAACTGAGTCGACAACGATCAAGAAAGTGTCATGCCCAAGGTACGACTTCAGTAACTGATTGTTGACAATGAATGGTTGTGCATTAGGTGACAAATATAATATCAAAATGCTTCCATTGTCACGCACTTCTTTTACTATGAATGGCTCTATCCATTTACTCTTCAATTTTCCCAGGAATATCTTCAACTTTGTGTTGAATAGCCACACTTTCTGTCTAGTCTCGAAGGTCTTTCGTCTGATGTGTCGGTCATGCTAGTGTTTAACCTTCTCCTCGTACATCAATGTATTATCATAAGAATAGTCTCGGAATTCCATGAACTTGTTCAGATCCTCTTTTCTTGGTTGTTCACCTTTACGTGAGTCCAAGTTGCAGATATTGATGGCCCATAATGATTTATGGATAAGTTCCTAAGGCAGATGACACGGCTTTCCATACACGAGACGATAGGGCAACATGCCCAAGGGAGACTTGTAAGCAGTTATGTATGCCCAAAGTATGGAGTCCAAGAAGTGGGATCAATTCTTTATGTCCAGCTTCACAAGCTTCTGCAAGATCATCTTCATTTCTCTATTTGATAATTCTGCCATGCCAATTGGTCTAGAAATGATAAGGAGACGCAACTCTGTGCTTGATGTCGTACTCCTTCGTTAGTATCCTGACATCTCTATTAATGAAGTGACTACCCCATATGATAACAGAATCTTCAGAATCCCGAACTACGAGATGATGTTCTCTCTCAGAAATCGGCAGATAGTGCGGCTGTCAGTAGAGCGGAAGGGAATAGCTTCAACCTAGCGACTCACATAGTCAACGACAAGAAGGATGTGCTCAAATCCCTGACTGTTGGGAAAGGGTCCCATGAAATCAATTCTCCACACATCGAACACATCTGAAATCTGAATAAATTTTAGGGGCATTGAGTCATTTGTTGTAAGGGTGCCTCCCAATCTTTGACAATCAATGCAGTGCTTCACATATGTTGCGGCATCCTTAAATAGTGTCAACCACTTGATGCCACAATGTAGACTTTCGATATCGTTCTGTATCCAGAGTGGTGTCAACCAGATTCTCGTGAGTAACAATGCTCAAGGACACTTTTATGCTCCTCCTGAAGAATACACCGGCTCCAAATGAAGTATGCTTCTTCCCTGAATAATAGTAGATCTTCCCATTGGTAGAAATGGATTTGGGACAAGAATTTGTCCTTCTTGATCTCCGTCCAATCTTGTGCGACTACACCAAAAACGATGTAGTTCACAATATCGACATACCGAGAGAGTGAATACACTGCCAGAATCGACTCGCCAAGAAAGGTGTTTGTGATGGGTGCATTGCTCAGTAGAGGCTCTTGTTGTTCAATACTGGAGAGGTGATCTTTGATTTCTAAATCGAACTCTTGGAGGAGAAGGATCCACCTGATTAGTCTGGCCTTGGCTTCCTTCTTCTGTTGTAAGTATCGGATAGCAGAGTGGTCCATATATATGGTGACTTTAGATCTAAGCAGATAGGATCTGAACTTCTCAAGGTTTAAAACCACGATCAACGACTCTTTCTCTGTAACAGTGTAGTTATCTTGAGCTACGTCTAATGTCTTGTTGGCGTAGTGAATGGCGTAGGGTGATTTGTCCTTTCTCTGTCCTAGCACTGCCCCAACAGCAAAATCTGACGCATCCGTCATGAACTCAGAGGGTAGAGACCGATAAGGCGATTTTAGGACTAGAGCTTGAGTGATTAGCTCCTTCAACTGATTGAATGAAAGGAGAACCTGATGATAAACATGAAACTTGGTCTCCTTACACAACAATTCAGTGAGAGGTCGGGCGATGCGGCTAAAATCTCTGATGAATCTCCTGTTGAAACCGACATGACCTAGAAATGACCTCACACTTCTGACATCTTGAGGTGGCTCTAGATTGGCTATCACATCCACCTTTGTCTGATCAACTTCCATGCCATGCTTGGAAATGATGTGGCCCAGCACAATCCCTTTAATGACCATAAAATGACTCTCTTCCCAAGTACGAGATTGACTTCTCAGCATATCTGAAGTACTCTATGCAGGTAATAAAGATAAGAATCAAAGTTGTCACCATAGACGGAGAAGTGTCCATGAACACCTCAACAAAACTGCCAACCATATCGGATAAAACTACCAGCATGCATCTCTGGAATGTGGAAGGTGCATTGCAAAAATCAAAGGGCATTCTCCTGAAGGTGTACGTGCCCAACAAGCAAGTGAAAGTCATCTTCTCTTGGTCTTCTAGGGCGATTGCCACTTGGTTGTACCTGGAATATCCATCCAAAAAGCATAAGAACTCCTTACCATCCAGCCTTTCCAGAACTTGATCAATGAATGGTAAGGGGAAGTGGTCCTTCTTTGCTATGGCATTGAGGCAGCAATAATCAACACATACATGCCAGTTTGTTGGTACCCAAGTAGAAATCTCCTCTCCTTTTTCATTTATAACCACGGTGATCCCAGATTTCTTTTGAACTACATGCTATTGGCTCACCCACTTTGAATCGGAGATGGGGTAAATGAAGCCTGCATCACACCATTTCGTGATTTCTTTCATGACTACGTCTTGTAAATTTGGGTTTAGTCTTCTTTAAAACTCTTGATATGGGTTGACATCTTCTTTCAAGTAAATATGATGTAAGAACAGAGCAGGATATATCCCACGGAGGTATGATACATGCCAACCAAGTGCCTTGCGGTTTTTCTCTAGAACCTTGAGAAGTCGAGACTCTTGATCCAGGGTCAACCTGTTGTTGATGATGACCGAATACATATCTTCTATAGCCGCAAGGAAATAATACTTGAGGCCTGCCGGAAGTGGCTTTAGTTCTGGTTCTGATTGAGCATGCTTCTTGGTCACTTCGGAAACTGAACTTGTGGGTGGATAATCTGCCAAAAATTTAGAGGTACTGCTCACCTCAATGACTTGTGGCTCAACTGATAATGTGCTGAACAAATCTATAATAAATTAATCATGTTTGGACTAACATGAATATTCTGAATCAAATAGATGCATCAGCAAATTGGAATCTATCTCCTAAGTGATATCAGAGCTGGTGTCGATTGTCCTAGGTCCTCTTTAGGAGAGAGGATTCTAGGGTCCTTGTGTCATTCAAAGAGAGTTTTGTATATCTGATTTCTACAATAAAGTCATATTCTGCTTCAGGCGGTGCTGCATGGCTTTCATCAGATACGACTTTCAGCTCACTAACCATATCTATAGTAACTTTGGTACTGCTCGAGCCAATTGTGATCTTCCCAGACCCATAGTCAACCACAACCTATACAGTTTGTAAGAAAGGTCATCTAAGAATAATTGGGATCTGAGGTAATGGTACAGATGAGTCCATATTTAGGACTACAAAATCAGCAGGAAAGTGCATGTTCTGCACCTTTAGGACAACATCTTCCAACAGACCTTGTGGCTGCCTGATGGATCGATCAGCAAATTGAAGGATCATACGTGTCAGCTTCAATGGACCCAGACCGAATTCTTGCAGTAAGGATGAGGGAAGGAGGTTGATGGATAAGCCACTCTAAAGCAGAGTCCGCATGGAGACTTGGTCAAAAATCTCGCATCTAATCAATGGTGCTCCTTTGTCTAGATTTTATTGTTGATGGTATTGATTGTGGCCATGGTCAAGACATGCTTCTCTACTAGTTGGCATATGTTATTGCGGCTCGGTCGATGCTT
Source organism: Ottelia alismoides (assembly GCA_037367405.1). NCBI lineage: Eukaryota > Viridiplantae > Streptophyta > Magnoliopsida > Alismatales > Hydrocharitaceae > Ottelia > Ottelia alismoides. The sequence goes on from JAZKJV010007631.1 coordinate 94,777, forward strand.
GTCCGTGCATGATTCTTTCAAGCCCTTCTTCACAGCGGGCATGCATTCCATGGCTTGCATCAAAGCTAATTCAACAGACAAAATTTTGATAATATCCACAACACATGGATCAGATAATGCAATTTTTCTTTTTGGATTTTTTTTGAATTTTCTATTGCATCAGGAAAAGAAATACTTACAGAACTGAAACCAAAAGCATTGTTCTAATTTATAACAGAATTCTTGTCCACAATGTCTTGTACATCCGAACTACAAAAAAGGTGTACAATCACTAACATGGGGTGAACGTCCAAAAGCTGCGGTCTTCGCTCCATCGGTTGGCATTGGATCGGTTGTTGAGGTTGGCTCCTTCATGGATGGCATGACTTTACTTTGAATGCAATCATCTTTTGGTCTTTTTGATTTTTCTGTTTTTTTTTGTTCTTTTTGCTGATGGAGATGGTGACGGTTGGTAGCTGGTGTGGCTCCCCCTCCTTCCTCCTCACCCAGACCTGTAGCTAGCATAGCTGATGTAGAAGAAGAGGATTCACCGTATAAAGCTTTATTTGTTCCATTGACAGTGGTAGAAAAAGGCACGATCCTACCGCCGCTGAGAGTAATAGCATTAACAGGCACATGCGGGACATCATATTCTACCTGCTCTTTTCTCTTAAAATTATTAGGGTAGGCATCGATCTGGGCCGGGATTGGAGTTTTGGTGGTCGTCAGGTCGTCCAACTTCGTTGTCATCTCTGCTAGACCCTTTTTCCAATTGGGCCAAGCAATCGAGGCTCGGATTCACAGGAATTGCCTCGGAAGGTCCAACAAGTTGCTCACACTAGGGTTGATGGTGTGGAGGCTAAGATGGTTGTTGCTGGTATTGTTGCTAAGGTGGAGGAAGCCTATATTGATGTTGGTAAGGAGGAGGATACTATTGATGAGATGTAGCCACGTACTGACGGTATGGCTGGTGCGGGCGGTACGATGGTTGTGAGTACTATTGACTTTGTCTTCAATTGTTCTGGAATTGCGAAGACTTGGTGGTACTGTGACTAAGGTTGGGACCGGGAAAATCTCCCTCCTTGATGTTGAGGGAATGATCGAGAATTGGCAGGCTGGCCCTGTTGAGGTCCGCCTACACTGGCCAGTTGTGCGTCATTCGACCATACACCATTCACCTCCTGAATGAGAGGTTGTGGAGGTGAGAATGGATCACAGGAAGACAGGGGCTCCAATTGGTAGACCACCAACTGTTGATGTTGTGGTGCCTGGTCGGGAGTCTGCACGTAGTACATGTGATGAATGTCAGCTATTGCTGACTCGGCTGAGGTTGTTGTGGAGGTGTTGGCTCGTCCTTCTTCTCAGCGGGAGTCTCAGGTGATGGAGTCGCAGATTGGAAAGAGCTGATGGTACTTACCAACAACTCCAGTTGTTTGGTAATTTGATCCAATTTGTCCAGGTTCTGGGTTCTTTGTTCGATCACAGCTAATTTCTCCAGATCATGTGATCATTTCACCTATCATTTATCCGGTTGATCCACATAGACCAACCAGATCATTTATTTTGTTGACCTCCGATCAACTGCTTCCTTTAACGTCTCTGCTCTGTCAAATGTGTCTTTTCCCCATTTTTACTCATTTTTTCCCGAGCATCCCTTCTTTCTTTTTCATTGATTCTTCACGCTTATTTCAACATCTATCAACTCTAATCCACACCCTATCATCTAAGCCCTTGTGCATACTCTTGATTCATTCCAACTCCCCAGACAATAAGGGCCCATTGTCATATATATAAATAAAGCATCCCTCTTCCTTCTCGAGTTTGATCCCTTTTCTTGCCCTGGGGGAGGTCCCCTGAGGTGTTGGCGTGACGATATGAAGAGAGGAGGTGCATCCAAGGTAGCTCTCCGTCCACCTCTTCTCCTCGGAGAAATCAAGGTAGGAGTTGAATAGTTTCATCATTTCTAGATAGCCATTAGCTCTAAGTTTTGTTTCATGCTTTTATTTCATACTTTGATCATCTGTTTTAGCTTAGATTTTAGCTTTTAGCCTTCGCCGGAGCTCTTGAGCTCGATCCACCCTACGCTTCATCGACGAACCACCTCTATTCCGACCACCATCAACGTTAATAATAGCCCAGTCACCTCCCTAGCAACGGTACCATTTAATGAAGACGGTTATATTATGTGGGTATAAAATGTATCCTTGCAGAGTGCGAAGATAGATTGTCGCTAAGATGACCCATAAAGAGAACCCAATTCAATCAACACGTACCCACAAATAGATAATGAATCAATAAGTCTTTTTATGTGAGTTTTAATTTTATTTATTTGATTTTTATTATGTATATATTTTTTAATTTTTAATTTTCAGATTTTTATTTCTTTTTTTTAATATTATATAATAGCTATATATATCTACATAGGCAAATATATTTATAATGTATATATATAATTTATTTATATATATATAATTTATCTACATAGGCATATATATTTATAATATAGATATAAAATGAAGTATATATTATATATGTATATAAAAATAAAAAAATTAGAGAAATATCTTGAGATTCAGTCCATTTTATGTTTTTAAAGATTTTAAAATATCTAAAGGGTCTTTACGTTAAGTAATAATAATATAGAATATATTTAGGTATATATAGGTGTATGCAATATAGGGTAAAATAATTATAAATAAAGCTAAATTAACCAAAAATTGTAGAATTTCGTATTTTGGGGGTTTTCATAATTTTAACTATTTTTGAGATTTTTCAATGATTTTTGGTAATTTTTATGCATTTTTGATATCAGAATATCCCAAAATAGGGATTAAATATATTGGTCGAATGTTTAAAGGATTAAAAATAGCAGAAGTATCAAAATTTCTTCAATTCAATTTTAATATATAAGTAATAATATAGAGAAAATTTAGAGATAAAAATAAATATTTTTGGAATTTTTTAGTGAATTTTCGTATTTTTTACTAGATTTTGGATATTTTAAATTTTTAGTCTCTTTTTAATTTCTAGTAATTTTTGGTCCGGAGTAAGCATACTGTAATTTTTTGTGATTTTTATGGACATTTTGATATTTTTTGGGATTTTTTTAGTTGGACATGAAAAAAAAGTGCTCCATTTGATTTTTAATAAATAAGCAATGTGCATAAAATGTAAAAATAAAAATATGTTGTGAAAGACAAACATCCAGGTACATTTCCTATTTTACATCTTTTTTGAGCATGTGTGATATTTATAAAAATTAGAACAATATGCATAAAAATTAAATATGGGTAGGGACCTATTTGCAAATATCAAGAAGTTTATATACATTCCAAAACCTTAAAACAAAAATTCATGGGGTACTTTACAATTTGACCACACATATTTAAATTAAAACTGTCTAGCGGGGGTATATTTGTAATTACACAAAAAGTCCAGGTTTCCACAAAAATATACACTGAATATGCAATTTTATGTATTAAAATTAAATATATAAAACATGGGGGTTATGCCTACAAAATACCCAACTCACGTGGCAAGCCATGTTCACTGAGCTCGCATGGACCCAGGTGCAAGACATAGGAAAGTTTAGGGGGCTCTATGCAAATTTTATAACATTATTTACACTACAGACAATATTTTAAGTACTAAAATAAAATATATAAAGGTGGAGAGGTGCAGAGGAAATATACCCCTTCGCGTGCCATCTGATGGTGGAGAATCTTCACTAAAGAGCATCGGACGGCTCATGTCGTGCATCACTTCGTCTTCATCCAATGGCTGAGACATAATCTGGCATTGTGGGTCGATCCGATGGTGGAGACGGGGTCACAAAGAACATGGAAGAACACCGATGTGTTATCCCTTGTTCCTCAAAGATATCTAAATCCAGGGCTCCTCTAGAGACACCGGGATGCTCTACACCTTACTGTCGTTGGTCTGCGTCGATTGGTGGCATCAGATGAGTCTCAGAGTGGTCCTTGAGAGTTGAAGAAGGTCCGGCCACCAAGAGAATCTTTGTCCCTCTGGGAATCGACCCATTTCAGGTCTCTTAACGTGCGAACCTGTAGAGGAAGGATCACGGGCTTGAGGCGATACACCTCGACCCATTTTGAAGCTGTTGCACAGGGTAAAATGGAGGGGCGGAGGTGCTCCGATGAGTGGCAGTGGAGGAACATTGAGTGAACCCTATTCACGCATAATCAAGGGGATAAATGGGTTCTTGAGGTGTGGAAGATGAAATGGAACATGATGAGGGTGAAATGGGTAGCTAAACTGGTTCTATACACAGTGGAACATGGCTGGAGTAGTGAGCTCCAGCGATCGAATAAGTGGAAAGTACGCTAAGATTAACACCTAAATGCTAAACTAAATACGAGAATTAAAAGATGGAATGAAAATCTACCTAGAAATAAAAAAATGTATAACTCATACATGGCTATGACACTAAGGAGCAGAGGTGGCTAGAGAGCTACCTTGGATCTCCCCTCTTCCTCTGATTCACTTGCCAAAGCCTCGAGGGTAACCTTGTTGTCACCGGATCACTCGCGTACAATGGCTAGGGGGATTCAGGGCTCGGAGAAGGATCAAGGGATCAAAGAATGGCATAGGTTAGTTTATGTACAATGATGATGAGGTGAGTTTCAATGGAGGATGACGTGCGAAGGGTGATGGAAATGATGAAGATGTTTTGTCAGCGAAGATCCTAGAGATGCTAGTAGTGTTTTTCGTGAAGAGAAAGGGTTGATTCAATGAGGGAATCAGGCGGAAATTCTATAAGAAAAGGTTGGAACTTGACACACTCTAACACGAGTCTGAGAGGAGAGAATGGTAGTTGGCTCAAGTCAACAAAAGAAACAATATGGTTGGTCCACGTGGACCAACCAGATAAATGCAAGGAAAAATGCCTTGTAAAACCTATAACAAATAATAAAAGAAATAATTAATTTTATGTTATAAAATAAAAAATGTTTATTATTCTATGTAGTATTTAATTTTATTTTTATTTATTTTTATGATGTTATATTATAAGTTATTAATTACAAGTATAACTATAGGTATATTTACCTATATATAGCTTATTTTATTTTGTATTTAAATTTTATTACTTTATATACTTATTTTATATATTTATAACTTATTTAAATATACGTGAATATTTTTTGTTTTATTTTTCTGATATAGTTCGTACACTTAAATAAATATGTATACTTATTATATAGGCATAAGTATTGTATATTCATCTATGTATTTTTCTATATTATTTTATTTTATTTCTTTTTATATGGTTTTATTTTATTCTAAATATGTACATATACTATAAATAATATTTACAAAATTATAAAAATATAAAATATGAAAATTATAAAATAAATAAAATGAATATTTTATTCAGGTAAACTATACAATAGAGGTCCAAAACCAAACTTTTTTCATCTTAACTCCAATTTTAATGAAACAACTTTATTAAATAGCTTATTAAAAGTTATATACAATCAAAAGTGATTTTGATACATTTTGAGTTTTTATGGATAAGATATGGGTCTCGGAAGTTTGGATTTTGATTTTTATTCAAAGTGTAAAATGTACACTGTGTATAATTTTTGTATGAAGTCAATTTTGTATTTTTCTGTATATTTTTATCTACAACTTTTATGGACAATATTTCTTTATTTTATATGTAAATAATAAAGAATAAAATGGACCCCAAAAATTAATTATCTGAGAAAATAAAATGGGAAATTTATTGTGTTTATGGCCCTTATTGCCCTGTACTTTATTCCTTGTCGATTAATCATCAAGATGACTAGGTCTCGAGGTTTAGGGTCATAAAATACCTTCGGCATTTTATTTATTTTTCCTTTCTTTTATTTACTATTATACTTTGGCTTTAAAGAATGTATTTTATACAATAAATAATGAATGTTAATTTGTACAAAATAATGATATTCACATGCATTTAGCTTGAGTTTAAAGGTCAAAGTGATAGAATAAAGGTGATGAAATGGAGATTCATTAAGGGTGGCAGTGCAAATATCCCCAAGCGTGCTTTCCTTGCACGCGCCTGATTGGACCTAAATGTAATTTGAAGAAGCTTCGCGGGCATTGGCTATATTTTCTAATCCCTTACGGGTGATGCATACGCCGTGAGGCTCGAGCTAAAGGGAGTGTCGGTTGCAGGTTCCTAGGCCACATGGAAGGATCATGTGCGCTGGATAGTTTATTGGTTCCATCGAGTCTAACACCTCGTGTACAAGCCTCTAGAGGGATGAGGGTCGTTTGATCATTAAGATGGGACGGTAACTGCTACTCGAAAAGGACTCCTCCGTCGTCTGCAGCTGATGATGATGCGACTCTAGTGAGGGATCGTTTGCTCCTTTGTTATCCTAGGGTCTTTGTCGATGGCTATACGCCATTGTAAGAGCTTTGCAAAGGCCCGAGACACTCGCTGAAGATGTGGAGAAGCTTGAACTGTGCTGACGATGAAGCATGGCCGGAGCATGAACTCTAGAACGGAGCACTCCCCTACACTCTGACCATTGAAGCATTCAACCTGCAAAATGCGTTAAAAAGAGTCGAAACGAGCTGGTGTGTGCGTGAGGTGAAATGGAGACCTAGAGGTGCGAAGAAGGTGGAGGTCTAATGGGTTCCTCCGCAGTGTTGGTGGAGGAAAGGAGGTGAGGTTCTCAGGTATGTAGGAGGAGGAAGAGGGTGTGTGAGACCCCCCCCCCCCCCCCCCCCCCGAGGATCAGTAAGCCTCATGAAGGTCAGGGGCCAGTCAAGGTGATGGGATGTGGTCTGAACATGGCTAGAAAAATAAAAAATGCAAAGAAAATAAATCTAACCTTACATGGAGATGGAAGATCATCGCTGATGGTCGAAGTGTCTTGGGCTAAGGCTCATGAGGAGCCTCCGATCTTTGCTAGACTCTCTCTGTCATGGAGAGCAACTCAACGATTAGGTTAGGGTTGTAACTTGACTAGCCATGGGTCATCACCAGAGCTTGCAGGGCATAGATACGCTAGACCGAAGCTCATGTAAAGGTGGACAATTGGGAACAATAGAGGCGGTGACCCATTTTAAGGGGAGAGGTCAGCAGTTCTAGGAGGTGTGTGTCGAGTTTTCAACTGTCGAACGATTACCCTAGAGAGTATGATGTGAAGGTCAAAGGGCAACATGTGGAAGAGGTAGGTTGATCATGGGTGTGGAGTGGTCGATTAGTGAAGATGGCGACTGGAGTGATTGGGAGATCGTGGAGAAGACATGTGGTTGGTAGTTTATGTCGTGTGGAAGAGGAGGTGAACGAGAGGGTAGCGAAGCATGAGGACCATCGGATTTGGGATCCAACGGTTGAGGGAACGGTGCTAATAGGCAGTTCTGATGGGTTTGATGGAGTTGATCAAATGGTTTGGAACGGCGGTGAGGAGCATCTCAGATTAGATCCGATCAGGTGGATCTAACGGCAGGAGGAAGTCGTAGGTGGTAGAGGAGGGGGTGGGTGATAAATCCCATATTTATCAACTTTAATTAATACTATTATCTCTCTTGCTTGAGAAAATCAATAATAATAATAACAATTAACTTCAATTAAGAATTAATGTGTTGTAAATAACTAACCCCAATTAACATTAAGTAATTAATCTATTATTGTTTTATTTTTTTATGTGTTTATTTATTATTAAAAATAAAATAAAAAATCATTTTAATATTTTACTTAATTTATAAATTAAAAATCCAAAAAATATAACAAAAGAAAAAAAATAAGTATTTTTATACTTTAAAAATACTTGCAAAAAATATTATAATGTACATATGATGAATTTTCACTTTGAGTCCTACATGACATTTTTTCTGATTTTCATCCTAACTAATTTATTTTCATTTATCTTTGGTTTATTCATTTCTTTGGATCTTGATTGGACCGCGTGGTGCCATATGGGTTGCCCACGTGGTCCGCCCTTTTGTTCTCCACGTGACCTTTTCCCTATTGTCCAGCAAATACTGATGGATCTGATACACGCCACACGCATGCGCCTAAATCTTAGCCGTTGTATCAAAAGATCAAACAGCTACCGAGTCATTTCCTTCCTCGCACATGTTCATCCCTTTTCTCTTACAACCGTATAACCTCCTTACTTCCTCCATTTCTACCAACTTCTCTGGTAAATCTCCCATCCAACGATTATCTCCAGTTGAACCCACTAACTTTCTTATTCTTCTCCCTAACTTCTACAGCACCTTGGAACTACCTTTGTGATCCCCTTTGAAACCATTTCATCAACCACCTGACACCAACCTCCTTCCTCAAATACTTTCCGCCATCCATCTTTATGTGAGTTCCTCCAAGCCATCTCCTCCTTCTATGACAAGAATAGTTAGTGAGATTGAGTGATGAAGTCGGTGTAACTGTAGTGAGATCCTCTGCTCTACTAGCACACAATCAGATGATGCTCTAGCTTCTAGCCTTTGTCGAGCTAGTTAAGAGAAGACCAAAAACCCTCAGGGCTTCATCTTAGGCCCATGTTCTGTTCTCGAACTCGTTCTTCATTTCCAGGTGTCCTCCGTTCTTCTTTTCTTCTTATTTTTTCACACCTTATTTGCCGTTCATAATCATCTTCATGAACTTATGATTAGCTCTGCACATTCACTACACAGTCATGATTCACGTACCCATCTCCATCAACATATTCCTCCTCTCTAGAACCTTTCCGCCTTGGTCCAGTTGACCTCCTCACAGAGGAGATTGACCCAATTAGTGATTCCATTCCAATGAAGTCATCCACCCTCCAATCCACTCCCAACTCCATAGCATTTGCTTTAGCAGCTCCTCTAACAAATACAGAAAGCAAAAGACACTTCAATGGCCAGAACTTCTGAGGGTATCCGTTGAACCTCTCCACCTTCGACGAGTCTTCATCGACTCGACACTTCAATCCCACCAGTCATGCCACAGTCCCACCATCTTCTTCATGAGACCTTCATGAAGATCTCCAAGCTTTCAGATCGACCAGAGGAGCACAGAGGAGAGAAGAGGTTGTTGCAGGAACCCAAGCTTTGCCCCCTACGAAGGAGATCTAGCGAGGGAGGTGAAGCAGAAGCCATTGGATCAACCCTAATTGGGCATGATCCAAAGGTTCTTGGAGAGCCACGTCACTCTCTCTGAAGCCACGCTTCGAAGCCTCAATCTAGTAGTGCATGAACAACAACTGAAGCACAGTGTGTCGCCACGTGGCCCAAGCCTCCTTGGCATTCTGAGCATGAAAGCCACGCGTGCAACTCGCGTGAGGGAGGAAAAGTTGCAGGTGTACCCTTCAGGATCTCCAAAATTACAAAGAGTCCTACATTTTATAAAATTTATAAGAATATATGGGTGGCCTTTTGTGTTTGTAATTCAGTCTAGTTTGGACCTTTTTATAAATAAAAAAGTATTTTTATTGCTATTATACCTCCTTTGTTGTTGATTTAATATCTTGTGAAATGTATCTTCAAAATTAATGAAATTGGTGTCGTTTCAAAGCTTTAGTCACGCTCTTTAATTTGGGTTATTCTATTCACTATTTTGACATTTACTTCACACACTAAATTTTAGTGGACTTAACTTGTTCATTTTGCTTATTAATTGACCTTGAAATTGAAATAATTTGTTGTTGATTGATACATCGATGTCTTGATTTCCATTAAGTAATCCTCATTCTTGTGGTTAAGCAAATCGACAAAATATTGATGTATGTTGATGTTATCAGAATTGATCGTTACAAATATGAACGAAAAATGATTCATTGATATTTTGGGTAGTAAACCTAAGGCTTGAAACATACATCTATAAGTCATAATTCTAAACCAAGGATCAACACAAAATATCACTTAATGATCCTATGTAATCGACACATACCTCGACGACATCAGAAATCCGTCGATAAGTATTCTGCTTATCCGAACCGTCATCGACCACGTTGTTCTCCTCTGATTTTTGCTTCCTCCAATTTTTGATGGATAAAAAGTTTGACATCGCCAGAGAGGGATGTCATTGTCGAATCTGAAAATGATGCGATGAACGAATGTCGTCGACGACCTCTCTCTCTCTTTAAAACTCTCTCTCACTAGGAAGTAACATATGGAGAATTATTGGAGTCTCATGGATTTTATAGGCACAATCAATGAGATAATTAACAATAATAAATTGGATTTAATTAATAGATAATAGTGATAACTAACTAAAGTTGTTGGATAATTTATTGTCTCTTTTTTTGCATTATGGTGATGTGATGTTGGTTATGACCCTTATTTTTTAATTATTTTATTAATATAACATAAGTAATGGATCCGTTACAATAACTCACTCGTGTATAAGGAGAAAGTCAAGTGTTGGCATGATAGACACATTAGAAGGAAGACTTTCTCCCCTAATCAGGAAGTTATGGTGTTTAATGCGAATGAAGTTGTTCCACGGCAAACATAAAAGCAAATGGTCAGGACCAATCATTGTTAGAGATGTGTGTGACAATGGTAGTATTGTCATATATGGGTTGCCATCTAACGTGCAGTCATTTATTGTGAACAGACAGTTGCTGAAGTCATATCTTGATCATGATACTTCCTGTCTGTGATTTATTCCATATTTGTGGTATCAGACAATGACTTTTTGACATCTCCTGCATCTGTTGCATGAGTTGTTTTTCATATATCCTTGTGTTTCATTCTTTCTTTTTCCGTTTTTATCATTCACCTCTTTTCTACGTATTTTTTATTTGTTCATTTTCTATTTTTAAAATTCAAAATCATCTGTGGCATTTTCTGTTTCTTAATTTTCATGTTTTTCATTTATTTGAAAACCCTAAAAATTCTAAAAATTCTGGAAAATTGTAAAAACATCGAAAAACACAAAACTATTTTTGTTTGAATTTTTTACATTTTTTGACATATTTAAAATTATAAAAAGTTGTTTTCCCTTCTTTATTTTTATTTATTTTTTCTTTGATTTTACTTTCTTCTAATTTCAAAAAATAAAACCATTTGTAAAATTTAAAAAGTCATAAAAAAATATAGAATCAGAAAAGCATAAAAATTATAAAAATTAATTTTCTAAAAAAATAAAGATAAAAATTCATTAAAACCAAGAGTAGTGTGCATAGAATTCATGTTTTTATTTCACTGATTTTCTATTGATTTAAATAATCCTCAAAATTTTTGTAGCCTCCATGAGTTCGATCATGTACACTATACAAGTAAATTAAATAGAAAATTCTCTTGATGGTATTTCTTCATTTTATTTTGGCTTGAGATTCATCAATAATTTTTGTTGAGGGATTTTTAAGCTTGCAACGACATTGCGTTAATTCTCTTAAATTAAACCCGAACTTCTTACTCGATAATGACTGAAAGGATAGTTCAGACCAGACTGTGAATTGAATTGAATAATAAGATTATGAAACCTAAGGGTTGTTGTGTCACATTTTCTAACCTTAATGAGGTTCCGAACACATCATGAATCCAAAGGTCTTAACTGAGCTCCAAACTTTAATTTTATTAAGACAGGTTTAAGAGTCAAAATTTATTCGAATTTCTCTCCTTTTCTTTCCTTATTTCCTTTTCATGCACCCATTGCCATAAACATTTGTTAGGGACTAGCAAAAGCAAGTATAGGGGATTATGAATATCTATTTCATTACCTCTATTCTTTCATTTGGGCCTTAAATAACTAGCTAAATGCATGTATATAGTATTAATTGTACAAAATAACACTCAATAATTGATATATAAATGATGTATAATTATTGTTATTTAATTTCAAAATAAATGAATAAAGGAAAGAAAAGAAAAAGAAGGAAGTGTTAAAGACACTGAGTGACCATAGACCCCAAGACCCAATCATCATGATGATTTGGTCTCTTTTATTCATCAATAAATGCATTTTGGTACCTATTTTATTCTTTATTATTTAAACCTCAAACCAATAAACCCTCAACATGAAACTTGTACATAAAAATACAAAATTTATTTTACTGAAAAATCATACATAGTGCACTCGGGACATAGAATAAAAAACCACAATGAAAACTTCCCAGACACGTATCTCCTCCATACAAACTCAAATTTTATCAAACTCACTTTAATTACTCGTAAAATTTAATTATATATTTAATGAATGTGGTTTCATTTAATTTGGAGTTGAGGTGCAAAAGTTGGCAATTGGGGCCATATTGCATTGTATACATGTATATAATATTCAATATATCCATCCTCCATATTTTTGACTTCCTTATATTTTTAGATACTTGTAAATATTATTCAAAATACACCTAAATAATAAATGTATAATAAAACTATTAAAAATACATTAAAATAAAAAAAGTGTTATAATATATATAGGTAAACCATACCTATATAATATATGTGCATAATTATTTAAGTAAATAAATAAAATCAAGAAAATAAAGTAAAAATATGTAAATGTGCAATTAAGTTATAAATATAGACATTATCTATATAAAATAATAAAATAAATAGTACAAACAAAAATAAAATATACCAAGTACATGTATATATACCTATGTATATACATGTAAATATTGACACTTAACAAATAACCTTGTAAAAATAAATAAAAACACAATAAAATACTACATAAAATAAGAACTTTTTTATTTTAACCTAAAATTAATAAATCATTTATTATTTTACCCAAATTAATAAGGGGTTCAGTTCCCTGATTTCCCTGATTGGTCCATGTGGACCAATCAAGGACCTTCCTTTGTTGACCTCGAGTCAACTCTTCTTCCCATGCTCCCAACCACCATCATAGATGGCGACTTTCCATCCTCTCCCCCATTTTCCTGTGTAATAGATCACTCAATTCGACTTGATATTTTACGCAAACACTACTCGGATCTACCTTAATACACGCATAAACCTTAGATCCTCTGTACATAGTCCTAATTTACTAGAAACCATTGGTAAATAAGGCTCCTCCACCATGTTTATAAATAAATCTTCTGAGACCCCTTCTTCATTTGAACCCGAAATCTCCTCCGTAACACATGTAGAATCCAACTAGGATGATCGTCTCGGTGAAAATGTGCGATCACTGCCTTGTTTACGTGGAAAGGGGAGAGATTGCAGTGGTCCAAGCTTCGTCGGTATGCCTCCAGGGAGCTTAATCTGATCTAGGTATATTAGCATGTTCGAGATGTTTTCTTTAATGTTTTGGTTAGCTTTACATTCTTGCATCTTAGTGTACTCATTAGTTCAATCTATTAGGGTTTAGTTTAGTGTAATTTTAGATTCCTCGTAGCCTTAAACTCCAGCTCAAAATCATCATGAATAACACCCTATTTCGACGCAACTTCACCCCGTATTTACTCCTCAGCACTTTCTGTGCATTTTCCCCATACCTCGAATTCTGCAAAAATCCAAGCTCTTGAGTTCCTTCTACCGCCCCCTCGCTGGAGTTCACCGCCACCTCCATCCACACATGCTCCTAGATTTAAATTGAGCTGAGGTAATTCCCCATGAGCTTCTCTTCCTTTTCGTGTATGTTTTGAGCCTTAAAGAACCACCTGGAGATGATTCAGAGTTTAAGCACGAGCTCTAGGTGCCTTTCACAACCAGGCCCCCTCCGATGTGGCCCAGATTCATCAGAACCTGCTTGTAGAAGCATGGAGGTCCCAAGAGTGTAATGGACCTAGCAGTGAAGCAAATGGTGGCAGGAGTCGCACGGAATCGTCGATCGAAGCTCGCCATCCCTCCTTATCTTTCGTGTTCTTGGAGATGCCTTCAACACCGTCCGATCAGCCTGTACCTCCAGGTTATTGCACAGTTATCAGATCAGCAGCGAAATGACGCCCTCCCCCATCGCACGATTGTCCACTTATTGTAAGGAGAAGCGTTGGATCGAGCCACTTAAAGGGGTAAATTTCATTGAGCCCCTCATATTTTTGCATTTAAAGTTAATCCTATAATTATTAAGTAATGTTCAAAAATTGTGTAAAAATTGCATCGGACCCACACACCTTCTTGGATATTGCATCGAGGTACGTGTTAGGTCACCTCACGTGGTGATCCACGTGAGACGGGCAAATTGCAAGGATTCCTTCTAGGTTCCTTTATTTATATTAGTCCATTAAAATGTAAATTACGTATAAAAATTTCCAAGATATTTGCATGGATACTCTTGTATTTATTTTTTATTGTGAATATATGCCTGCCAATATTGTTATATATTTGTTGCTTTTCTATTTTAATTAAATAGCTCCATGCCTTGAAAATTTTGGGAAATTGTTGTAGATGCTTAAAATGATGCTTGTACACAGAGAAATTTTTATATAGCAGTTTAGTTCATTTTCTTATTTTATTAAAAAATAAAATAGGAGCTATGCATCCCATGTTTACAAATAAAATTACAAAAAAAATATAATCTACTTTAAAAATTCCAATATATATTGCTATATATTAAACCTCCAGACCAAAAATCGCAAGAATACAAAAGAAAAACATTAAAAATTGAAAAACCCTAATAATCCCATAAAAATCAGCAAAAATTTCTAAAAAAACAAAAAAAATAGTTTTCTGATGTATTTTTTTAAATTATATAATATACATTAAAAATAATTTTGAGAATTTTTAGACTTATTATCTATTTTTAAAATCCAAAACAATTTAGCTTATTCATTATATCTACTGTTTGATATATTAAATAAATTAAAAATCCATAAAAATTGGCAAAAAATATAAGAAAATTACATAAATGGAGAAAATCGTAAAACCAAAAATTAATTTATTTTGTAAATTTTGAGTATATATAGCCATATTTAAAAATATAATATCTTATATAGACTATCTATATTATATATTACTTTTATATACTTATAATAGAAATTATTATTTATAAATACCTATATATATTAAACTCTTAAACAAATATAAAGGATTGTTCTTGTATGTATTTCCTACATTTATTTATTATATATCTTATATATTATTTATAATATACATGTTCTTATATATAGATATATATATATATATTATCAAAAAACAAAAATAAATTTAAAATAGAAAAATTTAAAATAATATAAAATTAAAAAAAATAAAAATACATAAAATTAAATATAATTAAAATCCATAAAAGTAAAAAAACAAAAAAAAGTACAAAATAATTGATGTTTATTTTTATTAATAGGTAATAATATATATATATATCCACAATTTGCTCTCAATTATTCAACCCCTACACTGGCTATTTATACACATCTTTATGTAGGGTATAATAAATTTCACTTGCATTACTTTATTATTTTATCATTATTATCGGTTGATTGTTTGTATGAATTGGTTGATTGTTTGTACTGTGAGAGGGTGGTGTGATCATAAACGATTGTATAACCATGATGCTTCCATTCCGAGGGAGTGATGGAACATGTCTGGATTTTAGTGACTCCTTTCAGTAGAGAACTAATATGATCTTGATCCAAGTGCTGGACATTGATCTGAATGAGATTCAGATGCAATGAGAAGATTAGATTTACGACCTTGATTTAATCAAGCATTCATGAGAGGTCCATGAGATCTGAATTTGAAATGTGATCTCAATATCCTAGTACTATACGTGGAGCATACAATCGCCATGTCCTTATCTCTAAGTATCTGCGGAGAAAGTGCATTATCCTTGAAAGAGTTCAAGAATAATTCCATTATTGAATTATATCTAGGCACTGAGAAATGGATAATTAAATTTGATTTAATTATCATGAATAATGTGAATTTGATTCATACTATTTTGATGCATGAGGATGATGATCTAATATAATTAAATGTGATTTAATTATTATGGATGAGAATAATGTGCATAGCATTATTCAAATTATTTCTAATATATTATAAATGTGATTTATAATGTATTAGAGAGAGCCTTGTATGATTTATATTTGTTGATTAATTATTGATGTGAATTGGATTCACATTAGATAATTAATTGAAAATGTAAATCACATTTTATCTTGGATTGTGAATGTGATTCACATTTTTCCAGGCAAGAATGCAATATCCATAAAAAATAATTATGAATTATTTTTTATGAATAATTTACAACAATTGTTGGTGTAAATCTTGGAGATTTCTGTGGAATAATGTAATCTCATGAGATTACATGAGATTGCATCCTTTCTTAATGGGAGGGTGCACGGTCACCCACTCTCATTAGGAAAGGATGGTCGTCCACTCTTCTCTCATGGAAGGAGGCAATCTCCATTCCATAATCTCCAATGCATGATTGAATTAATTTGGGATTCATTTATACGATTTATCGAAATATATTTAATCTGAATTAAATTAATTGTTGTTGTGTTTTTACAACAAAATCTTGGCCACTGAAAGAAGCACAAATTAATCTCATCCATTGATTTTGTGTAGTCCATAGATTCTGATCCACAGACTCCCAAAATCCTATATAAAAAGAGGCACCCCTTGCTCTTCAAGTTACAACTTTTACAACATCAAGCTCTCTCTCTCTCTCATTCTCATGCCGCCCCCACCCCCTCTCTTTGAGTGGTCGTCCACTCAAACCATTGAGAGAAGACACAGCCATCGTCGCATCATCGTTGTGTTGTCGCCTCGATTGCCCTTCGTTCTCCATCTTCTTTGGTGTGTTTTGCTCGAGAAGAAGAAGTTCGATCTTGTGTGACAAGATCAGGATTTCTTATGCTTGGATCAACTAATGGATTGCAAGAAGCATGTGATTCATCTTCGCGCTCGCAAGCGTCTCCTCCAACAGATCAGACTTGAGACAAGAGGTCTCTTCTTTTAGAGACTCTGTCACAACCACACTACAAGAGGTATTCCTTTATCTAGTATGTATTTCAGATGAAACGATATGAGAAGCATTCTCGGATCATGTGGTTTCATCGTTTAAACTTTTTTAAATTCCGTTGCACCAAGCAACTAGTGCGACTAGTTGCTCTCGATCATATATGATGTGATCCTCACGCTTCCGTGATGTGCATAAGGATTTCCCCCATATCCTTCACATATCTAAGATGGTTAGGCATGGATATACTTCCCTTTTCTAAAATAAACTTATCATAAAATGTTGTGGTAATTTATAGCAGATGGTTTTCTAATAGTAAATGGACTCTATGAATTGAAAATGCATGAATGCATCGTGAATGTTAAATGTCTAAATGATCAAGAGAGGATGGAGATCATTTAACTATGATATGACATCAAAGACTTGTACATGTGTTTGTTGATAGGATGAATAGACTGGTAAAGGACGGACCTCTGGACTTCCTAGAGGTTCGTGGTTTACAAACGTGCACGCACTGTATTCGTGGGTTATGTCCAGGGTAACCTTCTCTAAGAAAGGTGAACGATGTGAAGGTATATTAAACCTAATACATATTGATGTATGTGGTTCCTTTCGTACTACAACTCAAAATGGACATCAATATTACGTGACCATTATTGATGATTATTTATGGTATGGTTTTGTCTTCTTATTACATTACAAAAATGGAACTTTTTTAAAGTTCAAAGAGTTTATGGCTTTGGTTGAGAACCAAACCGACAAGAAGATAAAACGAATTTGATCTGACCAAGGTGACGAATACCTCTCAGATAAATTCAAAGAATACATTAAAAAGAGAGGAATTATTTCTAATCTCACTCCTCTAGGTACTCCACAACACAACAGAGTTGTAAAGAGACACAACAGAACCATGTTGGACATGGTGTGATCAATTATGAGCAAAGCAAACTTACCTCTCAGTTTCTAGGGACATGCAATAGAGACTGCAACTTATGTCCTAAATAAGATTCCATCTAAATGTACCTAAAATCCCTCATGAGCTAGTATGGTACCAAGCTGAGTGTACGACACTTGAGGATTTGGGGTTGCTTGGTCTATGCTAAAAACATGGATGCATGCAAGTTAGAATCTCGCACTCGAGAGTGCTACTTCATAGGATACATAAAGAATGGTATCAGGTCAACTTTATGATCCTGAGACTTAAAAGGTATTTTTTTCAAGAGACATCAAATTTCTAGAAGATGATTTCTTTAGAAGTTAAGAAAATAATGAAGTAAAAAAATTAATCTAGTCTAGCGACATTGATAAAGTTCCTACACCAGAAACTGAAGAGATAATTCAAAATGACATGATTGTACCTCATAGAAAAAGTTCCAGTGTTGTAAGATAACATGAAATGTACGGATTCCATGTATCAGAAGAGTCTGATGTGATCCAACTTCATTTGATGAAGCTTTGGGTAATCGTGACATGGATAGTTGGATATTAGCAATGAAGCGTGAAATAGACTCCATGCATAAGAATCGTGTATGGACTCGAAGATCCACCAAAAGGGATCAAACCCATTGGATGCAAATGGATCTTCAATAGAAATAATGGACCCAATGTGAAGGTAAAGACCTTCAAAGCACGGCTCGTAACCAAGGGTTACACATAGAGAGAATGCATCGATTACGATGAGACATTCTCTTGTGTCCATGCTTAAATCCATCAAGGCATTGCTTGTTATAGATATACACTTTGACAATGACATCTAGCAGATGGATGTCAAGACAACATTCTTCAATGAATACGTCGAAATGGATATCTATATGAAGCGGGCCTAGGGCTTCATAGCTGAGGAATGTAAAGTATGCAAGCTGAAGAAATCCATCTATGGGTTCAAACAATCTTCTCATCGCAGGAACATCCAGTTCGATGAAATCATACAGAATTATGATTTCATGCAGAATCCAGATGAACCATGTGTGTACAAGAAGCTTAGTGGGATAACCATCATGTTCATTATGCTTTATGTAGATGACATCTCGATCGTTGGGAATGATACATGGATGATGACTAGTGTTAAGATCTGATTGTCTAATAACTTTGAGATGAAAGATCTCGAAGAAGTCTATTATATCTTAGGTTTGAAGTTGTTCAGAGACATAGAAAAGAGGATATTGGGACTACCACAACAATGATATATCAAGAAGATCTTAAAAAGATTCAATATGGATAATTCCAAGAAAGGTTTCCTTCCCTTAAGACATGGTATTCACCTATCTAAAGGGATGGCTCCTCAAATCATTGGGGAAAAGAAAGCCATAGTCGGATGCCCTTATGCATCAGTTGTAGGAAGCTAGATGTATGTCGTGATGTGTACAAGACTAGACATCTGCCATGCAGTGGGAGTGGTAAGTCGTTACCATTCTGCTATGAAGAGAAACACTAGACTGTAGTGAAGAGCATCTTCAAATACCTAAGAAGAATTCAAGACTATGTCTTGGTCTATGGAGGTAATGATCTCCAATTCTTAGGGTATATTGATTCAGACTTCCAATCATATGTGAATAATAGAAAGTCAACCTCAATGTTCTCATTCATGTTGAATGGTGGTGATGTGAGCTGGTGAAGTAAGAAGCATGATACCACGACTGACTCAACAACTGAAGCAGAATACATAGCCGCATCAGATGCTGCTAAATAGGCTATGTGGTTGGAAAGTTCATCCTGGAACTTGGCACATCTTTCTCATCAGAATCTTCCATCACATTGCTCTGCGATAACACGAGTGCCATAGTATAATTGAAGAAACCCCGGTAGTCTCAAAGAAGCAATCACATGGAGAGGAAATATCACATCATCTGGGAGATCCAGAAGCGTGATGATATCTAAGCTATTGAATAAAAAGGTCTTCGACCAACATGTTGTAAATGTGGGGTTAATAATTGTACATGAATGGCTCTAAGGGATAGTGGGAAACTATTGGACTTGTAAGCCCTTGATGACCCGTTAATGCAATAAAAGTTATTATTTTATCATGTCCATCTGAAATGATTTATTGTGAATGCACTTAATATCATGGCCCCTTTGTACAATTAGGGTTATGTATCGTGACCATATTGAATACCATGTAGTTGGGAGGACACAAGTGACATTAACATGTGAGATTCAATAAAGATCTCCAATCTGAGAAAGAGATGGCAATCTTTCTCTTTTAATAAAGTTTGATTTCCGACCGACTTCTTGATGCATGTACTCTATATAGGAATAGAGATTTGGAAGTGTTGAAATAATAAAGTCAAAGATTTGACTTGATGATGTCGAGATAAACTAAGACATGAATCGTAATTTTCACGATCAGACACACATCCTCTGACCGAAGACAACACAAATCTATATATTCGAATGTGTACTTTTTATAGACCAATAGGTTGGTGACCTAATCAAGGTCCATATACCAAAGAGTTGGGTGCACATATGAAGACATATGAGAAGAATGATCTCTCAAAGGAATCATACAGGTTCATAATTGATGAACCGAGAGACAAAGCTCACTCATGAGATAATTTGGGGTCATAGTGAATTCAATGTATGATCATCTTGTTGATGAAATAAGATACAGATTCGAGATATTAATATATGCTTTTGGAGAGTATATGAATAATATTGTTGCCCAATTATCGAAAATCTATTGATGTATTCTGAAGAAGACAATCAAACTAGGGTTTGAACTTCAGATATATCAAAGTCTTTCAGTATGAAAGATAAATGAATATTGGGAATACTCAGGGTTAAATATATCATAATACATCATCTACCATGACATTTCCATTCCGAGGGAATGATGAAACCAAATGGATTTTAGTGGCTTTGTTTCTTAGCTTGATGATTTAACAGTTAAATGGTTAAGTATCATCTCAATGAATCCAATGTCTAATTCCATTTTTAATGTCCAGATAATGGAAAGTGGTGGAAATGGAAATATATACACTCCTTGATATCATTTCTAACTGCAAATGATTTGGACTTTGATTAGAAATGGGTAAGGAAGCTGGATTCAACTCACGGATGCATTCTCCAGCTCACGGAGAGTGTCATGTGTTTCATTGAGCTCACTTAGAGTATGAATTATTTCAGTTCAAGCTCAACATTCCTAAGTGACAGATTTTTGCTAAAAATGGTATAAAGCCTAAAATTGGATAGATATCCAAATTTCAAGTCACTATATGCAGATAGTATGATCTCTTTGATATTATCTCCAAGTATTTGCATATGTATCTCATGAATCTTAATTGGATTAGGACTCGTACTATTTGATGTCAATGTTTGGACAATAATTGTTATTGGCATTCATAAGGGTCTTTTTGTGAATATGAATCACAAATGTGATTCACTAATTATTATGAATAATTCATAATAATTAATTAACATTTACATGAATACAATTCATATAATTACTACAAGGTACTTGTGTGAATATGATTCACATTGAATTAATAAATGTAAATTATACTGACATTTCTATTTGAATTTATGAATATGATTCATAAGCTATAAGGATTATTCTCATATAATTACCAATTTTGATAATTGGATTATCAAATTAATTAATAAATAAACTATTCCAATTTATATATGGAAGGGGCGTATATTGTGAGGACGCATGATGCCCTCTATGAGAGTCCTAATTGGATTAGGCTCTCAATTTGTTGCTTAATTTATTACTTAATTGGTGATTAAAGGGAGATATTGCTAGTCCTAATCCTTGTTAACTAAGGACTAAATCATAGCCCTTGGTCCATGATCCAAGGGACACCATGGAGGACATCTACTATAAGGAGAAGACTCCTCATAGACATCCCTCATGGTTGTAAAAGAGAAGGCAATTCATCTCTTTCATTGCATGCTTGCTCCTCCTAATAATTCCAAGTTGACTTGATCATTGAGAGAGAAGTTATAGAGAGTAGAAGACTCTCTAGTACATGTCCTCCCCTCTCTCTATAGCCCTACATGTCCACTTTCAAGCCTTCATCTTCTCTTCACAGGCATGGCTATATGAGAGAGAAGATCATCTTCTTCACTATGCTTCACGTGCGTATAAGAGGACTCTATTTCTTGAGATGGAATCAGGAGCTTGAGATCTTTCTGGTCTAATCTTGGCTGGGCAACTTCAACAACAAGAAGAAGAAGACATTGAAGTTCATGGGAAGCTATGCGAGTCATTATCGTGCCCACGAGAGAGACAAGTGCAGATCTGACTTGATTCAGGAGGTCTCTTAATTTAGAACCTCATGCTTCAAGAGGTAACCCTCATCTCACCTCAATATTCATTAGAATATTAGAAAACCATGTTATGCAAAATGATTCACTAAATAATTGGTTTCACAAAGTGCAAAAGTTATGTTGAAATTTCTGATTCATACAATGAACATACAATGCTTCAAGCAAATAATTTGCCATTTGTGCACGTTTCCATGATGCAAAGTTTATAAAATGTCACTTACTTCCTTCAATGTTGAAAGAGACACATGGTGCTTTATGTGGGAGTCCTAATTGGATCAGAATATCAATTTCTTAATTAATTAATTAATTGGTGAATGAAAAAGATAATTCAATTCCTATTTCTTAGATAACAATGTATAGTCCTTTATCCTTCATCTAAGGGGTGCCATGGAGGACGTCCACTATGAGGAGATAACTCCTCATAGATATCCTCCATAACTATAGAAGAGAGGGCAATGCCTCATGCTTGTGCCTCCCAATATGCATTGAGAATTAAAAAAGGAAGATAAGAGTCTTGAGAATTCATTTCTCATACACGTCTACTCTTCAAGTACCTACACGTCCACCTTGTCAAGCCTCTCTTCTCTCTGTTGGCGTGACCTTGTGGAGGAGAAGATCGTCTCCTTCTTGGTACTCCTCGTGCGTGAAGAAGGATCGATTTCACGTGATGAAATCATGAATTTGATCATCTTTGCATGGACAAGATCAAAAAGATGACATCGAAGTTTGTGGGGAGCAACATGGCTCATCCTCGTTACCAAGGGAGAGACACGTGCATATTGGACTTAATTCGAGAGGTCTCTTGCTTTAGAGACTCGTGCTTAAGTGGTAACCCTGATCTCATCTTATTATTCATTAAAATATGTGAAATCATTTAGGAATAATTCCATTAAATTAATAGGTTCACCAAGTATAAATCATTGTGCTAAAATTTCTTGTTCGTGCGATGATAAATAATCTTCTAAGAAAATAGTTTGCAAAATTTTCCACACAGATGGATGTAGACGTGTAGTCCGACTTCATTCTTTTGTCTTTGTCCAAATCGTTAACAATTTTTTTTGTATTGTACCCACATGAATAAGTTGAGTTGAAAGATCTTGAGCTCATATCTTCATTGAAATCTAATGAGGATACCATGAAGTAGGAGAATCCTACAAACAATGCAATGGTTGTACAGGTCAAAGGGATGCGCGATCGAAAACAAGGGTCTCAGAAGGGTCTAGCCCAAAAGAAGAAGAAAATGAAGAGTCAAACTGTTGCCTCATACTCTCAAGCTTCCACACTCATAGCATCGAAAAAAGCCAATGCTTGTCATCACAGTAAGAAGATGGGGCATTGTAAGAGAAACTGTCCAGATTACCTGAAATTCATTGAAAAGGATATGGCTTCAGCATGTTTAAAATCTACTTTCATCATTGAAATCAATTTTCTTGAAGGACGAGAGAAGGTAGCTTGGTCATTGATTCTGGTTCTTCTATTCATGTATGCAATTTGTTGCATCTGTTTCAGGAAACCAGAAAACTTGATGAAGGGGAGATAGTAATCCATATGTGATCTGATGTAACTGTTGCAGCAGTCGTTGTCTAGATGTGCATACTATCATTAGCTATTAGGGAAGTCTTATTAATTAGAGAATATGTATTCATGATGTTATAAGGACCTTATTATCTATATCTAAATTAGTTATAAATGGATATATGTTCCTGTTCTGTGAGAAACTTATCATAAGTCATTATGGTAAACATATTGCAGGCGGTTTTCTAACTTATGATGGACTCTTTGAATTGTACATTGGTTACAACTAATAAAAATCGTAAAATATCTAGAGAGGATGGAAATCATTTAAACGTGATTTGGCATCAAAGACTTTGTCATTTATCTGTTGATATGAACAATAGATTGGTAGAAGATATACCATTAGATTTTCTACAGGTCCAAAGTTTACCTACTTGCAAACATTGCATTAGAGGTAAAATGACCAGAGCACCCTTCCGAAATAAGGGTACATGATGAGAATGTATTGTTGACCTAATACATACCTATATATGTAGTCCCTTCAGTACCATGACTCGAAATGGATATTGATATTATTTAACATTTATTGATGACCATTCGTGATAGGGGTTTATCTTCCTATTACATCATAATATGAAACATTTGAAAAGTTCATAGAATTCATTTCAGAACTAAACCAATTGGAAGATCAAATGAATTTGATCTGATCGATATGACAACTACTTCTCATATGAATTCAAGGAATACCTTAAAGAGAGACAAATTATATCTAATGTCACTCCTCCGGGAACCCCCGAACTAAATGATGTTGCCGAAAGATGCAACATTATCATCATGGATATGGTCTGATCAATAATGAGTAAAGCATGTTTACCACTTAGTTTCTAGAGATATGCAATAAAGACTGCAATATATCCTTAATAAGATCCCTAGCAAATCTGCACCCAAAATCCCTCATGAGTTGTGGTTCGAAACCAAGCCCACTGTTCAACACTTGTAAGTCCATCAGGGCACTGCTAGCTATAGCTACACATCTTGACTACGACATCTGGCAGATGGACGTCAAGACTGCATTCCTCAATGGATACCTCGAGGAGGATATCTACATCGAGCATTCCCATAACTTCATAACTGAGGAAGGTAGAGTGTGCAAGCTGAGGATATCCACCTATGGACTCAAACAAGATTCTCATAGCTGGAACATCAGATTTGATGAAACCATAAAGGGTTATGATTTCGTTTGGAATCCTGATGAACCATGTGTGTACAAGAAGCTCAGTGGGAGCATAATTGTGTTCACCGTGCTTTATGTAGATGACATCCTTACCATTTGGAATGATGCATGAATGATGACTAGTGTTAAGGTCTGGTTGTCTCATTCCTTTGAGATTAAAGATCTTGGATAAGCCTCTTACATCTTAGGTATGAAATTGTTCAGAAATAGAGAAAAGAGGATTTTGATATTGTTTCAACATGGACACATTAAGAAGATCTTGGAATGATTCCATATGGAAAATTCCAATAAAGGCTTCCTTCCCTTAAAACTGTTATACACCTATTTAAAGGGATAACTCCTCAAAGTATTGGAGAAAAGAAGGCCATGACGGGATTTCCTTATGCATCGGCTATGGGAATCCTAATGTATGCCATGATGTGCACAAGGCCATATATCTACTATACAGTGGGAGTGGTAAGCCACTACCAATCATGCTATGGTGAACAACATTGTAATGCAGTAAAGAACATCTTCAAGAATATACAAAGAACGCAAGATTACATCTTGGTCAATGGAGATAGTGATCTCCAAGTCTTTAGATGCATGGATTTAGATTCCAATCTGACATTGATGACAACAAGTCAACCTCAGGATTTGTATTATTATTGAAGAATGGTGCCACGAGCTGGAGAAACAAGAAGCAGAACACCACGTCTAATTCAACTATTGAAACTGGATACATTGCCGCATCAAATGTTGCAAAGGAGGCAGTGTGGTTGTAGGAGTTCATCTCGAAGTTTGGCATAGTTTCCTCAGATACTCCCATTCCATTGCACGCGATAATACGGGAGCCACAACTCAGGTGAAGGAACCCAGATGGCAAAGGAAAGGAAATACCACATCATTTGGAAGAAACAAAAGAATGGTGACATCATCACTACCAAGGTGGCCTCTACCGACAACGTTGTTGATCCTCTTAACAAACCTTTATCCCAAACGGTTTTTAACCATTATGTAATGAGTATGGATTTAAGAACTGTACCTAAATAGTTCTGAGGGCTAGTGGGAGATTGTTGGATACTTGAGCCCATGCTGAACAATTTCTACAATAAATGTTATTGTGATATTTTTATATATCAAAAAAAGTTATTGATTTTTCACTTCTTATTTGAGATTAATGAAGGAATGTAGTTATAAGGTTCCTTCGTACAATTAGGATTATGTATCATTGTCATCTTAATAATCATACAACTATTAATTCAATGGTTGAATCATAGATGTTGGTGCATACGTGATATCTAAAGAGTTAGATTGAGGACTCATCTAGCATCGTCAGATGATTATTGATAAAGGATCACCATCATGAGAAGGAGATGGAAACCGTTACTCCAAAGGATGATATCTGACCGACCTCTTTATGCAGGTCCTCTGCATAGAAATATAAAGTCAGAGGTGTCAGATAAGTTAAGTCAAAAAGTTGACTTAACAAGATCGAGATAACTAAAACCTATATCGTATGTTGTCGAGATACAGGCACACATCCTCTGATTAGAGATAGATGTATTATTGTAATGTCTAAGTATGTGCATTAGGCAGACCATTAGGTTGATAACCTAATCAAGGTATATACACTGGCAAACCGGTGTGCATACGGTGTTATATGAGTAATATGATCTCTCTCAAAGGGATCATATAGGTTCACTACTGAACCGGAAAACATGAGCTTACTCATGAGATATTGTGACCAACCAAATTCCATCGATGGTCATCTTGCTTTGGAAGCATGACATTATTTATAGGTATGATAGGTGCTTTTGAAAATCATATGATCGATACCAGCTCTCGATGATCGAATGAGAAACTTAATGATAAAATCCAGAATGAGACAGTTCAAATGTGATCAAAACATTGTGTTTAATTTAGGTCTTCCAGTATGTAGGATGTACGAGTATTAGGGATACTCGAGGATGATGTGATCTTAATCGATTGTATAACAGTGACGCTTCCATTCTGAGGGAGTGATGAAACATGATTGGATTTTAGCGACTCCACCTAGTAGATTAATTATCCAATCTTAATCAAAATGTTGGACATTAATTTGAATACGATTTAAATGCAATGAGAATATTAGATATTCTATAT
This sequence comes from Ottelia alismoides, assembly GCA_037367405.1. Taxonomy (NCBI): domain Eukaryota; kingdom Viridiplantae; phylum Streptophyta; class Magnoliopsida; order Alismatales; family Hydrocharitaceae; genus Ottelia; species Ottelia alismoides. Next base: position 121,695 of record JAZKJV010007631.1, read on the forward strand.
GACTTGATTAGACATCTCTGAGCAGTCTTCTAGATATGGATATGAGATTAGATCTCAGTATCCAAGCCACTATACATGGAATATACAATTGTCTTGTCCTTATCTTCAAGTATCCACGGAGAAGGCACATTGTTCTTGAAAGAGTTCAAGAATAATTATATTGTTAATAATATATGAGCATTGAAAAATGATGATTAAATATGATTTAAGTATCATAAATGATGTGAATATGATTCACATTATTTGGAAATATGTAGAGATGTATATGAGATCATTAAAATGAATTTTAATTATAATACATGTGATTAGTGTGGATAGCATTATCCACAGTAATCATAAATATTGTGAACTTGATTATTAATAATATGGAGAGATTTAAATGTATTTGGGATTTACAATTTACAAGTTAGTGTGAACTGGATTCACATTATACAAGTAAATATGAATTGGATTCATGTTGTACAATAAAATGTAAAGATGATTAACATTTAATGTTGAATGGATGCATGTAATTCATAATTATTAATGGTACGATTGAAATTATCATAAAATAATTTGGAAAAATTTTGGTGAAAACTCAAGAAACAAAAGTTATAGCAACATGAGGAAAATATTATTGAGATTGATATCTCATGACTTAGGAAAGCGAAGGAGACTCTCTAACTCCAATTAGGAGTGGACAATAATGGAATTAATTCCATGGTGGCCATCCACCCTATATTAGGAAGGAGGCTCTCCTTCTTCATATTTATTACACATGAAATTGATTTAATTGAAATTGAATTTGTTTAAGAATGTCTTCATCTTATTATTTATTTATTTATTTTAAAATAATTAATTTTATTACAAATTGTTGCAACAAAATCAAGACCGTTAATTTCAATTAGGAGTGCATCCAAGCCATCCAATTTTGTATAAGAGAAGAGACAATCCTATACTTTTCTTTAGCACATGTTGAAGCAAACAAAATTCTCTATCTCTCATACACATCCAAGCTCTCACCCACTCAAATCCTAGTGGTTGTCCACTCTAGGGTTTGTTGATCGTCGTATTGCGTTGTGATGTTGGATCGAGTGCTCATGGATCTCCGTCTTCTTTGGTACCTCGTGTTCATGATGAAGACTACGGATTTCGAGAGATGAAATCAATATGTTCTACATTCAGATCGTCAACTCGGGTTGCAAGAAGAATTCATATCATCCGTACACCTGAAAGTGCTCCTCCCGTCGGATTGGACTTGAGACAAGTGGTCTCTTCGTTTAGAGACATGAGGATTAAAATCATGCTACAAATAGTAACAATAATACTTTTTTTTGATCAAGATGAAATTACATGGAAATGGTTCCCATGTCACGTGGTTTCATCAAAAAATATTTTAATTTTTGTTGTCCCTTATGACTCCTAGTTCGCATACGATGCGATCTCCACGCTTCCATGATCTGTGAGGCAAAAACCCTCACCTTTAGGATATATAGTCCTTAACGATTAGCTTGTGTATCCCTATGTCCTAACCCCAAAAATACGATGGGGCGGGCTTGGGCCTGAAATGTTGGCTCATTTTTTCTTAGGCCTGGCTCGGACTGAGGTTAGCCTGAACCCTCTAGGCCTACAATGCCCCTTCCCCTAGTCGAGGCCTATATCGACGTATGCTAGCCTTCTATTGTCATATGTATAAAGCCCCTATGGGTATTCTCTCTTCGAGTCCCATTATTCTTATGTGATGGTTGGAGATATTCTCTCTGTATTCTTTCCTCGTCGGGTAGTCTTCAGATACAAAAGAACTCTATATGGTGTTTCTTCTTTGAATATTATGAAGATAATCTCTCTACCTTCCTTTTATGTATTACAAATTGAAAATTCAACCTCATTTTTTAAAGAATTAGGTCCATAACATTGATAGAAATCAATAGAAAATAATAATAAATTATCTACTACAAAACTTCTATATCGACCTTCCAAGCATTAGCATCTCTAATGAATTCTTAATTTCCCTTCTCACACACTTAGATAGTTCTATGTCATGGGTCTTTAGCATGTATGTTAGCGACAACAATGATATCTAATGAATAACAGAAGCTCAATTTATATGTTACGATAGAGTTAGCGGTGAAGTAACTCCATCTATACAAGTTGATCTGTCATTACAAAAAAAGAGAGATACTAACAACACAAAAAAAGCACATGACAACCATATCCCATGACACTGGGGCGGCCCAATCCAAACCCATCCCGTAAAAATTGTCCGAGCTCGGGCTGGGACCGACCAAAAAAAACTTGGGTGGGCTTGATCTAAACCCAAGCTTGATTTGTTAAATATGGTTGGACTCGGGTCCTATGCGAGCTACAAGGGCCCAACCCATGCTCAACCCTACTAGCAATATGTCCTGGAAGTCTACCTTGTCAAGTCTCTCTGCTCTCTGTTGGTGTGACCTTGTGGAGGAGTCGCCTTCTTGGTACTCCTCGTGCACAAAAAATGATCGATTTCACGTGATGAAATCACGAGTTTAATCATCCTTGTATGGACAAGAACAAGAATATTACATCGAAGTTCGTGGGAAGCAACACGGCTCATCACGTGCCTATGGGAAAGACGAGTGCATATCGAGCTTGTTTCGAGAGGTCTCTTGCTTTAGAGACTTGCACTTTAAGAGGTAACCATGATCTCATCTTAATATTCATTAAAATATGTGAAATCATTCAGGAATACTTCCATAAAATTAGTAGGATCACCAAGTACAAATCGTTGTGCTAAAATTTCTTGTTCGCGTGATGACAAATAATTTTTTAAGCAAATAGTTTACAAAATTGTCTATACAGATGGATGTAGACATGTACTCCGACTTCTTTTTGTTGTCTTTGTCCAAATCTTTTAACAATTTTGTGGTATTGTATCACATGAATAAGTTGAGGTTGACATGTTGAGCTCATATCTTCATTGAAGTCTTCTGAGAATGCCATGAAGTAGGATAATATTACAAACAGTGCAATGGTTGCACAGGTTAAAGGTATGTGCGATCAGAAGCAAGGGTCTCAGAAGGGTCTGGCCCAAAAGAAGAAGAAGACGATGAGTCAAGCTGTTGATCATACTCTCAAGCTTCCACAATCATACCATCAAAGAAAGCCAATGCTTGTCATCACAGCAAGAAGACATGGCACTGTAAGAGAAACTGTCCAGATTACCTGAAAATCTTTGAAAAGGGTAAGGATTCAACATGTATAAAATCTACTTTCATCATTAAAATCAATTTTCTTGAAGGACGAGAGAAGGTAGTTGGGTCATTGATTCTGGTGCTTCTGTTCATGTATCCAATTTGTTGCATCTGTTTCATGAAACCATAAAACTTGATGAAGGATAGATAGTAATCCGGATGTGATCTGATGTAACTGTTGCAGCACTTCCTGTCTGGATGTGCAGACTATAATTAGTTAGTGGGAAAGTCTTATTACTTAGAGAATGTATCTATGATCCTGATGTTAGAAGGACATTATTATCTATATCTAAACTAGTTATAAATGGATATCTGTTCATGTTCTATGAGAAACTTATCTTAAGTCATTATGGTAAACATATTACAGGCAGTTTTCTAACTTCTGACAGACTCTTTGAATTGTGCATTGGTAAATATATAATGATTGTTTTTACCACTAATAAAAACCTTACAAGATCTAGAGAGGAGGGGAATCATTTAAATGTGATTTGGCATCAAAGGCTTGGTCATTTATCTGTTGATATAGTATAGATTAGTAAAAGACGTACCACTAGATTTTATACAGGTCCAAACTTTACCTACTTGTGAACATTGCATTTGAGGTAAAATGACCATAGAACCCTTTCGAAATATGGGTACATGGTGAGAATGTATTGTTGACCTGATACATACCTATGTTTATAGTCCCTTCAGTACCATGACTCGAAATGGATATCGATATTATTTAACATTTATTGATGACCATTCGTGATACGGGTTTATCTTCCTATTACGTCATAAATATGAAACATTTGAAAAGTTAAAAGAATTCATTTAAGAACCAAACCAATTGGAAGATCAAACAGATTTGATCTGATTGGTATGGCGTGTACCTCTCATACGAATTCAAGGAATACCTTGAAGATAGACAAATTGTATCTAATCTCACTCCTTCGGAAACCCCCTAACTAAATGATGTTGCTGAGAGCTGCAACATATCATCGTGGATATTGTCTGATCACTAATGAGTAAAGCATGTTTACCTCTTAGTTTCTAGAGATATGCAATAGAGATAGCAATATATATATATATATCCTTAATAATATTCCTAGCAAATCTGCACCCAAAATCCTCATGAGCTGTGGTTCGGAACCAAGCCCACCGTTAGACACGTGTAAGTCCATCAGGACACTACTAGCTATAGTTACACATCCTTACTACGGCATCTAGCAGATGGACGTAAAGACCGCATTCCTCAATGGATACCTCTAGGAGGATATCTACATCGAGCATTTCCAAGACTTCATAACTGAGGAAGGTAGAGTTGCAACAAAATATAGGACATTGATTTCAATTAGGAGTGCATCCTAGACATCCAATTTTGTATAAAAGAAGAGACAACCCTATACTTTTGTTTAACACATGTTGAAGCAACAAAATTCTCTATCTCTCTCATACGTGCCCAAGCTCTCACCCTCTCAAACCCTAGTGGTTGTCCACTCTAGGGTTTTGTTGAGAGAACTCCGTAGTCGTCGTATTGCATTGTGTCGTCGAATCGATTGCTCACGGTCTCCGTCTTCTTTAATGTCGCATGCTCGTGAGGAAGACTACGAAATTCATGAGACGAAATCAGGAGGTTGCATGCTCGTATTGTCAACTCGATTACGAGATGCACATATATCATTCGTACGCCTGCAAGTGCTCACTCCGTCGGATTGGCTTGAGAGAAGAGGTCTCTTCGTTTTGATACATGGGAATCACAATCATGATACAAATAGGTAACCCTATACAAATAGGTAACCCTAATACTTTTTGTGATCAAGATAAAATGACATGGAAATGGTTCCCATGTCATGTGGTTTCATCGAAAATATTTTAATATATGTTGTCCCTTACGACTAGTGCGACTAGTCGACCTAGTTCACATATGATGCGATCTCCACGCTTCCATGGTGTGTGAGGCAAAAACCCTCACCTTCATGATATATAGTTCTTGGCGATTAACTCGTGTATCCCTACGACTGAAGACTAAAAATACGATGGGATGGGCTTGGGCCTGATATGTTGGCTCATTTTTTCTTGGGTCTGACTCGGACTGAGGTCAGCCCGAACCTTCTAGGCCTGCCACGCCCCCTCCCCCGAGTCAAGGCCCGCATCAAGGTCTGCTAGCCTTCTATTGTCATATGTATAAAGCTTCGATGGGTATTATTTCTGGTCGAGACCTATTATCCTTATGTGATGGCTAGAGATATTCTCCCCTTGTTCTTTCCTTGTCGGGTAGTCTTCATATACATAACAACTCTATATGGTGTTTCTTCTTTAAATATTATGAATATAATCTCTCTACCTTCCATTTATGTATCAAAAATTGAAAATCCAACCTCAATTCTTTAAAGATTTAGGTCCATAACATTAATAGAAATCAATAGAAAATAGCACTAAATTCTCTGCAACAAAACTTCTATATCGACCTTCCAAGCATTAGCATCTCTAATGAATTTTTAATTTCCCTTCTCACACACTTAGATAGTTTTATGTCATAGGTCTTCAGCATGTATGTTAGCGACAACAATGATACTCTAATGATATCTAATGAAAAACATAAGTGCAATTTATATGTTACGATAGAGGTAGTGATGCAATAACTCCATCTATACAAGAATAGAGAAATACCGACAACACAAAAACAACACATGACAACCATATCTCATGACATTGGGGCAGTCCGATCCAAACCCATCCCGTAAAAAATGGTCCGAGCTCGGGCTGGGACCGACCAAAAAATACTTAGGCGGGCTTGAAATAGGGTTAGACATGGGTCCTATGTGGAATGCAAGGGCCCAACACATGCCCCTCCCTACTAGCAATATGTCCTGGAAGTGTACCTTGTCAAGTCTCTCTTCTCTCTGTTGGTGTGACCTTGTGAAGGAGAAAATCGTCTCCTTCTTGGTGCTCATCGTGTCATGTATGTCTAAGTATGTACATTAGGCAGACCATTACGTTGTTGACCTAATCAAGGTATATTCACCGACGAACTGGTGTGTATACGAGGTTATATGAGTAATACAATCTCTCAAAGGGATCATATAGGTTCACTTCTGAACTGAAACATGAGCTTACTCATGAGATATTGTGACAAACCAAATTCCATCAATGGCAGTCTTGCTTTGGAAGCATGGCATGATTTATAGGTATGATATGTTCTTTTGAAAAGCATATGATCGATACCAACTCTCGATGATCGAATGAGAAAATGATAAAATCCAGAAGGAGACAGTTCAAATGTGACTTTGTGTTTAATCTAGGTCTTCCAATATGCAGGATGTACGAGTATTAGGAATACTCGAGGGTGACGTGATCTTAATCGATTGTATAATTGTGATGCTTCCATTCTGAGGGAGTGATGAAACATGTTTGGATGTTAGGGACTCCACTTAGTAGATTAACTATCCAATCTTAGTCCAAATGTCGAACATCGATTTGAATATGATTTAAATGCAATGAGAAGATTAGCTATTCTATCTGACCTGATTAAACATCTCTGAGCGGTCTTCTAGATCTGGATATGAGATTAGATCTCAGTATCCAAGTCACTATACATGGAATATACAATCATATTGTCCTTATCTTCAAATATCCATGGAAAAGGCACATTGTTTGATCTCGAGCGATTTCTCTACACCAACATCTTATTATCGCTCGTAAAATCATGATTATCAAAATGGCGTCGTTGCCGGGGAAGCGTTAGCTATACTTCAGTTTTAAATTTTTTTGTGATTTTCTTTCTCCTTGATATTTTTCATGGTTTTTCTGATTTTCTTCGGTCTTTCTTTCCATTTGATTTACGACTTTTACGGCTTTTACTGCTTTTACGATTTTCATCGATTTTATTTTATTTTTACGATTCTCATTTGTTTTTTTATTTTTACGGTTTTTATGTGTTTGCTAATAAAATTTTGCAGGGCATGTAGGATCAGCCAGCTTCTTCGGAAGCTGAATCAGTTGAGAGTGCAGAGACCGACTCGTTCTCTACGAGTCGATTGCAGATGAGCAGAATTAGTTATCGTTTTTTATGTTATTGTAGTGGAATTATTTTTTGTATTTTTGAGGGACATTTGCCCATTTTTTGAGATGTTCTACTTTGTACAAGATGCATGACTACTCTTCCACTTCATTTCATCATGTACAGAGACATGTGAACCTTTCGATTTTTCTGGAGTACATCACCTGTATATTCTTTGTAGTCCACAATCGTTCCCAATTTTTGCTCATCTTATACGCTTAGGATATCATATCCTAAGTATAGGGGGGACCGATTGTCCGCTAATTTTTGCCTTTCAATTTTGTTCTTTTTACTTTTCTTTTTTCTTCCTTTCTTTTACACTAATCAATGGTCCCTAACTTTTGACCACATCTTTTTCTATACTTAGGATGCCTTATCCTAAGTATAGGGGAGATTGAATGATTTCGTTGATTTTGTTTTTCTTTCTCCTTTTGTTCCTTCATTTGTATATTCTTTTTCCTCAGTCACCTCAATTTTTTTCCACTATACTTACGATGACTTGATCGTAAGTATAAGGGGGTAGACTGATTTCTATTCTTTTATTCTTTTTCGCCCACTTTTACTTAGCATGAGTTATGTCCTCCTTTTTCTCTTTTGACACTATGAGGACATATCACGAGCTAAGTATAGGGGGTGCGTATATATTGTATATATACATGTGTCCATAACTCGTACTTTTATGTATTTTCTATATCTATAAATCCATAAAAAGTGGACGAGGGTTAATTTAAAATCTATTTATTTATTTATTTATTATTTATAAAATTCTTGTAAATAAGTAAAATATACCTAAAATCCTTATTTAAAATTCTTAATATATGTTTTTAAATATGTATTAAAAATATGTATAATACTTATTTAAAATCCTATCTATTAAATTATGTGCAAAATCATTTAATCCTTGTAAAATTCTCTGTATATAAAATTTGTAAAATACATTAGTTATTTAATCCAAATAAAATATGGGTAATTTATATTGTAAAATTCTTGTACATAAACTTGTTTATAAATAGAAAAATCCATAAAAAATACAAACTCCTAAAGTTCATAAAAACTACAAAATCCTTAAAATCCATAAAAATGAGTAAAATTCAGAAAATATACTTCACGAAAACATGATTGCATTTGCCTTGGAATGTTTTAGAATAAGTTTGGTTTCTAAAACTAAAGATTGGAATTAGTCTAAAGAATGGAGCTTGATTATGGCCTTTAACTCTCATTGTAAGGAGACTAGTTAGGAAATGAAATTTAGACTCTTCGGGTCTTTGACTTAAATCTTTTGATTCCATGAGACCATGTTTGGGAAGTCAACTTAAACGTGCCTAAGTAGAACACTTGGAGTCATCCATTCAACTCTTCATCAGTGAACCAATTTTGGACACATGCACTTTGCACTTAGCTCGACTTGCATGGGGTTGCGAAGGGCATTGCATTTTAGTGGTGCATTTTCATCCTTATCTAGTGGCGCTGACGTGTAAAGACGAGAGATTGGGGTTGAAATAATGCTTCGGATGAGGGAAGGATCTGTTGGCACAATTTTTTCCAAGACATCAAAAAATGGACGGAATGAAAAGATGCTATATCCGTCGACGCACAAAAATATTGATGCAGTGCAAGCAACATTACAAAACCAGATCAAAGAAGAAGCCACCAAATACAAATATGACCACAATGGTCCAAACTTCCACCCAAAAGCCTGCACATCTTAGTGGAGACTTGGCTACACTGGCTGTGCTTCACAAGGAGATGCGTCTACACTGGTCGCACTCCAGTTCTTTTCTCATTCTTCTACTTTCTCTCTATATTCGATTGTGGGCACATCACGACCTGATCATAGAAGGGAATACTCCCCTCCTCGAGGAAAGAGTAGCTGGATGAGGAACCAATGTGAGTGTATTATTGGGATGGCCGGTTTCTTCGCTTCTTTAAGCGGGAAGAGCTAAAAAAGTTCAGACACCGTATGGATTGAATTCAAGGTTGATAGAGTTAGCAATATGAATAAGTGGATATGAGCTGGCTTGAGGTGAACCTAAATAAGGATTTATGGAACTTGAGGACTATTGAGACTAAATTCCTAATCCCAGTTAAGGCTCTGACAAAATGCCTATTTTAGGCCCGACCGAGCTCTGTCCTTTGTCTATTCTCATGAATTAGTTTAGGAAAAAAATCATTCTAACTTTCTTTCTTTTCCCCTTATTTTTCAAATAAGTGTTTGCTAAGGGACTACCAAAGTTTAAGTATACATGGCAACAATACCATTTTGATGACCGGGATTTTGTGAGCGATAATAAGATGTCAGTGCAGAGAAATTGATCGAGATCAAAATCCCGATTGATCAAACAAGAATCCGATAAAATAGGGGAGAGAGAGATAAAAATGAATGGAATGAGTTTTCTCTCCTATTTTATCTTTAAACTATTTATTTATCCAGGTAAGTTTCCCTAGGTCAAACTCGAGGAGACATAATATAAATACCACGACTTTTGAGAAGAAGAAGAATACCGTGATTTTTATTTCTTCTAGAAAAGGCAAGAAAAGAAATTAAAATAGATATAAATTTAGAAAAAAAAACAAATCAAGAAAAATATGTGACAAAAATTTACGAAAAATATAAAGAAACCTCGCTAGGGTAGTTGTGTAACTACCTGATAACACGAAAAGTCAAGCGGTCGTATTGATCCACAAGGCGGATCAACAGTCGATGCGGTGACCGCTCGAGAATTCGGATTAAAACAACAATTAACCCACGACAAATATATCAAGCAATGAAAGTAAATGTGCGGAGTTAAAATTTATTATAACTCTACAAAAAGATGTGTATAGTGCAAGTATGTGTAGAGGTCGAACACAGGGAGCAGACAGGTAGAACGGGGCACAAGTGCACAAAAATGTGTGAATGTGATCAAGAGTCTATTATGCTATTTTTTTGTGGGTTTTTAATTTTATATTTTTTTATTTAATTTTTAATTTTATATTTTTGTATTTTGATTTTTAATTTGCTGATTTTATATTTTCTTTTTATATTTTATATTTTTTTTATTTTCTTTTTCAATAATAGGATATATATGCAATGCAATGAAAGGCAAGCTAGAGTATTTATAAAAATAGATAAAATTACTCAAAAATAAGCAAATAAAGTCTTTTTGGTCTTTTTATACTTTTTTACTGTTTTTGTGATTTTTGGGTAATTTTTAGAATGTTTTTGGTATTTTTAATTAACAAAATAAAGAAAACAGTGGCAAAAATGCAAGGCTGAAGCTAAAAATGGAGAAATAAAATGGAAATAAGTAGCAAAAATTCTCCAACTCAATTTTCAGTGAAAGATAATGAAATAAGAAAATTTAGGCACAAAGTTTGTATTTTTAGGGATTTTGTAGAATTTTTAATATTTTTATAAAGGTTTTTAGGGTTTTGCAATTTTTTGGAGTTTGGCTTTGTATTTTTTAATGATTTTTGGCTGGGAGTTAAAACAAACTAAAAGACACAATATATATTTTTTTGGGATTTTTCTGGGGTGTTTTTATATTTTTTTTAGTGATTTTCTAATGCAAACAGTGCTAAAAATAACTATTTTTTATTTTTTATAAATATAAAAATGCAATAAATATGGAAAATAAAAATATGCCGTGATAATATGATGCAACAGGAGCTTAATGCAATTTTTATAGATTTTTTAGAGATTTATAGATGCATGCATAAAATACTAGAAGCAAAAAGAAAACTCATGTTTGCAGGGGCATTTGCGTAATATTAGGAAAATCTGGGGGCCTTGGCACAATATATCCACAGAAATTAATACTGCAAATTAACTTTTAAGGACTAAATGTCGAACACAAAAACCGAAGGGATACAAGTACAAAAATCCCTCAAAGCACGTGCTGAGCACGTGCCTGTCGGGGGTGAACTCGCAATTACAATCAACTGTGGAGCCTTTATGCAAAATGACCAAGGTTTTTAAAGGGCGGTCGACGGTTTAGACGTTCATTAAATATTACAAAAAGGTACGAGGGTGTCTCGCAAAATACCCAAGCATCGGGGTGCATCCAACGGCCAGGCGCGTGTCACTAACGCCACGTGGCGCGACGAGAGGGTCCAGTACCCCTTCAGCTATGCGGCTAGGATTAGAAGGCAGTTGGGTAATCGGACGGCTGAGGAAAGCTTCATCCATCGGCGCCTGTAGCGCGCCCCCTCCCCCACATTCTTGTTCTGCACAGGCGCGCGCGGCGGTGCGCGGGCGGCGGCGGCTGTCTTCTCCGGCGACCTTTAACAAAAACGAGCCCCAGCGAGGCTCTCCAGCACCTGGACCTGCAGAGAAATCACACGCCCAACAGAGAAGAGTTCCAGGGCTAGCAAAACGTGTGGGTGATGGCTTGGAAAAGTTGGTGGTCGCCGGAGCTCGTGAGCTCCGGCGAGGTGGTCGAGGCTAATAATTATACTAATCAAAGCTTAAACAGCAAACTAAGAGCACAGATTGATAGTTGAAACGATCAGCTACTTAATGGTCAAGAAAAAGAACAGAAAACACCTCGACTCAGCATGTGCCAAGGAGATATTGGACCTCACGGCCATGGAGGGCCGGAGATTGGTTGGAAGCACCTCCCGGCCGCCTCACTCCCCTCCGAAGGGCTGGAGGACTCGCTGTCACCAAGTCCAGTCCAGAGCATGTCCAAGAGAAGAAGAAAGGAGGTCAAAGAGGGTTCAAATCAAGATGGAGGTTTTGGGTCTCCTTTTGAAACAATGGCCAAGGGGGCACTTTGATCGAGGCGCACGAGGTGCGTCAGTGATCCAAAAGCAATTCTAACACTTGGGCGTGTAAGGGTGGTGGACGAGGAGCAAAAGTCATGAAGACGCAAAAGATGTAAGGACCATCCTCGAAAAATCCGCGAAAGCGGACAAAAAGCCACTTCTGACACAGCCTAGGAGCAAAAGCCAAGGAGTTGACCAACAGGTCAACTTCCACCTGGTTGGTCCACGTGGACCAACCAGGAAAATCCTTGGAAAAAAAAGTTTCTAAAATCTATTAAAAATAGGAAATGATTTTATTGATTTTTAATTATAAAATAAAAAATGTTTATTATTTTATAAATTATTTTATTATGATTTTTATTTATTTTTATGAGACATATTTTTACAAGTTTGCATTTATGCCCCTATAGGTATCTATATCTATATATTGTGTTCTTTTATTTTTATTTTGTGATTTTAATTTTATTATTTTTATTTCTTATTTTATAAAATTATAAAATACTTTTATATACATAAATATATTTTTATTTTATTTTATTGATGTGTTTTGTATAATTAATAAAATATAAGTATAATTTATACAGGTATGTGTATAAGTATAATACCTATGTTTTGAGTATACAAATATTTTATTTTTATTTTTGTTTAGGTTTTTGTTCTAATTTTAATATTCACAATTATTATAAGTAATATTTACAACATTATAAAAATATAAAATTGTAAAAATAATAAATAAATAATAAATTGAATATTTTAATATGTACAAGTATACAATGAGGGTCCAAAAGTCAACTTTCAAACCGTAGCTCCGCCAAATGCGAAACAACCACCATTAATTAGCTTATTTTCTTCTATATACAATTAAAGGTGAGTACGCTGCATTTGGAGTTTTCATTTGTGAGATACGGGTCTGGGAAGTTGGCATTCTGGAATTTTATTCAGACCATAACTTTTTATCTGTACACTATTTTTCTGTGAAATCAATTTTATATTTTTCTTTATTAAATTATCTACAACTTTCATGTACAAAGTTTCTTTATTTGATGTATAAAAAGTGGAACCAAAAATAGGTCCCAAAATGAATAAAGAATCAATTAATAATTATAGGTATTTGGCCCTTATCTCCCCCTACTTTATTCCTTGTCGACCTATTCATCAAGATGCCTAGGTCTCGGGGTTTCGGGTCATAAAATATTTACAATATTTTATTCTTTTTCTTTTCTTTTCCTTATTCTATAATTTTGGCTTTAAAAACCGCATTTTATACAATATTTACACACATATGCATGAATGCTAAAATGCCTATATTAAGCTTATTTACACGCATTTACTAGGGTTTTTAAGGCCAAAATGATAGTATAAAGATGATGAAACATGGATTCATCATCCCCCTATACTTGCCTTTGCTAGTCCCTAGCAAACACTTATGCAATAAGTGCAGAAAAAGAAAATTAAAGAAAAGAAAGAGAAGAAAGATGGACTAAATTTAATTATCAAACTTGTCTTCACAAAATCAAAGTTTGGAGCTTAAGTCGGACCTTTGGAATTTTAGTGCGGGCGGAACCTTATTGAGAACCGAATTTGAAATCCAACAGTCCTTGAGAATCCCAAAACTCTGTCCAAGTCTCCTCAATTGCCAGGTCAGAAATATCTCAACTCATACGCAAACCCTTACGATTATGAATCTGACTCGTACAGTGTAAGTGATGGTGGCTCTCCCCAACTAGAATGGCAAAGAAACTGACTTCTCCAGTACGACAACCCAATGATTCCCCAATCCAATGACTCCATCCTCGAGGAGCGGGGTATTCCCTTCTAAGTTCAAGTGGCAACCAGCTCAAGAGGAGGGGGTGAAGAGAAGAATGGACGGTAGCCAGTGTAGCTACCTATCCTTGGATGCAAGACCAGTGTAGTCAAGTCATCCTGCTGCAGGCTCACATGATATGACTTTGGAACTCAAGCTTGCTTATTGACTTTGTACATACTTGCAGGCTTTTTATTTTTGCACATGCCTGAACTTTTTTTTTCTTTTTTTTTCTTTTTTTTTTGAAATACTATATACAGCAGCATTTACATAAGGAGTTTTTCCTCTTGAGCCAGTAGACTATCCCTCTTTTGAAGCTTTATCGCAACCCACAGCCTCCTGTCTTTAGACTTCCTAATCACTGGACGGGTTGGGGTGCACTTCCCTCCCTAGAGGAGGACAAGTGTTTCCACTTGTGTGCGTCTCATACCGGCAAATCCAATCCCCTCACCACTCCAACTGAGTTGAGCCATGTGAAAGGTGCAGGTGTCCAAGTTAGGTCATTATCAACAAGAGTCGTGCGTGTGCTCCGAAATACTCTACTTAGGCAGTCAAGAATCCATTGAACCAAGTCTCGTGATCCTCAAAGAATTAAGTCAACTAGACCTGAAGTACCTCAAACCCGATTCCTATAAGGTTCCTGTTATTAGGTAGATTATAAGGTCCAATCAAGCTCCGATCTCCGGATTTTACTTAGACTTGTTCAACTATCAAACTCAATCCGAAAAAAATGCTCATGCTATGCAATGCAATGCAGAAAATATTTTTGTGATGCAATTTTCAAAAATTTTGAACTTTTTATAGCTTTTTGAAAAGATGATCATAATGCATATGCAGATGCATTTTTTGTATTTTTCAAAAAGATTTTTCAGATGTTTTTGGATTTTAGTTTTTGCAAATGTTTTTGGGGAATTTTTTTGAAAACAAAAAGGTTTTGGCTAAAAATAGGTTAAAATATGTACACGGGAGTGCTTCTTATATATACAAGAAGTGGATTTTAAGAATTTACAAGGGTAAGTGGTCAATTTTATACATATATACATAGTGGATTTTGGTATGATGTGTATATTCCTCAAACTTATTTGACACAAGATTTTCACACAATTTTTGAAAACTATAGTCCAAAATAGTTTTTACAAACATCTTTACAAACATGTACACACATTTGAAAATCATTTTGCAAAGGTTTTCAAAACAGTATAGATAGATTTTTCAAAAAATTTTGCAACCATTTTTCAAACCATTTGCAAATCATTTTTCAAACATTTTATTTCACACAAAGAAAAGAAATTTTTACAAACCACACATTTTTACAAAGGTTGAAAACATGTAACAAAACATTTTCAAAATAGTTTTCAATAGATGTTCACAAAGTTTTTCAAACTATTTTTCAAACATTTTGCAAAAAACATTTTCACCTGATTTATTAATCAGTAATTACAAAAAGAATTTGAGGAATAACCACATTTTTTATTAAGAATTTTAATGAATTTTAAAGAATTTTTAAAGAATTATCAGCCATATTATTAAGAAAATACGAAAGTACGAGTTATGGCTAAAGTATATACGCAGTATATACGACCCCCCTATACTTAGCTTGAGCTATGTCCTCATAGATCGGAGAGAAAAAAGAAGACATAACTCGTACTAAGTATAGGAAAATCTAAAGAATAAATAAAGGAATGGATGCACAAACAAATGAGAAGTTGACCGTCCCCCCTATACTTAGGATCAAATAATCCTAAGTATAGCAGACTGTACACAACGCAGGGAGGGTCAAGGGTGGGAATGAACAGATCGTACTCAGATTGTCTCCCCCTATACTTAGGGTAAGATATCCCTAAGTATAGACAAGAAGAGGGGACAATGGAGAGGATCGAAATGAAAATGAAAGAAACTCGGGGTGCCAACCCCCCTATACTTAGGACAAAGTACGTCCTAAGTATGGAAAACTGTCTACAAGAGCGGCACCTTTTTGATAGATAAAGAAGATAGAAAAGAAAAAGAAGAAAAGAAGAAAAGAAGAAAATAAATCAAGAGATGAAATAGATCATGGGGATGTACACACCACTCCCCCTATACTTAGGGTAGAAGAAGTCCTAAGTATAGGCAACGACAGGAGGGATGACACGGAACGATGAAAGAACACTCGGCTCGTCCACCCCCCTATACTTAGGACAAAGTACGTCCTAAGCTAGGCAGACACGAGAATGGGTGGACGAGCAATACGGAAGAGAGACGGAGGTATACAACACGAATGTACAACAGGATGGATGTACAGAGGGTCAAGAAGGTTGAAAGCGCACCTTCTTGCGGGACCTCGGAGGAATAGATCTAGTGTGGTGCAGGTCGACATCGGGGTCCACAGTGTACGGAATCCGATCAGGGTCGACAGGATGTAAGTCCTCAGTGGCCCTAGGGTGTGAAGGCACAGACGGATCAGTGAAAGAAGTGCGGCTAGGTCCGGCATTAGGAGTCTTGCTGATATCGAAGTGGAATGGAACGAACTCATCATCATCGGAAGTAGTGTACTCAGAGTCGTCCTGCGAGGAGTCATCCAGGTCAAAACCAAAAGGCACGAACTCATCGGTGGAAGTAGTCGAACTCTGGTCGTCCTCTATAATTTCAACTGGATCATCTTTCTCATCAAAAGGCCCGAATCTCTGAAGAAAAGCAACTAAATCAAATTCGGCCTTAGTCTCATCAGTATCTACATGGACAGGAGCGGACTCATCAGTGGAAGTAGTCAGAGCATGTCCGTCCTGTATAGTCTCTAAATCTGCCCTCTGCTCAATGGTATCGATCGTGTAAATCCCGCGGATGTCATCAACACATCGCCAATCACAGGAAGCAGCAACACCAAGGTCTATGCTTTCCGAGCTTTCCTCCTTGGAGAGGAATTCTCGGGTCTCATTATCGGTCATGAAGAAGGTCTCTCTGATATCCTCATATAGATCATAGTCCTCGGGATCAGCCAAGATAGGTGAAGTCATATCAGATGCAGGTCTCTGGTCGGTAGTAGGTGCGGTGATCAACGCTCCGTTCTCGTCAGCAGGACGGAAGCGAATCTCTCCTGATCCGTAGTCAATAACGACCCTCGCAGAGGCGAGGAATGGTCGTCCCAGGATGATTGGAGAATGCTCCCCTGTGGAGTTCTCCATGGGCAACACGACAAAATCAACATTGTGGCTCATGCCCTGAATCGATATTACGGTGTTTTCAAGGATACCCTTCGGCCTCTTGATTGATCCATCAGCAAACTGAACGATCATCCTGGTCTTCTTGAGAGGCCCTAAGTGAAGAGACTGTACCAGCGAGAAGGGTATGATGCTAATCGAAGCACCGCCGTCTAGGAGAGTGCGATCACATGTGAAGTCAGAGATGGTGCAGCTAATGAAAGGTGTGGCAGTGTTCCTCTTCTTGGGAATGGGACGGTGTGTGATAGCGTGGGAAATGGCCATGGTCAAGATATGACGCTCAGATCTGCTCCTCCGCTTTCTCTTCTTGGGAAGAGGAGCAGATAAATCGGTCATGGCCTGCTGAAGTGGGGCACGGATAATCTCATGAATGGTGGCCACCACTTCGGGTTCAGATAGCATTTTTTTGAATTTTTGGACGTCCTCCATACAAGGGAGGAAGTCGGAATCATCATAGACACGAGGCATGCCAAGAGCAGTCTGTACAGCGGCATCCTCGGGGTCAAAGGTGGGATCGGGTGTGAAAGGCTGTGTGGTCAAAGGGTCTGGCAAGTGGTACCTCTCCTCACAGTCTGGCTCGATCATGTGTCTCCCGAACTCTTTTTGTATTTTCAAATTTTTCTCATTTTTTTGTAATTTTGGTGATTGCAAGCTCTCATGGAAATCCTCGAGTGAACCCATATCATCAAATGGTGGAACATCATGGTCGCTCTTATTGGTACTAGTGAGGTGGTCAATCCTCTGTCTCATATGGTCCATCATCTGGGTCAAGTGCTCAAGGGTGGACTCCATGAAAGGTGACTCCAACAGCTCGGCCTCGGGTGGATGTGAAGGTGGAGATGGATAATATACAGGTGGGGGTGGATGTGAGTAGAAGTCCGAGTCGTGATACTGTGGCTGAGGTGGATATGTACAAAAGTCAGGAGCAAAGTCCTCCTGAAAAAAAAGGAGATGGACCGGTTGGAGTGAAAGAGTGATCCGCGAAGTCCGGATAAAATACGCTACAGTCGGCCATCTCGAAACAAAAGAAAATGATCGGGAGAGCACGATGGTCAAGTCAAGAGAAGTGAGAAGAAAGGCGCAAGTGCGCAGTGGCGATCTAGGATACACACTCAACAATCACAAACAAAAATGAAAATAAATCAAACCCTCAATTCACCTACTCCACTCGGTAGAGACCGCAAGAGCGATCTTTTTATCTTGTCTGTTTTAGAGTTAGGTGAGAAGTCCAAAATTGCGCAAACACTTAGGGGGCTGAATGGGATTTTGGGCTCTAACCTTAGTGTGTGCGCGAGCAAATAAATGCGAAGACAATGAGGGAATTACTCGCCCAAATACAAGATTTTCCTTTTGATCGGTTTTAGGGTCAAGTAAAATTAGCAGTCCCAATTTTATTGGTTATCACTTTTTTTTGGATTTTTAGTGAGAAATGCACGAGCCTAACGAGGAGTCAATTCCTTTAAGATCCTAGGTTAGCAAAATCAGAGGTAGAGTCGGAAAAGCAATGCAAGCGTCAAATCAATGATGCATGCTAAAGAGAAATGCTCACCTTGCCTCCAGCACTCTACATGCAAGGATGCTCAGCAGAATTGAAACCTATCTATATGCAAATGCAAAAGCCGATGAAATCGCCCTAAGTTCAGAAACTGCTATTAGCGGGAAGCACCACAAGTTGACCGCCAATCCTCAACCCTAGAGTCCGGTCTAGGCTCACCCCTCCTCTGCTCAACAAATTGAGGGTAGGAGAAAGCGCTTTGCGGGGAGAGCTCGCGGCGCGACGGATTGAAGGTGATGATCAACTGTTTATAATTTGACTAAGTCCAAACGAAACTATAGGTACATGCAATGTTGATTAAGGTGTTTGGACCTAATGCTACGCAAGCAATCCTAAAAGATAAGGGCTCAATCACACAAAATAAATAAAATCGAAAAACAAAACAAAATAAAAAAATGCAATGAAAAGCCGTAAAAACCGCAAGAGCTCCCAAGTGAACAATCACTAGGAAATTAGGCTCGAATGTCCGAGTTCGGGGGTACCTGTATTATTACAATAATTGTGGTCTCTCTCTCACAAAAATTACAAAAATAAATGTAGGAAATAAATTCTACAACTAAAGTAGAGCTCGGTCTTCAAAATTTCCTCTTCGTCTCCTCGGTGCTCGACTGGCAGATGCCGGCTTCACGTGGGTGTGTAGGCGCCTAGGGTGGAGCGCCTCCCTCGATCCGCGGTTCCTCGCACAAGGTCAACAAAAGAGAAGTTTAGACCGATCAAGAGATATATCAAAAATAAAGAAAATAAAATAGCGAAAAGTAGAAGCTGCAAAATAGACAATCAATCACAAACACAAACAAGACCCAAACTACGCGCTGTTGCTCCCCGGCAACGGCGCCATTTGATAACACGAAAAAGTCAAGCGGTCGTATTGATCCACAAGGCGGATCAACAGTCGATGCGGTGACCGCTCGAGAATTCGGATTAAAACAACAATTAACCCACGACAAATATATCAAGCAATGAAAGTAAATGTGCGGAGTTAAAATTTATTATAACTCTACAACAAGATGTGTATAGTGCAAGTATGTGTAGAGGTCGAACACAGGGAGCAGACAGGTAGAACGGGGCACAAGTGCACAAAAATGTGTGAATGTGATCAAGAGTCTATTATGCTATTTTTTTGTGGGTTTTTAATTTTATATTTTTTATTTAATTTTTAATTTTATATTTTTGTATTTTGATTTTTAATTTGCTGATTTTATATTTTCTTTTTATATTTTATATTTTTTTTATTTTCTTTTTCAATAATAGCATATATATGCAATGTAATGAAAGGCAAGCTAGAGTATTTATAAAAATAGATAAAATTACTCAAAAATAAGCAAATAAAGTCTTTTTGGTCTTTTTATACTTTTTTACTGTTTTTGTGATTTTTGGGTAATTTTTAGAATGTTTTTGGTATTTTTAATTAACAAAATAAAGAAAACAGTGGCAAAAATGCAAGGCTGAAGCTAAAAATGGAGAAATAAAATCGAAATAAGTAGCAAAAATTCTCCAACTCAATTTTCAGTGAAAGATAATGAAATAAGGAAAATTTAGGCACAAAGTTTGTATTTTAAGGGATTTTGTAGAATTTTTAATATTTTTATAACGGTTTTTAGGGTTTTGCAATTTTTTGGAGTTTGGCTTTGTATTTTTTAATGATTTTTGGCTGGGAGTTAAAACAAACTAAAAGACGCAATATATATTTTTTTGGGATTTTTCTGGGGTGTTTTTATATTTTTTTTAGTGATTTTCTAATGCAAACAGTGCTAAAAATGACTATTTTTGATTTTTTATAAATATAAAAATGCAATAAATATGGAAAATAAAAATATGTCGTGATAATATGATGCAACAGGAGCTTAATGCAATTTTTATAGATTTTTTAGAGATTTATAGATGCATGCATAAAATACTAGAAGCAAAAAGAAAACTCATGTTTGCAGGGGCATTTGCGTAATATTAGGAAAATCTGGGGGCCTTGGCGCAATATATCCACAGAAATTAATACTGCAAATTAACTTTTAAGGACTAAATGTTGAACACAAAAACCGAAGGGATACAAGTACAAAAATCCCTCAAAGCACGTGCTGAGCACGTGCCTGTCGGGGGTGAACTCGCAATTACAATCAACTGTGGAGCCTTTATGCAAAATGACCAAGGTTTTTAAAGGGCGGTCGACAGTTTAGATGTTCATTAAATATTACAAAAAGGTACGAGGGTGTCTCGCAAAATACCCAAGCATCGGGGTGCATCCAACGGCCAGGCGCGTGTCACTAACGCCACGTGGCGCGACGAGAGGGTCCAGTACCCCTTCAGCTATGCGGTTAGGATTAGAAGGCAGTTGGGTAATCGGACGGCTGAGGAAAGCTTCATCCAACGGCGCCTGTAGCGCGCCCCCTCCCCCACGTTCTTGTTCTGCACAGGCGCGCGCGGCGGCGGCGGCTGTCTTCTCCGGCGACCTTTAACAAAAACGAGCCCCAGCGAGGCTCTCCAGCACCTGGACCTGCAGAGAAATCACACGCCCAACAGAGAAGAGTTCCAGGGCTAGCAAAACGTGTGGGTGATGGCTTGGAAAAGTTGGTGGTCGCCGGAGCTCGTGAGCTCCGGCGAGGTGGTCGAGGCTAATAATTATACTAATCAAAGCTTAAACAGCAAACTAAGAGCACAGATTGATAGTTGAAACGATCAGCTACTTAATGGTCAAGAAAAAGAACAGAAAACACCTCGACTCAGCATGTGCCAAGGAGATATTGGACCTCACGGCCATGGATGGCCGGAGATAGGTTGGAAGCACCTCCCGGCCGCCTCACTCCCCTCCGAAGGGCTGGAGGACTCGCTGTCACCAAGTCCAGTCCAGAGCATGTCCAAGAGAAGAAGAAAGGAGGTCAAAGAGGGTTCAAATCAAGATGGAGGTTTTGGGTCTCCTTTTGAAACAATGGCCAAGGGGGCACTTTGATCGAGGCGCACGAGGCGCGTCAGTGATCCAAAAGCAATTCTAACACTTGGGCGTGTAAGGGTGGTGGACGAGGAGCAAAAGTCATGAAGACGCCAACATCAAAAGATGTAAGGACCATCCTCGAAAAATCCGTGAAAGCGGACAAAAAGCCACTTCTGACACAGCCCAGGAGCAAAAGCCAAGGAGTTGACCAACAGGTCAACTTCCACCTGGTTGGTCCACGTGGACCAACCAGGAAAATCCTTAGAAAAAAAAGTTTCTAAAATCTATTAAAAATAGGAAATGATTTTATTAATTTTTAATTATAAAATAAAAAATGTTTATTATTTTATAAATTATTTTATTATGATTTTTATTTATTTTTATGAGACATATTTTTACAAGTTCGCATTTATGCCCCTATAGGTATCTATATCTATATATTGTGTTCTTTTATTTTTATTTTGTGATTTTAATTTTATTATTTTTATTTCTTATTTTATAAATTATAAAATACTTTTATATACATAAATATATTTTTATTTTATTTTATTTATGTGTTTTGTATAATTAATAAAATATAAGTATAGTTTATACAGGTATGTGTATAAGTATAATACCTATGTTTTGAGTATACAAATATTTTATTTTTATTTTTGTTTAGGTTTTTGTTCTAATTTTAATGTTCACAATTATTATAAGTAATATTTACAACATTATAAAAATATAAAATTGTAAAAATAATAAATAAATAATAAATTGAATATTTTAATATGTACAAGTATACAATGAGGGTCCAAAAGTCAACTTTCAAACCGTAGCTCCGCCAAATGCGAAACAACCACCATTAATTAGCTTATTTTCTTCTATATACAATTAAAAGGTGAGTACGCTGCATTTGGAGTTTTCATTTGTGAGATACGGGTCTGGGAAGTTGGCATTCTGGAATTTTATTCAGACCATAACTTTTTATCTGTACATTATTTTTCTGTGAAATTAATTTTATATTTTTCTTTATTAAATTATCTACAACTTTCATGTACAAAGTTTCTTTATTTGATGTATAAAAAGTGGAACCAAAAATAGGTCCCAAAATGAATAAAGAATCAATTAATAATTATAGGTATTTGGCCCTTATCTCCCCCTACTTTATTCCTTGTCGACCTATTCGTCAAGATGCCTAGGTCTCGGGGTTTCGGGTCATAAAATATTTACAATATTTTATTCTTTTTCTTTTCTTTTCTTTATTCTATAATTTTGGCTTTAAAAACCGCATTTTATACAATATTTACACACATATGCATGAATGCTAAAATGCCTATATTAAGCTTATTTACACGCATTTACTAGGGTTTTTAAGGCCAAAATGATAGAATAAAGATGATGAAACGTGGATTCATCACTACCCTAGAAAAATCGATGAAAAATAATGTCGAAAAGAGGTCCAAATGTATCCTACAATACACGGGTAGAAATGCAAGAAAAATAAAAGAATCCATTACAAAAAGGTCCTTGTACACTGACTAAAATGAAAAGAAAATTAAATGTATTGTGTTTAGGTCCCTGCGCGAGAACCTAAACGCAAATTCTGGAACTTATGGAGCGTGGTTGAAGTATCTGGAATTTCTAGGGTTTATGTTGCAAATCTTCCACTGTTTCGTGAATAACGGCTCAGATCAGATGCAACGGGTGAATCTAGGTTGTTCGTTTCGTCACGTGTCGCACACATGTGCATTGAGTTCCTGGGCATGTTCTTCCTTCTTTTCAGATGCAGGGCGGTGACGTTGGAGGTTGGACGAGCTCATCCGCGGCTAATTGGTCGGAGATGGGGCCGGAGAGAGACGTCGACGAAGGAGGCTCATGTGCATGAAGGTCGACTGAAGTTGTGAGATCACCTCTTGATTATTTGTTGAAGGAATAGCTACATATGTTGAGTTTGATGCTCCAGAAATGTAATGGACCTGTAAATGAATTTCCAGGAAAGTGGTATTTCAAATGAAAATGAAAGGGAATTGAGGGAAAATTTGAGTGAATATGGAATGGAATTCGCATGAATTGAGAAGAATAGTGATCAAGCTATCTAAAGATGTAATTAGTTAAGCTAATCATGGCACACGGATCTAGAATTTAAAAAGAAAAATATGGAGGATGACCTATGATGAGTAGAGTGTATAACTCCACTGGTTGTCGCTCAACGAGCGGTCTTCACCGGAGCTCTACGCGTGCTGCGACGACGATGCATGGTAATGTAGCACCTTGGAACGATCCTCCGATGATCATTCTTCAACATGGGGTGGTCCTCGGGCCCTGTCACGGCCGGGTTGAGGTGGAGCAAAGCGAAGAAGGTGGGTCGATGACCACTAGAACTAGAAGTTAGGAAAGTTAGTTGCAAATGACGATGTTTAGAGGATTTTATAGATGAATCTGTAGGGAGTTAGGTAAGAATCAATGGTGGGCGTATATTGGGGTTGTTATAAGGGTAGTATGGATGATTAGGATTGAACGAAGAGGTTAGGAGGGATGCGGAATAATTAAGTAAAGATGGGTTGTTGGAACAGCTTCCAACTGTTCAGTTCTTGAAGAAGAAGACCCAGGTCTGACACGTGTCATCACCTGGTTGGTCAGATGTGTTAATACATTAATAAATAGTTATTAAATAATAAATGACATTATTTTCAACAGGTATGATAATGGAAAATTTAAATAATTAATTTATCTTATTTATGAAATAATTAATTTTCATAAATAATAAATAATATATGAATTATAAATAGTGTATTAATAAATAGGTATAATTAATACATGATAAATTTGTTTTAGAATTTTATCTTAATAAATTAATAAATAATACATTATTTTTATACTTTCTTAAATACTATAAAAATAAATCAGGTATGTATGATTTTTTTTGGATTTTGACAAATTAATTTAAATATATTAATAAATATGCATATAAGTTATGTAGTTCAATTTCATATATAAATTAGATTATTTTATTTATTTGAAATAATAAATAAGCTCTAAAAACTCTAAAATAAATTATGGTAAAAATACAAGATCATAAAAATAATTAAAAAAATATAAAATCATTAAAACTATAAATAATGTGTTCTAAATAAAATAAATAGCCTAGAAACCCATTTGTGATTAGGTCCCAAAATCGACTTTTTGCAAACAGACTCCGATTTTAATGAAATCACCTCCATTAATTAGAGAATATTATTTTATGAACTTTAAGGTGAGTAGAGTGAAATTGGATTTCGTATGAGAAAGTTATGATGTTTGGAAGTTGAGAATTTGATAATATACAAGTTGGATTTCTTAGTATATATACAAGATAATATTTTTAACCTATTTTTATATTTTTCTATATATTTTTAAAAATAATTAGGAAAAGAGTTTGGTGAAAAATATGTTCATTTGAATTAATTAAAAATCATTGAACTTTTGATAATTATTGGATAAATAATGAAGAGTATATATGGTGAGTAATTAATTATTTTTTATTGTTTTCTTTCCTTATCTCTTCCTACTTATTTATTTGTCGACCAATCCATGCCGACTTGATCTCGGGTGTTAGATTATAAATATATCATCCAGCTATGTTTATTTTATAATTCATATTGTATATATACATATTTACAATATGCCTTTTTATTTTCTTTATTTTTATTCTTTTATTTATTTACATGAGTTTGATGCATAAAAGTGCATTTTTATTCAGGAGTATGATTTTGTTAAAAGATGAGAATTAATGAATATTTACATGTATTTGTTAACGGTTTTAAGACAAAATGCAGAAAGAATGTTAATGAATCATGGATTCATCAGCCATCCACCCTATATTGGGAAGGAGGCTCCCTCCTCCTTCCTATTTATTACACATGAAATTGATTTAATTGAGATTGAATTTGTTGAAGAATATAATCAACTTGTTTATTTATTTGTTTTAAATTAATTAATTGTTGTTGTAAATTGTTGCAACAAAATTTAGGTCATTGATTTCAATTAGGAGTGCATCCTAGCCATCCAATTTTGTATAAGAGAAGAGACAACCCCATATTTTCCTTTAACATATGTTGAAGCAACTAAATTCCCTATCTCTCTTATACACGTCCAAGCTCTCACCCTCTCAAACCCTAGCGGCTTCTAGGTTTTGTTGAGAGAATTCCGCAGTCGGTCGTATTGCGTTGTGCTGTCGAATTGAGTGTTCATGGATCTCCGTCTTCTTTGGTGCCCCGTGCTTGTGAGGAAGTCTACAGATTCCGTGAGATGAAATTGGGAGGTTCTAAGCTCGGATCGTCAACTCGTAATGCGAGAAGCACACATATCATCTGTACTCCTGCAAGTGCTCACTCTGTCGGATTGGCTTGAGACAAGAGGTCTATTCATTTAGAGACATGAGGATCACAATTATGCTACAAACAGGTACCTAATAATTTTTTTGATCAAGATGAAATGACATGGAAATGGTTCCCATGTCACTTAGTTTTATCGAAAATATTTTAATTTCTGTCGTCCCTTACGACTAGTGCGACTAGTCGACCTAGTTCCCATATGATGCGATCTCCATGCTTCCACGATGTGTGAGGAAAAAAAACCTCGCCTTCAGGATATATAGTCCTTAGCGATTAACTCGTGTATCCCTATGGCCTAAGCCCAAAATACGATGGGCAGCCTTGGTTCTAAAATGTTGGTTCATCTTTTCTTGGGCCTGACTCGGGCTGAGGTCAGCACGAACCCTCTATAGGCCTGTCATGCCCCCCCCTGAGTCGAGGTCTGCTTCGAGGTCTACTAGCCTGCTATTGTCATGTGTATAAAGCCTCGATGGGTATTCTCTATGGTTGAGGTTGATGAATCTCGTATTCATCATGCTAAAAACTCACTATTAAACACCTGGCCTATTCAATTCAATAAAAATCACCATCAATCCTTTGTTTTTATCTTGTAGTATATTGTATATATTTTACCATTAAAATATTGCTTTTAATTCCCTTTTATTTTCTTGTAATTATTTTATCCTCAAAAATCCCTAAAAATTAGGTAGAATAGTTGTCTATAATTCACTGACCCTTAAAAAGATAAAAAAATATAAAAAAATCTCAAAGCCACAAACTTGGTGTTTTTATTCCCCTAAAAATACCCCCAAAAATACATTTTGTACAAATGACCTCTTTTAGCTTTTTAGCCAACATGAAAGTTGTAGATCTCGTCGAGGCGAACAACTTTCATGTTTTGACTTTTTCCTAATTCGGCCTCTAACTATTTCTTTTGTATTTATCTTTGTAATTATCTTTTGAATTTTTCGATTGGGCCACGTGGCGCCCTCTGGGCCGCCCACGTGGCCCGCTCCTCTTCATGCCACCCGACAGCCTCCTGGGGCGTTGGATCCTCTTAACCCGCCTCCATCTCACCTGTTGAGCCCCGCTCCTTCGCCCACCGTTGGATCTGACTCCCAGATCAGATCTGAGCCATCCTTTAGCGCCTAAATCTTAGCCGCCCGATCTCATCCCCATCCAACGTCCCTCAGCCCTCCACGTTGCCCACTCATCTCAGCCCTCGGATCCTACTTCCATCTAACGTCTCTCCACCTGCCATGTCACCCCTCCAATCTCCACCGTACGATCTAACCCCCAGATCAAATCTGAGCCACACACTAACGCCTCAACACCAGCCCTCCAATCCACTCTCCATCCCACGACCATGCGCATTCCACGTCTCCCTTCTACCTCCACCGTTCGATCACGTGCCCATCCTACACCTACTTAAGTGCCACGTCACCCAGTCACCCCTCGTCGTTAGATCTCACCCAAGCTTCCATCTGAGCCGCTCATCATCGCCCAATGCCCCGCTGTTGGATCTAAACCTAAGATTTAATCGGAACCCTTCACCTGCACTGCTATCCCAACCGTTGGATCGCAAGATCCAACGGCTCTCCCATTGTCTCCTACCTCACGTAACCCCCGCCCCCGGCCGTTTCACCTCGCCAACTAGTCTCGCCCTTCCTATTTTGGAAGCTATCTCTATTCACCATTTCCTCTCGTAACGCCACATGCACATCGTCCGTAGATCCACCTTTCTCGCGCCTCCATTGATACACCTCCATCATCACTGCTCCACCATTAAAACCCCCTTTGAAACCCCCCTCATACCACATAACCGTACGACCCTCTCCACCTATAAAGCCCCTTCCTCCGCCTCCGTTCGACGG
Source organism: Ottelia alismoides (assembly GCA_037367405.1). Lineage (NCBI taxonomy): Eukaryota > Viridiplantae > Streptophyta > Magnoliopsida > Alismatales > Hydrocharitaceae > Ottelia > Ottelia alismoides. The sequence continues at coordinate 149,379 of JAZKJV010007631.1, forward strand.
CATCCACCAATTGGGGCCTCATCCCTAGCCTTGACAGCCCTCCGGTGACAGCGGAGGGCTGGTCTGGAGGCGATCATGGCCGTGACCGCCCCGGTACGATCCATGGCCTCCGGCCATGTAGCAGCCACCATCGTGCGCCGCCGAGCACCGGGGAACGGTCGCCCCCGTCGTGCGAAGACTCGGGCTTCCATTGAAGCTCAGCCCAGGCCACCACCTCCGCCAGTTCCGCTCCGACCTCCAGGTCTTCTACCTTGCATTTTCTGAACTCCTTCGCCTGATTATCATGCCATCTCCAATCGCTTTCACCATCACCTGACCCCCTCCTAAGCTTCGCCATCCATCAGTCACCCTCACCAACTCTCTCCGATGCCATCTTCCCTTCTCCATCATCTCAATCACCCCAGCCAACATCACCTCCCAATCGTCGGAGGTGATGATCTCGGTCCCCCGCTCAGGTCGCTTCCCTGGGACTCCATCTCGCCCATTTCTCACCTCGCATAAGCACGCTTCGGCTACATCTAACATTTGCAGGTCCCTCGATCGTCAATGGCCGGAGATGACAACGAAGCTCCTTCGAGCTCATTGCCTCCGTCAAAGCTTCATCGACTCCAAGTTCTGACCATGCCTGGAGCCTCGCCGGAGTTCCACCACCTTCCCCAGTGATGAATCTCCATTTCATCACCTTTATTCTATCATTTTGGCCTTAAAAACCCCAGCAAATGCATGTAAATAGCATCAATTTGTACATAATAGTATTCATTATTCATTGTATTAATTGTACCTAAAATAAGGTTTTTAATGCCAAAATTATAGAATAAAGAGAAGAAAAGAAAAAGGAATAAAATATTGCAAATATTTTATGACCCGAACCCCGAGACCGAGGCCAGCATGGAATTGGTCGACAAGGAATAAAGTAGGGGGAGATAAGGGTCAATTATACAATAAATATCTCATTTATTCATACATTTATTTATGCATTTTTGACACCTATTTTGTACATAATTATTTATTCATCAAATAAAGAAACTTTGTACATGAAAGTTGTAGACAATAATGTAAATAAAAATACAAAATTAAGTTTGTGTAAGAATAATACTCAGTGTACATTTTATACACAGAATAAAAAGCCAAAATCTCAACTTCACAAACCCATATCTTGCAAATAAAAACTCCAAATCACCCAAACTCACCTTTAATTGTATATAGCTTTCCATGAACTATTTAATAAAATTGGTTTCATAATTTTTGGAGTCCATCTGTGGAAGTTAGGTTTTTGGCCCACCTTGTATATAGGACTGATTAAAATATTCATTTTATTCAATATTTATTATTTCTATAAATTTATATTTTTAGTATCTTGTAAATAATGTATATAATACATGTACATATTGAGATTAAAAGAAAACCAAAAAGAAATTGCAAAATAAAATAAGTCTATAAGCTACATAGACAAAATACCTATGTTACCTATATGTATATAAATAAAAAGGGATTTTATTCTTTTATTCTTTATTCATCTATATTTTTATAATAATGTATATATTATATATAACTTATTAAAAATACAAATCCAACATAAAAACAAATAAAATTCATTAAATAAATAAAATGTATATAATATATAGGTAAAATATCTATAAGTATACCTACATCTACATATACCTATTTATTTAAAAATGTAAATAAACTCATAAAAGCTAAATAAATATATATATATATATACACTCACAAAAATAAGTTACAAATTTATAAAATAAGAAAATAAAATAATAAAATAAAATAAACAAAATAAAAATAAATATATATAAATCTACTTGTAAATACATTATTTTAATAAAACCGTAATAAAATACTTCAAAAAATAAATAAAAATCATAAATAAATACTATATTAATTAATAAACAATTTTTATTTTATATGCAAAATCTAATTAATTCATTTATTATGTTAAATAAATAAGTCAAGATTTGGCTGATGTGGGCCAATCAGAGGCCAGGGAAAGTTGACCTCCGGTCAACTCCCCCTGCGCCTCTGACTTCCGTCAGACATGTCTTTTCCACCGATTTCCGCCATTTTTCCTGCTCGATTGGTTGCTCCTTCGACAGCCATCTCTTCACGGATTTTACTCCCAAATGAATCATGATCCTCGCTGAGATTCTGGAGCCCTTGTACATAGAATAGATTCGTTGATTTTAGCCGGTCAAATAAGGGTGCTGCTTCGTTTATAAATAATGAACCTCCGCCTCCTCCGCAAAATTTGGTCAGCCTCGCCCCATTTTCTTCCTTGAATTCGGTCCTAGACGTGCTCCTCGTGACAGGAGGATGCCGTTGGCACCTGGAATCCGCTGGAGATGGTGGTGGTTGCACCCACGGCGGCGCTCCGGCAGCCGTCCTGCTCCTTGGCTCCCCGGCCAAGTCGAGACTGCGCCTTTATGATTTTTAGGTAGCTTTTCATGTCAGCACTTTATTTCTGTCTTTTATTTCGCATTTAGATTATTAGTGTATCGTAATTTAGGTAAATCGAAGTTCGCCGGAGCTCTGCTCCGGCGACTTCGCCACCTTGTTTCCGCCCGTTTTTCCGACACCATTTCGCCTTCATTTCGATCCCCTCCGTATTCTACACCTCCAGATCATTCCGACCCAACCAGATCTGCTCCAGATCTGTGAACCGAAGCCTCATCTCCGCCCATCGCCGGAGGCTTCGCCATTCCGCCCATTTCAACGCTAACAGCTTCAATTTATGGTCGAGGAACATCGCCTCGGGCCTAGCTTTCGTCCTGTGCAGGTCAGGTGCGTTGGATAGCACCAGGAGCCGATTCACATGCGGGCGGAGGTACCTGGAGCCCCGATCCTTCTCCGAGCTCGTGGCGGCGCTCCAGCGTGCCTCCCGCCGATCTACCACCTCCAGCAGATAGAGCAACCCTCCAGGAAGCTTCTGGGACCTTCAGGTGCGGCGACGACCGGCGGAGGAGCGAGATCTGGCTGGAAGAAGCTCGCCCCGATGAGCTTGCTTCCCTGTTCTTGCATGTGTGCTCCCCGCTGTTGGATGAAGACGAAGGCCCAAGACATCGATCAGCCGTCCGATCTTCCAGAGCCCAGACCGTAGGATCACGCGAGTGATCTAATCTCAGATGTCAGATCGCGAACCGTCATCGGCTCACGTGGTGGCGACGCGTGTCAAGTGAAGGAAGCCCAACCGTTGGATAGCGCGCCTTTGGGGGTAATTTGCATATTTAGCCCCCGCTCTTTTTGTATTTAATTTTTAATTCTGTAAATACTTTTTAACATTGTAAATAAAATGTAATTTTTGCTGAAAGGACCCTGAAGTTTATAGAATTGCATTTAGGTCCTTCCGCGCCTCACGTGCAATCCCACGTGAGGCGCGTGAAATTTGCACTTTAGCCATGGCGTGTTTTGTAAATTGTAAAATAATTCCAAAAATGAAAGTAATTGTTTATTCCAGTAGGCATTTTTGCACTGTGACCCCTGTGACTTATTTTATTTGCAAAAATGCCCCTACCAGGCTGTTTAATTTTTGTGTCTTTTCTCTATTTATTAAAAATAGATATGAGGCTTCTAAAAATCTAGAAAAATTAGGATAAACGTTTCATGTGATGCTCTTGCACGCCAACATTTTATTTCACATTTTTTTGCATTTTTCCTAATTATTAAAAATGAAAAAGAAGCCCCTTTTGTACTGTTTAAATTAAAAAATGCAAAAAATATATATATAATGTTTTTGAAAAATTCCAAAAAAAAATCATATATCGTATATTTATATATATATTGAGTCCAGAAATTGAAAAACCCTAAAAATATGAAAAAGAAAAACAAAAAAATCAGAAAGCTCCAAAATCCAACAAAAAATAGAAAAACCTTTAAAAAAATACCCAAAAATACATTTTTCTCTTTTATAATTATCTATATATTATTATTAATGTATTAAAATTAATTTGGGTATTTTTGGAGTGTATTTTATATTTTTAAAACCCAAATTATATTCGGCTATTTATTAGTCCTATATTGTGGACATTTTTGAAATTAAAAATACATAAAAATTAGAATTATTCTAGAAAAATAACAAAAAAATTAGAAAAATATTAAAAAGCAAAAAAATTATATCTATATATATTTTAGGCATTTATATCTCTCTATATATATACTATATTACTCCCCTCTCTCTCTCTTCTTATATATATACCTCTTTATATATATCTTATATATATATACATATTTATATAACTAAAAATATAAAAAATATATAAAAACAAAATAAAATTTATAAAAAAAATAAATAAATAATAAAAAATATATAAAATCCAAAACCCACAAAAACAATAAATGGACATGAACAATGGATTGAATAAATGATACATCACATACATTCCCTTCGCCTCCCAGTGTTCGACCTCTACCTGTACTTACACCTATGCACATTTACATGTAGAGTTATAATAAATTTTAACTCCACATTTTTGGATATTCATTGCATATATTATTGTGGGTTAATTGTTGGTTGATCTGAGGACTGTTGAGCGGTCGCCGCAGCGACATTGTGATCCCGCCTTGTGCGGATTACTCTAGACCCTCGTCAGACACCAGTCATCACCCAGCATCCCAGTTACCCTCTCCGATCATCAGGCGGGCGAATGGTGCGTGGCGGAGCTCTATCTACCTCGCCGGATCCCCGCCTCTTCCGGCAGCCTTTGGAGGAAGAAGGTGCTACAGCCTCCGTCCGATCCTCCTGATCGGACGGTCGAGATAAAGACCCGTGGCATTCCTAGCCTCCACCCGAGCCTCAACTCTGAACCTACAGGCTCGGGTGGCCCAAGCCTCAAGCCAAATCTCCAGACGTTGCCATGTGTGTCGAACCTTCGGGCAGACCCGAGCCTAGCCCTCACGTGCCTTGCACGTGCGGTGCTGGGTAATTTGCATGCCAGACCCTTGAAGAAATGCTAATTACATTTTGGTCCCCAGGCACGTGCCTCACGTGCGTGCCTGGGTTATTTACAAGGAAGCCCTCGAAGGTTTCTAAAATTACAAAAAGGCACCCGCGTATTTGGGAAAATTGCATCCAGGCCCAGGCGGTTTTTGGTATTTGCATTTAGGTCCCTCCAGGGACCTAAATGTAATATTTATCCTTTATTTTTATTGCATTTTTATTACATTTATGCCCTTTCACTGTTTTTAACATAACTTGAGCATCGTAGGTCTAAATTGCATGATTTTAGTGTTGTTTTGATCCTTATTTTGTCCTCTACATTCTAGCATGCTTAATTGTCTTATTTGACACTGTTTTAATTTAAGTGAATTTTTATGTGACAAATGGACCCTGCCCTCCTTGTCTTGCTTGGATTTGATGACCACTCTTTATTGTTGCGATTAAATTGACACTAGTTTCATTTATATCATGTTGCTCATAATTTTTAGGGTATAATTATAGTGTTTAATCGGTGCATAATTTCTCTTACATATTTGCTCATGCATCTTTAAACTGCATAAAAACCTATATCAAAAAAAATTGCATGCATTGCTTTATAAATTGTATGTGGACCTGAAATTGAGATTAAATCACTCTGTGCTTCATGAATCAAAATTCAATACTCACATTAGGCAGTCGTGTCCTTGTGTTCGACCTTGGTAGACTTGCCAAGTATAAATAGTCCACGACATTCAAGGATCGTGGTTTTTGCTGAACCAAATTCGTCTCCTGTACTACAACATATTTCACACTCTTATAGAGGTGAATTTTGCGCTCATCAGAGGTCCATTATCCTTATGTGATGGCTGGAGATATTCTCTCCTTGTTCTTTCATCAGCAGGTAGTCTTCAGATACTGAACAACTCTAAACGGTGTTTCTTCTTCGAATATTATGAAGATAATCTTTCTACCTTCCTTTGATGCACCGCAGATTGAAAATCCAACCTCAATTCTTTAAAGAATTAGGTCCATAACATTGATAGAAATCAATAGAAAACAATAATAAATTCTCTACAATAAAACTTCTATATTGACTTTCCAATCAGTAGCATCTCTAATGAATTCTTAATTTCCCTTCTCATACCCTTAGATAATTTTATGTGATAGGTCTTTAGTGTGTATGTTAGTGACAACAATGCCATTCTAATGATATCTAATGGATAACAAAAGCTCCATTTATATGTTATGATAGAGGTAATGATGCAGTTAATCCATCTATACAAGTTGATCTGTCATCACGAGAAAAGAGAGACACTGACAACATAAAAACAACACATGACAACCATATCCCATGATAGTGGGGCGGCCTGATCCAAACCCATCCCTTAGAAAATGGTCCATGCTCGGGTTTGGAGCGGCCGAAAAGAAGTTAGATGGGCTTGAGCCTAATCCAAAGCTTGATTTGTTAAATAGGGTTGGGCCTGGGTCTTATGCGGGCTGCAAGGGTCTAACCCATGCTCATCCCTAATAGTAATATGTCCAGGAAGTCTACAATTGTAACATATTATGTCAAAAGTGCAATCACTAAGAAAGTGATCGGTTTCTATCACATCAGAAGCAACTTTTTTTTTGCATTACATTTTTACATGAGCTAAAATTATGCTTAAGTATAAAATTTTCTTATTCTATTTTTCAAGATTACGAAAGAAAACAAACCATTTTCTTAAACCTCATTTTGCTTCTTGATCAGTTCAAGAATCAAAATTGAGTAGGAAGTTGAACAACCTAAAGTGGGTATTCCGGAATAAAAAATGCTCAATGTTCCCCTCCTTTTTGTACATTTCTCATGCAAGGACGATCACATATAGGGATGATGCCATTGAAGGATATGGGGAGATCCTCAAGCGCATCATGGAAGCGTGTGGATCGCATCAAATACGATCGGGAGCGAATAGTCGTACTAGTTGCTCGATGCAGCGGAATTTAAAATTTTTAATATGATGAAACCACATGATCCAAGAACCTTTCTCGGATCATTTCATCTAAACCACAATTAGGTATAAGGTTTACCTTTTGAAGCGTGGTTGTGATCGAGTCTCTAAACGAAGAGACCGCATGTCTCAAGTCTGATCCAACGGAGGAGATGCTTGCGAGCGCGTTGATGAGACGTGTCCTTCTCGCAATCAATGTTGATGATCCAAGCGACGAATCTCCTGATCTCATCACACGAGATCCGATGTCTTCTTAACGAGCGAGGCACATCGAAGAAGACGGAGATCCATGAGGAAATACTCTGGTAGCATATCGACGATGCTGTGACGAAGGCGAGTCTCTCAATGGATCCATGGTGGACGACCATAAGAGAGAGAGAGGGAGAGAGCCTTTGCATGTAGAGAGAGAGGAAGAGAGCATTAGTTTACGTTGTAAATGTGTGTATCGGAGAGCAAGGGGTGTCTCTTCTTATATAGGGTTTTGGGAGTTCATGGATCTCAACCCATGGACAACATGCAATCAATGGTGAAGATTGATTTGTGTTTCTTTCAATGGCTAAGATGTTGTTGTAAAAACACAACAATAATTGATTTAATTTGAATTAATTTATATTGATAAATCAACATAATTAATCCCAATTTAAATCACTTTGACTGATCTAGGAGATAATGAGATACAATGAGTCTATCACCTCAAAAACTCATGAGATCTCATTATCTCATGAGATCTCCAAGATTTACAACAACACTTGTTGAAAATTATTTCACAAAAATAATTCATAATTATCTTGTGAAATGTGCAATCATGCCATTGAAAAAATGTGAATCACATTCACATCCCAAGATAAAATGTAATTATATTTTCTATTAATCATTCAATGTGAATCCAATTCACATTAACAATTATTCAACAAATATAAATTACAATATGCTCTCTCTAATATATTATAAATCATATTTATAATATATCTAAATAATATGGACAGTGCTATTCACATTATTCATATCCATGATAATTAAATCATATTTAATCATCTTGAATCTCAATTCTCATGTGCCCAAATAATATGAATCATATTCACATTATTCACAGCTTTGATAATTAAATCACATTTAATTATCTCAGATAACTTTCATTATAATATGAATCAAATTCATATTATTCATGGTAATTAAATCATATTTAATTATCCATTTTCTCATGCTCTGATACATATATCAACAATGAAATTATCCATGAACTCTTTTAAGGATAATGCGCTTTCTCCGCGGATACTTGGAGATAAGGACATGGCGATTGTATTGTTCCATGTATAGTGACTTGGATATTGAGATCACATCTCAAATCCAGATCTTGTGGACCTCCCGTAGATGCTTGATTAAATCAAGACCATAAATCTAATCTTCTCATTACATCTGAATCACATTCAGATCAATGTCCAACATTTGGACTAAGATCAGATTACTTATCTATGAGAGGAGTCACTAAAATCCAGACCTGTTTCATCACTCCCTCGGAATGGAAGCATCATGGTTATACAATCATTTATGATCACATCACCCTCAGGCATTCCTAATACATGTACATCCTACATGCTGGAAGACATGGAATAAACCTGAAGTATAAGATCGATTTTACACTGTCTACTTCAGAGTTTTATCAAGTTTCTCATTTGACTATTGGGAGTTGGTATTGATCATGTGCTTTCCAAAAGCATATATCGTACCTAAGTGTTGATCATATACTTTCCAAATATATATATATATATATATATATATATTAAACCTACAAATTCAGTCAAGCTTCCAAAGCGAGACGACCGTGCACGGAATTTGATTCTTCCCAATATCTCATGAGTGAGCTCATGTCTTCCGGTTCAGTAATGGACCTGTATGATCCCTTTGAGAGATCGTATTACTCATATGCCCTTGTATGCACACCAGCGCACCGGTGTATAGACCTTGATTAGGTTATCAACCTATTGTTCTGCCAAATGTACATACTCAGACATATAGTAACACATCTGTCTCTGGTCAGAGGATGCGTGCCTATGTCATGACAGCATACGACATAGGACTTTGGTTATCTCGATCTTGTTAAGTCAACTCTTTGACCTAACCAATCTGACACCTCTGAATCTCTATTCCCATGCAGAGGACGTGCATCAAGAGGTCGGTCAGATATCAACCAAATGAGAAAGGATTGTCATCTCTTACTCAGGCTGGAGATCATCTCTTAACAATCACTTGACGATACTTGATGAGTCCTCAATCTAACTCTTTATATATTCATCCAAGCACCAGCCTCTATGATTTAGTAATTGAATCAACAACTGTATGATCATTAAGATGGTCATGGTACATTACCCTAATTGTACTAAGGGATCTATTATACAAATTAGTTATTCTTCATTTCAGATCAGGGAATGATATTCACAATAACATTTATTTTATAATGGCTCGTCGTAGGCTCACATGTCCAACAATCTCCCACTATCCTAAAGAGTCATTAATGGGATAATCATTTAAACCTGCACTCATGTGACAATCATAGGCTATTTAGAAAAATAGCTAGGTAAGCTTATCAGTCACTTTGTTCCCGAGAGACTACGTCAAGTCCTTTTACGGCACTTGTATATCCCCCAATAACAATGCTCGCATCAAATGCGAATGTTGCATCTTATGTAATCAATACTCAATCTTGTCAATTATAGTGTCCTTAACACTACATCTTAATAATTATTATAACCAGTATTTCCATAATCCTTATCAGAATACCCTTATTCCTGGAGATCTCTATCTCCTAAGGTATCCATAATTAAGACCTTTCAGATCACTATCTGTAAAGTCTTAGGTTCTTGAAGATAAGACTTTGAGGTCACTATCTCAAAAATCTTTTGAAGATATTCTTATTACTGCAATCAAGTGTTTTATGTCCTTAGTAGGATTAGTAACATTTACTACTCCCACTGCATGACAGATATCTAACTTTTGTACACATCTAGCATACACTCAGCTTATGGTAACTAATGCACAAGGGCAAGTAGTTCTAGCATTCACTTCCTCAACTCTTTGAGGTGCTATCCCTTTAGATAGGTCGGTACCATATCTTAAGGGAATGAAGCTTTTCTTGGAATTTTCTAGAAAATGGATCATGTCCAAGGCGTACTACTAATGTGACGGTTCGAATATCCTCTTCTCTTTATTTATGAACACTTTCAGAACTAAGATCTAAGAGGTATCCTTGAGATCATATCTCAAGATATGGAATAGCTAGTCTATAAAACACTTGTTATTGTCCTTATATCATTCCAAATGATTAGGATATCATCTACATTTAGCACGATGAACACAATGGCACTCCCACTAAGCTTCACATGGTACATTAAGATTCTATCCGAAATCATAACATTTACAATTTCATCAAATATTATGTTCCAACAACAAGAAGCTTATTTTGAGTCCATAGATGGAGTTTCTTTAGCTTGCATACCTTGCTTTCCTAAACCATGAAGCCCTGTGGCTACTTCATGTGAATATCCTTAGAGAGGTATTCATAGAGGAATGCAATCTTGACTTCCATCTTGAAGATGTCAAAGTCAAGTTGTGTAGCTATAGTTAGCAATAATCTGATGAGTTTAAGCATGGTCACAAGAGAGCAAGTCTCATCGCAAGCGATGTCTTCTATTCAGTGTGTATCTCATGGATACGAGTCGTGCTTTGAAGGTCTCTACCTTCTCATCAAGTTCCCTCTTTCTATTGAAGATCCATTTACACCTTAATGGGTCTTACCCATATAGGTTGATCATCGAGGGTCCATATACAACATTTGTATATGAAGTCTACTTTATACTTTATTTCTAATATCCATCTTTCCATGCTATGATCTTCAGAAGCTTCATCACATGAACTCAGATCATTGTCAGATTCAACTAACACATGGAATCCATCTTCAAACTTATTTGAAGAGGTATTAGTGTTTCATCTTTAATTGTCCTTTTAGTTTCCAATTTTAGGAGCCGCATTATCTTCTCAAGATTAAATGAGTTCCTTCACTTCATTTTCATCTTGGTTCTCAGGAGTCTCACCCTCTAAGAATCACATTCTCATATATGAGATCTTTTAAGAATCTCAAGGTCATAAACTAGGTATCCAATACCATCCTTTATTTTCCTAATGAAGTAGCACTCTCAGGTGCTAAATTCCAGCTTACTTGCCTGGAACTTATTAAGGATATATATTGTAGTCTCTACTATATATATATATATATATATACATTGGAAACTGAGAGGTAATTGTGCTAAGAATAATCGCTGATCTATCACACGTGATCCAATTGTATCTCCCTACAACTCCATTGAGTTTAGGTTTATTAGGAGGAGTGAGATAGAAATGACATTCATATCTCTATAAGGTATTCTACGAATTCATCTAATAGGTACTGACTACCTAGATTAGATCAGATTCATTTAATCTTCCTTCAAACTTTGGTTCTAAACCAAAATTGTGAAATCTTTGAACATTTCAAAGGTTTCTAAGTGAAGAGAAGAAATTTCATATCACAAATAATCATCAATTGATATCTCATATCCATAATGGTTCTTCTGATATAGATGATTCACATACATCAATATGTATGAGATCTTGAGTACCTTGACATCTTACACCATTCCAAAGAAGGGTGTATTGGGCATTTTTACTTTTGAATACAATATTCACAAGTATGTAAGATTTGAACCTTCAGACAATCTAAAGTTTCATCTCTTAATATTCTATTGATCACATCAACAGACAAATGTCCAAGGCTTGATGCCATATCATTGTCAAATGATCTTCATTCTCCTATTGATCGTTTAGGGTTTAATTTCAGTATTAGAAATGTTGATGAACCATTCATTAACTTTCTAATTTAGTAGAGTCCACTAGATTTTAGATTACTATCTGAAATATCTCCATCATAACTCTTTATGATAGGTCTAATACAGAATTCTTATTTATTTCCAACATTTAGAAATAAATAATGAATGTATTCTAATATCTAGGTCATAGAGACATACTCTAAGACTATGGGCTCTCCCACTGAAAATAACAAGTCCATCTATCCAATAGAGTTTGTTGCAACAATTACATCAATATCCATGTGGATGACTATTAAACCTTAAAAATCATATTTTATAGTCTTCTAATATATATATGCAATAAATTGCAAGTGATATTAGAAGAATGAGATACAATTATTAGACTTTTAATCTTATCTAATAAGAAAGTCAATTTCAATGATTAAATGTAGATTATTCCGATGCACTATCTGAGTCCTTCTCTAAGGATCAAGATAGTCTAGATAGTCACACTATCAATACATCAGCTTATTGCAGTATTGGCATTCATCCAACTCTTTGGATGTCATATGGAAGTCACAGAGTCAACTCTTTGACTTTCCTTCTCGCTTGGGTCCAACCCATGCTTCCACTGCGCTCTCTTCATCTGTAAACAAATATTGCTTAAGACAAAGGATCTCTTATGTTGAATTCAAAAGAATTCAATGTAAGAGTTTTTCAACATTTATACATGCTTCATTCAATTCATACAATATGAATATTATGAAGCTTCATGAATGACCAGAGTATAGACAGTAGAATGATGACACTCATCATATCTACATCCATCTAAACTCTTAAAAAAATATTGGTTCATGTAGGTACTCAAATATTTTGCATACATCATCTCTTATAGAGCCACCATTATGCATGATGCAGAGAACCCTGTCATTCATAATTAAATGTCGAGAGCACATATGTATGCCAGAATATCTTCTTAGATTTTATAAGAATTATTTGACAATTACGATCATCATTGACATGTCACTTCCAAAGTACATTCAATGAGAGATCAAGATTATAGAGATAAACAAACCCTAGGGTTGTAGTCATGTTGTCTATTTAATTGTCACTCCTCATTAATATGAGGAAACTTGCACATTGCAACCACATACATTATGTGTTCAAATGCAAGTACAACATATTGATCATGGATCCAATCCTTGATATTATACTGATTATTATTGAGTATAACATTGAGTGGGTTTAGTGAAGGATTGTCTGAAATAAGAAATTTTGCATAAATATATGTAAATATATATTTTACTTTGATTTAGGAGTTTTTATATCAAAGTTGTCTTGCCTTGTCAACATTGAAAGTTCATTCCCTTAATCACTTTCAGTGTAAGAGATATACTTACCATTATATCTCAAGCAAGATCTGGGATCTCCTTCCTTATCTTCGTTACATCCCAATAATATGAGAACTTGCAACTCGGATAAAAAGAAGCAGGAACACATTCCACCTTGTAAGTCCAACTTGCATCTCCCAATTCGGTCTTTAACACCCGGGCCCACCACCCCTAAGGTGACGTTGACCCATCATTAATTGAACCAACCATCAATAGGATTAGCACTTGCTATGCGCAATCCAATATCACCCCAGTAATATGAGGACTCAACATTGGGGTCACTACGCATACAACCTTATTCTTTAGAGAAGCAAAGAGCCTGATCCAGATGCGCTTGCATACAGGAGATTTCACTTCGGACATGCGTCTCCTACATACAATCCCTGACGACGGAACCCTTCGCCTTGACGGGAGACCATGGATGTTACTTTTGTGATCCTCCGTATCATATTCAAATTCTAATTAATTATCATGAATCATATTCACATAATTAATTCTTCCAAGGGAAATAACAATCTATTCATAATAGAGTGACTTAATTTTAATTGATTTCAATTAATCTAATCATATTAAATTAATGATCCAATTAATATCAAATAAACATTCTTTATTGTTACTTGAATTATGGTATGATCTTTAATACGTATTATTCTGAATTTTAATAATTAGAAAAATACACTGTGATCTCTCCTGCATTATCAAGTCCCTATCCACTGTCATGGCCAGTACCGACGGGAGTGGGACAGACCGCACACGGTGCAACCTGCTACCCCACGCTCCCCGACTAGACACCATATCCACCTCGGGAAAAGGTAATGCCAAATCGATCATTGTGTACTTGAGATTATAATCGGTTCTTCAACCAAAGTTATACCATATATAATAATAATCAAAACATTTTTAATTACCATTATAAGGAGATTTGCTAAACAAATCCCCAATCATATTCAAGCAACTTTGTTTGTTGGAAAGTAGATTGTGTAACCAATTGTGATCTAGATCATATCTAATCATTTATTGATTGAGACAATGTCATTTAAGGGAACAATTACCATTCAAATATTTCTCAAGTATTATCCATAATTGTTCTAGGAAATTAACCGTCAATTTCACAAGTTTCTTAAATGACTATCACAAGGTTCATGTTTAGGATTGCAATTTTCAGTAGTGACCCTCACTTACTAAATTAACATATATCATTCATTTTAAATCCAAATTAAGCAAAACACGTTTATAAAATTTGATACCTTGATTTAAAACAGAACCTACATGATTATCATGTATTTCAAGGTGTTTTAAAACAGTAATTAACTCCTTAATTGCGTCATTATTTTTCAGTCCCGAAACAGTGGATATATGTTCATTAAAATGATTATATCTTCAGTTATCGGATTCCAAATCATGCAAACTCAAATCCACAGTTTCCTTAAAACATTATACAAGTGATATATTCATGTTTAAAAATTTTAAACATGGCCGAACTTTATCACAAAATAGGACTGCGAAAAATAGAAATGCGGAAAAATTTTTCACGAACCCTTACGAGCCAAATCTTCTTAGGTTAATGGATCGTATTCAAAACCCCATAACCTGGCTCTGATACCACTTTTAAGGATATGGGAAGATCCTCAAGCGCATCACGGAAGCGTGTGGATCGAATCGAATGCGACCGGGAGCGACTAGTCGTATTAGTGCTCGATGCAGTGGAATTTAAAATGTTTAATATGATGAAACCACATGATCCAAGAACCTTTCTCGGATCATTTCATCTAAACCACAATTAGGTATAAGGTTTACCTCTTGAAGCGTGGTTGCGATCGAGTCTCTAAGCGAAGAGACCTCATGTCTCAAGTCCAATCCAACGGAGGAGACGCTTGCGAGCACGTTGATGAGACGTGTCCTTCTCGCAATCCATGTTGATGATCCAAGCGACGATTCTCCTGATCTCGTCTTATGAGATCCGACTTCTTCTTCATGAGCGAGGCGCATTGAAGGAGACAGAGATCCACGAGCAAATACTCCGGAAGCATATTGACGATGCTGCGACGAAGGCAATTCTCTCAATGGATCCATGGTGGACGGCCATAAGAGAGAGAGAGAGGGAGAGAGCCTTGGCATGTAGAGAAAGAGAGAGAGGAAGAGAGCATTAGTTTACGTTGTAAACGTGTGTATCGGAGAGCAAGGGGTGTCTCTTCTTATATAGGGTTTTCGGAGTCCATGGATCTCAATCCATAGATAACACACAATCAATGGTTAAGATTGATTTGTGTTTCTTTCAATGGTTAAGATGTTGTTGTAAAAACAAAATAATAATTGATTTAATTTGAATTAATTTATATTGATAAATCAACATAATTAATCCCAATTTAAATCACTTTGACTGGTCTTGGAGATAATGAGATAGAATGCGTCTATCTCCTAAAAAACTCATGAGATCTCATTATCTCATGAGATCTCCAAGATTTACAACAACACTTATTGTAAATTATTTTACAAAAATAATTCATAATTATCTTGTGAAATTTGCGATCATGCCATTGAAAAAATGTGAATCGCATTCACATCCCAATGTGAATCCAATTCACATTAACAATTAATCAACAAATATAAATCATAATATGCTCTCTCTAATATATTATAAATCACATTTATAATATACCTGAATAATATGGACAATGCTATCCACATTATTCATATCCATGATAATTAAATCATATTTAATCATCTTGGATCTCAATTCTCATGTGACCAAATAATATGAATCATATTCACATTATTCACAGCTTTGATAATTAATCACATTTAATTGTCTCAGATAACTCTCATTATAATATGATTTAAATTCATTTTATTCATGATAATTAAATCACATTTAATTATACATTTTCTCAATGCTCGGATACACATATCAACAATGAAATTATCCATGAACTCTTTCAAGGATAATGCGCTTTCTCTGCGGATACTTGGAGATAAGGACATGGCGATTGTATTGTTCTACGTATAGTGACTTGGATATTGAGATCACATCTCAAATCCAGATCTTGTGGACCTCCCATAGATGCTTGATTAAATCATGACCGTAAATCTAATCTTCTCATTACATCTGGATCACATTCAGATCAATGTCCAACATTTGGACTAAGATCAGATTACTTATCTATGAGAGGAGTCACTAAAATCCAGACCTGTTCATCACTCCCTCGGAATGGAAGCATCATGGTTATACAATCGTTTATGATCACATAACCCCCGGGCATTCCTAATACCTGTACATCATGCATACTGGAAGACATGGAATAAACCTGAAGTATAAGATCAATTTTACATTGTCTACTTCAGAGTTTTATCATCAAGTTTCTCATTTGACTATTGGGAGTTGGTATTGATCACATGCTTTCCCAAAGCATATATCGTACTCAGATGTTGACCATACACTTTCCATATATATATATATATATATATATATAACCTACAAATTCAGTCAAGCTTCCAAAGCGAGACGACCGTGCACGGAATTTGATTCTTCCCAATATCTCATGAGCGATCTCATGTCTTCCGGTTCAGTAATGAACCGGTATGATCCCTTTGAGAGATCGTATTACTCACATGCCCTTGTATGCACACCAACGCATCGGTGTATAGACCTTGATTAGGTTATCAACCTATTGGACTGCCAAATGTACATACTCAGACATATAGTAACACATCTGTCTCTGGTCAGAGGATGCGTACGTATGTCATGACAGCATACGACATAGGACTTTGGTTATCTTGATCTTGTTAAGTCAACTATTTGACCTAACTAATCTGACACCTCTGAATCTCTATTCCCATGCAGAGGACCTGCATCAAGAGGTCGGTCAGATATCATCCAAATGAGAAAGGATTGCCATCTCCTACTCAGGCTGGAGATCATCTCTTAACAATCATTTGATGGTACTTGATGAATCCTCATTCTAACTCTTTAGATGTTCATCCAAGCACCAGCCTCTATGATTCAATAATTGAATCAACAACTGTATGATCATTAAGATGACCATGGTACATAACCCTAATTGTATTAAGGGACCTATTATGCAAATTAGTTATTCTTCATTTCAGATCAGGGAATGATATTCGCAATAACATTTATTACATAATGACTCGCCGTGGGCTCGCATGCCCAACAACCATATGGAGATTTGAAAGTTGGTGAAATTAGTTATTTCACGTTGAAAGTATGAAGTAATGCAGTTGATTTACAAATGGTACGAGTGTTCATAAAATGAATTAATTTTGATATGATTCTGGTATGCATTTATACTACAATAACCGTTATAGACGCGGTTTTGCAATTTTTGTAATCTAAGTAGATGAAATAAAGGATTTTTGGACTTTTTTCGTTACTATTTTTGGTCAATTTCCAGATGTCCTCGCTCGCTTGGATTAATGATGGAAAATACACCCTCAGAAGGTCGAACTCAAAACACGTTGGCTCGTTGGAGGTAGTCATAGCCTTTGAGTAAAGTGCCAAGGCCGTTGAGGTAGAGGTCGGAGGATGAGAACACGAGTAATCTCGTTTTAGGGCATAATAACTTGGTGATACATGACTCAAAATCTTAAGTAAGAGTAGGGAAAGAAAGCCATTCTCACTCTACCGAGGATTGCAGTAGGGAAAGAAATCTTAAGTAAGGCAGAATGGTGACATAGACACCTACCCATGAAGACAAAGAGAAGCTCGAGAGGAAAAGTAGGGGGGAGTGAAGTGAAGGAAGATGCTTACCTTCTTTTGTCTGGAGATATTCATGGAGTGTCTCTCTTAAAGAATTTCATAACGGTGCTAATGATGTGTATATGGTGTAGTTTCGTCATGTAATTTATTAACTCTTACACTACGCCTATGGATTGGAAGATTCGGAACATATATGTAACATAAAGTAAGATTATTGGGGCCATGGAGTTGTTAAACCCCATTTGGAAATGGACATGACTATCTTATTCAGCACATGGAGCAGAAGCCACCAAGACGGGAGGGCCCTCCTCCAAATGTAAACACTTACCGCGGACGCCACCTTCGACTGATCCCCTGCCACAACATCCACACCATTCCTCGATGGCCTCATTACATCCGACGCCCCAGGACCTCCTCCCTCCCACCCTCCGGTTCCCGATTCCTATTCGGAAATAATTAAAAGGCTCCTGGGGGTATTTTCGGAACCTCATTCCTTTTTTTGGGCGGAGGGGGGAGGGGTGGGGGCTATACAAAGAAGCCAACTCACCAACGTTTCCCTTCCCCTCCCACGAAAGGTCGTGCGCACCTCCGCACACACACACCTTCCCTTTTCGCTCCCATCTCCTCGATTCTCTATTGATCGCCGCCGGTAAGATCCGCTCACCCTCACTTTCTTCAAATTTAGGGTTTCGATCTCTTGCACCCCCTCTCTCTTCTTTCCTCCATTTAGATCCTATCGATCCGGTTATTTTTCGTCGGTCATTGTTATTATGTGGTCAGATATGTTGAATCGGTGATCTGATCATACGGAAAGATTTAGGTAGTGGGAGATTCGTGTTACTGTTATTAGTATTATTTGTGGAAGTCCGGCCAATTCACCATACTGATTTTGGCGATGAACTGGATGGATGGCTTGATTGGGTGAAGTTTCTGTTAATAGAGAATAGATCGTGTTTTTATCGGCTTGCCCATGTTCCCTCGTTTCTCTATCTTGAATTTAGTTAAAATAGCCATGCTGTCTTAGTTATTGGTTTCTGTTGCCGAATTTGTGATGTGACATTTTTTATCCGTTGCAGGTTATTATCATTTTCTTAGTCGTTTTTATTTTTTATATTATTATTCTCCTTTGCAGGATATTATAAAAGGAAGTTTTTTAGCTATGGGTTTCATGAGAACTGTTGCAGGGATCTGTAAACTGCGATCCCGCCTTGTGAGTGAAGTTGTTTCATGATTTTTTCAAACAAAACCTTCTGTAAATGCCATTTCAAAGCTTATCTTGCATTTTCTTTCTTTCAAATATCTGCATGATGACCTTTTTCCTATTTTGCTGATTTAAACAGTCTCAACAGTCAACCACTTTGGGTTGTGTGCGATGGCTTCAAATCCAGACTGGTTCGGAACTCGTGAGTTTTGAACATCTGTTTTCCTAAGTTTCAAATCCAGAGTGGTTCTGAACTCTTGAGTATGAACTTCTGTTTTCCAATTAAACTTAATTTCCTCCCTTGGTTATTCTTAAGTCTTAACAAAAACTATAACAACAACCAAACTTTTTCCCACCTTTAAGTGGGGTTGGTTACATTGATCCAAAAAATTCCATATCCTTTCCCTCGAGTATTCTATTTGGCTTTAGTTTTTAAATTAGTTATGCATGTTAGATTACAAAGGATAATACACTGTTAGTGGTTCTTTTAACAAACACATACGCATTTAATTGCAGTAACGAAAAGTTTGCAATGTCTGGAGTAAAGAATTTATAACTCTGGAAGAAATTTAAAATCTTGTTGGCCCGTTTGAAAATTCTAACATTTAAATTCTTATTATTTATTTACGGTAAAAAACATGGGATGCCCTATATGGTTAACGGCTAGTTGAAAATGCAATGTTAAGCAGTCTATTAGCATTCAATCTTCTAATCAACCATGTTTTTGTAACAAAGGAAACAAGGAGCGGCTCCTTGTAATGTTAGTACATGTGATTTTTTGAATACTCCTGTGTATGAAATTGTATGCAATAATCTCAAAAAGAATCAAAGATCAGGACTTCAAGTATTAGTACTCTCATTGGCAAGCTAATGGGGGCAGTGGATACGTTGATTAGGAGGAAGATGCGTATCTTATGCTTGCAGGAAAAATGGTATGGGAAGAAAACAAAAGGGATCAAAATATTTGTTTTAAAGTATGATATCTAAAAAAGGAGAAATCTCTGGAGTTAGCATTATTCTGCATAAAGACTCAAAGAATTCCATGTCACAATAAAAATAATTGGAGATCTAATTTATAAAGATCAACGTGATTTTGAGATTGGAGATCTTAAAATGTCATTTGCACATCTGCATCCTAAGTTGGTCGAGATGAAAGAATAGTTTTTTTTTGGAGGAAATGAACAAAGGTTTTCCAAAACTCCCACAAAGAGAAATGATTCGTTTGGTTGTAATTTTGTAAATTCAAATGAAAATATGGGATGCGATACTTTATAGTTCTCAATGATACATGATGGCAGATTATGATAGTATAAATGGTAAGGAAAAAGTCTTTTTTTGATTTTGCAATATCCTATGACTTTATTATAGCAAATACTATGATTACTTTTAGAGATGGTTTGGTTAAGACACACATTGACTATTTTTGCATGGAAGAGAAGAGATCGATTGTTGGTGGAATCTCAAACAACAACAACATCGACAAAGCCTTTTCCTACATTAAGTAGGGTCGTGTAAATGGATTCTTTGCCTCCATTTAGATCTATCTTGGGTCAATCTCATGCTTCGATCCAAAAATTAAGTCCCCTTCTTATAATCTCATTTTAACACTTCTTGGGCTACTTTTTGAAAAAAAAGCACTTCTTGGGCCTTTCTCACCCTCTCTTAGCCGTCTCAACATCCCAAAAATCGCATCTCCTAACTAGTGGAATCTTAAAAAAGGAATAAATTTTCAAAGAGAAGATGCTTAATTGGGATCTTATTAAAAATACTAATGAAATGCGTTAGTTAATGTTCAACATGAATATTGCTTAAATAGAATAAGAATACCAGGGCTCCTTATATAGGTGGAGTTCTAAGGTTGCGGTTACTGTGGAGGTGACTCTAAATAGTAAATCGTTCGGAATACCTCTAGGTTTACGGTTTACAAATAAACACTCAATACTCCCCTTCAAATTGGAGCACATATACTAATCATGCTCAACTTGTTGCAACATTTCTTGAACTGTATGCGTGAGCGACTTGGTGAACATATCTGTTGTCTGATATGTAGATGTACATTGTGAGTGCGAAGCAACCCTCTCTGTATCTGATGCAGTGGCAATCAACTTCTACATATTTGATTCGTTTGTGAAACATGGGGTTGTTGGATATATACAACGGTGCATGGTTGTTACATCGGAGCTCCATGGTATCACTAAGAGTGATATGAAGATTTGAGAGTCGTATACCTACTGATTTTGTTGATGGCTCTATATTTACTCTCAACACTTGAGATGAGGATCATTTTTTGTTTTTTGCTCCAAGTAATTAGATTTCTTGCCAACGACAACAACAAAGCCTTTTCCCGCATTAAGTAGGGTTGGTAATTAGATTTCTTGCTAAGTACAAAATCCTTTAGTAGATTTTCTAGATATCATGCATCCTCCACAATCTGCATCTGAATAGGTCATGAGATCGAAGTTGTTGCCTTTGGTCAACAATAGGCCTTTCTCTAGAGATGACTTGATGTACCTTAGGACCTTCCTACTTGCATTGAAGTGGGATCTGATACAATAATTTGCGCACTTGTCGCTTGTATCGACCTGTATCTTCAATAGCCTCTGGCTCATAGACGTGTCCTTTAGGATCAATGGGCATCTCTGCTGGTTTGGATCCTAGCATATATGTTTCTTGAAGATGATAAATGACATACTTTCATTTGGACATAACTAGTCCTCGCTTGGATCTAGCTATTTCAATCCTTAGAAAGTATGTTAGACCCCAAGTCTTTGATCACAAATTGTACTGCTAACTGCTTTTCACTTCTATAATGCCATTAGAGTCATCTCCTTTAAGGATGCAGTCATCCACATAAATGAGCATTGCCACAGTTTCTTTTCCATTCTCTCTTATGTATAAAGAATGGTATGCGGATGATCTAGCGAGGCTAGATTCTCTAGCATGGAAGGACATATCGATATCGGTATCGATATCGGTACCATGTCGATACCAATATATCGCCGATATATCGGCGATATATCGACGCCATATCGCCGACACCGGGATTCGGCTTGTCTTTTTTGCCTGTCGATACCCGATATTGGACATATCGGCGATATATCGGTGACCTGTCGATACCGATATATCGCCGATATATCGGGATACGACCTTCCATGTTCTCTAGTACATCTGATAATTTCTGAAACTTGACGCGGGGGAGTCTATATATGACCTTGCGTAGTAGGCAAACTTTTTAATACTCCGCTTGAGCCTTGAAGCTGAGAGGTTGCTGGATGTATACAATCTCATGAAGGTTACTATACAGGAAGGCATTCTTGACATCAAACTGATACAAGGTCTAATCAAGCTGTACTGTAACTACCATGAGAATTCGTAATATAAAAAGGTGTATAACTAGAGAATATGCCTTGAAGAAGTCAACACCATAGGTATGCGTTAATCCCTTAGCCACTAGACGAGACTTGTAGCGAGCAGTCGATCTGTTGAGTTTGTACTTCACTGTGAACACCCAACTGGAATCAAGGTTCAGGAAAGCGGTATGCGTTCGGACAGGTCGCTGAATATCGCTTAAGCAGTAGGCGGGAGCATATGCAGGGTATATGCGGTTCTACGTGTTTTCCTAATTTTTTTATTTAAAAATAAATAAATATATACAACAAAGACTACAATAGAACTAAATTTATGTATAATTGTGATCCAACAGAAGATCTAAGAAAAATAACTTTCATATAGAGTTCAAATCAATCTCAATCAAGGCCCTAAATGTCGGTTTCGGTCACCATTTCGGTATCGACCAAAACAGAATTTCTATTGAATTTCGGTGGAATTTCGACTGAAATTTCAGTCATTTCGGCCATTTTTTGTACTAGGACCCCCATATTTCGGTCATTTCGGTCGAATTTCGATTTCGACTGGATATCGATATTCGACAGAAATTCGACCGAATTTCGCTGAAATTTGAGGCCATGATCTCAATCAATCAAATATCGATACTTCAATAGAGCGGTCAGCACACAAAATAATTGACAACAATCAACAAAAAAGAAAAGTTAGCACACAGAATGCCTTTATTGTTGAATATAATGTCATTTATGTCTGTCGATATATTTATAACTGATCCTCCATCAAAAGTACTAAACTTTACATATAATATATATTGCGTTCATAATAACTATTAGTTGACTAAATTAGTTTTCTAAATTATTGGTACATTATTCTTTTTCTTCCTCGCGTGTTTACTCCAATCTCGCAGTACAACTACTTTGACGATGGATTTAAATGGTCATGGAATGCTTGGTTGGCATACATGCAAAAACAAGGGAAAACGTGGCACAAATAGCACAATAAAAATGTGATAAAAATTAAATAAATAAAAAATAAATAAAAAATGTATACGCGGCCCGCATAAGCGCACATGGCGCATAATGGGGGCTTCATAAAAGCGGTGCGTTGAAGGCACCGCATACGCATATGCGGCCGCACGGGCCGCTTTCGTGAACACTAACTGGAACCAACTACCTTGTTGTTGCCAAGTGGATCAACAAGCTGCCAGGTATTGTGAGAGATTAATGCATACATCCCTTATTCCATGCTATCAGTGTAGAAGCGTTAGAAGATGAGCCAACAACTTGACTCTTCTTTTTCTTTTGTGCCGGACACTTCCGAGTCCCATGCTTTCGACCACGCTTACCCTTGAACTATGCAACCATTGCACTACCGGTGGGATTTTCTTTCTTTCATTACATCCTCTACAGACTTTAGTGTAGCTATTAACTTAGCATTGGAGATGTTTAACTTGTTTATGTGGTACGCTACCACATAGTTATATAAAGACTTGAGCAGAGACAACGGATTGAAGTCGGCCTGCACATCTGTGTCCATCTCAAAACCGAGAGTTTCCAGTTCAGAGAGATAACCAAACATTGATTATGTGCTCTATAACGGAAGTCCCTTCCTGCATCTTGCAATAAATAAGCTCTTTCATAACATTGAAACGTTGAGTGCAGTTGACATCATTGGACATCTCTTTCAAATTCAGTATTATATCCCGGCAAGAATCTATATCCATATGTTGCTTCTGAAGCACATTTGATAACGATCCCAGAATATAACATCTGACCGATGAATGATGGCGTAACTAGTTGTAGACCGCCTATCCTCAGGAGAACTAAAATAATCAATGTTTGCATATGTGGTGATTCAATGTGACCTTTAGCCCCATAAGAGAGGCCTTTTTCTGGAGAACTGTTAAAGTATCAAAGGATGAAAATAACATCCTGCCAATGACTATGGTGAGGCTTCAACATGTACAAACTAGCTCCGCTCATGGCATATGATATATTTGGCCTAGGGATAGTGAGATAAAACACTTTGGCCACTAAACTTTTATATAGTGTAGTGTCTTTAAACTAGGGATGCAAACGATTACGGATATGTCCGTATCCGATCCCTCACCATATCCGTTTTATACAGATTTTGACATCCGTATCCGTTTTAAAATGGATACGGATATGGATCTCATTTTGATATCCACAAACATTCGTATCCGTATCCGTATATTCGTTTTCGTATATAAATATAGTCATATATTTATTTTTAACCCTTTATAATATAATTCTATACCTTCTTTTACCATATTTATATAATTTTTATGATACAAACACATTAGTAAATTTATATCATGTGTTTCCAATCCAATTCGTATATATTTAAGTCAATTCTATATAGTATTTCTAACATTACTCATATGCGATCAATATTTGTTTTACATTCGTATCCGTTTTTTAGGGATATGGTAAGATAGTTTTAATATCCGTCAATATCCGTATCTGCGTTAGTATTCGTATTCAAAAACGGATAAGAATACGGTAATACCTATATCCGTATCCGTATCCGTCCGTTTGCATCCCTACTTTAAACACACGATTTGCAGAGGCAGTATGTATGTTATTCTACTGGGATATTTGATGGTATCCATCTGTATTCATGAAATCAGCTGCACGAGCCGCATATGCGGCCACATATGCCTGTGCGACATGCAGACTGAACCGATTTCATGAACCGGTGCATTATGCACCCTCCTCGCATATGCCCTGCATACTGCTCCAACATCTCCAACTTTCCAATCCTCTCATTCAGTTGTTTAATTACGTAGATCTGCTTTTTCCTCCATTCAATTGTAAGAATATGACATGCATTTGTATACAATTGCAATGCATTATACTATTATATATGCAATATTTTATGTTTATCTCATGTATCGTTTTCATGAGTGCATGCAATGTATCATCAAATATTTTAATATTTGCCGATTGAGGTTTTGCTCATGTAGTGCATGTATGTGTAATGAAGTTTTGTTATTATGACTCATCTAATATGTGAAGTTTTTATGGCTAAATGTTTTTTTGTGATTAAATGTTGGGCAATTAAAAGCATATACTCAGCCATCTAACATGAACTGTTTTTCTTAGATCTTCTTTAACTCCACTTATATACATAAATTCAGTAGTAATGTTATTCATAGATATTTTTATTTTTAAATTAAAAATTAGAAAACTAGGTAGAACTGCATATGCCCTGCATACTGCTTATTTAGTATTCGGTAGCATGTTTAAACACATGCATATCGCTTTCCTGAACCTTGGTTTGCATCCAAGTAAGCCAACTTCTATATGGATATCCAGACAATATTTCCTTTGTGACAAGTGTAATTCCTCGTGGTGCGTACGACCTTAATTCTTAGGAAGTATCTGAGTTGACCAAGGTCCTTGATGACAAATACCTTCTTGAGGAAGGCCTTGGTCTCATGAATGCCCGCTTTAGTTGTGCCATGACCTAAAGGTGGTTTGGGCTGCGAAGATTCCGTGCAGAATAAAGGTATTGCTTGAGAAGGGGATGCTTGAACGATAAGGCGAGGAGAGGAAGGCTGCTTTGGCTGGAGGACACGTTGTGTGACAGATGTGAGGGGATGGTGGAGGATATGGACCACTTGTTCTTTACCTGCTCAACATCAGAGTAGGTCTGGAGGGAGGTCGGTGTGCCTGGGTAGCGACGGGAGGGGATGAAGACTTCTGGAGGTCTATTCGATCAGTTGGGACCAACTCCTCTGATGACGTTTCCAAGGCGTTTGCGACTCTATGGGCAATCTGGACAGGAAGAAACGATTTGATCTTCAACAGTCAGAGATTTTACTGCGAAAATGTAGTGTATCAGTGTAACTCATTATACCGCATGTGGGTATCACAGTAATGTACTCTAAATTTGGCTAAATGATATACTTTGTGCGGTGATTTCCACTTTGGAAGATCACCCTCTTCTTAATAAAAAAATGAATGCCCGCTCTATCATCACCTATGATAACCATGTCATCAATATAAACAATAAGTATCACAATACTTGAGGACCTCTATTTGACGAGCATAGAATAGTTAGTGCCATCCTATGGGAACCCAGAGAGCTGATCAAAGAAGTAGTTCCGTCGAACCATGCTCGTGGACTTTGCTTTAAGCCATAGATATCCTCATGTAGTCAACATATATATTCGCTTCGATGGAGTAACCTGGTGGCTATGTTATGTAATCCTCCTCCTTTAGGTCACCATAAAGAAATGTGTTCTTCACATCAAGTTGAAACATGAGCCAATTCTTGTTAGATGTAATCGATAAAATAGTGTGACTACTTTAAAGTAGTCGACATCGTAGGTCTATGTGAAACCTTTCACTACATGCCTAGCTAATCTGTTAATGGAGCCACATGTAGAGTGTTTGTTCGTAAAGATCCATCTGCATGCAGCAACATAGGTCACGTTAGGCGGACATGCTATAAGGTCCCTCATTCTCCTGGAAGTAAGTGCATCCATCTCCTCCATAGCATGTTTCCAATCAAGGTCCTGAAGTGCATTGTTATGACCACGAGGTATCCAAGGAAGATACACTCGATAATACGAGCAGATAAGGGTGTAACCAAAAGATCTGCAAATGCAAAGGGAATGGTTCCTCATCTCTGTAAAGAAATGAGAAGTGACTTCATTAAGAACCGAAGATGGTACATGATTGATAAGATACATGATAGTAAGAATATCATTAGTCCAATATGATTTAATGGCTCTCATGTGAGTCGGGAGAGTTCTGGCAATATCCAGAAAATGAGGAAGTTTTCATTCTGCCACCTCATTTTGCTGTGAGGTGTACGAAAAGGAAGTCTAGTGAAGGATACCTTGAGTGGTAAAGAATGTGAGGTGTACGAAAAGGAAGTCTAGTGAAGGATACCTTGAGTGGTAAAGAAAGTGATCAAGTCTGGTTGAATAAACTAAAGAGCATTGTCTGTTTGAAAGTCTTAATACAAGAAGGGGAATGTGTTTTTATGACTTGAAAGGATTTGACAATTTTACTAATTTTATCTTTATCAAATATACCCATGAGGATATGCTATAGTTGTCAACAAAGACAATAAAATACTTATGAATTTCCATAGAATGAATTAGGCATGGTCCTCAAATGTCACAATGGACTAAATAGAAAGGCGGGGAACTACGTGGATTAGTCCTCGAGGAAAAAAGCTCCGACGATGTTTTCTTAATAGGGAGGCTTCACATTCAAAAGTCTTCAAGGACAACAACTCAATAAAAATCTGAGAGGGTGCTCTGGTAAAGGGATGACCAAGACACAACTGCCAAAGGAACATGTAAACAAAAATCGAGACAACACCAACAAAAATAGAGCCAACAAGGATATCAAGATAGTACATGCCATCCTTCTCATTACCCTCACCAAAGATCTGCACCGTCCGGATGTACTTGACATAATAATAGCACTCGTCCGAAATTACTTTGTAGTTCATTTCAACACATAATATATGAACAAAAGTAAGCTCAATAAGAAGTTGGGAGCACAGAAAACTCCAGAAAGTCTGAGTTTGGAGGAAAAATCTATAGTCCAAATGACTATAATGGTTGAATGAACATTATTGGCTAAACGTATGTCTTCGCAACAGAAGAAGGGTCTGAAGAGGCCAACATACTACTTTCTCCAGTCAAGGGAATAGATGTGCCAGAATCAACAATCCAAGCTGGTACTGAGGCAAAAGTAGAGTTCGCTACAATACCTGAGCTTGTAGCCAGATTTGCAGTAGGAGGATTCTTACAGGTGGGAGAATTGTGGAGCAACTGCATGAGTTTGGAGTAGTTTGTAGCAGAAAATTGGATTGTCTGTCCATTGGGATATTGATCTGAGGGCATCTCTATCATAGTCGCATCATAATCGAACGATGATGCTATGTTGGCATGTGATGGTTTGCCAAACTTTGCACTACATCTCTCAGATGGGTGGTTGGATATATGGTAGTGAATGCACGGAGTGCGGTCGTGACCACTGCCATAATCACAGCCTCAGCCTCCTAGGGAGCTGTGACGACCAACTCTTCTAGATGATGCAAGAAAAGCAGAGTTCTCTGTAGTATGTAAAGGATGAGTATGACCAATGGAGGTCTCGAGCTGCTGTAGACAACCAAAAATGATCTTGAGGGAGGGAGGTGTATCTGACATAAAAAATTGATCCTTCATGGTATGATAACGAGGATGAAGACCGACAAAAAATTTGTACACTTGCCACTCATATTTCTCTGCCACTTGTTTGGTATAATAGATTGGATGAAATATGTAAGTTTCTTATAGAGGCTCGTGAGATGTCGATAGTACTCCACGAGGGTAGACTTATCTTGAGAAACAAACCGAATTTACAGTTGATGTATGCAAGTTACGACTTGGTAGTCTATTGAGAATAGGTTCGAGCCAATTCATCCCACATATGCAGTATCCTTGTACATGAGATTGGTAGCAAATGGCAATGTGGGACTCAACAATGTTGATTATCCTTATCATGATCTTATAGGTGTCCCCTAATCAGGACTTCTTGTCTTTCTTCGTTTCCTTTAGAGGTTCCTTTGTCAGGATATATAATTTCCTCTGACCACTAATGAACATCGTGGAGGCCTGAAGCACATAATTATACGTGCCCTTGAGTTTGATAGGATTCCCCTGAACCATCATAGGATATTTGGAAAACATGCGCTCAGTCTTGGTGCGAGTCACGACCATCGTAGTGGGAGAGATCAACAAGTTCCTGTAGAAATCTAATTGCGCATTCGTGAGAAGTAGAAACCTGTTGATTTTTGCGAGAAGTCTGCTGATTTGCATGGGGAGCATGCTAGGGGATCCTGCGGTGCGAGGAGGGCATCAAGCAATGCCTATATTGCATGGAACGAACCACACAGGGCTTGGATGCGATTACAAGTTACCATGTGGGCCTGATGGTCTGCACGGAGATCTGTGCATGGCCTGACAGTAGCAAGGGGAGCCACACGAACCTGGTTGCTGCAGTAGGCGGGTCCCACACGAGGCTTGGTTGGTGGTGGTGAAATGAGCCACGCATGGGCTTGGTTGGTCAACGTGGGAACTCGTGGATGGCCTAGCTTTGATGAGGGGTGCCACACAGGCCTAGATGCTATGGTGGGGGGAGGTCCTATGATAGGCCTAACGATAGTGAAAGGAGCCACACGTGGGCTTGGGTGCCTTCTGTAGGCGGGTCCCACACCGAGGCTTGGTGGCGGTGAAATGAGCCGTGCATGGGCTTGGTTGGTCAGCGTGGGCACTTGTGGATGGCCTAGCTCTGATGAGGGGTGCCGCACAAGCCTAGCTGCTACGGTGGGGGGTCCTACGATAGGCCTAACGGTAGTGGAAGGAGCCACACATGGGCTTGGGTGCCTCTTGTAGAGGTCGATGAGATAATGGGATGGTGGTGATGGTTGGAAAGTTGGGTGCAAATTTCAGTCTAGGACTGTAGCGCCTATACCATATGAAGAAAATTCAAAAATGCAATTGAATTCTTTCTTCATGGGTTTAGAATTTCTTATATAAGGTGAAACCCTGGAGCCCATTCTGTGGCAATTACATAATGCCCCCAAAGGGTTAAAAAAAATAAAAACACAAAAGTAAACTAAAAGGAAAAATGTCATGGCTATATTAGCTAATTACCTCAACAAATCATAAATTACAAGGACAAGGACTCGACCAAAATAATTAGCATACATAACTACATTTTCAACATAAAATTTATCCCGCAGAAACATTACATTCCTTGCTAACCAGAGAACCTACACCACACCGATCATCCTAGTTCTAGCCTCTTCCCAGCCATGCTAGCATGCACCCTGAGAGTCCCAAAAACTTGCTGCACAATCGGTTATCACACCCGAATAAGCCTTCTTCTCCTAGATCTTGTGGAGCTTACACAAACAAAGAAAAGATAATCAACATCCTCATCTATTTTTTTAATAAAAAGGACGGTGTAGTCCCGAGAAGGGACCCATCTCAAAGCTATATTAAATGAAATATAATTATACAGAGTCCTAGTAGGAAAAAAGGGCCCTATAATGAACAAATACATTATCTGAGTAGAAATGCTAGTCCCTGAAAATAGACTCATTTCAGGCACACCAAATTGACCATAATAGGGCAAAAGCAGCAGCCGCATCTTCGTGAGAATTGCCTGCCACACATCGTTCTCACAGAGCTCTAGAAAGCAACGACGCCCGCAGTCCTTAGACAAATGATAACATCTCCCTCTCATACCAAAGATGAGGTTTTGCATCCGAAAAAAAGATGGTACGTGTCTTCTTGCTTAAGTCCGCATCTTCACAGCACAAGACGTCCCCGGTATGCATCATCTCATCCCACCACACCTTAATTAGCAAGCGGCCATGCTTATCAGCAAAAGGAATACCGTGATCTGCCTTGGAGTCTTGCTAGCTCAAATAATTCTACAGCCCCGTCTGAAGTCATTTTGTGCATCATTCATTGTATGAGCGAAGAACCAATATGCTTTCTTTACAATGAAGATACCATTCACCCATGCATAATGATCCTGCCCGCTCGTGGGCTCCTCAAGATCCGACACATCATTGAGCATCGCTACAAAGTCATTCATCTTCTGGCCCAAAAAGGCAGAAGAGAAAGACACCAAGTACTAGTCAACCAAACAGAAGTCAACCAAACAGAACTGAGCGGTGCATTTTGATCAATTGCAATTGCGAGGAGGTGCGGGTACCTATCTCTTAATGACCCCAAGCCCGTTTAATCATCAATCCAAAATCAAAAGATGCCACTGCTGCCCACCACAGGCTGAAGATATTACCCCAACTCTGGGGGTGTTTTAGTAACTCCTTGCCAAAAGGGTGGAAGGCATCCACACATTTGTCGCTCTGAGCGCAACCCGATTGTCATAAATTCTCCTCAAAATCTTGTAAATCAGGTCCTCTGTGCTTCCCTACAATCTGAGCACCATCTAGTCAGGAAGGCATTGTTCATACACTCCAATCTCAAGACCCTCAATCTAATATCCTTTTTTAGCACTAGTAACCGTGTCCCATTCCATAAGGTGCATATCACTATTCTCTTGTCGCCCATCTGACCAGAAAAAGCACTTCATCAAGTCTCTAGTCTCGACCGCACGCCTGTTGGAAGCAACCTAGTAGAGCAAAAGAAGATGGGAATAGCATACAAGACATGCTTGAGTAGCACAAGCTTTCCTCCTCTCAGTAACATTCTTGCATTCCACCCCGGCATATTGTTCTCAAGCTTGTCTAGCGCCGCTCACCACTTTGAAGCATGAAGACGTCCTACCACCAATGGGAAGCCCAAGTAGGTTACATGTAGGGAGCCGCAAGGGCATCGAAGGACGCAACATAACTACCGAGTCTCCGACTGCCAGGGCTCGAAGGGAACAAACACAAACCTATCTCTATTGATCCGCATGCCGAATATCACCAAAAATGTCCATAATGTCAGTGGCCCGTCGAGCATGGTTCTGATCCCCATCCATAAAAATGTCCGCATCAGCTGCATATTAAAGGAGAGGAATCAACATATCCTCTCTTATATAAACCACACAGAAACCACCATCTACCGCTAACCTCATTATGATCGCTAGTGCATCTGCAATGAGCATAAAGAGGAGAGGAGCCAAAGGGCAACCCTGACGCATCCGCTGGTGGGGTTGGAAGGAACTTCCCTTCAGATGACCATTCACCAAAACTGCATAAGACGTCATTGTGATATAACGCTTCATCCATGCAATCTATACATAAGGAAACAACCTTTCCTGAAGTGAGGCCTAGAGGAAGCGCCAATCCACACACTCGTACGCTTTAGAGAAGACAACCTTCCATAACACACCTCTCCTTTGCAACATCTTCCAATCCAGAACCATCTCTGATTCAAGGACCCAACTATTTGCCATGTGCCGTCCAGGAATGAACGCTATCTGCTCAGGTGAAATAATGTCGTCAAGTACCCCTCTTAGTCGATTGGAGAAAACCTTGGCCGTGATAAGGTAAATTGCATTGGAGGCACAATAGGCCTGGAATCTTCCATCCGAGTATTGGGCATACAACTATACAATTAAAGCCCTTTTTTCTTTTAAAAAAATCTTCCATCCGAGTAGCCACCTCCCTCTTCGGAAGAAGGAAAAGGAGAGACTTGTTTAGTTGCTCGAAGCCTCGATTTTCCTCCCCAAATTCTTGCAGCACCACGACCACATCCTCCTTCATGTAGTCCCAAAATTCTCTGTAGAAGAGGATTGAGAAGTCGTTCGGGTCGAGGAGTCATCCGTGTTCAGTTGTATCAACAACTGCTTGACCTCGCTCTCCGTAAATGACGCTACAAGATCCTCAGACTAAGCAGGAGAAATGCTCTTCATCCCTCTCCCACACCAACCTCATCTCGCACGAGGGGCCGTTTTAGAGAAGTTGATAAAGCGTGATCTGAGGGCCCGACCAACCTCCACATCTCCACGCGCCACCACACCATCAATCGTGATGCTCTGAATATAGTTCCTGTGCTGTCGTCATGGCCTCAAATTTCAGTGAAATTCGGTCGATTTTTTGTTGAATATCAACATCCAGTCGAAATCAAAATTCGACCAAAATGGCCGAAATGACCTAAATATGGGGGCCTTAGTACAAAAAATGATCGAAATTTCTGTCAATTTTTTCGACCGAAATTCCATTTCGGTCGATTATCGAAATGGTGACTGAAACCGACATTTAGGGTCTTAGAGACCCGAGGCGGACGACAACACGCTGGCCATTGAGTGAAATAAGTGAGTGTTATTATCCCTATCTTCGAACTACCTTTGCCTCGATCTTTTTTGCCACTCAATCTCCTTTCTATCTTCCAAGCGCACCTCCTGGAGTCGCTTGGACCTCTCCAACTCCTCATCCATAAGTACACGAGCATCTTCTAAAGAGTCCAACTAGGTAATCTCATCCTATGCTACGATGCTGGGCTCGAATGGACCTATTGTAGTTCAAAAGATGTCTGCACAACATGGCCATCTTGGTGGTCAATCTCCCCGTTGTTGTCCGTGACAGTTGGCTATCCCGCGACCAGAATGTGCCAATCATATCACGGAATCCCTCCTCCAGAAGCCATGACCGCTCGAATATGAAGAAAGATCTTGGGCGAGCGTCCTCCCCGGTTATCCACAAGAGGTGTGTGGTCGAAATGCCCAACGGAGGGCTCAAGCTCACGCCAAGAGGACGGGATTGGATTATTCACCTCCGTTGACACCAAGAACTTATCAATGCAGGATCACGATCTAGAGTTTCGCCACGTGTACTGACAACCACAAGCATCAACAATCTGCAAGCTAAACTCTCAATGAATTGGAGCAAAGCATCTGATCCACCATCTGATCCACCTCGTCCCTGTTGGCGATTATCCGGGCGCAGTGCCACATTGAAATCACCATCGACAATCCAAGGCTCCTCCTGATACCTCTCCCTGACCAGTCGGAGCTCATCGAGCAGGGTTGCCCTAATGTCCCCATTCGGAGGCCCGTACACATTGGTTACCACCACCTTCACGTCATCCGCCTTGTGCTGAAGCATCATCGAGATTGAATGGTTGCCTCTGCTCATCCCCCACTAACAAGAATTTATCCCCGTTCCAACCGATCGCAAGCCCACCAGAAGCGCCAATTGACTCCACAACTCTGACATCAGAGAGTAAAGATCCACCAATCGATCCCCACATCCCCTCCAAGCCATGGGATATCTTTGTTTCTTGAAGTAGCGGGGCATCGAATTTTGCCTCCAAGAACAAATCTCGGATCGCCATACTCTTCTCCGACCACCCTAGGTGACACACATTCTAGGTAAGTATGTTCATTTGGAAACCTGCTTGACTCTCCTCGGCGGCACCACACCTAAGTAGTCCACCAAAACCCAATCAATAACGGGCTCCACCTATACCTTGCCTTGGATGGACGATTCATCGGCACCATGGTTTTAAAAAACGCGCCTCGAGACGCTAAGGCGTAAGTCTCGAGGCAGTTTTTATGAAAACTGCCTCGAGGCTATAGCCTCAGTGTGGATATCTGAGTCTTAAGCCTTAGAGACCCGAGGCGGAACTAAGGCTGTCTCGAGGCGCCGCCTCGGTCTGCTGTGCATTTTTTGGGTAAATAAATAAAAAATCATATAAAGCTATACTTTTTAAAGTTATAAAGAATATTTTAGTTACAAACATACAAGTCACAATCACAATATTGTATTATAGTATCATTAACGCTATTCTCGAAATATAACATTTCATAAATATATAATTATACATTTATATTACAATCATCATTGCATCAAATAAATCATGCAAGTGTACAATGATTGTTTCTAATTAGTATGAACAAATTTTATATCACAAATGATATTCAATTGCTTGTATTGCTACAATGAGTATAATATATGTTTAAGAGATTGTATATTTTTGTACGAATATTAGGAATGAACATATTTACAATATTAATAATTTAATATTACTTAATCACAAATTAAAACTAGTATATATGGTTAATATGGTATGTTTTGTACTTTTATTAATTTAAAATATTCAAATTTAGGATTTATGATAATATATTATGTCAATATTTGATGTTTACGATTTTATGATCATATAATTATGCTTAATATACAATCAAAAAAAATTATGCTTAATAATAATTTTGACATGTATTTTCTTTATAAACCGAGGCTTACGCCTCGATCGCCTCGAGGCTTACGCCTCGCCTCAATAATGGAAAATTGCCTCGATCTGCCTCACGTTTTTTAAAACCTTGACCTGCACCACCCTCCACCTCCCCCAATGCTCCAGCTTCTACCAAGGCCAAAAGAGGGCCACTGCCAAGCCGCAACGAGTTGGATATTGAGACAACGCTTTCGCTCTCCTTCCCCGAGCGCTCCAGAGATTCACAAACAACCATCGACCATCTTCTTCTCCGATCCTTGGACATGAACCAGAGGTAGTGCTTCCCATACCGCCCCGGTCGTGAGAGCCAAATTGATATCGCCCCCGAAAGTCCGCAACCACCCTAGAATGCGACCACAAAGAGGTGCCCTCCGCCTCTGAGTAGTAGGTCGTAGCCCCATTCTCCCTCCCAGAGTCTTGAGGACCCGAACCGGGTCTGATATCCTTGCCATCAACCCCCTCCGACGTGGGGGGAGTTGAAGAGGAGGCAAGGTCATTAGAGAGGACTTCGCCAGCAGAAGAGAAGACATGTGCATCCTCGCCCGACCGGGCATCCCAACACAACCCGGATCTCGCAGTGCAAAGTAGCATATGGTCAAAAGAAAATCTCTGAGGAAAAGCCTCGATTGCCTAGAGAGGCTTGTTCCCTCTTGTAATGGTATCGAGAAGAATCAATCCGATAGAGATCCGAGTCCAAAGGCGAGACTCAAAGAGGAGTCAGGTTCGAGTCTCGTAAGATCCGATCCTATGACTCCCCTTGAATCTGTAGCGCCTGACCCACTTACCATGACACGAGGAGTCGACCGCGGGGAAGCAACTACCACTCCTCATCCATTTCAGAGCAATGAATACATTGGTGAGAGATTATTTCTTTTCCATTTCATGTATTTCTTTTTTGAGAGATTATTTCTTTTCCATTTCATGTATTTCTTTTCTTTTAATATCTATTATGTAATTTGCCCAACATGAGTTCTCTCTATATACGAGAACTTCAGAGCTCCATCATGATCCAATTTGTTATCCAATTTACATATGGTATCCGAGCGATGGTCATAGATTGGAGTTCATGTGCCATGTGCCCTAACCCTATTGGCCATCCTGCACCCCCACACTTGTTGTTGCAAGCTCCTTCCAGCGTTGCCTTACGCCTGCCCTGCACGACCCCTCACAGTGCTGAGCGGCCCTCTGCGGGTCTTACTCGCGCAAGCCGCCTCTGCATCGGCATGCCTCTCCAGTCGGTGCCATCGCCGCGCCTCTCTAGGCACTTCCAAGTATAATCAGGTGGTCGCTAAAGCCCTTGCAATGTGTAGGGCCAACGTCGGCGGTTCCCAGAGTTTTGCCAGGGACTTTCGTTCTTCCCCTTGACGTTGAGTCAACGTTCTAGGATTCTTTCCGGTCTGATTTTGATCAGAAAAAAAGGTGATTTCAGACCTATAAATCACCTCTTCGACCCTAGCACTGATACCGAATTGAAGGGGTTGGTTGTTGTGCGAAACCACACATACAACCGATCCCCTTATATATTTGTGTAGACTCATTAAGATCGATCTACAACTCTTGTTGAGTTCTGTTTCAACTATCTTATCATGTCAGAAAACACGGTGATATTTTTTCTTCAACCGGTGCATTCAAAGGCCTTGCTCTCATCGTCAATATGGATGGGACTAACTATGAGTTATGGTCCATGGGGGTTTTGACCCTGATGCAGTGTAATAACAAGGAGCACATTCTGACACACCAAAGTATCGATGGATAAGATTGGATAGAATGCTTCATGGAAGCAGGATGACACGTACGCACATATTTGGCTCTCTCGAACTCTCATCACGGAGATAGCCAATGATATTGTGAATCAGCCCACTGCCAAGGCAATGTGGGATATCTTGACAACCACATATGGTCAAACGAGGAATGTGGCCGAGATTCTTCAGTTGCAGCTTGACATTTTTACGACAGATGGTCATCCTGTACACAACTTCTACTCTTCGTTTTGTGGCATGTTCGAGAAGCTTCCTAGCTTCATGCTAGTGGCTACATCAACTGAGCAACACATGACATATAGGAACACCACGATGGTGGAGTTTTTCTAGCTGCCATAGACCTGAGTACGAGGTACCAAGCATCTAGCTTCTCACGGGTGCGGTTATCCGGCATATGGAGGAGGCGTACAACTGACCTAGCAAGATCATGGTCCCATCCATTACCACCATACAGACCTCATTAGCGATGGATGTATCTCACGACAAGGGAGATACTTCTTAGTTCAGAGGGCATGTTGCCCCTAGCAGAGGGGTAGATGTTAGCATGGTCCATGCACTTACTGTCATCATCCTAGTTACTCTTGGGAGGCATGCTATCAGAAGCACACATATCCTACATCTACTCATGTGGCCAAGCAGGTTGAGCCCACTGCTATTTTGTTCCTACTACAGATCAGAGACTAAATGATATTGTCTCCCGTCCGAGGGAGATAATGCACATGTTGCCGGCCCTACTAGTGCTCTTGCCACCTATAGGTCCGTTAGTTGCCAGATCGTCTTCTTTCTCCTCAGGTATTGCCTATACCCTTAATAATTGTCGCAAGGTAGATATGACACAACGGATCACAGATTCTGATGCATCTCACCATTTGTGTGGGGACCATGCTAAGTTTACTTCTTACAGATATGTTCCTCCGAGCAGATTAGTTGCTATTGTAGATGGGACTCATTCTCTTGTGATAGGACATGGATGGTCTTTTGACACTATCTATGCGCCTGTAGAATGTGCTCCATGCACTATATTTTTCAATGAATTTATTATCTATTAGTCAAATCACTAAGGACTTGCATTGTCGTGCCATTTTTGACCCCTCTTCTCTTGTGTTTCAGGACATACTCACGTGTAGGGTGATTGGTTGTGGCTGTCATCTCGGGGGTCACTACAGACTGGTCCAGTCTCCATATGCTGGTGTTTCTTCCATTCTTATTGGATTAGTCTCTCCGTACATGTGGCATCTATGTTTTGGTCACCTTCCTTTGCATAAGCTATGTCATGTCCTCCTACAGATATCATCTCGGTCCACCTTCCAGTGCGAGGCTTGCCAGCTTGAGAAGTATCACCGGTCTTCTTTTCCTGGTCGTTAGAGTCCTAACAACACTAGTCTATTTGAGTTAGTTCATTTTGACATTTGGGGTTTCATTCATGTTCCTAACCATCATGTACACATATTTATCCTGTTGTTGCGGATGATTTTTCTAGACTACTGTGGTTTTTCTTTTGAAAAGAAGTCCGAGACTGGGTTTATCATTCAAATCAGTCATTATTGAAATAAAGAATATATTTTCTGCTAATGTTAAGTATGTTCGTTCTGACAATGCCTTGGAGTTCAACACTTTACAACTTTTTGATTTCTTTAGGTCTCTAGACATTATACACCAGATCTCGTGTGTATACACTTCTTAGTAGAATGGTATTGCTGAATGCAAATAACGTCATTTACTTGATGTGCCCTCTTGATTCAGAGTCATGCTCCCCATTCTTTCTGGGGTGATGCGGTTCTCATTTCATGCTACTTGGTTAATCGTATGCCGTCATCTGTTTTAGGAGAAAAGGTTCCTTTCTCGACTACCTTTCGTGAGAAGGACTTGTTCTCTCTTATGCTCCGTGTCTTTCGGTCTGTGGAATTCGTGCACCACCTGACTCCTGGTCATGACAAGATCTCTCATAGAGCTGTCAAGTGTTCTTTTTAGGCTACTAGCGGACCCAGAAGAGGTGCCATTGTTTTGATCCGGTTAGAGGAAGTACTACGTAAGTGTTGATGTCACCTTTTTTGAGTCTGCTATGTAATTTTCTCCTACATTTGACAGGTTGACTCCGCCAGACTTTGGAGAGGAGGTATACACGCCTCCTCCTCTTATGCCACCACCGCCTCCAGCTCTACCAGCTCGTCCGTCAACACCACTTTCACCTCCACCAATTCCACCACCTTTACCATCATCTCCTACTGTCCTCTATCCCTGCCACTCAGTACGTTGGCTCAGTTTTTATCGTATTTTTACATCTGCAGGCCTTACACTATTCCTCCTGCTCATGAATCTTCCCCATCATCCATCACAGTTCGGGTATATTTTGAGAACATTGTTTTTATTGATGACACTGATAATTAATCTATGCAACATGCTACTTTACATGATGAGCATCTGCCTTCTCAGGAGGCTAGTTTACAGCAAGGCCTTAAATGTCAGATTTTGATTTCGTTTCAGTAAGATCGGAAAGAGAAATTTGGTGGAATTTCGATGGAATTTCGATGAAATGGTTGGAAATTGGGGAATTTACTTGAAAATGCATTTTTTAAAACAAAGATTTCTAATATTTTTTAATTCAGTAAATGAGATAGAAAGATAGTTTTTTTGCTAATTGTAAGATATTAATATGATATGTTACATTAAATTTCCATCCAATCGTCCCAACAGTCAAAAAGTAGTATGCTGCTCAGAACCAGAACCAGATTTGGAACTGTAAATTATAAGCTATTAGTTTCTCCTCTTGAACATGAAGAGAATGGTGACACGTGAGCACCTCTTCAATAAGAATGATGCGACATATATGATAAATACCAATTAAAACATAAATATTTCGAAATAAAGAAAAATAAAAAAAAATAAAGATCTCCAGTTAAAACTTTAATAACTCTTAAATCTTGTGTCTGACTGATTTGATTTGGATTTAGATCTAAAATATAGACATTAACTAAAGGAATTTCTTTAAACTATGTAAA
Source organism: Ottelia alismoides (assembly GCA_037367405.1). Lineage (NCBI taxonomy): Eukaryota > Viridiplantae > Streptophyta > Magnoliopsida > Alismatales > Hydrocharitaceae > Ottelia > Ottelia alismoides. The sequence goes on from JAZKJV010007631.1 coordinate 189,266, forward strand.
GTACTCTAACAACTCAACACATTAGCTAATAAATAAGTGAAAATTCAATAATATATGCAAATTTCGATGAAGGGTAGATGCGCTTATTTTTGTTGTTTCCCTGAAACGACATGTAATTTTGATGAAATTTCGCTGATATTTCATTGAAATGTTGGAAAAAGACATAAGGGAGCATTTCGATTTCGGTAACCTAAAGAAATGGAAATTTCAGAGAATTTCAGTGGAATTTCATTGAAATTTGAGGCCATGGTTTACAGGTTGTGGAGGATGCAGATGACCTTGATGTGCCTATTGCTCTTAGGAAGCATATGCGTACCTGTGCTACGTATCCTCTCTCTGCTCATGTTTCTTTGGAGCGTCTTTCAAAGGATTTCAGGAAATTAGTTGTGGGCCTGTCAGCCGTAGTAGTTCCACGAGCATACAAAGAGGCTATGCAAGAAAGTCAATGGTGCTTTATTGAGGAGGAGGAGATGGCCATGTTATAGTCCCATGAAGCCTTTGTTACTGCCTATATAGGGGCATCTGTGGTTGTATGCAAGTGGTTGTTCACAATGAAACATCGTGCAGATGGCAGTGCATCGCAACAAGGTGAGGTTTGTGGCTCGTGGGTTCACCCAGATGTATGGTGGTAGGCTATCATTATACCTTCTCTCCCTTGGCTCGTCATTCTATACTGCGGATCCTTCTCCTAGTTGTAGTGATACATGAGTGGTCCTTGTCTCATCTTGATGTGAATAATGCTTCTCTATGGTGACTTGCATGAGGAAGTCTACATGCAACAACAACCTGGGTTCACTGTTGAGTGGGAGTGTAAGAAGGTTTGCATACTCCATAAGGCCATCTATGGTCTTAAGAAAAGCTCCAGAGCATGGTTTCAGAAGATCTTGAACTTCATAGAGCAACATAGATTTGTAAGAGCGACTGCAAATCATTCACTATTTGTTCAGAGGACCTAGAGAGGTATAGTTGCTATAATGGTTTATATTGATGATATTATTGTTACATGGGATGATGTGCATGGTATCCATGCGGCTAAGGATTTCCTTGGATATTAGTTTATCACCAAGGGCCTTGACGATTTACGTTACTTCGTAGGACTTGAGTTTTCCAAGAACCACATGGGTCTCGTTATGAGCCAGGGGAAGTATGTTACTAATCTTCTCTCTAAGGCATGCATGACGGATTGCAAGCCTGTCACTACTCCCATAGGCATCATTGATGATGATTCAAAGGAAGTAGACAAGAGATGGTACACAGAGCTAATTGGGAAGCTCCTATATGTGACTATAACCAGACCATACATCTCTTTTGCAGCGAGCAAAGTTAGCTAGTTTATGGATGCGGTTCATATGATTCTGAGGTACCTGAAGTTCTCTCCTGGTACAAGATTGTTTTTAGTAGAGGGGCATCCCTCGTCATTATAGCATGTGCAGATGCAGATTATGCAGGATGTCCCAAGAACATGACATCTACATCATGTTTTACAGTGTTCATAGAGAACTCATTGTTGTCATGGAAGAGCATGAAGCAAACCGTGGTTGTCAGATCTAGTGCAGAGTTAGAATACAAAGCCATGGCACATGGGATTACTGAGATGGTGTGGGTCCATTCTGACTGACCTAGCTATGACATGCCTCATCTCATGCATCTATAATGCGACAACCACACTGCTCTTTTTTGCCAATAATCATGCCTTCCATGAAAGGACCAAGCATGTTGAGGTTTGACTGCCACTACACTTGTGACATGATTCGGAAGGGCTTTATTTCTACTTCCCACGTCAGCTCAGGGAAACATGCCACATATGTGTTTACCAAGGCCCTAGCTAGTGGGTTATAACAGAGCTGTTTTTCCAAGTTGAGCATGATTAGTATCTATGTTCCATCTTGTGGGGGGAGTGTTGAGAGATTATTATCTATTCCTATTTCATGTATTTCTTTTCTTTTTGTATCTATTATGCAATTTTCCCGAGACGAGTTCTCTCTATATTAAAGAACTCCAGGAATCCATCATAATGCAATTCGTTATTCGGTTTCCACATACATGAAGCACTAACTCCCTGGAATAAGTGAGCCTTCCTTGCGCTGGTCGTCACACTTTTGTATCTCAACAACTACAGAAATTTGACCCTTATCAACATTCAATTCCAAATCGTCTTGTAGTCGACGGTGCATCCTTCAGGATCACAAGCCACCACATCGAGGAGAGCTTTGTACACTTTTCGGACTGAAACTTACGATCAACCCAACACCGGTGATTATTGTTTTAAAAATTGAAAGGAGGAATGAGGTAATTTACTGAAATCGAGGCAAGTTGTAACCTTGAGACATTTGAGACATAAGCCTCATTTTTCCTAACTAAACGATACAATTGAATAAAAAATATTGTGCAATATCATGAAAGTTATGGTGTAATATGGATTTCCATGCATTAAAACCGATTAGAGGATTTTTAGTTTGATACTTCAATGTCAAATAAGAAGAAACTAGTTTGCTAATTCTAAATTAATTAGTAATAAATCACACACAAAATGATGATCAAAGATTCGAAGAATAAGACGATGTGGAGGGAAGTAACTGATCCAAATAAAGATTCAAAGTTTTAGGCAACGATCGATTTTATGGTTGTCGTGGCTTTGCAACCTTCACAATAGGTCAAAAATTGTGTATCCTTGCCATATGCAATGACAACTTTATATATTAGTGGTGTAGAAGCTGACAATTGGCTATATTGCTTGCCACCGCTAACAATAAGGTATTTGCTGAACAATGTAACCCTCTGCAGTTTGCCAGTAGCGCAATGGCTACTATCTTCATGGGTTAGCAAATCACTGGTCAAGCCGGTAAGATTCTAATGCAAGGAGATGAACAGAGGTGTACAACAACAATTTCATGAGGCAAAAACACAAACATGGACCATTTAGGATTTTTGAAATGACATGAAGCTAAAGAATGTAGCATCACAACAAGCTTGAAACAAAATTTGGTTCAAGGAAGAAGAAAGTTGGAACCAAGGTACAACGTGTCACCGCCTTAGGACCACCTTGGTCCCTCGAGATGCACCACTCACCCATTCTAGTTGAGGCACCCGCTTCAAGGTGATTTCCCTTTGCCGCGGGCATTTTGACTAGCTTTTTGGTCTCAATTTTTTTGACTAGCTTTTTCATATCATGCCAGTGAACTTGATTTAGAGAATGGCCTTCCACCCCATCCAACAACTCTGTCAACATGATAAGCTCCTCCACCCTATGATCCAACAAGTTATAACGCAACTCTGAAAAGAACGAGTAACCATCCCACTTCTCAACCATTGTAGAATCTGGATCATGCTCCAGAGCAATCAAATGGGGAACTTTTTAGCTAGATTCATGCTCAGTTCAATCACCATGCATGCTAAAATGGAAACTATTCCCATCTCCTAGAATTGGCTGCAACATCGCAAAGACCTTGTTCCAAAAAGTTGAAGGTAAGATTCCAGTATCCCTCATAGGGATGCAAACGGACGGATATAGATACATATATAGGTATTACCATATCCTTGTCAGTTTTTGAATACGAATACAGATGCGTATACATTTATTGACGGATATTAAAACTATCTTATCACATCCTTAAAAATAGATACAGATGTAAAATGGATACTGATCGTATACGAGTAATATTAGAAATACTCTATAGAATCGACTTAAATATATACGAATTGGATGAAAAACACATGATAAATTTACTAAATGTATCTGTATCATAAAAATTATACAATATATGGTAAAAGAAGGTATAGAATAAAAAGAAGGCATAGAAATATGTTATATAGGGGTAAAAATAAATCTATGACTATATTTATATACGAAAATGGATATACGTATACGGATATGGATGTTTACGGATATCAAAATGATATCCATATATGCATCCATTTTTTAACGGATACAGATGTCAAAATCTGTATAAAACGGACACAGTGATGGATCGGATACGGATATATTCGTAACCGTTTGCATCCCTAATCCCTCATGTCTGGGAAGGGAGAAGAAATCAGTGGATCTTCTGGATCAGCCCCCAAAGCAGGTCATCATTATCACCCCAAATACGGACTATCCACTTACAAAGAAGTGCTTTGTTTATTTCCTTCAAGCCAAGGACTCCAAGACCACCATCATCCTTAGGAAGTGTAATTGTCCTCCAACCCTCCAGTACTAGCCTAGTTGAGTCACCCCGATTTTCAGTAAAAGAATCACCTCATGATGGGCTCCAACCTTCCCCTAACACCAATCGATAACAACCTCGAAGAGAGGATAAGTAGGTGTTGTTGAGAGGACACACTTGAGCAACACCAGTCTACCTATCCTAAACATGAAGGAGGACTTCCACTCACCCAACCTTTTCATTAGCTTTTTAACCAAAGGCTACCAGATGGGAGCGCGGATCCTCTGCTGGCCAGCAGGGATCTGCTGTAAAGGGGGGGGGTGTCCGGGCCGCTCGATCGAGATCGAACGGTTCGCACGAAATCAGGGGTTTTGTGGGCCCTTAGCGTGCGAACCGCTCGATCTCGATCGAGCGGCCCGGACACCCTCCCCCCTTACAGCAGGTCCTCGCTGGCCAGCAGAGGACCCGCTCCCACCAGATGGAGGCCAAGGTAATGGATGGGTAGGGATGTACGAGGACATCAAGAAGCAGACAAGCGGAGTGGGATCTCTTCAGTCAAACCGAAAGCTACAAAGGTAGACTGACCCTATTGATCTTCAGCCCCGAGACAATACCAAACAAATTAAGCACCATCGAAAGGACTTTTTAGCTCTTTGCCCTACCTTCTCCAAGGAGTATTATATCATATGTGTATTGCAAAATAGGTATAGACATGTCCGCTCTTGATACAATCTTTGACGCCATAACTACACTATCCATTATTTGCCTATTAGGCAGAAAAACACTCTGTACGAAAACATTGAGTTGGCCTAATAATCCTGTTAATCTATTTGCATGCATCTTTGTAACAATGAAATAAACTGCACTCGAAATGCGGTGGGGCGATTGTCCTCCAACCTGACCACATTATTCTTCTTCGGTAGTAAGAAAAGGGAGGATTGATTCAATTGATCAAAACCATAGTTCCCTCTGGCGAACTTCGTCACCAATGCCATCACCCCCTCCACCATATCCCAAAACTCTCTAAATAGGGAAACCATTAGGCCAAAGACACCCATATGCATTCAGGTCTAAACTGCTTTCGATACTGCCCCAACCTCGAACTCCTTAACCAAGCCACCCGTCTCCTCTTCGGACACCTGAGTAACACCAAGGCTAAGCCACTTGGAGCCACTGGAAACCACATGCCTACTCGCCCGTCTGAAGTGATCTGTGACTGCTCTCTCCACTCTCGCCTTCCTGTGAAAAGCTTCCTCACCAACTATAATAGACCGAATCTGGTTCTTGAGGCGACGGTCGCTAGCCACTACATGAAGGAACTTCACATTAGCATATTTTTCCTAAAACTACTTCTGACAAGCTCTATGTCTCCACTCCACGTTCCTCTTCCTGTCTTCATTCTTAGTAATCTTCAGCAGAAACCTCACTAACTAACTTCGACTAGTCAAAATTCTGCTCTTCTTCCAGGGAATAAGACAAATTACCTCTTGTACTAGGTTCCTCCTCATCTCCCTCTCCTCCCTTATTCTTGAAGGCGATAAGCATATTCTAAGATTCTTCCAGATTCAAGGACATTTATGGTAGTCAAGTTGGAGATTGTCAGGCCCGCACATAAATTCGTCACTCTATCTCAAAATACAACGTTAAGTAACCATGATGAATATGAAGTGATGACGGTAGCCACAACTTACATCCATACACAAAGGCGAGTAATCCGATCATAGATAGAGGAAGCGACAAAATGGATGCTAGTTGAAGCTACTCCAATGCCGCAAAAGAAAGCATAAACCAATCAATCGGTGGTAGGGAAGAAGAATTTATCCCGGTATATTTGTCGTTGGATGCATCCATATTCTCTATCTTCAAATCCTCTAGCAATTCTGCAAAAAGCCCACAATACTATGTACCCCGTCCAACCCTATCCTTGGAATACGACATGACATTGAAGTATATCACAACAAAACATGCAAGTTCATGAAATATGGCTTGTATCTCCCAAATCTCCGCGCATAGATCAATATTCAAGGATACACCCCAGATAAACCATATTTGGATGAAACCATTAATGTGGCTCCGCTCCTACAGTTTAAGGCAAGCAAAATATAGCAAAACCAGAGTCAACTCCTCAAGGTAGCTAAACAACTCCCCATTCCACAAAAAGGTAGCTAAACAACTCCCCATTCCACTTTGTGGCGGAAGAAACTTGATACATTCAGTGGAAGTGGGGGGAGATGAGTTCCTTGGGGAGGGGGAGATAGCGAGGGCGGTCATGGATTATTTCAAGGGCATGAATAGATGCATCTCACATTGCGGTTCACGCTAGTTGGGGTTGTGGGTGAACCATGTCTTGGAACCTGGTGCAGAGGCTTTGACAAGGCGATTTGGAGTGTTGGTAGTTCAAGAGGTCGTTTTTTGGTTGAACCCGAACGACTGCCTCAGATCGGATGGCTTCTATGTGTTATTCTACATGGAATTCTGGGGTCTGATTGTGGATGAGGTATTGTAAATCGTGGCTGAGTTTGACGAGGAAAACTTTGATTTTGATTGGCTCAACCGCTCGTTTATTTTTCTACTCCCAGCTCGTTTATTTTTCTGCTCCCAAAGGAGGACATACCACCAAGAATTGCTGATTACATGCCTATTGCTTTATTCATTGCGATTTATCTTATTGTAGCCAAGGTATTAGCTAACCGTATGAGAGGGGTATTGAACAAGATCATCTCGCTGGTTCAGAGTGCCTTCTTACCTGTCTGACAACTTATGGATAGTGTTGTCTCAGCTTCAGAGATTGTAGTGGATTGGCATATGAGGAAAGTTTAGGGTATTCTATGTGGAAGGTGGACTTTTCCAAGGCATACGAATGCGTGGACTGGTGCTTCATCTGGGCCTCTCTACACAGTAGGGGGTTCCTCGACAGATGGATTTTGTGGATAAAGAGGTGTGACACGACCATGTCATGTGTGGTTCTTCTGAGTGGGCAGCTGAAGGGAGGTTTCTTCCAGCTTCAATGAGGTGTTTGCCAGGGCCGTTCATTGGCGCTTTTACTTTTTGTGCTTGTGACTGATGCTTTGATGACCATGGCAGATCGAACAATTTTCAGGGGGGGGTCTGTAGCGGTTACTCAAAGGATGACATCTCTATACCCATCCTCCATTACGCGAATGACACTACACTCTTTGCAGAAGGTGGCAATGAAAGTTGTAGTGGATTCTCAATGGTCTTGGACATCTTTGGAGCAGTGTCTGGATTGAGGCTGTACAAGGATAAGTTGGAGTTCGTTCCTTTTGGCTTTTTAGATGTGGAGATTGACTCATGCGCTAGTTGGTTGTGATCCTCATGTGGGGACGTGCCGTTGTGTTTCCTTGGCTTGCCTCTGGTGGCTAGCCAGATGCATGTCGCTGATTGGTTACCAGTGATTGAGAAGTTGTAGCAGAAGTTGGTTGGGTGGAAGTCTGTTTGCTTGTCTAGGGTGGTAAGTTGGTGATGCTGCACTTGGTTTTATCGACGATCCCTATCTTCTTTTTATCCTCTAGACTGGTGCCGGTGGGAGTGACGAAGATGTTAGAGACCATCATGAGGCATTTTTTTGTCGTTGTTTGGGCAGTCAAGTGGGTTTCCTCTGGTGGGTTGGAAGTCGTTGTCGTGCTCTAAGGATAGGGTCTTGGTGTGCGGAGTTTGGAGGAGATGAACAAGGCCTTGCTTGGTAGGTGAGTTGCACGTATTTGGGGGAATCGAGACAGTCTGGTTTGCAATCTTATTCGGAGGATATGGGCCTGGATTTGCATTCCCTGCTCATGATAATCTAGGTCTCGCTCCCCCGTTACTTTCAGAGGGCATCTTTAATGTGGCAAGGGAGATACACCCTTTTCTGAGGCCCGTGGTTGGGACAACATGGGTTTCCATTTCTGGAACTGATGATTGGAGTGAGGGAGGGGTTTTAACCGCAAGGTTCCCACGACTAATGGCGATGGTGGAGCATCCGAACTCCTCAGTGGTTGAGATTTGGAATGAGCACTCTTTCTTTGCACAGTTTCAATATGAGCTCTCAGGTCAACTTATGGAGGAGTTCCTGACTTTTGCTTGCAGAGCTCGATGAGGTGGTTGGGCCTATAGACGGACGAGACTGCTGGATCTGGCGCGATGGTTCATTTCTAGTTAGGAAGGCCTATAGGGCGATGGGGTGATCAACAATCTTTGACCTTGGAGGATGTGTAGCGGACTGCAGACGGATCCGGATCCCAACTCATGTGAAGGTCTTCTTGTGGATCTTCAAGGGGTAGATTGCTGACGAGGGACTGGTTGGCTCGTTTCATTCAATTGGCAGACTCGGTTTGCCTCAGGTGCCTAGAGATTGTGGAGGATGTCAATCATCTTTTCTTTACATGTGGTAGCTCTGTTGTTGTTTGGATCTGCTTTAGGAATTAGGCGGTGAATACTGATAGTGCCTCTAGCTTCTGGCGTTCCATTGGGGCGGATTGGAACGACACGGAGAAGGGGAGATCAAGGTGTATGGCAGTCATCTGGGCACTTTGGCTGGCTCAAAATGGGGTGATATTTTGCCAGGATCGTTACTACGCCGAGGATGTTGTGGCACATGCTAATGCGATGGCTGAAAGTTGGACAATGTAAATTATATCTTCTTTACTTGTAATAAGTGTGTAATAAATTTTGATGATAAATGGTGAAGTTTTTGGACATTCACCTATATGGTGCATACCCCTTTTTCTTTAAAAAACTCCCCATTCCAAGCCACAACAATCCCTCTAGAGCAACCATTCACCAAGACGGTCCTGAACTCAGATAGCCAAAGCTGCCATTCACCAAGACATCCCTGAACTTGGACATGCTATGACCTAAGGTCGGTCACCATTTAACAAAATCCCAACACTCAATCTTTGACTCCCACAAACATATGACGCTCGTCTGCAATGATGCCATAGTGGGCCCCCAACCACCGTTCTCTTTTCTAGTTGGCCTAAGCCCTTCAAGTTCCATGATACAATCTTCGTTAGGAAACCAAAGGAGTAACCCCCACCATCTATATTTAGTGCAACTCACTACCTTCCTCTCAAACTGTGTATCCATTGCTTGACTCCTTTTCATCGAAGTCATGTGCCCTTCACTATCGGGACTTGCATTTCCTCTCCAGTTACCAACTGATCCCTAAGGGGTTGCGAGCAATCGGGGTATCATTGTGCAAATCACCTCCCCCAACTCATCAGATACTAACGGGAGCGGGGGGGGGGGGGGCTTCTCCTCCTTTTTTGTGTCCAAGCTAATCTGCATCATACCTCCTTTTTTCTTGAATAAACTAACGTGTCATGCTGAGAGACAATTGCCTCCTTAAGCTGATAGGTTGTTACTTTCCCCTGTGCCAAGGAAATCTTCCTCGTAAGGGAAGATGGGCAAATCCCAACTATGAGAGAAGCACCTCCTTTCGAAGCAGGATGATGAGCCATGCCGCCTTCCTCTACATAAATAGTATTCACGATCTTCAATAGAGCTTTGGTGTCCAAGACTTAAAATTAGCACGATCGTCGCTAGCTTAGTCTCATGGGAACATTGATCGAGAGACCAGTAGACACGAGTCAACTCAATCCAGGTTAGCAAGAATTGCTTGGCCAACAGAGCCAGACGCGAGAACATTCGACTAAATATTTGGGGGGGGGGTCCGATAATAATGAGCATTACCTATTCGATGAAGATGCCAAACGAGGTGACCACTTAAGTATCACCTTGACGAAGCACAATTGGAAAGGATCCTTTTGTAACTCAAAGTTCTTCCCGACGATCTTGCTCCCACGATTCGATGAAGATCCTCCATTGATCGCCACAATTTCCTCCTGAATCTTCTCCCTCGATCGCACGTGGAAGAGATTTACTACATCCTCTCCTAATAACTTCTCGCTTGTGAATACACATGGGAGGGGGTCCATTGCCTCAGAGACCATCGCGAGTCGTCTCCGAGCTACCACTCCACATCAATCGATGGCACTGATCTTCCCAGCTCCAACGACATCGTGAGATGCTTAGACATGGCTTGCCCTTCGACATAGACAATCATTCCCATACCATCCCCTGATCTCAAATTGGAACTTACAACAATAGTCACATATTCATCATTGATCATCACTTTTTGCATCATCTTGAGACTGACATCGGAGGGGAACCTTCGATAGTCGAGGCCTCCAGCGGCCCTCCTCCTATAGGGCACCATCAGACTTAGCCTACGCCACCTAATATGTGATGTGAATTCCCCATACCCGAAAGAAATCATCCCATCCGTGCCTTTGGATGAGAGCCCCCGGGGATACAACGTGCGAGGCCATCTTTGCTAGCCCTCCCCAATCACTCTTTGACGAATGGTAATTCTTCTTTTGAATTCTCTCCTATAATGATGCCTTTAACCTCCTTGGATGCTGCTCAGGCCCCTAATACAAGATTTTCCAGCAACTTCTGGAGGTCGTCGACATCTGAGGATGCCTTGAGCTATATTCCTCGGATTGAACATTCATGCTTGCAACGCCCATCCCGATTACATCGAGAGCATATTGCCTTCGCCAACCTACAGGCCTTGGCAAAGTGCTCGGGATTTCTACACTAATATCATCGAATCTCCTTTATCAAGAACCTCAGCACCCTTGACTTTCTCTACTCAGGAGACGTCTAATCCTCATCATTTAGGGAGTTCACCATCGAGACATCGACCATGTCTGCATCGGCAACAACTACGTCCGGATCCCCAATCCACGATTTCCTTGCCTCTCTCTCTCTCCGGTCACCCACCGCGGTGAAGTTGCTCTCTAACTTTTTCTCCATACTCCTTCTCTACAAAAAAATAAATTTCTTGATGAAATTGTTTTATAGACGAGACAAGAGATGGGATAAATAAGAATCTTGATCCTAAATAGAGGCTTTATGGTAATGGTTTGCATGAAGTAATAACAAGATGGAGTATATGGAATATAAGCTCAATGACAAGAGTAGTGTTGCCGAAGTCGGTATTAATACTTGATATTCGGGAGAATATTAGGAATATTCAGTTATGTTTTTTTTAATATTTTTAAATATAAAAATTATGTCTAATATATACATTCATAGACACACACACATTTGGTCTCAATCATGACAAAAAAATATGGTCTCAATCAATAAAAGTCCAACATAAAAGTACCAATTAACAAATTACATATATGGAGCTTTAACATTTGTGGTGATACCAGGATAAACAAGTACCTTTAAAAAATTTATCCGTCTGTTACAATAGTCGGTCGAATATTTGGCTGAATACTCGAATATTCAGGGTAGACCAGATATTGATCGAATAGTAATATTCTATTCATCCCCTCTCGAATAAGAATATTCTATCCTTTCCACTGAATATTGCAACAGTGACCTAGATATGTGACAAAAGTAGTCCTTGGGATGCATTTAATCCCGAAGAAGGATGCTTTAGATACTTAAGCTCGATCCTTTATAGAGATGGAAAAATTGAAAAAGATTTCACTTATAGAATCAATGCAGGGTGGATAAGTTGGAGAGAAGGTTCTTTGTTTTTTGGCAATAAAAATATACATTTGAAACACAAAAGGAAAAAAAACTACAAAGCTGTAGATTGCGTACGACATGTAAAGACTGTCGAGATTAAGATGCTTTCATGGACGTATGACCATACAAATAATGATTGCATTTTCAAGGAAAATATCAAACAAAAGGTTGACACAAAATGAGAAAAAGTCCACTAAGGTAGTTGTGTTGGGAAAAAGGTTTGGTTGTTATTCTCCCTTGTAAGAAATTGTTTAATAGTCTATATTGTCCTTATACTTTTGTCAATTTCATGGAAGTACGAGGTTTACTATCCTAGAGGGAGGAGGAGAGAGGAGGGGAGAGAGTGGAGCTCGAGGAGTGAGGAGAGGGGATAACGAGGCTCGAGGAGCTGGGAGAGGAGAGAGCGAGGCTCGGGGAGCGAGGATCGTGGGCTCCTTGGGGTTTCAAGGACCATCAACACCACAATGAGGGAGAGTGAGGCATGTGTCTGGGGGAGTGGCTGGAGGACACCGTGCTGTGGGCTCGTGAGAAGCACACCAGAGCTCTGGGACTTGATCGATGGCGAAGTTAGGGTGCAGTGAAGGCTCCTTGGTGTTTCCGTTGTGGAGCGTTGGACTATCTTTCGAAGACTTGCCTCGCTCCGGAACCCCTATGTTTCTGCTATGCTGCTCCAAGTCATCGGAGGAACTACTGCAAGGCGGGGAGGTTTGAGGAGGCAAAAGCGGTGCCATCGCCTCCTCACACGGAGTTGATGGATGTTCATTTACCGGAAAACCTGATGCAACTCGTTTCTGCTGTGGCTATAGAGGCGTCACGGGAGCGATACTTGGAAGGTTTTGTCTTCAGAGAATTGGAGGAGGATGTGCTTCTGGAGGTCAAAGATGGGATTAGGCTTGCTAGGGTCGTTGGGGCTTCTGTAGACTGCATCCATGCTTCGGGTAGATTGCTGTGTATGTGGGGTCTCTCGGCCAAGGGGGCGAAGGTTGTTGTTGGTGGGGCTTTTGAGAGGGCCCTACCCCCGACGATGAGATGCCGGACCATGTGGAGAAGGCCACAGTCGTCTGATGGGGCACCCGGAGTTTCGTGTGCTTCCTGGAAGGCGAATATCCTTAGAGCCCCCTTTTGATGCAGAAATCATGATACCATTCATGACACGGTAAGGTTCGTCAGCGAACTCGATGAGATTTGCTCCTCCGGATTGGATCCGAGTGAGGAGCCCCAGATTGTGGTCAAGATCTTTGGGTCCAAACCCCGATTCCCATGAGGACCATCGTCTGGCTTGAATCTTGGTATCTAGGTGATCGTACTGGGGGAAGGACCACCCAGTGGTGTTCCGTTGCTGGTGGCGGAGCAACCGGTGGTGGGGTCTATTGCGGCGAAGGCGACTGTTGAGATGCCCCCGGATCCAACCTTTGTTTGGTTGGCGGGTGACACCTCGTACTCCGAGGTGGATCGCGGTGGTCTGACAACTTCTACCACTTCGATTGTGCCTGGGATCACCAAGGGAGTTGAAGGGGTGCTCCTGTTTTCAGATCCCCCCTGTCCAAGTGGGTCTCGGGGACTCATTAGCTTCTGGGTTTTTGCTATCCACTTGCGGGGATCCTGGTATCCCTTTGTGCCCCGATAGGTCTGGTGATTTGTTTTGTTCCGGATCCCAACTTGACCTGCTTGGTACCCATTGCCATTGGGTTCGAGGTTTCTGAGTTCGAGGAGTTCTTTGACCCGATGGAGGGTCTGGTCAGTTCTGACGTTGCCGTGGATGACCTGCTGCTGTTGGGATCGCGTGAGCTGATGGCGTCAGTTGTTTGTGGTTCGGATGGAGGCGATGCTCCCCCTGCCATCCGGTTGGAAACCATAGAGGGGGTGGGTTTGCCCAGTCTTCCTGTTCCTGGTCTGGTGGAGCTGATGGGTACCTCCAGGGGCGACGAAGGCTCGGATCCTCTACGACGACGCTTGTGTTGGGTAGGGATGGTGACCATCAATGACAGGCTGGATGGAGCGATCGCCACTCCTCGAGTTGGATGCTCGGGGACTCATTAGCTTCTGGGTTTTTGCTATCTGCTTGCGGGGATCCTGGTATCCCTTTGTGCCCCGATAGGTCTGGTGATTTGTTTGGTTCCGGATCCCAACTTGATCCGCTTGGTACCCATTGCCATTGGGTTCGAGGTTTCTGAGTTCGAAGAGTTCTTTGACCCGATGGAGGGTCTGGTCAGTTCTGACGTTGCCGTGGATGACCTGCTGCTGTTGGGATCGCGTGAGCTGATGGCGTCAGTTGTTTGTGGTTCGGATGGAGGCGATGCTCCCCCTGCCATCCGGTTGGAAACCATAGAGGGGGTGGGTTTGCCCAGTCTTCCTGTTCCTGGTCTGGTGGAGCTGATGGGTACCTCCAGGGGCGACGAAGGCTCGGATCCTCTACGGCGGCGCTTGTGTTGGGTAGGGATGGTGACCATCAATGACAGGCTGGATGGAGCGATCGCCACTCCTCGAGTTGGATGCTTGGGGACGACCCTCAGAGTAGTGTGAAGTTTCAGGGAGGTGCTTCCACGATGAGATTGGTTCCACAACACGGCAATGTGTGCGGTGGGGTTGAGCGGTTTAGATCCGAGAAGAGATTTCTGGGGCCTCGGAGCAGTCCGTCCTCAATGGGGGGGGGGGAGCAGCAACTGAGGTCCCTCTCCAGGAAAAGGTAGTGTGCAGATGCGTTGTAGTGGGAGACACGAGGGTTAGAAGTTGTGAGTGAAGAGGTGACCACATGTGTGTGATGCAGTGATCGTGGCCAGGGATCTGGTCGCGCAAGATGATCTGATTCCAACAGTGATGAAGGATGACAAGGATCAGGGTGCCCCTTCGAAAGGTGCGAGGCCTTATCCCGAGGCGGACCATGCTTCAGTGGCTGGAAAGGATTCCGGATATCAATCGCACAACTGATTGGTGTTCTGCTAGCAGGACCTGTCCCCATGGGTTCCCAATGAGATTGCTCTCGTGGAATGTCCTGGGTTTGGGTCAATCAGACAAGCATTTGGCCATCAGTGCTATGTTGTTGGAGTGGCAGATTGACGTGGCTTGTCTGCAGGAGACCAAGGTTGATTCGTGGGACAATTTGAGATGGGACTCTGTCTCGAGTCCCAGTCTCACATAGTTCTGTGCGATGCTAGCTGTGGGTAGTGCTGGGGGAATCATGGTTGCATGGAATGAGAGCTTGTTTGACCTGGTAGAGGTCAGTTTGGTGCACCCGGTCACTGTGCTCATTCGCGATAAGGTTGATAGATCGCTTTGTGCCATCTCTTCGTTGTATGGTGTCTCGGGTGGTTCGTCGCATGACGCCACTTGGGATGAGCTGAGGTTCATCAGGGAACATTTTGGTGATGTGGCATGGGTGGTTGGAGGTATTTTCAATGTCACGTTATTTGAGGATGACATGCTTGGAGGGAGGGGTGGGCGTGATCTTGGTTCAAGCCCATTTGTGGAGGTGGTCGCAGATCTTTCTTTAGAGGTAGTTGATGCTACAGACTGCAGGTATACATGAAGGAGCTCATCATCTAGATCTCGTATTGATAGGTTCATACTGTCGGTTAAGGCACTGGAAATGTTCGGTCTGGCGGCTGTCACATCTCTTCCTAGGTCGAGATTTGACCACACGCCTATATGTCTGGACACGTGCTCTGGCAGGGGGACCTCGTTCTACTTCAAGTTTGAGAGAAGTTGGATGTTGGAGGAAGGCTTCAGGGAGCTTGTTTCTTCCTTTTGGAGGAGTTTGGTGTTTGAGGGGTCGATGATGGTCTTCACAGCCAAATTGGCGGTTCTGCACCAAAGGTTAGTGTTGTTTAGGAAGGATTCTAAGGCCGAGCGGGGCCTTAGAAGAGTGTGGGCCTAGCAGGATATTACAAGATTGGACTTGCTGGAGGATGTTAGGGATTTGGATCAGATGAGATCCTCAACTATAGTGTGGTGCAAAAAAGTGTTGGATGAGGAAGATAGGATGAGGGAGATTGAGTGGAGGCAAAGGTTGAGAATGAAATGGCTAAAAGAGGGTGATGCAAATACCAGGTTTTTCCATGCTGTGGCGAATGGCAGAAGAAGACGCAACCTCCTCCATTCAATTGAGGTCAAGGGGGTGGTGTCTCGCGATGAGGTTGATGTCGCGAGGGCAGTCACGAGGTACTTCAAATCCATGAGCAGACGGGTTCCTCAGTGTGGGTATAGGTGGATGAGGCTTGGGGGCAACTGCATTCAGGATGGTGATGCGATTGCTTCGACGAGATCGTTAAGCATGGAGGAGATTCAAGATGCCTTATTTTCTCTCAACCCAGATGGGTGTCCTGGTCCAGATGGTTTTTTGATCTTTTACAAAGAATTTTGGGATCTCATTGCTGAGGATCTGATGGGGCCATGGGGGTGGTAGCAATCTAGCAGATTTCATGAAAGACAACAAGGGTTTCGAGAGGCTCTATGGCTATGCGTCAGATATGTTGTACTTAGGATATACTTCATCCTAAGTATAGGTAGGATGAGTGCATCCGGAATATTCATCATTTATTCTCTCACTTCGATGGTGCCTCCAAAGAAGGATGATGCCTCCAAAGTTGTCCTTCATCGTCTTGCTCCCTAAGAAGGATGGGCCCTCCAAAGTTGAGGATTGTCATCCCATTGCCCTCTCGAACGTGGTTTACCTGATTCTGGCTAAGTCACTTGCTAATCAATTGAAGAAGGTGCTGAACAAGATTGTCGCCCCGGCTCAGAGTGCCTTCCTCTTGGGTAGGCAGTTGTCAGATAGTGTGGTGCTGGCATCAGAGATTGTGGTAGATTGACACAGGTGCAAGACTAAAGTTGCTCTTTGGAAGGTCGATTTCTCCAAGACTTATGATTGTGTGGATTGATGCTTCATTTGGGCATCGATGCACATGCATGGCTTTCCTACTATATGGATATTGTGGATGAAGAGGTGTATCACTATTATGTCTTGTGCGGTGTTGGTGAACATGCAACTGAAGGGTGGTTTCTTTCAATCACACATGGTTGTTCGTCAGGGGTGTCCTCTTGCTCCATTGCTCTTTGTGCTCATTGCAGAGATGCGCTGACAGTCATGGTGGATCATGTGGTTTTTGGTGGTTTTTTTAGGGGCTACTCGAAGGAGGAGATTTCTATACCTGTCATCGAATACGCGGACATCATGATCATCTTTGTGGAAGGGGACCCTTTGGGTTGCAGAGGAGTGTCAGCGGTTCTGGACTTGTTCGGGATGGTGTTGGAGTTGAGGATTAACAAGGGAAATCGGAGTTCATCCCTTTTTGGATGTCGGAGGAGGAGGTTGCGATTTGTGAGGGCTGGCTACAATCGCCTCGGGCAAATTGCCCATTCGGTATCTTGGTAGTCCTTTGGTGGCAGGGAAGATGAAGGTGACTGACCGAGGTCCTGTGATTGAGAAGGTGGAGCATATATTAGTAGGTTGGAAGGTCGCTTGCTTATCCAGCGTTGGAAGTCTGGTTCTGCTGAAGTTGGTCCTCCATGCCATACCGATCTTTTTTCTCTCCTCGAAGCTACTCCCGGTTGGGGTGAGGAAGATGCCCGAGGGTATCGTGCGTAAGTTCTTTTGGGTTGCCTCGAGGAAGGCGGGTGGTGTAGCTCTGGTTAACTGGAAGACGGTGGCCTGTCCCAAGGAGGATGGGGGTCTTGATGTTTGAAGTCTTGAGGAGCTGAACAAGGCTCTTCTTTGAAGATGGATTGCCCGCATTTGGGGAGATTGCGATATCTTGGTGTGCACCTTCCTCCGCAGGATCTACAGGGTGGGAATCACCTTTCGGAGCTCTGAGGATCTGGGCCTGGCGCCATCTTTCTTCTGGCGGGGAATCTGCGATCTGGCGTAGGAGATACGCCCGTCCCTCAGTCTGATTATGGGTGATGGATGGAGCTTTTGTTTTTGGTTGGATGACTGGTTTGAAGGAGGTGCGCTGGGTGAATGCTTCCTCAGGCTTATGACCCTCTCTACAAATCTAGGTGCTCTTGTGCATGAGGTGTGGGATGACCACGACCTCTTCCCATCTCTTCCGCTCTGACCTGTTCGACCAGGGCAGAGGAATTGCTGATGTTGCTTGAGACCCTGGAGGATGTGGCTGGTTCCACAAAGGGAAGAGATTGCTGGTGCTGGCAAGATGGGAGGTTCAAGGTTGGGAAAGCATACAAGGTGTTGAAGGGGCCGTGGACCTATGATCGTGGTGGCTCGGGGGCATGCTGTAGAAGGTGGTGGACCTGGAAAGTGCCGATACGAGTAAAGGTCTTTCTGTGGCTGTGCAGAAGAGGTAGATTGATGACGGAGGTCTTGGTAGAGGGATTCTTTGTGAATGTCAACTCATCTTGTTCGCAGTGGCAGGCAGGGGTGGAAGATGCGGATCACCTATTCTTCAGGTGCATGAGCTCGGTGGAGGCATGATCCCTCTTTGGGGATCAATGTTCTGTGTGATAGTATGGAGGGCTTTTGGGAATCCATTGCAGAATACTGGAGGGGCTCGGAAAAAGAGCGGTCTGGATGCTTGGCGGTTCATTGGGCAATTTGGAATGCCAGTTATGAGGTTATATTCAGAGGGGACAGAATGTATGGTGAGAATGTGGTGGCGCATGCCAAAGTGCTTGCTGATAGTTGGGTGATGTAATCTCTTTCGTTGGTGGTGCCGCCTATATACAACCTGTAACCATGTTAGGCAATAAACGATGAAGTTTTTGGGCACACACCTATACGCTGGAGGCTCTTTTTTTCTTTCAAAAAAAATTTCGTCAAAGTACTATTTTCCTTGTTGACCATTCCCTTATCTATTTTTTCTTCAGTATTGATTATTAAATTCATAGTACTTAATTATGTTTTGTTGTTGTGTACTAATTATTTCTTTCACGTTATAGGATCTTCGATCTCAGTTAAAGGAACTGATCCCAGAACAGCAGGTTTGCTTTTTCACTCTTTCATATGCAATTGTACTTTAAACTGTAAAAGCTTGAAGAGTAGTTGCTGTCAGATTCAATATGAGTTGCTGTCTTTTTCTTCTACTAAATATTTTTAGCAAGATTTTGGGTGGTTCATTGAAGTAAACCATGTAAAGTCCTTGTTCTCAAGTACAGACTGTAGTTGCCATCTTTGGTTTCTTCTGCTGTTTCGCCAAGATGTGGGACTCATCTTACCCCATCACTTCTACTATTTTTCATGACTCTTTCTGTAGTTGCCATCTTCGCAAATACAGGCAGTAATGGACCCCTTTGATGTACATTAGGCTGAACATTTCCATCTTTGTTTTCTTTTGCTGTTTTGCCGTGATGTGGGACTGATCTTGATTCTTACCTCGTCACTTTATTTATAGGCTGGTTTGCAAGCATCATTCATTCCTGCCCTGTTTTGGAAGATGATGAATATATCTATCTGTAGCTTGCTAAAAAATAGTAAAAATGGCGAAGCTTTCTCCCACTATAAGTAGGGCCGGCTACATTGATTCTTGCTCAAATCCATGATGAAAGATTCGACTATTTTTTACGCTGGCTGTCGACTACCTAACACAACCCCCACAAGCGGGCTTTGAACCCTGATCTTTTGTTTTTTTGGATATAAATCCGAGATTGACCCAAGATAGATCTGAATGGAGGCGACGAATCCATGTAGCTGACCCTACTTAATTGTGGGAAAAGGCTTTGTTGTTGTTGTTGTTGTGATATTGACTCAGTATTTAGAAGTTGAACTCGCTTTGGCAATCTTTCAAGGGTTGCTAAAAAATAATACTGTAAAAAATATGATTTTATTGATTTTGATATTGACTCCGAATTTAGAAGTTGAGCTCACTTCGATGGCAATCTTTCAAGGGTTTATATACTTGGTACTTAGTTTGGAGATGAACTTGTGTCAAGTTTTGGACAGTCTTCTGGATGCTATACATTTGATGCATGTAGTTAATTTTTTTTAGAAAAAGTCTTGCTTTTTCAGGAGTTTGTGTCTTCATTTATTTCTTTGCCGCCCTCTACCTCGTATCTCTTTTGTAGACTGCTGTGCTAAGTTATCCTGGTCTATTGCAGGAACGCCTCAAGAAGTTGAAATCTGAATATGGTAAAGTTCAACTGGGGAATATCACTGTTGATATGGTACTTATTTCTCTGGAACTAAGTTATATTGGTTTTCCTTTCTGAAAAACAGGAAAAGATCGAAAGGATACCTTCATTTAGAATTGTTATGTGATTGAATTGCATTTATAGATGCTCTCTTCTGCGAGATTCTGTCTGGTGTTTGTTAATCTAATTGTTCATTATTTAAAAGGTACTTGGAGGAATGAGAGGAATGACTGCATTATGGTGGGAGCCGTCATTGGTTGACCCAGATGAGGTAATTTTATATTTCATATAGACATCAGTTGTTTTGTTTTCACTTTGCTGATCAATTTTTGTCTCCTGTGTCGAGTTTTTTTCCTAAAACATTTTTAATGGCTAACAATTTTTATTGTTTATTTGTCTCCTGTTCCTCAGGGTATTCGTTTTAGAGGTCTTTCAATTCCTGAATGCCAGAAAGCTCTTCCTACTGCATCAGAGGGAGGAGAGCCCTTGGCTGAAGGCCTTTTATGGCTTCTCTTGACTGGAAAGGTAATTGATTATTCGACCTCTCAGGGTGTTATTAATAGGAAAAATTTTGGACATGCCTAACACCTAAACCGTATGCCATTTATGGGAGAAATATAGATCTTAATAATTCACATTGTGATTCAATAAAGCATAAGCAACAAATGATTACTACAATATGGAATATGGAATATTACTTGAAATCGATGGACTCTATAGGGGTGCTGTACCCGTTTTGCTGGATACTCATCTGAATTTGTAATTATGTTCAAATAATCATTTTCAATTCAAATGGCCATTTGAATTTGCTTTTGAAAAATTAGCACTTGGAAACAATGGTGGAACTTGGAAGGCTTTTTGGTTATGATGCGAATGTGAACTATTGAGGGAATTTTTACTATTTTAGGTACATCGAGAAGTCCGAAAAGTGAAGTAAAGACATTCATTCAGAGGACAGTAATTTAAGATGATCTTTTATATGAAATTGAGACAAACAATTGATTGATCGCTTGCTGTCATTGGAAAAGTAAGCATTGGTGTGTATCTCTTATTGCAGGATGTCCCTTCACATGCCTGGTGGCACTACAAATTAGTGCTTTTAGTTAATAACATGATATTAAAACATTTTGACATTTTGGTGGATCAGCTGACCCATGTATAGGTCTTCACGTGCAAAGCTGCCCACTTATGGACTAACTGTTATGTGATTTTTTTGGAAAGTGTGGTTTTGATGCAAACCACACTTCTATATATAGGATTTATGTTGCTATGACATACTCTCCCACTAAGGGAGATGTTAAGAGGGCACTTTATGCTATTACTATGTTACTTCTAATTAGTTTCCTTTCAGTATTCAATTTTTGAGGGCATCCTATTTCAAGTGATGCATTGCAAGCTAATTTGTGAACTAGAGCATACACAATTTTCTTATTTCTGGCATTTTGTTTTATATAATGGTGAATTTAGGTTCCAAGTGAGGAGCAGGTCAAGGCATTATCTGAAGAATTACAGAACCGTTCCACCATTCCAGGTTGCTTGAGTATTGATATCTTGTAGATATGCTATAAATGGGTTGCCATTTATTTTAACATGTCGGGAATTAGGATCATGCGATGATCTAAAGCAATGGAAAAATAAACTCCAGAATGCTTATCTGTTGCACGCGACAGAAGATAGACTGCATTCCCAATTAGTTTCTATTTGTATGTCCTGGTTAATGTGGAGTGAATACACAAGTAACATGTCGATGCAACCAATAGATGTATAATATGATTCACAAAAGCATTTAAAATATTAAAAAGATTGGAATATGTTATTCTGCTGGCGTTGACATGTGAGTACATTTTCGTTGTAGTTCTAAGGTATCATAAAGATTATACGTATCAATCTCATTTACAATGTCTCTGTTTCCATTCTAACTCTGTCGAGGTTCTGATCAAGTTTTTGATTGTCATTAACGTTGAACATTTCACCACATTTTGAAATTGTTCATCTGTAGCATTTGCCTGATACTGAACTATCAAAAAAGCTTGAGGGAAAACTCAAAATCAACTGCAGAGATATTTAGCTTCTTCCTTTCCCCAAAATATGTAACTAGCTTACGTACTAGGCCATTAGGTTTTAGGTGATAAGGTATCAATGAAGTATAAATATCACATACATTAAATTGTGAATTAAAGATACACTTGCTTTCTGTTGGGAAAAATGAACGAGATGTTTATTCCATTAGCCCTAGGCTCTCTTATATAGGAGAGTAGCCTATGGGTAAATTACATGAAGCATACAGCTGGAAATAAAAATAACAGAGAGATACAAAGGAAACCAATATATATGTTAACACTCCCCCTCAAGATGGAGCATAGATATTAATCATGCTCAGCTTGGACGCACACTTCTGGAATGGGCCTCGTAGTAATGCCTTGGTGAATATATCAGCAGTTTGATTTTCTGAAGTAACATGAGATGTAGCAATGAATCCCTTCTGAATGGGATATTTACACCCATAACCCTGAGTAATTCCATAATTACCCCAGAAACCTTCTATAATAACGAATTACATTCAAGACCTTGAACATAGCCCCGGGTTAATTGCCATCCAATTTTCCGTCAACTATGACGGTGTCTGTTAAGAATTTTTCATTTCACACCCAAATTTCTCTTTATTTATGAATGACTCCTCCCCTTCTTCCCCAACCTCCGACTCCGACCATAGAACTCCATCCCTCCGTCGTCGTCCTCTCACCGAAAGTCCGACCCCATTTTCTCTTGCTCCGGATCCAGTTCAATCCAACGAGAGCTGGGCGGTCTCAGTTTTGGTACGCGAGGCAAAGCCAAGATGGCTGCTCCTTCGCAGGGCGATTGTGCAGAGGAAGAAGACTGCTTCTGAGAAATCGAATATTTCAGATGTTCAATGGCAATGCAGCTTCCCCCTCGATATCAAGCATTGTCTTCACAGATAGCCCAAATCAGAAGATCTCGAAGTAAGATTGAAACTCTGAATGCGAACAGAGGAGAAGCAGGAGGAGCTGGGCGGCGGCCTCGAGGAGTTGGAGCAGTCTACGCAGCGGCACCATCCTCCTGCAAACACCTCCCCCCTCCACCCGCACCACCGCCTGGCCCCCCTCCCCCGCGACACCATCCGCCCGCACCCCCCGGCAACCTTCTTCTCGATTGCCATTCCTTACCCCCCGCCCCGCCTTCCTCTCCGTCACCTACGACACCCCGCACCACCGCATGGCCCTCCTCCCCCGCGGCACCATCCGCCCGCAAACCCCCCCGCACCACCGCCTGGCCCCCCTCCCCCGCGACACCATCCGCCCGTACCCCCAACAACTTTCTTCTCGATCACCATTCCCCACCCCCGCCCCGCCTTCCTCTCCGTCACCTGCAACACCCCACCCCGCACCACCGCTTGGCCCCCTCCCCCGCGGCACCATCCGCCCGCAAACCCCCTCGTACCACCGCCTGGCCCCCCTCCCTTTTGACACCATCCGCCCGCACCCCTCGGCAACCTTCTTCTCGATCGCCATTCCCCACCCCCACCCCGCCTTCCTCTTCGTCACCTGCGACACCCTCCTCCCCCTCCCTCCCCCCCCCCCACCCCCGCCCTTGGTCCCCCAGCAAGCTTCTCCAGGTCGTCATCCCCCGCAAGCTTTTTTTTATTTATTTTTAACCGTTGGATGGATACTAGGTTAGATTAACTTTATGGTTTGGTTAGGATTGACGGTTAAAACTAACGGAAGGTTATAGATGTGAAGCGGAGTAATTACTCGAGGTTTCTCATGTAATTCAGGGTTATCTTGGGTATCTGGGGTAATTATGGAATTACTCAGGGTTATGGGTGTAAATATCCCCTTCTGAATCATGTCACGTATGAAGTGACAGTCAACCTCAATGTGCTTGGTCCGTTCATGGAATGCTGGATTGTTTGCAATGAACAAGGCTGCCTGATTGTCACATTCTAAGTTCATAGGAAGTGGCACATCTATACATAGATCCGTAAGCACAGCCTTTACCCACATTATCTCTGTGCTAGCCTGGGCCATAGCTCTTTATTCAGATTCAGCACTAGATCTGGCTACCACCGTCTGTTTCTTGCTCCTCCATGAGATTAGAGAATTTCCAACGTAGACTGTAAACCCCGAGGTGGACTTCCTGTCCTTGGGACAACCTGCATAGTCTGCATCCGCACATGCTGAGATAGAAATTCCCTTGCCCTTCTTGAATAGCAAACCTGCACCTGGAGATGATTTGAGGTATCTGAGTATCATATGTATGGCATCCATATGAACCTGACGTGGTTGCTCCATGAACTGGCTCACGCGACTCACTGCAAAGGATATATCGGGCCTAGTGATCGTGACATACAACAGTTTGCCTACCAGTTCTCTGTATCTTCTCTTGTCCACCTCCTCTGTGTCATCATCATATAGCTTCATGCTGGAGTCCATTGGTGTTGTAGCAGGCCGATACCCAAGCATACATGTTTCACTCAACAGGTCCGTAACATATTTTCTCTGTGACATTACTAACCCATACGGATTTCTAGCAAATTCCAGCCCCAGAAAATATTTAAAGACTCCAAGATCCTTAGTGACAAATTCGCTACCCAGCTTCTCTTTCGTCTGCTTTATGCCTTGCTCATCATCTCCTGTAATCAAGATGTCATCTTCTAAACCATAATTGCAATAATACCTCTTGAAGTCTTCTGTACAAACAAGGAATGATCAGCATTAGAGCGTTTGTATCCCTGTTTTTCAAAGAGGTCTGACAGCTTCTGAAACCATGCTCTGGGGCTCTGCTTAAGGCCATAGATAACCTTATGAAGTCTGCACACCTTGGAACACTCCCCCTCAACAGCAAAACCGGGTGGCTGTTGCATGTAGACTTCCTCCTGTAGATCTCCATATAAGAACACATTCTTCACATCCAACTGATATAGCGGCCACTCTCGAGTAACCGCGACTGACAGCAAGATCCGTAGGGTAGAATGGCGGCTACTGGCGAGAACGTATCAAGGTAAGCCACCCCGCATGTCTGTGTAAAGCCACGTGCAACAAGGCAGGCCTTGTATCTGTCAATACTGCCATCTGCATTTTGCTTTACTGTAAATACCCACTTGCAGCTCACTGGGGTCACATCTGCAGGTATAGGAACTAGACTTCAAGTTCCCCTAGATTGAAGTGCTGCCATTTCTTCCTCCATTGCTAGACGCCATCTACTGTCCTGCAGAGCATCTTGATAATTCCGTGGAATATCAACAGCTGACAAGGCAACCACAAAGTCCCTGAAATCCCCAGATAGTCGCTCAAATGACACAGAAGTTGATAAAGGATATGTAGCGCAGCTCCTCTTCGATTTGCGTTTAGCAATAGGAACATCTAAATCAGCTGTGTCCTCGTTTGGCCCCTGCAACATATCCTGCTCAGAGATATTTTTGGATCCATCAAGAGTATTATCCTCAGTACATACCTTAGGCGAGCTAGGAGATGAGTCATGACCATGAGCTGGAGGAGGCCTGCGGGTATAATGGAATGGTAGAGGTGAAACGAGGATAGTACGTGGAGCTGGTGGTGGTGGTGGTGATTGTACTGGTGGTCGTGTTATATATATGGCATCGGTAGTCACTGGAGGTAGTTGCTGATCACATGAGGATGAAAAATACATTACGGATTCAAAAAATGTAACATCTGCACTGACCATATACCGCCTACGCAAAGGATCAAAGCACTTGTACCCCTTTTGAGTTCTGGAGTACCCAACAAATACACACTTGACAGCCTTAGGAGAGAGCTTGTCAGTACCAGGAGACAACTGGTGGACAAAGGCAACTGAGCCAAACACACGAGGGGTAAGGGAAAACAGATCCTTACCAGGGTAGATAAGGGAAAAAGGAATATGTTCATCTATGACAGAGGACAGCATACAGTTAATTAGGTAACATGCTGTGAGAACCGCGTCACCCCAGTAAGAATAATGAACATTACTCTGTATAAGAAGTGATCTTGTGACATCTAGTAGGTGGCGATGTTTCCTTTCAGCGATCCCATTTTGTTGAGAGGTATAAGCACATGATGTTTGATGGATAATCCCTTTTGATGAGTAGTAGTTGGCTAGGACATGAGTACACAGTTCTAGGGCATTATCACTTCTCACAAATTTCACAGATGTGGAAAAAACATTTTGAATCTCATTCAGAAAATGGATAATAATATTGCCTGCTTCAGATTTATTTTTCAACAAAAATACCCATGACACACGAGAGAAGTCATCCACAATAACTATATAAAATCTGTGTCCCTGATGATCAGGTACACGACTTGGACCCCAGATATCAATATGAAGTAACTCAAACTTGGAGGTACTACTCCGACCCGGACGACTGGGAAAGGTAGACCGGTGATGCTTTCCCAACTGACAAGCCTCACATTGGATAGATGTGTGAGGAAGACCCTGGGGTAACACACGACGCAACTTCTGAAGCAGTAGATGACCAAAGCGCAGATGCCACAACAGAGGAGATACTGGTCCAGTAGGAAGGGATGAGGTTCCAGCAAACGGAGTCTGATTTAGGCGATAGAGGCCTCCTTGCTCATAGCCACGACCAATCACGTTGCCCGTAAGGATGTCCTGAACAATAAGAGAAGATGGATAAAAAATTACCCGACATTGTAAATCCTTCGTAATCTGACTGATTGATAACAAATTCATTGAAAAATCAGGTGCATGTAACACATTCTTGAGCTGCATAGAAGATGCCGGTCTAATCTCCCCCCTGACCAGTGATGGAGGAATGTGTACCATTGGCCATGACCACTGTTCGGCCTGGAGGAATCTGAGAATATCCTGTAAGTAAACTCTGATCGCCACATAGATGATGTGTAGCGCCCGAGTCCATAATCCAAGGTAATATATCTGATCTACTACTGGTAAATGCAAGTATGCTACCTGAAGCACTGGTAGACGTAGAGGCAGATGCAGCAGCATCAGATTGACTCTCAGTAGTAGGTGCTGGGCCAGATGGGGGAATAATGCCCCTTAGACGGGCAACTAGATCATCGAACCGCTAATCCAAAGTGGCAGCAGATGGAGGCTCTATCTACTCAGCGACTCGTGCAGATGTAGGAAATCCATGCTTAGAGTAGCATGTGTTTTCATTGTGTCCGACGCGATGACAGTAAGTACATGTTGGCCGAGTGCGGCCTCCTCTGCCACGAGGTCCACGTCCACGGGTCTGATGATGAAATCCACGACCCCTGTTGACGGCCATGGTTGAA
Organism: Ottelia alismoides; assembly: GCA_037367405.1. Lineage (NCBI taxonomy): Eukaryota > Viridiplantae > Streptophyta > Magnoliopsida > Alismatales > Hydrocharitaceae > Ottelia > Ottelia alismoides. The sequence goes on from JAZKJV010007631.1 coordinate 216,315, forward strand.
GCATTCTGATTCGTGGCCGTGGAAGGGGCGATGATGCGGCTCAGTTTATGAAAGGCTTCCTCCATGGGAGGAATAGTAGAATCGGCCAAGATCTGGGATCGTGCCGCCTCATACTCTGGATCAAGTGCAGTAAGGAACACGCCCACCATAGTCGCATTCCGATACATCTTCTGTTGTTCTGGCATGGCTATCAGGGGCATGAAGTTGTATAGCTTCTCGAACATCCCTCGCAGAGATGTGTAGAGTGAATGTAGAGGGCGACCATTCTGCTTTATAGTGAATATATCATGCTGGAGTTGCAGAATCTTCGTCTCATTCTTCGCCTGAGAGTTTGTGGCCGCCAGAATGTCCCACATGTCTTTGGCCGTGGGCTGATGTAGAATGTCATTGGCAATCTCGATCGCCAACGTTCTAGATAACCAAACTTTGACGTATGCGTCATCGGCCTCCCAAGAGGCATTGGCTCCAGTCTTCTCAGCAGGCTCTGCTTCGGTAAGAATGTGCTTCTTACCCGTTGACTTCATCATACTCATGAACTGCATCGCCCACAGTTCATAGTTTGTACCGTCCATCTTTACAATAGGCGCCGAACCACGAAAGGCACCGATCGATGGGATATCCGCCTTGCTTTCTGACATACTGGAAACTGAAGACTGGAGCAATTGACTGAAGATAAGATTTGTCTACAATGACATAGACGAGTTTAGTTGCATGTGTAGACCTCAAGCAACTAAACCCATGTAGTTGACGGTGTGCGCTTTAGGGCTTAGCACACGCTTAGGGCTCTACGTTGCCCTCTGAACCACGCAGACACGCAAGGCACGCAAGGTCAAGCGCTTAGTCGCGCAGCGTGAGGATGAGTGCGCAGTCGCGCGCGTGAATGAGCGCGCAGTCGCGCGTGAAGGTGCGCGCTAGGCACAGTTGAAGGCGCTGGCGTACGCACACAAGCGCAGGCGCGTGAAGATGAGCGCTAGGCGCATGCTCACAGGGGCTCGCGCGAAGATGCGCACAGGCAGGGGCGCTTGCGGATGCGCAGTGGAGGCGCTGGCGGAGGCGTCGGCGATGAGAGGGGCACACGGGTGGGGTAGGGTAGGGTTAGGGTTTCGAGAACTCCGGTCTAGGACCGACGCTCTTATACCATGTTGGGAAAAATGAACGAGATGTTTATTCCATCAGCCCTAGGCTCTCTTATATAGGAGAGTAGCCTATGGATAAATTACATGAAGCATACAACTGAAAATAAAAATAACAGAGAGATACAAAGGAAACCAATATATATGTTAACACTTCCAAGTAGTTAGTGTGAGACTTTTTTGGTGGATTGTGAGTTATCTGTCTCTCTGGAGCAAATTCCATTTAATATCATGATCATGAGATCATCTTCTTCGTTGAGTGTGTTCTGGAATCTGTTGAAACGTGTTGTTACCAGTTCATTTTTGAGCTCTTGGTCTTGTGATCAATAACAGAAGGTTCATTTTCATCCTATTTGGAATGTCGAAAGATGAAGAAATTGGCTTTAACTCGCTTAATGACACCCGTCCGCTTAATTAACCTGGCCTATCTTTTTCAACAAGGTTGGTGAGAATCAGATACGGCGGAATGTTGACAAGTAACTATAAACATGTAAATAAATTTAAATGGAAGGGTGGGTATACACCATCCCTGGATATACACCCTTTTCTCTGAAAAAATGTAGAGAGAAAAGAATGTCTATGGTTGAGATGAAGATGTTCTTGTTGATGTGCGGCAACACATGAAGGATCAGATTCACAGAGGGGATATTAGATAAAAGGTCGGTATGACGACATAGAAGATAAGATGGGGGAACATGTTTATCGTAGTTTGGGCATGTGGAAAAATAGTTTAGTATTTTGGTTTGAGTGTGTGAGAAGTTGGGGAAGGGCCTTGTACGAGGTGGGAGTTAAGACCAAAATAGTGTTGGAAGGAAACTATTATGAAATATGCATTTGGGTATGACAACTAGATTTGTTTGGAAGTAAATTTTTCATTTTGAGTGTTTGATTTCATATCTATCTATCTATCTATCTATATATATATATTAGTTTTTTGACTTTGTAATGCAAGCCAAATTTCTTATTTATTGTCTTTTGAGAAGTAAACAAAAAGTATTTGTAATCAAGTGATTCTATATGAATATTGAAAATAGATTGAATATCAATCATTTAATGAAATCACCCGATATTTTTTTTTTCATTTTTCTAAGTTATGAAGGAATTATATTTATAATTTTTATTCACTGCGATATTAATCTCATGGCTCCATATCTAATTTTAGTAACGATCAAGATGCTTGGTAACACAAGGGCAAATGAAAAGGAAAATAACTGTGATTGTGCTGTTGAAACTCGGTCAGAAGTGAAATGGGGATTTATTGACGGCTCGCACCTTCTCTGTAAATTTTAAAATTGGATGGTGGTCTATAGCTTTATCTTAGGTTTGGGGAGTGCGTTTGTTATCCTATTTGCAGTTATCAATTAAGCATGGATTTTTGAAGCGAACACCGGTCAAGGGTGTCCATATACTACATTTTCGAAAAAAAATCATGGATTACTTGTTATCTTATAGTCATCCTTACCATTATTTTTAGAATAGGGGTCGCACATTCTGCTTTCTATGTAATCATAATGTCTCATGCAAGTATAAATATATTGAAATGGAATGAAAGTATAAACACATTGATTGCAAAGTGGATTGCACGGTTTTAGGGTGATGACAAGGATATGCTTACCAAGTCGATTTATGTGGTTATTTTTGAGTGGATTGTGAGATTGGATACCATTCCTCGCCATCTACCTTCTGGAGAGGCATCTACGTTGTGCTTTCTAAGTTTGTATCCTTGTGCAGATCAATTATGGAGGATGGAATTGGGTTCAGATTTTGCATGGATGACTAGACGGAGGAAGGTTCTTTATATGTGATCATTTTCCATGCCTTTTTTGTCTTGGCTATTGATTAGAAGGCGTCAGTTGCAGGGTACTGGTTTGGTTATTCATGGGTGCCACTTTCTCGATCGTCTCTCGGATCAAAGATTGGAGGTGTTCATGCGCCTTTTTGGCTCACTTACCTCAGTGGATGGTGCAATGGTTGGGGGGACTCGTGGACCTATTGTGATGGTCACTTTTTTTTTTTGTGAAGAAGGCTTGTCAAAGGTCATTTGTGCATCTACAATGTTTGATCTTGGCATTCTCACCCAAGACTGCACTCTTATGAGGAAGTGGAGGATTCCAACGCAAATTAAGGTTTTCTTTGGCTGCTTAGGTGTGGAATCATTCTAATGGCTGCTCATAGGGTGAGACTTTTGGAGGGTGCAAGCGCGGAGTATGCCCATTGTGGGGAGAACCAATAAGACATCAACCACCTTTTCTTTACATGCGCAAATTCTAGGCGAGCTTGGGATGAAGCATGACTTATCGGCGTTGTGCATGAGGATGTCAAAACCTTCGGGGACTCTGTTGTTACCAGTTTGAGGGGATCGGAAGATAGCAAGAGGAGAGAAATTACCTTGATTTGGGCTATATGGCTTGCACGAAATGGAGTTATCTTCAGAGGAGAGAGGTTTTATGTAGACAATGTACTTGAACATGCGAGGGCGCTCTTTGAGGCCTGGTCTTTGTAACCTTTGTATCTTGTCTTATTCTTACTGAAAATATGAGGTAGGGTGCATCTCCCATGTTATGCACCCCATGATTTCACAAAACCCCCCATGATTTCACAAAAAAAAACAATAGACAACAAGATGCCTAGTTTCTTGCTAAAAGGAAATTTGTAGGTGAATCTACCATGCGCTTGTCTGTTTTACTTCTTTGATGTGCTTTTTGTAGTTCGCCATCTCAGAAGTATCGGGCTTTTTAGTCTATGGCTTATTGCCCGTAATCTTGGTCCTGGAAATTTAGGGATCTCCCGAGGCAAGGGAGTCTACCAATGTCGGCATTGATATCTTCTCTAATATCATGTCATTGTTGATCAGGATAAGGTTGCACCATTACAAATGAGGCGATTGCAGCCTCTGAAGGGGGAGTTATTGACCTTGGCGAGCCTTACAGTTGTGGAGGAGCTTGCTGTATTTGATTAGAAAAATAAAGGACTGTCAAATCCATGACTAGATTTTATCTCATGCTGTCTAGTAGAGATGGAATATTACCGTCAATGGATGCGTTGTATAGAGAATGCAGTTATTATGAATATTCTTTGGTTTTGTGTTATTAAAAGATGTATTTATATAACAGAAAAATGGTTCCTTGAAACTAACATTTGGATGAGCAGTTGAGGCTAAAGGGTGTGAACAGACTTTCAAGCTATTGGTTTGACCTTCCATGTAAAGTTTGTCTAGTGAGACTATTGGTTTATTGTTTGGATTTGGGTGGACAAATTGTGAGGTTGAAGTTATTTGTTGTTGGAAATTGGTATCATCCCGTCTAATCTTATGCTTACTCTTGAGAGGCATATATGCTGGATTTTCTGCCTCTTATTTTTGGTTTTTGAATTTCGTTCTTTCCCAACCGATAAACCTCATGTTTTGTTTGATATTTGTATATAATATTTTTTTATCGTTTCCTGTCATCTTAAAAAATGATGCTTTAACGGATTCAGAGGCACATAAGTAACATCGTATTGTACATGTATATTTTATAGTCTTCTTGTAATTGCAGATTACGTCTACAAAGCTATAGATGCTCTCCCACTACAGTCGCATCCAATGACCCAATTTGGTACAGGTGTAATGGCTCTCCAGGTACTGATGATGGATTGTTTGTGAGATTTATGCCCCTCATCCTTGCCTGTTTTCTGGAGGAGGCAAACATGCTCTCATATCCCATTTGTACTTTTGTGTTAAAAAAATATTTGTAATGATAGTTATGTTTCTTTCCCTCACTTGCAATAAATTCATGTTGTGATATGGTTAGGGTAAGAGAAGTGCAAATTCTTTGGTCTTATGAACAATTCTTTTAGTAATCCGAGTAAAACATGTAGGAGCGTTTAGCTCGTTGTTTAGCTCGTTCTTCAATTTATTGGATTTTCTGGTTCATAGTTCCACTAACCTCCAATTTGAATGGCTTCTCCGACATTAATATGGAATCGAAGACCGGACCTTTGTTTTTGTTATAGACAAAGATTGAGACCTTTGTCAAGAAAGACGACAAAAGGTTCATAGCAAGGTTTTAAAAAGACGTGAGGTGGTTAAGTAAAATACGTTAAAAATATATATAATAATATTAATTTTTGCCAAAAATATATTCAAAAACAATTTCAGACTAGTAAAAGATACAATGCATAAACAATGAAAGCATTGAAGTTCAGAAAAACTAATATTAGGCACACGATTTTTTTTGAACCAAATAACATCAAGTTGCAAACTTATAACTAGTATAAAAATTTTATTACAATTTAGATACAACCGTGTACGTTATGTATGATAGAACTAGTATGTGTGGATGTGATGATAAATTGAACATGATGTATACAAGATCATTGAGCTTAACTTGTTTCAAGCAATTTCTTCTCTTTGTATGGACTTATTTATATAAATATAGAAGGTTTAACACAGAAACAAAAACACTCGCAAAAAATATATAATGTTTAGGGCAAAACAAGGTCATGTGCAAAGCACATAACCCAAAAGTTTTTTAAAAAAGCCATACACTTGAGGCGTACGCCTCCGCCTCGCCTCGACCGCCTCACCGCCTCATACGCCTCACAGTACCCTGAGGATTACTCCTCAGAACTTCTGGGTGAGGCTTAGTCCTCGAGGCATGCTTTTTAAAATAACGGTTCAGAGTTGATAGATGAGCAAGCCTCGAGGCATGCTTTTTAAAACAATGGTTCAAAGTTGATAGATGAGCAGTTTCCCCCCTAGGGAAAAGGTTGGGGAGGACTTTGGTTGGCTTCCTTTAGTTACATTTGGAGATTGATCCCATACGTTTCTCTTGCAGGCTTAGATTGCCTCAACTGTTGATAATCACCTTAAACACTGACAAAAAAGTCATTCAAAATGATGAGAAAGTCAAGGAAAGTTGCCACCATCCATCCATCATTCAACCAGATAGCGGCTAACTAGACTTGCTTTGAGAAGGATGCATTTGGTGCATTATCTTGGTTTCGGAAGATAGGACGTAGGAGCTCATCATGCGAGGGAAGAGTTGATCCTGTTATTAGATGGTTTCGATCAAATGACCATCCATGGCTGGTCAGACCTACATACATCAATAAGATCATAAAGAAAGGTCGATTATGTACTTGATTTTTAACATATTTTTGAAATCGGGGCCTTGTGTGAAATCCCCTACAAAAGAATGTGCTTCTTATCTAAAGCCTACTATGCAAGCTCATGCGTTGTTGTTCTTGTCATTAACCCTCTTTGTTTATTGTTGATAACCCACTTAATCTGTTAGTAGGAAAAATAAGCCCCCTTGAACTAAACCAAACACAAGGACAAAGTCCATCCCTTATCCTAACTTGTGGAGTTATTATGACATGCATGACATTATCTATGGGGTTTAAGAATTTCTTGTCCTTTCCTCCCTATAATCATTGAGATTACTGAGGTTAAGAGTGATTCGTAACCAGAATGAGGATGAAAGTATAAGCTTACCTCATTATTGTGGATGTTACAAAGCTTCAAACTTGGGTATTTGATTCTGTTATGAGTTATTGGATCACGACACTACTATAATGGGGGATGAATAGTGGTTCGAGCCCGTGGCAAGAAAATAATAACATGTCTATTCATGAGGCTCTAGGGTTCTCTAATATAGAGAGGAGAAACCCTGAATATGGATAGATAACAATGTCTCTCAACACTCCTCAAGATGGAACATAGATGTCCTCAAGATGGAGCATACATCTCTGCAATGGTCATTCGTTTAGAGCCTTAGTAAAACATCTGTTGTATGTTCCCCTGAGCTGACGTGGGAAGTAGAGATAGTTGGTCCTACTGAATCATGTCACGTGTATAGTGACTACCTACTTCAATGTGCTTGGCCCTCTCATGAAGGACATAGTTGTTGGCAATAAAAAGAGCAACCTGGTTGTCGTATTGAAGATGCCTTCCATTAGCTAGTTCAATCAGAACGGATCTGACCCACATTATCTTAGTGCTCCCTTGCACCATGGCTCTGTACTCCGACCCACACTAGATCTAGTAATCACAATTTGCTTCTTGCTCTTCCAAGACATCAAAGAGCTCCCTGTGAACATTGCAAAGTTGGAGGTAGATTTCTTGTCCTTGGGGCATTCTACATTGTCTGCATCTGCACATACCGTGATGGCAAGAGTTCTCCCTCTGCCAAAGAATAATCCAATACATGGAGAGGACTTCAGATACCTCAGAATTATGTGAACCTCATTCATACATGCCTTTCTCGATTTCTCCATAAAATGGCTAACTTTGCTCACAACAAAGGAGATGTTTGGTCTAGTAGTGGTCACATAGAGGAGCTTCCCATCGAGCTCCCTATATCTCGTTTTCTCCACCTCTTCTGTATAATCATCGTATAGCTTCATGCTAGTATCCATGGGAGTAGTGGCATGTCTATAGTCTACCATGCTTGTCTCTGAGAGGGGATCGGTAACATACTTCCTCTGTGTCATCACAAGACCCTGTTGGTTCTTGGCAAACTCAAGCTCTAGGAAGTATCGTAAATTGCCAAGGTCCTTGATGACAAACTATTGTTCAAAGAACTCCTTAGCCGGACCAATACCCTGCACATTATCTTCTGTACCAATGATATCATCAACATAGATCAGCATACTAGCGATGCCTCTCTGAGTCCTCTGAACAAATTGTGAATGACATGCAATCGATCTTGTGAAGCCCAATTGCTCTATCAATTCCGAGAGCTTATTGAACCATGCTCTGGAACACTGTTTAAAGCCATATGTAGCCTTATGAAGTCTGCAAACATTTTGATACTCCCCCTCAACCGCTAATCTAGGTGGCTACTTCATGTATACTTCCTCCTACATTTCACATAAAAATGCATTCTTCACATCAAGCTGGGACGTGGACGAATCCCGTATCGTTGCAACTGAGAAAATGATCCAAAGAGTAGAATGACGTGCTACAAGAGAGAACGTATCGTTATAGTCAACCCCATAAGTCTGTGTGAACCCACGAGCCACAAGCCTTGCTTTGTAGCAATTAACACTGCCATCTACATGTTGCTTCACTATAAACACCAATTTGCAACCAACCACAAGCCCATGCAGGGGAAGAGATCGTGCTTCATGTGTCACGCGATTGCAACACGGCTATCTCCTCCTCTATAGCAAGATGACATTGACTGTCTCGCATAGCCTCTTGATATGTTACTGGGATTTCTACAACTGATAGACCCATGGCAGACCTCTTGAAATCTATTTAAAGATGCCCGAAAGTGCACAAATATGCCTCTGCTTTCAGATAGCAATGTGTACATCAAGGTCCTATGAACCATATGTGGCCTGTAAAGTAGCCTCCTGAGGAGGCGCCTACTCATCCTATAAAGTACCCATCTCTATAGACAAATCGCCAGTGCCATTAGTAGAAACAAAGTACTCAGAACTTACCTGAGGTGTGATGATGATGGGGAAGGCCCATGGGCAGTAGATACAGAAGGTGGCCGGAGAATATAAAAAATATTGTAAAAATTGAGCCAAAGTATTAGGAGGTGGGCACGTAGGAGCAACCACAATAGGAGGTGGGGGTGGTAGAGGTGGTGGTGGTATATGAGGATCCACAACCGAAAGTGGTAGTGGCGTAGGAGGTGGCATGTGGACCTCCTTTCCCAAGACAGATGGAGTCAACCTATCACATGTAGGAGAAAAATACATGACTGGATCAAAGAATGTGACATCAACACTGATGTAGTGCTTCCGTTGAACATAATCAAAGCACCGATACCCCTTCTAGGTCCGGGGATGGCCCACAAAGACACACTTGACAGCTCTGGGGGAGAGTTTGTTACGATTAGGAGTGTAGATGATGAACGAATGCTACGGAGCCACCGATACGAGGTGTAAGAGAGAAAATGACATTCTCAAGAAAAGCAATCTAGAAAGGAATATTCTCTCCTAAAAAAGGATGGCATCATACATTTCACTAGGTAATGAGCAATAAGGACCGCATCAACTCAAAAATAGCAGGGAGCGCGGTTCTGAATAAGGAGCATCCTGGTCATATCAAGTAAATGACATCAACATCGTTCTGCTGGGAAGTATATTTACAAGAAGTATGGTGTATAATGTCAATGGACCTGAAGTAAGTGCAAAATTCCAAGGCATTGTCAGAGCGAACATACATGACAATAGAAAAAAAATTCTTTATTTTATCAATATATGGTTGAATAACAAACCTAGACTCGGACTCATTTTTCAAAAGAAAAACCTACGATAGTCTAGAAAAATCAATAACTGCTACAAGATAGAATCTGGCTCTGATACCATGTGGAAAGAAAATAATGACATATCTATTCATGAGGCCATAAGGTTCCTTTTTTTTTTTTTTTTTTGACAACAAGGCTCTTCGGGGGAAGCACCATCAGGTGTTCGCCCCAAAATTTTATTAAACAAAAGTAGAGAGGAGAGAGAGAGAGAGAGGAAATACAGCTAGCAAGGATCGAGAGGATCCCCACCCCAGAACACCAAAAAACACGCAACTCACGCTCACAGCACTACAGCAGGAGCCAGTCACTCAAAAGCATGCCCACATGATATAAGACATTCTCCTTGTAGAATCTTTGCCCCTTGAAAATCTTTGCGTTCCTGGCAATCCAAAGCGCCCAAATGAAAGCGAAAGGGCGAAGAAGCTCCCTCCTTGGATGATCAGCATTTGAACGCACTGAATCCCAAAACGAGTCCGCCGAGGAAACGTTAACCCAAGCGACATCGAGGTCCTCCCAGACGGAGGCAGAAGTCGCACAATCAAAGAAGAGGTGCTGTAAGGTCTCCCTAGCGCCATCGCATAGGACACAGTCCACGGAGTCCACACGTGCGAGCAGTTTTTCACACCTATCCCGTGTGAGAATCCTCCCACGCCGCAGAAGCCAAAAGAAGAAGGCCACCTTCTCCGGAAGCCTAATGCGCCACAGCCAACCAAGATCAGAGCAAAGGGGATCCCTTCCAGGATTGGAATGAAGTGAGAGAAACTTGAAAGCCCGCCTCGAAGAGAAGGCGCCATCGCGCCATAGCCAGTGGTCCCTACCCGAGGAGGGCCTCGGCGCCTCCCGCAGCCGCCGCAGAAGGTTGAGAAGATCTTCGAAGCGCTCATCAGAGAGACATCCCGCAAAGGAAGGGAACCAGTCGTCCCCGCCCCAAATCGAGGCCACCGACGCAACAGAATTAAGAGCAAGAGCATACAGCCGAGGAAAAGAGCTTGCAAGAGAGTCATCTCCCGCCCAAGGGTCGCTCCAAAACAAGAGGGAGGTGCCATCGCCCAAGGCCGGCCTGAACAAATGAGAGAAACGTCTAGTCGCCGAAGCAATCCCCTTCCAAAAAGGGGTTCCATACCGCATAGAGAGAGCCACCTGCCTCATGTCCACCCCTATCGAAAGAATATTCCGCAGAACAACGGGAAAGAAGCCACCATCGTTACCCCAAAGCTTGTTAACCCATTTCAGCATTAGCGCGTCGTTGACAAGATCCAGTCTACGAATGCCGAGCCCCCCCTCGCACTTCCTTTTCGTCACCTCCTCCCAAGCCACAAGATGCAGGCCCCGCGACCGATGGCCCCTCTTGCCCCAGAGAAAACTCCGCATAAGGCCATCCAACCGCCTTCTAATCCCCACCGGCAAAGCCCAATTGGAAAGAAAGTAGATGGGAATAGAAGCAAGAACCGACCTAATGAGTACAAGACGTCCCCCACGGGACAACATAGCCGCGCTCCAGCCAGCGAGCCTTCGCTCCGCTTTGTCCAACACCCCTTTCCAATGAATCAATTTTGATTTGGTCACACCCAGCGGCATGCCCAAATAGTCGATAGGGAGAGAAACTGTGGGGCACCCCAGAAGCATGCCGCACTCCGCCGCCGCCTGATCATCCCATCCGAGAGGGACCACTTTTGATTTTGATTGATTAATCCGGAGCCCCGAGAGTTCAGAAAAGATGGACATAGTCACAGCCATCCCTCTGATCTCATCCAGACCCCCCTCAACGAAAGCTAAGGAGTCATCCGCAAATTGGAGCGTTGGGATATTGCGGACGCCGCAATGGAAACCCGATGAAAGGCCACGCGAAATGACCCTATCAGCCATCCGAGGAAGCACATCAGCAGCAAGAACAAAGAGCATGGGAGCCAAAGGGCATCCCTGTCTAACACCCCTCCTAGGCTGAAAACGGCTCCCAGCAAGGCGGCCATTGAGAAGCAGTGAGAAGGAAGCCGTAGTGACACACCGGCGCATCCAAGAGATCCACACATTTGGGAAGCCCCGCGCCCGCAACACGGACCAGAGGAACCTCCAGTCCAGAGAATCATAAGCCTTTGCGAAGTCCACCTTCCAAAGAACTCCCCGCTTCCCATGTCTCATCCAGCTGGCAACCATCTCGGACGCAAGCGCCGTGACATCAGCGATCTGGCGACCACGAATGAACGCCACCTGCGTAGGATGAATGAGTTCATCCAGCACCGTTGCAAGCCTTCGTGCCAGCACCTTCGCAACAATCAGATACAGGGCATTCGAAATAGCAATCGGACGAAATTGCTCGATGAAATGGGGCGAGGGCGATTTAGGGATAAGAACAATAAGAGCCCTATTGATCCCATCGAAGCCCGCGTTCCCATCGCAGAATTCCGCCACCACCTCACATACATCAGCCCCCACCACCTCCCAGAAGTCTTTGTAGAAAGCGATCGGGAAGCCGTCGGGACCGGGGGAAGCGTCCGCATTAAGATCCCAGACCGCCCCCTTAACCTCGGCAAATGAAAACGACTTGGTCAGCTCCTCAGAGCGTGCAGATGAGAGCCTCGGGACATCCTCCCCCAACCAGCACCAACGCCGAGGCGAAACATTCGAAGAGAAATCTTTGAAGTAGTCGGTCACCGCCTTCCCAATCGCCTCTTCACCCACCACCTCGCGACCCCCGACCGACATAGAAAGAATGAGGCCAGTTCTTTTCCTGTTGGAAGCAACCCTGTGGAAAAAGGCAGAATTGACATCACCTTCCTTGAGCCATCTCAGCTTCGCCCGCTGGCGCCACTCCAGAACCCTTTTTTTTTCCTCCCTCTCAACCACCGCCAACGCCGCCCGCCTTGAAGAAAGCTCCTCCGCAGCGAGCTCCCTCAAGCCTTCCAAGGAGTCCAGATCGGCCACAACAGCCTCCGCATCCCTCATCGCCGACACCCGAGCATCCCTTGAACTCTTCTTGAACCGGGAGAGAGCGCCCCTCAGACGCTCAAGCTTCGACCGAAATCTCACCACCGCAGACCGCCCCTCGCACGGACTCACCCAAGAGGAGGACACGAGCTCACGGAAATCGTCCTCCAACAGCCAGCATCTTTCGTATTTAAAGAACCCGCCCACCGAAGGCGACAAATCAGAAGCCCACATGATAGGAGAGTGGTCAGAGAAAGCGCGAGGACGAGAGGTGACCATCGCCAAAGGGAAAAGCTCCATAAAAGCCATCGATGCTAGAAACCTGTCAATGCAAGATTTCGAAGAAGAGCTCCTCCAGGTGAACCTAATGTCCGAAGCCGCTAAGTCCTGCAAGGCCAGATCATTCACGAAGGCCGCAAAATCCGCCGAGCCCGGGTCAGAGCCTCCTCTGGACCGAGGCCGATCCGAGGAACGCAAAGTGACATTAAAGTCACCCCCAATTAGCCAAGGAACATCCAAGTATATCGACGAGAGGCCACGAAGCTCCTCCCAAAGATCCAATCTGCCAGCAGCATCACAAGGGCCGTATGCGCAAGAGACAGCGAAAGACCGAGAGTCCTCTTTCCTGGAGAGCAGGACGGAGAGAGAATGTCTACCCTTCACATCGGAAACAAGAGAGAAACGATCTGACCTCCAAGCAATAAGCAATCCACCAGCAGACCCGGCAGCAGGAAGAGCTGAGAACTCATCGAGAACCCCCATCGCAAAAGAGCGCCAAACATCAACATCCAGAGAACTTAGCTTGGTTTCCTGCAGGAGGATCACATCGCATCCCCATTCCCTGAATCTAGATCCCAATATTTTCCTCTTAGCCGCATCCCCCAACCCCCTTACATTCCAGGAGAGAATCTTCATTCAATAACCATCTTGGAGCCCCGAACTGGCACCACTCCTGCGGCTTCCGCCACCGCCTCCTCGAAGGACTGGCAAGACTGAAGTTCCTTTGATCTCGAACGAGCTCCACGCCTTCTTCTGTACCGCTTGAAAGATCTCCTCGAAGAGCCGAGATCCGAAGCCAAATCATTCAGAGAAGCCTCAGAGGACGGAGAAGGCTCCTGGGAGGCCAACCGAGACGAAGAATCAGCCAGCGGAGAGGCGGGTTCCGCCTGCTGCTGCTCGCGAGAGAGGGGAGCCGAAAGGGAGCCCATGAGAGAAGAAGATGCATAACCGACGGCTCCCGGGTCCACCGACTCAAGACGGTCCGCACTCCTCGCCAAAACCGAATCAACAACCGCATGACCCGGATCCGCCGAGAGATCCGCGAAGGGAGGAGAAAAGAGGACCACCTCAGCGGCCCGAAAACCCGAATGGCGCCCCTGACCGAATGGCGTCCCAGAGGCGCAGAGACCGAGGAAAGAAACGCCAGAAGAGAAGATCCGCACCTTAGATCGCTGCGACCCCACCGAGAAAGCCAAGGCTCCATCAGAAGACGTGCACCTACCCTCCACGTCAGTCCAAACACCCGCCACGTCCCCTCGCCAATTCCCAAGGGCGGCCACCATGCACCGAATCCATGCGGAGGGAAGGGGATCACGTACCAAAGCGGGGGAAGGCCTTACGTAAACATCATAGCATGGCGCATCCTCCAAAGCAGCAGCGGGCTGAGGCGAAAGCCTTGAGGCAACATCCGATGATGGCTGCGCCCCCTCGGAAGACGGAACGATCTCCGAACCCAACTCTCTCCCAGGAGCCCGCCGGGCCGAACAAGAGGGAGGCGGCGGAGGAAGCACCACAGACAGCTCTATTCGGCACCGGAATCTTCCCATATCCAGCATCTCGAAGAACACTTGGCCGACCGCCCGATCGAGAAAATTTCTTGAGCATTCCATAAGAATCTTTGTGATTGAATGATCTTCACCCAGCGCTAATCCGTCGCTGGTAACTGCCAGAACCTCACCCCATCTTCTCAGCGGACGACGAAGGCGATGCACATTTCTGGAGAGGAAGGGGACTCCCCTGACCTCAGCCACACAAACCTCCAGGTCGGAGCAAGCGCCATCCGCAAAACGTAAATCCCTCCAAACGATGCCACGAAGAGGGCTTGCATGAATCAAGCGATCCCTCTGAGCCAAGCTAAGGCCACGAACGCCGCATCTTTTCGACCCCATCAAGAACAGGTCTCCCGAAAAACCCGGACCCAGAAGCTCAAGAATAATGAGTTTCACCTCCGCAAGAGATAAGCTCACGTTCAGGAAAACCCCTACCAACACTCGGTGACGAATCTCGCCCCCCGCAACCGCAGCTTCCCCCTCCGAGAAGGCAGCACTCACTTTCCCCCCGAAACCCCTCGACGAGGAGCCCCCCGCAATATGCAACTCCCTGGAGGAGGACGCCGCATGAGAGCAAGACCCCTGCTTCCCGCCTCTCCCAACAAGCTCCGGGGAAGAGCGCGCCCCCCCTGCCACCACCTGCGCAAAAGACCTTTGTACACCAGCCGAGAATGAACCATATGCATGTGATCTTACTGGATCATCAGCAGCCCCACTAGCAAGCCGATCTCCAAGAGAGAAACCAGCCGAATCCTGCACTCTGAACCTTGCACCGCAGCTTGCCTGCTTGTGTCCCAGACCACCGCAGGCAAAGCAGCGAGGCCCCGCAGCGCAAACCGAAGCCAGGTGGCCCCTCACCCCGCACCTCCAGCACAAACGACCTTGCTTTCTGTGAGAAATCGTCACCCAGCCTTCATCACGAGGAAGCCTCCCCTCCCCTTCCGCAGCAACGAACTGAGGGCTGGAGGCCTGGCAGTAGGAGTCGCCGAACTTTCGATTTTCCCGCACCGCAGAAGAGAGCTCCCGAGAGTCTTGCGCGATCGCCTTTCCAGTCGCCTTCCGAGTCGCCCTTCGAGTCGCGTCCATCCGCCCTTTCTTCGTATCGCCATAAGGTTCCTTATATAATGAGGAAAAACTTTGATGGGCAAATTACTTACTAGAGGCAAAAGAAAGAGAAAATACATAAAATAGGGAAATATAACAATGCCTATCAAGAGAGGCAATTTAAAAACTCGGAATATATAATTATCACAAAATATTCAATTAATCAAGCAAATCAATACATTCTATACAATTTTATGTGAAAACCTACATGGGTAAAAACTACAACCTCATTCACCTGACTCGAGATTTTCCAGTTAGCCAAGTTAACGAACTGCTTCATTATAAAAAAATGGTAAAGCCTTCTCCCACTATAAGTAGAGTCGGCTGCATGGATTCTTGCTCAAATCCATGCGGAAAGATTCGACTAATTTTTACACTAGCTGTCTCATTATAAAGCATGAGATATTTACGCAGATATCTTAACCGTTTACAAAGCGTACATCTTTACAATCTTGGATCATGCGGAGAAAGAATACTTGTTTATTCATAGGACCCAAGGGTTCTCTTATATAGAAGAGAGAAACCCTAATGGATAAATAACATACTATGGACAAAAGAAATAACTAACTATGAAATAGCAATATAACATAAAACTCTTCAACACTCCCCCTTAAGATGGATCATATATGTTGATCAGGCTCAGCTTGGAACATCTCTGAAAGGGTCTTCTGGCTAGAGCCTTGGTGAGCATGTCTACTGTCTGCTCACTAAAACTGACATGGGATGCAGAAATAAGGCCTTTCTGTATCATATCTCAAGTGTAGTGGCAATCTACCTCGAGCTGTAACAAGGGGTGTGCCTCTGCTAAACAAAAGATCAGTGCCAGGTGAGGTCTTCAGATACCTCAAAATCATATGGACTGCATCCATATGGGTTTATCTTGGTTGCTCCATGAAATGATTCACTTTGCTTACTTCAAAGGATATGTTTGGCTTGGTGATGACCACACATAGCAGCTTTCCAACTAGCTCCATGTATCTCCACTTGTCGACCTCATTCGTGTCGTCATCATAGAACTTCATACTCGGGTCCGTGGGAGTAGTAGCTGACTTGCAATCTGCCATACCTGGCTCTGATAGGAGATCTATAACATACTTCCTCTGTGTCATCACAAGACCTTGTTGGTTCCTGACGATCTCCAGTTCAAAGAAGTAGCATAGACTGCCAAGGTCCTAGGTCACACACTATTGACCCAGGAAAGCCTTAGCTGCTTGAATCCCCTATGCATTATCCCCTGTAATGATGATGTCATCGACATATACCAGTAAAGCAATGATGCCCTTCTGGGATCTCTAAACTAACAAGGAGTGATCTGTAGTGGATCTCACGAACATCTTCTGTTCAATAACATCTGAGAGCTTTTGAAACCATGCTCTCGGACCCTGGTTAAGGTCATAGATCACCTTATGAAGTCTGTACACCTTCTGGCACTCCCCCTCAGCAGCGAACTTGGGTGGCCGCTGCATGTAGACTTCCTCCAAAAGATCACCATAGAGGAAAGCATTTGTGACATCAAGCTGGTATAGAGGTCAGTCCTGTGTGACAACGACAGAGAGAACTTGAAGTGTGGAGTGCTGAGCTAACAGAGAGAAAGTGTCCTGATAGTCCACCTCATAGGTTTAGGTGAACCCACGAGTAACAAGTCGTGCCTTGTAGTGATCAATGTTGCCATTTGCTTGATGCTTCACAGTGAACATCTACCTACATTATACAACAGACACGTCTGGGGAGCTGTAACCATGGTTTGAAAAAATGCGCTTCAATGCGCAAAGGTGCTCGAGGAGAAATGAGGCGGTGTGAAGAAGCCTTGAGGTGACCGCCTCAGACCCCCTGGCTGAAGCATGTGCCTCGGATGCACGTGGCAGTTGAGGCGAGGCGAGATGCTAGGTGAGATGTTAGGGATTTTTTCAATCATTTTTTAAATAAAGTAATTAGTCATATTCGTATTTTCATATGGTTATAGAAGTCTAGTTGTTGAGTATATATTTATGCACGACGAATGCTTAAATTTGACCTCTTTCATATTTATATTTACCATTAACATGCTTAAATTTGACCTCTTTGATATTCATATTTACCATCAACATTTCCAATTATTTCAATGAACTCTTACTATTACACCCTTAAACATATAAGAAACTACGCGGGAATTCAAATACCCACATATGAAAAAAAATTTGGGACAGGGGCGTTGCAAGACCCCCGTACTAGTAGGGTATGGTAGCACGGGGGGGGGGGGCGTTAGACCATTCTTCATCTGGGTTCAACATAACATACGGTTAAGATTCAAATCATATTATATATATCAACAACTTGGATATATTTAATGATAACTATAACCAACCCCTTTTTGATAAATATTTTAGTGAGAGTTATAGCCAATGATTTCTTTTTGATTGGATAGAAATTTAGTAGAAAGGTTTATGTCATTGATATTACATTGTTATATATTATAATACCAGTACGGGGGCGTTGTGAGACCCTCGTACTGGTAGGGTATGGTGGCACATGGGGACATTAGACCATTCTTCATTTGGGTTTAACATAACAAACGGTTAGGATTCAAATCATATGATTCATATCAACAACTTGGATATCTTTAACGAGAACTATAGCCAACCCTCTTTTGATAAATATTTTAGTAATAGTTATAGCCAATGATTTCCTTTTGATTGGGTAGAAATTTAGTAAAGAGGTTTATGGCTTTGACATATTCTTTTCATGTTCTTATCTTCATAATTTCATCGTATATTACATTATTATATATTATGTCTGTTGGATTAGTTTCTTTCACCAATAAATATATTTATTACACTCTTTCTAATTATTTTCCTAAACAAACTGAGGCTTACTCCTCGACTGCCTCGAGGCTATGCCTCGCCTCGCCTCCAAGGAAAATGCCTCATTCCACCTTTCGTTTTTTCAAACCTTGGCTGTAACAGTACTCCAAGTACTACGAGACTGGAAAGCAACGATCTCTGCTTCCTTGGTTAGATGCCATTCGCTCACCTGAATGCCTCCTGATATGTGCGTGGTATTTCAACAACAGATAATCCCATAATAAATTTCCGGAAATTTGGTGAAAGCTGCTCCCGAGACACTTGACCTGTCATGTGATATTGTGCACAAGAACATTTGCCTTTCCACAAGGCTATATGCTCTCTACTAGTGGTTTTGGCTCAACATGTATATCTGCATGCTCATCCTGTACTTCATGCACACCACTAGTTCCATCAGTCAAAGTCAAGATTCCAGAATTTACCTGGGTGTGTGTTGGATGCTAGGGAAGGCATTGGAACATGGAGGGCAGGTTGAGATATATGTGTAGGTGGAGGTGGGAGAATAACATCCTCAGACTTAGAGAGACTCATCCTGTCACCTGTAGGAGAGTAGTACATAATGGATTCAAAGGTGACATCAACACTGACAAAGGACTGTTCCTGTACATTATTAAAACACTGACAATCCTTATGGGTGCGGGTGTAACCAACAAACATACATTTGACAGCTCGAGGGGCAATCTTCCCATGACCAAGACGTTGGATATAGACAAACACCACACACCCAACCACTCGTGGGGTAAGAGAGGAGATGTCCTTATCAGGAAAAGCAAGAGCAAAGGGTGCCTTTTCACCCAAGATGGTAGAAGGCATCGTATTTATCAGGTAACAAGTCAGATCATCACCCTAAAAAGAATGTGGAGCCTAACTCTGTATGCGAAGAGTCCTAGTGATATCTAGAAAATGACGGTGTTTGTGTTCAACCACACCGTTCTGTTGAGACGTATAAGGACAAGAGGTCTAATGAATAATGCCACGTGAGTTGAAAAATGAGATAGATGTGTAGTATAAAACTCAAGCACATTATCCGAACGATTGTATTTTATTGAGGCAGAGAAAATAATTTTTTATTTCAACGACAAAATGAATGATAGTACTAGCCTCGGTCTTTTGATTCAGCAGTAAGACCCAAGACAATATAGAAAAATCATCAACACAAACAAGATAATACATGTGTCCCTGATGATCATGTACATGATTTGAACCCTACATATCAAGATGAAATAAATCAAACAAACCATGACTACTACGACCTTGACGATTTGGAAAGCTGGACCGATGATGCTTTCCAAGTTCACATGACTCACACTGGAAACTAGACTTGATAGAGACACTATATATGGGACTACAAATTTTCTACATCGGTAAGTGGCCAAATCTGAGATACCACATGTAGAGAGAAATGGATCCTGTAGAAAGAGAAGTGGTACCAACATACGGAGACTGAGACCGCCTGCATATCCCTTCATGTTCACAACCACATCCAATCATCCTGCTCGTGAGTATATCTTGAAAAATAAGAGAACCAGGGTCAAATATAGCACGTCAATGTAAGTCTTTTATACCCTGGCTAATATTCAGTAAGTTCATGGAAAAGCAGGTGCATGAAGAACATTTTGCAGATGTATGGAGGGTATCGAATGAACCTCCCCCTATCCAGTAATTGAGGGTTGAGTCCCATCAATGATCAGTACCGATCTACCTGGTTGTTCTGGACTGTATGTATCGAACTATAATCTATTTATGCAAAGATGATGTGATCTCATGAATCCATTATCCACTCAGACGGATCTGGTCGAGAGCGACCAGTAAATGCTTGAGTACTACCTGAGCTACTAATAGAGGCAGAGACTACATTACCTGATGGACCAGTGATGGGAGATCCAGAGGCTGGAAGCATGATCTCTGTCAGGCGAGCAACAAAATCATCGTAGCGATGATCAATGAGATCAGGAGCAGTTTAAACTCTGCTCTACGACACGAGCTGATGGTGGAAATCCGTGCTTGGAGTAGCTCATATCCTCTGAGTGACCTGAACGGTGACAATATGAACATGTCTAGCATGAGCGTGGGCCACCTCTGCCTCACGTGCCTCGTCCTCTGAAGGGAGTAGATCCACCTCTACCACATGAGGCAACCATAGTCGAAGATGTCTGAGATGTTGTGGCAGAGGAGATACTCAAACAACTGAGTCTGCGATATGCTTCCTCCATAGGAGGTATGATAGCATCAGTGAGGAGCTGAGAGCGAGCCGAGTCATACTTGGTTTTGGACAGCCAGAAATACACCAGAAATGACATAGTCCTTGTAGGCCTTATGCTACTCTGGAGAGATCGTCAGGGGTATGTAGCTGTGAAGTCACTCAAACATACCCCTCAAAGATGTATACCGGGCGTGAATGGGGCGATCACCCTGTTTGGTAGTAAAGATATCGTGTTGAAGCTGCAATATCTTTGACTCATTCTTTACTTGAGAGTATGCCCTTGCGAGAATGTCCTACATCGCCTTGACTATGGGTTGACTAAGGATATCATTGGCTATCTCCACAGAAACAATACCAGATAGCCACACCTTAACATATGCATCATTAGCCTCCCATGAGATGTTGGTTCCAGTCTTGTCCATCGACTCATCTTGCGTCAGAATATGTTTCTTTCCATGTCTCTGCAACAGATTCATGAACTGCATTGCCCGCAACTCGTAGTTTGTACCGTCCATCTTGATAATAGATGCGAGATCCTTGAAGTCACCCGTAAATGGCGTATCAACTCTACTTTCTAACATCGTGAACAATCACTGGGACCTTAGAACATGGCGAACAGTGTCTAAACGGACATGAAACGAGATGATTGTGATCTTAGACTCATACCACAACCATATCGTGGTCTGACTTTGATATAAAGTAGGGTAAGCCAGACCTAAACCTCTTAAATCGGATCGAAAATTACCAAATCAGAGCACCGTTGAAGGTGGGAGGGTTGATTGGATGGTGCTGGGGCCGCTAGACAACAATGGATGTGCTGTTGAGCGGCGTCGTAGGAATGCTAAGCAACAATGCAAGTGTTGCTGGGCGACAACGTAAAGCATGGCGGCGTTGCAAGTTGCCACGAGGAGCGGTTGGGCGACGCTGTAGGTTGCCACTAGGGGCGGCACACAGCTCCTCCATGGGTGTTGGGCGACGGATGATGCTGCTAGGGGTGGTGTGAGGCCGCTGAGCGGCGTGGGTTGTTGCCACACGAAACGAAGATGCGTGCAGAGAAGGGTTGGAGGTAGGGTTAGGGTTTCTTTGGCTCAAGGCTCTGGTCTAGGACCGTCGCTCTGATACCAGGTTGAGATAGAATACTTGTTGTTTATTCATACGGTCCAAGAGTTCTCTTATATAGAAGAGAGAAACCCTAATGGGTAAATTACATAAAATATACGAAGTCTTCTCCACTATAAGTAGGGTCGGCTACATGGATTCTTGCTCAAATCCATGTTGAAAGATTCAACCATTTTTTACGTTGGCCGTCGACTACCTAACGCAACCCCTGCAAGAGTGGGATTTGAACCCTAGTTTTTTGTGTGGTAGACATACTGTACTACCACTAGACCACTAAGTGGGTAAACTACATACTACAAATAACTGTGAAACGGTAACATAACATAAAACTCTTCAACAAATCAAACACCAAAATCAGCTTTCTAAATTACACACTACAACCACCTCAAAGGACAATCGAAACTTCACTTTCCCTGCAAACTCTTGAAAAACAAACATCACAAGTTCCCACAATAACGATTAAGAATAGAAACACATATTTTACAATAAGTTTTCTTGTCAACAAAACCTTTTACTCATAGATACACAAGAAATATATTTAATTGGCTGCTAAGTGTAGAAAACGATAATGCGGAAGCGTAATAATCGAAGATTAAGGATAAAGAACATGAAAAATACCTTATGTGGAACCCTACTCCATAAGAAGCGAGATGAAACCACATGAGAATCGCCTCAAAGGGCTGATGATTCTATTAATCCCTTTCAATGAATACAAAAGATGTGGGGCTTCTACTATTGCCCTACTAATATAACCAAGTCCCACTAATAGATGATGTGATAATTGACCTTGGAGGGATCCAATTATCCATCAATGGATGCATACTCTAACACTCCCTCTCAAGCTAGAACATGCAATGGTCAGCTTGGATAAATAAAAAGAAAGCACTCACCACATAACACAGAAACATGAAAATAACAAATCAAATTTACCAACAAAGATGTTCATCGTATGAACACAGATTCAATGCTCAACAAAAAGGTTAATTGCAAATACGAAACCACATGATATAGGAAATATTTTCCAAACTGTTTCTCGTTTGATCACAAGAGTATTTATTATTATCTTTTGAAGCATAAATCTCTAAAATAAGAGATATCCTGAATCAAGTTTGATCACGCGTAGCTTCTCTCGCAGACATGACGATGACTTGTGTTGCTTCCCTCGAACTAGATATATTCTTCTCCTTGAAGTTATCTACGCAAAAAAAGAGATCAAGTAGATATTCGATACTTAAAACTTTGTTATTTTATATTTGTACTTCATAGTTTTTTAAAATATTGCTACGCTTCATATCACTGTGTATGAGTTTATCTAACTTTTAGATATTTCATCATTTGTTGATATTTCTATCTGTCAATTACTTATATTTCTAATTTCCTTATTTTGACAACAAACTGCAAGGTTTAGAACAAAACTCATGTGAAGACAGTACCATTAGAAAGTGTTATGTAAAACTTTTAGGATGTATAGATATGCTTAGTTAAATGAAGTCTTTAAATTCTTAATCTATATGTTTTTATCCTTTCCGATAATTTTCTTGGATTTCATGAGCATGCTTGTTTTTTCAAGTGTCGATACCAAGGTTTCAAAAAATGGAAAACAAAACAATGACACCAAATTCTAGGGAATTTCGATTTAATTTCAGATTCAGTAGTGATTGAGATTTGATCGAAATGATCGATGTCTGTGCCTTGAGGGGTGTTGCCGAAATTTCGTTCGAGTTTATATTGAAATGACATTTCGATTGGTCACCATATTTCAACCGAAACATATATTAATGCCTTAAGCGGAACGGGGCACTTTCCCTGGAAGTGAGGTGAAGCATAGGCTTGCGGCAGTTGAGGCGTAAGCCTCCGTTTATAAAGGAAAATACCCTTAAAACTATAATAAAATATATACTAATGGGATTATTTATTAGCTTAGTAACATATAATATATAACACTATAATATATGGTGAAATTATAGAGATATGAACACCGAAAGAAAAGATATACAACTCTATATACGTTTTACCTAAATTTCCATCCTATCAAAGAGGGGGTCATTGGCTATAATTGTCATTATAGTTGTCACTAAAATATTTATCAAAGAGGGAGTCATTGGCTATAGTTGTCATAAAGAATTTGAGATGTTGATATGCCTTGAATCCTAACCATTTGTTCTACTAAATCTAGTTGAAGAATCGTCTGACCTTACCAGTAGGAGGGTCTTGCTGTTGTACATGTTAAGAATTTACTGAAATAATTGGACATGTTAATGGTAAATTTGAATATGAAAGATGCTAAATTAAGCGTTCATCATGCATAAATATATCAATAACTAGA
The DNA here is from genome assembly GCA_037367405.1 of Ottelia alismoides. NCBI lineage: Eukaryota > Viridiplantae > Streptophyta > Magnoliopsida > Alismatales > Hydrocharitaceae > Ottelia > Ottelia alismoides. The sequence continues at coordinate 240,040 of JAZKJV010007631.1, forward strand.
CATGTATAAAGAAAGTATTATCTTGCATTGTGTTTTTAAGAAGGTTATGAAGTTTGTAAAAGCCAAAGATGAACCCTGCGTTTTTACGATGATTATGAAGTTTGTAAAAGCCAAAGATGAACCCAATTTTCATTCTTATCATGAGATGTTTTCATTTTACTTCAAATAGATATTTAGCAACTTAGACATGTACTTTGGATCTTATTATATTCATTTTTATTTCTCCTTTTTTGTGTGTGTTTCATTCTCAGATTATAAAAGCCTATATGTTAATTTCTGGCGACATTGCTTGTTATCCATTAGGTTTTATAACAAGCATATAATTGCACATGTTAAATTATGATAAGAGCATATATTTTCATATAAAAGTATTTGTCCAATCTAGTTTGCCTAAAACTATTAGCATTATAGCCGATCTTTCCCATTTAATGTATTTAGAGATATCATGTTGTCTTGTAACTTGCGTGGTTGGTTTAAGCATTATTATAGGAAATATATTATGTTATTTCTTTTACATGGTTATTTCTCTCTCATTTATTGCCATATAGGGTTCTATATGAAGGAGCCTTATGGCATCATGGTAAACAAGCAATTTATTTCTTTCCATACATATCAGACCAATGGTCTTGGACCATTGCTCTCGTATCTTCTTGATACCCTAACCCTACTCATTGATCTCTCTCTCTCTTGAGTGTAGGCAACCGTCACTTGGTGGTCCCCTCCTCTCAACGCCTCCTCACGGCCCTCGCTCGCCAAGCGTGTCCCCTCGTTGCTGCCAGTGACCTGACGTCGTCGCCCAGAATCCCACGTTGTACCACACCACTGGAGTTAGGTGTCCAACAATCCAATGTGGCATCTCACGCATTCGTGCATGATGCGTACCCTCATTTCCTCCACACACTGATTTTGGGGAAGTTTGGTTCGGATTTGATCATCTAAATCCGATTCGTCAACCCTAGAGTATCGACAAAGGTGATGGTAAAGGTTTTAAGTCTACACGCACTACCTTCTCTCGACATGATTGTGTAGACACAAATTGATTTTTTCTCTCCCAGTCGTGCCCTTCCCGAGTCTCCTTCCGTCATGGTAGAAACAAGGTCTAGGGCATTGAAAAGACCATGTCCCATCGTTAAGTTCATGAGATTAACTCCAAATTATGGACGATGCGGATCATGGGCATCATGGAAAGCCACAACAAAGAGCACATCTTGATGGTACCTGAGTCGACCGATAAGTCTTGAACATGACAATGCATGAGTTCATATTTCGCTCTCCCATATTCTCACAATGGAGATAGTCAATGACATCATACATCTGCCCACTACTAAGACGATGTGGGATATTGTCACGATTATACATTCTCAGACGAAAAATGAGAGAAAGATTATTCTGTTTTAGTATGATATTTTCACAATGAAACATGTTAGTTGTCCACTCCACTACATCTATTCTAGTCCGAGAGGTATGTTTGAGAAGCTTAATAGTTTCATGTCTTCAAGTGATAGTAATGATCATAAGTTGATCTATAGGAAAACTATAATGGTGGTGTTTTTCTTACGGCTCTTGATCCCCATTATGATGCATCCCGCAACTAGCTTCTCTCCGGCACCCCTATCTCTTCCATGGAGGAGGCATACGTCTCTCAGTCCTACATCTTAAACCTCCTCTACATGGCATTGTCAAATGGAAGAGGGGGTTAGCTCAGTTCATGAGATGTGGTTTTCGCGACAGGGGAAGTGACCGTCCTCGCCCTCAACGCACATATTACAATCATATAGGGTATTTTGGTGACGTTTATCAGAAGCATGGTCGTCCTGCCTCTTCTCGCGTTACTTAGTAGATTGAGACCACTATTGTACCTGTTGAGTGGAAGGCCGTATCGCGATATATCGGCGATATATCGGTATCGACCGGTCACCGATATATCGCCGATATGGTCGATATTTGGCCTTCCAAGGCCATTTTATTCACAATCTCGGTTCGGTGTCGGCGATATGACGTCGATATATCGACGATATATCGTATCGACATGGTACCGATATCGATACCGATATCGATATGTCCTTCTATGCTGTTGATCAGAAGTATGATTATCTTTTGAGGGAAGCCATGAGCCCTTTAGTTGAAACTACCATCGTTCCTCTTGCCTTGTCTGACATTGCTGCCTCCACAAACACCTCAAGCATGGCCTCAAATTTCAGCGAAATTCGATCGAATTTCTATCGAATATCGATATCCAGTCGAAATCGAAATTCGACTGAAATATGGGGATCCTAGTACAAAACATGACCGAAATGATCGAAATTTCGATCGAAATTTGACCGAAATTCCATCGAAATTCTGTTTAGGTCGTCACCGAAATGGTGACCGAAACCGACATTTAAGGCCTTGACCTCAAGTACTTGTTATTCTCATATATATACCACAATGTCGATATTACAAAATGAATAATGGACTCCAAAGCATTTACCATCTTTACGGTGACATAATAGTTCACATCTTATATTACCATTCCTCCTAGTCAGTTTGTCATTATTGTCGATGGGAGACATTCTCCTATCACAAGACAGAGGAAGATTCAGTTGATGCCTTCCACGAGTCTACATAATGTTTTACATGCAATAACATTTTCTTATGAATGTACTATCGTGCCATCAGTTTGCAAGGAATTAAATTGCCGTGCCAGTTTGACTCTTCTTCTCTCGTGTTTCAAGATATATTCATGGGAGTGTGATTGGACGTGGTCGTGACAAAGGTGGTTTGTATAGTTTGTAACAATCACTTTACACTGGCAGATCTTCTATATCTAATGGACTTGTTTCTTCACACACGCGACATTTTTGGTTCGATCATCATCCTCTGCAGAACCTGTATATAGTCCTCCCTTAGATCTCTCCCTACTCTAGTTTTTAATGTGAGGCATGCCAGCTTGGGAAGCATCATCGTGCCGGTTCTCCCAATCGTCAGGGTCGTAATAATACATCTTTATTTGAGTGGTTTCTTTTTGGTATTTGGGATCCAAGTCTTGTTTCTGATCACCAAGGGCACTAGGTATATTTCGTCGATATTGATTTTTTTGATTATCTTGGGTCTTCTTGAACTAAGCCATGGCTGGTCCCAAGTCAGGGAAATGAGGAAGGTTGTGATAAAACAATCAGATCTTTTAACATGGATTTAAGCAATCATTTTGGAGGCAAAGAATCCATGTAGCCAACCCTACTGAATATAGGAGAAGGCTTTGTTGCTGTGTATATTGGGTTTTCTTAATGAAAAATAAGTCTAAGCCGGGTCTATTATGAAAACCTTTATCATTGAATGCGATCTGATAATGTTTTATAATTCTGTACAATTATCTCAATTTTTTAAGTCTCTTGGCATCTTTCATTTGACGTCTTGTGCATATACTTCTCAACAGAACAGTGTTGCAAACCAAAAACACTAACATCTTTTAGATGTCATCCGGACCTTCGTGATACCGAGTCATGCTCTTTATTCTTACTTGGAAGATCGTGTCCTCATTGTTCACTACTTTATCAAGCATATGCCATCTTATGTGTTAGAAGAACATATTCTTAATTTGATTGCGTTTCTCGAAAAGGACATGCTTGACTCCTTGTGTCTTTGGCTTTGTGGCTTTTGTTCAACACTTGACTCCTGGCCATGAGAAGCTATCTCCAAGATCTGTTAAATGCATATTTGTTGGCTACTTTAGGATTTAGAAAGGGTATTAATGTTTTGATCACGTTAGAGGGAAGTACTTGTTAGTGCCGACGTCGTCTTCTTTGAGTTTGTAAGTTTTTTTCCTTCCATATGTGACAAGATAACCTCATCTTCATTTGACACAGAGGTCCATATACCGCCTCTACCTCCTGCTCCTACTCCACTCACCTTGATTGAGATGCTACCTTGTATGTATGTTCACAGACCTACCACTACTCGACCCCTTACTCTTGTGCTTTCCCAATCATCCAGCACACCCAATGTAAATTCTAAACACTTGATTTCCACCTATGGCCCTGTTGATGTTTCTGTTCAGCAAGAAAGTATACAGGAGAACAAAACAGCTATTTATGAGAATGTTATTCAATAGAATGATCCGTGAGGATCTGAACCAACTTATTGCTCTTCAGAAGAGGAGACACACATGTGCTACATATCCTCTTTCAGGACATGTTTCATTGTGGTGTCTCTCAGAGGACTTCAGAAAGTTTGCGGTGGGATTGTCAGCTAATACTATCCCACATATACCAAGAGGTACTGTAGGACGATTAGTGGCATCTAGGTATGAAAGAAGAAATGCATGCACTACTGCCCGTGCCTGAGCCTCCATGGTAGGACGATTAGTGGCATCTAGCTATGAAAGAAGAAATGCATGCACTACTGCCCGTGCCTGAGCCTCCATGATAGGCTGCAAATGAGTCTTTTATGGTGAAGCATAGAGCGGATGTCTGTGTTGATCATTTCAAAGCCAGATATGTGGCAAGAGGTTTCACTCTGAAACATGGGGTGGACTATCATGACACTTTCTCTCATGTGGCTCATCACCCATTCTTTGGATTCTTCTTTCTTTTGCACTGGTGAGAGATTGTACGCTTTCTTAACTTGATGCCTAGAATACCTTTTTTTCGGAGACATGTAGGATGAAGTCTATATACAACAACTACCTGGATTCGCTTATGAGGGGGAGTGCCAGAAGATATGCAGGCTCTATAAGGCTATTTATGGTCTTAAGAAAATCCTGAGAGCATGGTTCTTGAAGTTTTCAGACTTGATAGAGCAACATGCTTTCAAAAGATCATATGCAGATCACTCACTCTTAGTATACAGGACGCCACATGGTATTGCCATCATTAGTGTACGTTGACGGCATCATCATTACTGGAGATGATCTACATGGGATTAGTAAGGTGAAGGTGCTACTTGAATAACAATTTGTTATTAAGGACCTTGGAGAACTGCAATACTTTCTTGGGCTTGAATTGTCTTGGAATAAAAAAGGACTAATGACGAGTTAGAGAAAGTATGTTATGGATCTTCTTCGAGAGATTACAATGGCATGCTAAAGACCTGCTACTACTCCTATGGATCTCAGTATGAAACCCTATGATGATGGTACTAAAAAGGTAGACTAGGAAGCTTTTATATATGAGTATCACCATATAATACATTTCCTTTGATGTAGCCCTATGATGATGGCACTAATAAGGTAGACTAGGAAGCTTCTATACATGAGTATCACCAGATCATACATTTCCTTTGATGTAACCAAAGTCAGTCCTCATCAGAAACATATGGATGCAAATTTCATGATCATAAGGTACATGAATTCTCCACCAAGTACATAATTACTCTTTAACAAAGGGACATATCTTGAGATCACAACATGTGTAGAGGCCGATTATGCAGGATGACCTACAGAAATGAAGTTGACAACAGGATTCTCAATGTTTATTCAAAGCTCACTTGTCTCATGGAAAAGCAAGAAACAAATTGAGTTGCTAGGTTAAGTGCTGAATCTTAATACAGAGCTATGACGCTAGGTAGCACAGAGATGATGTAGGTCATGTCTGTCCTAAGTGACCTACATATTGAAGCATCTCTTCCTCTGCAATTGCTATGTGATAATCGTGCTGCATTATTTATGGCTAACAATCCATTATTCTGTGAGAGAACTAAACTCATCGAGATTAATGCCACTATATCAGGGACATGACACAAAAGTGCTTTATCTCTGCATCTCATGTCATTATTTATTTGAACTAATCCTACATTCCAAGAGAGAACCAAACACATCAAGGTGGATTGCCACTATACTAGGGACATGATACAAAAGAGCTTCATTTTCTATATCTCACGTCGTCTTAGCGGAACAAACAACAAATATTATCATTAGATCACTAGTCAGGGGGCCATTCTAGAATGTTCATCCAAGCTGAGGCTGAGCAAGGTAGACATCTAAACTCCAGCTTGAAGGGGAGTCAACAACAACAACAAAGCCTTTTTCCCACAATTAAGTAGGGTCGGCTACATGGATTCTTCGCCTCCATTCAGATCTATCTTGAGTCAATCCCGGGCTTATATCCACAAAACAAAGATCCATTCGTATGGTCTCTTTCCAACACTTCTTGGGCCGTCCTCGCCCTTTCTTATCCGGCTCAACATCCCAACCCTCGCATCTCCTAACCGGTGCATCAGTTGATCTTCTTTGCAAATGTCCAAACCATCTTAAGCGATTTTCTCGCATCTTATCCTCGATCGGAGCTACACTAACTTTCTTTCTGATTACATCATTCCGAATCCGATCTTTACGTGTGTGTCCACACACCCACCTTAACATTTTCATTTCTGCTACATTCATTCTTTGCACATGTTTATGGTTCACATGCCAACATTCGGATCCATAAAGCATAGCAGGTCTCACGGCTGCTTTGTAAAACTTTCCTTTAATTTTTAAAGGAATTTTCTTATCACAGAGAGCAACAGAGGCTCCTCTCTACTTTAGCCAGCCGGCATTTATTCTATTAGTAACATCTCCATCAATTTCCCTATCATGTTGCAGAATAGATCCAAGATATCTAAAGAAATCTCTGTTCTGAATGTTATCGTCACCAATCTTCACCTCGATTCCTTCACCATTGCTTCCATCAAAGGTGCACTCCATATAATCCGTTTTGGCCCTACTTATACGAAATCCTTTAGTCTCCAACTCATGTCTCCAGACCTCAAGCTTCTCATTTCCTCCATCTCTAGTCTCGTCAATTAACACAATATCATCAGCAAATAACATACGCCAAGGTAACTCATCCTGAATGTGACTTGTCAACTCGTCCATAATCAAAGTAAAAAGAAATGGACTCAAAGCAGAACCTTGATGTAAACCAATGTTGATGTCAAAATATCCAGTCTTCCCAGACGGGGTCCTTACACAAGATAAAGCCCTATCATACATGTCCTTTATGAGGTTAATGTATAGGACATGTACTTGTCTCTTCTCCAACACTCTCCACAATATCTCTCGTGGGACAGAATCATAAGCCTTCTCCAAATCAATAAAGATCACGTGGAGGTTCTTCCTTTTAGCTCTATAAATCTCCATTGTTCTCGTCAGCAAATGGATGGCTTCAATCGTTGAGCGACCTGCATGAATCCGAATTGATTTTCTTTTACGTTGGAAACTTGCCTCAACCTTCTTTCGATCACACGTTCCCAAATTTTCATAGTGTGACTCATCATCTTGATACCTCTATAATTTGAACAATTTTGAATGTCTCCTTTATTCTTATAAAGAGGCACCACGATACTCCTCCAATCTCCAGGCATTTTCTTGCTTCGCCAAATAACATTGAATAAATTCGTAAGCCAAGTCAAACCACGCTCACCTAAAACTTTCCATACTTCTACAGGGATGTCATCCGGTCCTACACCTTTCCCGGGTCTCATAACCTTCAAAGCCTCTTCTACTTCCTTTCTTTGTATCCGTCTATAGCTTGCACGATTCAAGTAACCTTCACTACAAGCTAGATCACCCAAAGTGATCTCTCTATTTCCTTCCCCAATGAAAAGTTTATGGAAGTACTGCTCCCACCTAGTCTTTATATCCTTCTGAGTAACAAGCACATGACCTTCCTCGTCCTTAATGCATCTTACTTGAGAAAGGTCTTTGGTCTTTCTTTCTCATGCTCTGGCCAACCTGAATATATCCTTCTGTCCCTCCTTAGAGTCAAGATTTTTATACAAAACTTCATAAGCTTTTGACTTAGCTTCGCTTACGGCCTTCTTTGCTTCCTTCTTCGCTATTTTGTAGTTTGTGACAGTTTCCTCTGTTTTATCCTTAGACATAGCTTTAAAGCAAGCTCTTTTTATTTTTAGCTTCTCTTGCACCCCTTCACTCCACCACCAAGCCTCCTTGTGACCTGGAGCTCCTCCCTTTGACTCGCCTAGCATCTCTTTGGCTACCTTTGCTATGCTTCCCACATCTAGTTTGCACTACCGCTACAATCCCAAGATAAGTCTTCTAAAACCTTCTCCCTGAAGCTCGCTTGCTTCAGTGGAAGATTCCACCATCGAGTTCTAGTTATCTTAGGAACCCTCATTTTTTTATCAACCTTTCATTTGTACATCCAAGACTAACAAACGATGTTGAGCTGTCAAACTTTAAGGGGAGTATTATATGAAATATTCATTATGTTGTTTCTTTCGTATGTTGTTTTCTTTTCTATGTATTTCTCATCTCATGTACTGCCTAGGATTTCTCCTTTATATAAAGGAGCCCTATGGCATCATAACAAACTAATCATTCATTTCTTTCAACAAGCATCACTCAATTCACTAAAATTTTACAACCTGATTGATTACAATGCAGTTTGATTTTTGAAACAGTATATATAATGAATTCTATCCTCTCGCAGCAGCCAAAAGAATAACAATTTTATTTTTTCATAAAAAATATTAGTAAAAAGTGCACGTAGACCTCGTTATAATATGCGGTCAAATCCTTAATTTTTTGCTTTCTGTTTTTCACTTGCTTTTTTATCCTTCAGGTTCAAAGTGAGTTTCAGAAGGCATATGAGGGTGGTATTCCAAAGGCAAAGTATGTTTTTGTAGCCTGCTTTTCTAGTGACAATTTGCATTACGATTATAGAATCAAATCATTCGTTTTGTATTTTATTAGATTTTGGGAACCAACGTATGAGGATGCTTTAAATTTGATTGCTAGAGTCCCAGCTGTGGCTGCTTATGTGTATCGGAGGTAAATGAAGTGGAACTTCTGAAGTTAAAATGGAGACTTCTGATTTATGGCATCTCGATTTACATACTTTCAAATGCTAACTTTTTTCTACTTGCCATGTAGGATTTATAAGGACGGAAATGTTATATCAGCAGATAAGTCTTTGGACTATGGAGCTAATTTTTCTCACATGCTAGGATTCAATGATCCTAAGATGTTGGATTTAATGAGATTATATGTTATCATCCACAGGTATTTACTCCAGCAAATTCGCTTCTGAATTAGGGATTTTTTAATTTCCTTCTGTCTTTCTCTGAAGTTACATATTCTTTGTTGCAGCGATCATGAAGGGGGAAATGTGAGTTCTCATACTGCCCATTTGGTAAGATTATTTTCTTACTTTTCTATTTCCATTTTGCAAAGGTCGAGATAGTGCCTTATATTAGGTCCGTTGCCTAAGCTATTGCCATGCACCTTTTGATGCAAGTAAAGGTTGTCCTGGTTGTATTTAAAAAAAGAAAAGTAAAGGTTGGTCTGGTTGTATGTGGCTCAAAAATCAGTTGCCTTCAATTCACATTTTAAAATTGTTGACACTGATTTTGGGTTGATATTTCTTTAAGAAGTGTGGCAGACCACACTTTTTCATCAAAATGCATGGTTAGTTTGTGTACTAATCTGATTTCCCCTTAGATTTCGTTGTGAAATCTGGTAAGCTTTTCCCTGAATTTTCATAATGACCGTCTGGTTAGTTTCTAGTGCCTAAAGTTCATGCTAGAAATATAGTTTAATGTCCAAGAAAGTTAATTTTCCCTTCTCCCCTCTTTTGTCTACATTAATCTGAAATATGAAAACGCGATTGTTAATGTGGAACTTCTTTATTTTAGGTTGCCAGTGCTCTTTCAGATCCATATCTCGCTTTTGCAGCTGCATTGAATGGGTTGGCCGGACCACTCCATGGTTTAGCTAATCAGGTAATTATTTTATTTTTATTACTTTAGTTCTCTCTCTATTGCTCTCACTCTTTTGCCTCATGCTATTTGCTATTTGTTGACCAAAAAGAGATGTGGCAATTGCAGGTTGATTTGAAATGGGTATACATGCCCAGAAATGAAATTGTTGTCTTTCTTCATGGTTTTGAAAACTATAGAAGTTCAACTAACTAAAGAATATATAGTCCTCATTTTTAATCTAGATTTCCTTATCATTGGAGGCTATATAAGAAGGCCCCAGACCTCTTGTATTCAGTGAGAAAGTGCAATGCATACATCAACCCTTTGAGGCGTTCTCCCGTGGTTTCATCCCGCTCCCTAGGGAGTAGGGTTGCACGTTAAATCCTGCGGTCTTCATTGTTCTTTATTTCTTTATTTCTAATACGCTTCCGCATTCTTTATTTTCTAACACGGTATCAGAGCGAGTTCGATTCTTGAGGGTTTTTATGTTCATTATTTATTCGAGTTCCGTGGTTCAATTCTAGGGTTTCTATTGAAACCCTAATTATGTTCTTGAAGATTTTTTGAAGATTATCTCTGCATTTTGTTCGAGATTCGAGACTCGTCCAGGGGTTTTCTGAAACCCTAAACTCGAGATTGGGTTTTCTATCCAGATGTTTACAACATTAGTGTCCTTTGAAGGAATGATACTTATCGTGTTCGTGGAGATAATCGCAATAGCACAGAGCTCTTGTCATAGGCGAGGTTCCTTCTATAGCTTCGAAGCCCTGCTTCTCAGACCTACCCTGCTGCTAGTATTATGTCAATTATTGCCTTCTCCAGTTTCAGAAGATTATCATATCCCAATCTTTGTAGCGCCACGTCATCTCCCATGTGGCACAACCCTTCGCCCAAGCAGTAACGAAGGCGATCGATATTACTCCCAGGTGGCGGCAGCGACATCAAACGATGGCCACTCCACCCCTCCTTGCGCCTCCAGATCCCGATCGTTTCCTCCAGGCGTCGTGTCCCCAGGCGGCGCACCAAGCGACGGCGGGCTTTAGTGCTTTGCCAGCCGGAGCACCTTGCTGCTCTTCAACTCCCTTCAGGCCGCATCTCCCTCGGAGCACCACCACCCCTCCGATCGCATGACCTCCAACCCGCTCCTCTCGAGGCGACGTCATCTCCTCCTCTCTCGTGCAGGCGGTGCGAGACGGGACGGTCTCAGCCTCCTGTAGGCGATACACGGCTCCAGCGGCGACCTTGCATTTTGTAAAGGGGAACGAGGAGCCCTAACTAGTGGTGGGCCCTTTGGATCGTGATTATAGGAAAAAAAGGGAGGCCAAGAGGTTATAAAAAAGGGTGGTCTGTAATTGTTTAAAAATATGGAGGTGGATTGCTTTGAAAAAAAAGGAAGAAGAAAAGAAAAGGCGCGTACAAGAGAAAATCCGTACACAAGAAAGGAAAAAAAGAAAGACGGAGAAAAGGATGAATGACTTTTTTAAAAAATGATGAGATGGCTAAAAAAATGTAATAGCCGAAAAAATGATTTAAAAAAATTTCGATTGAGAAGAAAAGCCGAGAAATTATGATGGCTTATGTCATGTTTTATTTTCCCCCATTATCTTGTCTTCTCCCAACTTTGTCGATGCCATTGTTTTCTGACAAATGTGGTAGAAAGGGAGAGTATTGTGTAGAGTCACATGTCTATTCCAGATTCATATGATAGATTCCAGACTGCTAGATTTTCCAGACTCTACAGTTCAGTTTCATCCTCTGCAGATTGGTTTAAAGTCCAAGTTCGAGGCACTCTATCGTTGAGTGACCCATTTTCTTCGAGTTCTCGAGAGAGAGACTCCTTTTCAGACCCACACATGCATGCGGTCTTCAGTCAGATGTGCACATGTTTGCCATCATTTTTTATGTGGTCCCCATCTTTTATTTTTTGGTCCGAGTTTTCATGTGTGTCATAGGGGCTCCAAAGTAGAGATCCCATTCCCTATGCCATGTGGGCTAGGGTTTTCATGTGGTATCATAGGGACTCCAGAGTAGAGATCACATTCTCTGAGCCAGTATGGGAGAGACCCGGTTCTTCGACGAGGAGACTTCTCAGACTCCATTCTCCAGCGACCGTGGACTCCGACGAGGATTGTCTCGACGGCTTTTTCAGTTCGGCTTTCAAAGATGGAGCAGTTGTCCACATTATTGTGGAGGGTCAGAGTTCTCCAAGTGGAGACTCATTTCAGTGGCATTGATTAAGACATGCACATTAAGAGCACTTGCTGTGCGCGTTGAGTTGATGTTGTCTGTACTCTGTAGTATCTTGTATTGTGAGTTTTATAGATTTCTTTCTGTTTGTCCAAGCTGAGGGGGAGTGTTAGGCTATGCGTCATTATCATGTAAGATGGGTAAATGGATCCTTCCAAGATCCATTTACCACATCCTAGTGTTTAGTCACACATCTACTAGTTGGATGGTCTGTGGAGGCTATTTAAGAAGATCCAGACCTTCTGTATTCAGTGAGAAAGTGCAATGCATACATCAACCCTTTGAGGCGTTCTCCCGTGGTTTCATCCCGCTCCTTAGGGAGTAGAGTTCCACGTTAAATCCCACATTCTTCATTGTTCTTTATTCGTTTATTTCTGATACGCTTCCACATTCTTTATTTTCTAACAATTATATATATATGTAATATTTTTTTATTAATTAAAAACACAAAATTGAATAACCCATTTAATTTCCATTTAAACTCATGCATATTGTTTAATCAGTAATCAACGACCCTACCAACTGAATATTGACTACCGCATTTTGCAACTTTGGGCTTGATTGAATAGGCAACGGTGCTATTGGGGAGCGGTTTCCTAGACTCCTGGCGCTTGTGGGCGAATGGAATGTACCTGTGCATGCGATTTTGTAGAATGAGACATGGATGCCTTCTTTTGTGATGGAGCTGTCGAATCAAAGATTGAAAGAGTTTTGGAGGTTGCATGGCGGATTGTCTGAGCTTGGTGGTCTTGCCGGTGATAGGGACCATTTTGTTTAGGGGAAGACATGTTCATGATGGAAAAAACTTATCGATTTTTTTCTGAGTACCAAGTCATTGTGCAAGATGATGTAAAGATTGATAGCAGAATCATCTGGAGAAGCAAGATAGTGAAAAGAGTCAAGGTAGTGACCTTTTGTCTGAGAGATGTGGTGTCGAGATGGAGGACTTGTATCATCTTTTCTCCACTTGCATCCATTTGGCCCAGAGTTGGAGGAAGGCAGGGATCCCTTGGCTTGATGCAGCAGTGGAACAGGTTTTTGGAGCTTCTTTTGTGCAGTTTGCAGCAACTGGCATGAGGATAACTCTTCCTTTTGCACTCCTTTGGGTGATTTAGTGTGGTAGAAATGAATGCATCTTTCACTATTTTGAGATTTTCTAGTCTGAGATTATTTTGGAACACTGTAGGGTTATTTCTTCAGCTTGGACTCGTGTAACCTGATGTGCTTAGTAATACAATTGTCTCGTGCAGTGGTCTCATCTCAGGATACCACTCTTTTTCCTCTAGAAGAAATTAATCAGGTGCAATCCATCACATTAGTTGTAGCACTGGGCGTTCCTGAATTCTCTCTATCTACTTGTCATTTCACCATTTTCCCACCAACCAGAATCAACCCCAACAGCCTTAGTGTTTTTCATATGGTCTTTTTTATAGGGATGACATAGTTTATACCTTCCTCGTACTTGACATTTGAGAAATTCTGGTGGGTGGAACTGGAGTTTAGAGAATGGTTAGTGGACTAATGGATTTCTCATGTTTGGAAAGTTTCTGCGCTTAGAAGCTCTTCTCGAAGCTTTTAGATATCAAGGAGGTGAAGCAACAATATGAGATGAGTAGGAGACTTGCACAAGAGGATATTAATAGGTTAGACATTTTTGACATTGGTAGACCGTTTGTGAGGGAGGAGAGTGTGGGTGTGCTAAGCATCATGAAGTTGCAACTAAAGAAAGAGCATAAACATGAGAAATAGATGCCAATACAATGTTCTTCCACTCAATGAGAGGGGAAGGAATTTCACATACTTGACTAAGGTTCCAGGTTTGTGGAGATGAGCATGTTGGTAAAGGCGGTCGTAGGGTACTTTCATGGCTTTCAAAAAGGCAAAACATGGATCTCAGGCAGAGATTAGCAAGGCGGCATACATGCTCAGTTTGGAAGGTGTGAATAAACTGAATTGAACTTTGTTGTTTCTTATCCCCAAGAAAGATGCGAGCCTTTGGGTGGAGGATTTCCATTTTATTGCATTCTCGGACGTTGTGTATTTAATTGTGGGTAAGTTGCTTGCAAACATGCTCGGAGGTTTTCTTTACTCGCTTGTTAGCCTAATGTAGATGATTGTTATAACTTGTAACAAAATGGTGGTTGATATTGTTGTCGTGGCTTCGAAGATCTTTTTTGATCGGAAGTGGAGGGGATGGAAGGGATGATGTGGAAGGTTGATTTCTCCACAGCATACAACACCATTGACTGGACATTCTTATGGTTTTCATAGCACACATGGGATTTTTAGACACTTGAATTGCTTACATGAATAGATGTGTCACCCAGCACCTCATTCTTCTTGATCCGATCAATGGTCATCTAAAAGGTGGGTAATTTCGGTTGCAAAGTGGCGTACGTCAGGGACACTAGTCAGTGCCTTCTTGTATGTGCTTGCGACACATGTTTTTTCCATCATCACAGAACATGCTATACATGGTGGGTACTTCGAGTGCTATTTTGGCCACAGTTTATCAGTTTGATTTTTTAGTATATTGATAGCAACTTGTTCTCTATGGGTTGCACGTCAACATGGAGAAGTTAACCTTTTTCATTTAACATGCCTAAGGAGTCAAGGACATAGCAGTGTGCGTGGAAGGGTGTTGGGAACTCTAGGTAGGCTCATTATGTTGTACATGGCATGCCCCTGAAGTTTGCTAAGTTGTCGGTGGATTGGGATCTCCTTTTTGGAGAAGATGGAGTAGAAGTTTGCTGGATAGAATGCTATATATGCTTATCGAGAGGAGGTTGTTTAGTGTTGCTAAAGTCGGTGTTGTTTCCGATTATTATGCTCTATTTGTCCATGTACAATATACTGAAGGAGTTCCACTTCAATAGATGAACAAATCTTATGAAATGTGCCATGAGAATTGGGGGGGGGTGGTTGCTGATGTGTAGCTTGATTAGAGGAATCTATGTGATTTCTTCAGATCCTGGTGTGCCGTTACAAGGGTGGTTTTGCCCTCTAATTTTTTGGAAGAATCTATGTTCTGTTATTTTGACATTGTCTTGTTTCTGCAGATGGTGGTATGTAATTGTTATTCTTCCAATTCAGAAAAATGGGAATTATTATTCTTCCTATTCTGAAAAAAATGAGTGTGAATGATGGAATTTTTCGCAATAGATTTCCTTGTTTTTTTCCATGACAACATATGTTAAGGCAACGATGTTTAGACTGTAACTTAAAATTTGACCCTATCAATTGTGAGTATCGGATTCAACTAACTTAAAATATTCTGATCTGAATGTGAGTTGCGTATACGGTGGATGAGGTAGAGGCTCTTTTCTATCTCTTTGTTCTGATCTCCATTACAATGTTTTCATATACAAGAATAGCCCCATTAACGGGCTTTTGTAGCAAATTTTATTTGTCCTCTGCTTTGCAGTGCGGTGCTTATTTCCTATCGCCATGAGTAGCGACTTGTCTAGCATTATAGGTTGTTGGGTGGCCAGAATGGTGCCATTTGTGAGGGTTGGGAGATCTCAATTTTCTGTGCATCAGCACTTGCTTATCGTATCCATTATGACATGGATCTGAATGAATGCCACGATTTACAGGGTCAAGTATGATACATCATACGTCTCCTCAATATCCTTGTACAAGTCCACAAATTCAGAATCACTACATAGGATGAATCTTGGTTTGGTTAATTGAAGTTGACATCCAGTGGCAGAATGCTCCTAGTTATGGCTCATGATCATGTACTGAGGTTCCCCCTGTTGATTGTTGGAATGGCACGAACCAGTCTTGATTTATAAAGATGAAACAATTTGGATCTGCGGAGAAGAGTATGCTTTGGTATGGACATTTTTCCTAGACAGCTTATGGGAAGGACTTTCATGAGTAAAATGTGAGCCTCAAACTTCTGAGTTTATGAGAGGTTCAATATTGTACAGTGTTTTTATCATTATATCTCTGCCCCTCTTTTGTTGGACACAAGCTGCGCAAATGCTTAAATGCTTCTGTGAAAATTCATTGTCTCATAAGAGCACCTTTAGAAAGTAATTTTGCGTTTATCACTTCCCGGCTATTTGCTTACCTCATAGATAAGTTTCGGTTATAAGTTGAAACCAACACATATACTTGAACGTGATTATAAAGATGTTTCCTGGCAAAGGATGGTCAAGTTGTGTGGTCAGCTAAACATATTATCGTGGAACTTAGTCTTTGATCAAGCTTTCATAAAGTAGCTAGTTATAGAGAGTCCTTAGATCTATGTTAGGGTAGGCTTTTGTGTCATTAATTAGGAATCTCGCTACATTACAAACACGAAGTTGCCTACATCTGAGAATGAGATTTTTCGACCAACTTGATCTTGCTCCCGGTTTTAAAAGAACATGGGACTATCATCATGGTTGTGGAACTGGATGAGAGCTCAACTGGCTTTGTAGAAACAGAGACAAATTGGAATTATATAGGTTGGAAATATATTTCCCTTTCTGCAACTCTTCTCCTCTATGTTTAGTGAAGGTAAGTATATATATTCACATAGAGCTTGAACTTGTAAACCTAGCGTGGTGGATTAGATTGCATTTGATCTGCCAGAATCTCCTGCTTAAGCATCTATTGTTTAAATTTATCTGGGCCATATTTCTGTGCTAGTTACTCATGAATGCTATAAGAAGCTTTATATTTTATTTAATCTCTCTGTTTGAATGCTAAGGTTCGCTAGAACCACTGTATGCTTAAAGGTAATTTACTTGCTTATTTGCTAAGGTACATATTTGCCCTAGAGAAGCATCTGTTTAAATACTTGTATATCTGCAGGAGGTTTTACGTTGGATACAATCTATTGTAGAGGAATACGGAGAAAATGTTAGCACTGATCAGCTGAAAGAATTTGTCTGGAAGACATTAAATAGTGGCAAGGTGAGCAACTTTAAATCAGAATGACTGTTGGAAATTATTCCTCTCTTAGGTGGTATTTCGTATACATTTAATTTCTATTCAATGCAGGTAGTACCGGGTTTTGGACATGGTGTTTTGCGTAAAACAGATGCAAGATACACGTGTCTAAGAGAGTTCTCCTTGAAGCATTTACCTAATGACCCGCTCTTCAAGATAGTAAATACTTTGGACTTAGTGTGGTTACTGCTATTCTGCTCTAATTTTTTATTGGCTCATTGTGTAGCAATTTGTGACAGGTTGCTAAACTTTACGATTTCGTTCCTGATCTACTTACTGGACTTGGCAAGGTGTGATGCTTTTATGTTTATTTGGAGTCACTAGAAATGTAACATCCGGAATCCAATCAAACCCGAAGTCGTCCGATTTTGGGTCTAATGAACTCAAAAACGTTGTCGGTCAATACTAAACAACCTAAAACGATCAATCAATAATAAATCAAAAGTCGTTCGGACGAAATCGACCAAAAATCGGTCCCTTCGTAATGCGTGCCGTGAAAAGCCGCGACGCAAATTCGGAAACCGTGAAACGAACCGAGACCGTCATTAGATCCGATTCGACAATACAAGACCAACGGAATCGACCGTTCGTCAATCGGAGGTCGTTTGATATTTTTAAATCGTAAAATTTAACCTTAAACAAAATCCGTATCCGAAAATTTCGGGGGTTCAAAACCCAACCGAAAGTATATCAATATTATACTCATATTGATCGTCATTTTGAGACGGTCAAATCGAGGTATTTCGCATCGAAATCTGAGAGTCGAGGCGTATTTACGGACGACTTTCAAATGGGAGAGAAACTGGGTTTTAAAAAAAAAAATATAATAAATAAATAAATTCTGTAACGCACGCAGATGCTGTTTTCGTTTAAAATATTATTATTAAATTACTATATACAATATGAGCAGACGGCCATTTGATATATATAATTCTTTTCTATTTTCTCTTTTTAATCCATTTGGCATTAATACCCCTCCATGTGGCATCATAAGAAACCTCCTTCTTGATTATATAAACTTCAAGACCTTGCTATTTGACTCCTAAGTTCCATCGAGAAGGAGCTAAGTCCTCCCCACTTCCTCTCTCGTTTTTTTTTCCTATTCTCTTTAGCCGAAGTCACCATTAATTCTTCTCCCACTCTTTCATTCCAAATTCCCCACCGTTCTTTCTTCCCTCCATTTCATTCTCTTCTATTCTTCTCCAACAAAAAGCTCGTTCCTTCAAAAATCTGAAAAGGAAGCTTGGATCCAGTGCTCAAATTGATCACAGACCTACAGCTGAAGCTCGACTGCACCTTTCAAGCCTTAGTAGCTGTAAAGGCTACGATTAAAACCCATCTGCAACTCGAACCATTGCAGATTCCAGAAATTCCTGGGAGTATCTCCTGCATGCAACACATCATCTTCCAACTTGATATCCAAATAGGTATAACTCCTTCTCCATCCTTTTGCTGCCTCACATGTAAAGTTTTTCCCCTCTTATGGAAAATTTTGATATTCTATATGTCTTGATTCCATGGTTGTTGCCAAATTCCAGGTTGTTTCTATGGTTCAGTTTTTTTTTTTTTTTTTACTGTTGATTCCATGGATTAAGCATGAATTCGATATTTTGAATCCATTGAGAATGCCTCTTTCCTTGGATCGTTGTGTATATTTGGAACTCATAACTCATGTCTTCTTATCTTCGGAATAAAGAGTTATTGATGCTAATTAGTCCACTAGTTTGGGGGCTCCTTTAGGTAACGTAAATACATGGATTTGTGAAGAACAGAAGTCTAAAAGCTTCTGTTAAATGAGAATTTGATCTCTCAGAATTTATTATAAATACAGATCCTAAAATAACTTTAATTACTAAAGATGAAATTCCTGACTCACCTCAACCATGGCCAATGGACTTTTGAGCTTCAAGGATAGAACACTGCTATTTCTATCCCCTTCATTTTGAGCTTCAAGGATAGAACACTGCTATTTCTATCCCCTTCAATTGCCCTATAAAATTTTGATAATAAAATCTCTATTTATTACGTCGACCTTTTTGTTCTGAGATCGAACCTGGGAAATGAAAAAGATACTTATTATCTTAAACTATTAAGTTGAAATCAAACTTTTTTATCTCATATCTTGACCACTAGAGTAGTGTTATAACCAATGAGACATACATCGAGGCAATGAGACATACATCGAGGCACCTTAATCAAGTTTAAAGATATGGAGTTAAGAAAAATCCTGAATATGGATCAACAAGATGATCTGACAACATGGTTGAAGTACTTCCCAAGTTGTTACTTAGACATACATGTTTCTCTTCTTTGTAAGAGGGCTTAGGATGTGTAAATACTTACTCCAATCATGCAACCACCCTTATTAGAATTTGGGATAATCACAAATCACTCGTCTAGGGTAAGAAATACAACTGTCCTTGTTGGAATTTGAGTGATCCATAATCCATTCCTCTAGAAATAAAATTGTCTTTATTGAAACTTGAGTTAATCATAAGTAGTGGTGATTTGAAGTGTTGAATAATTAATGTTGCCGGTCAGGATGATCTTTATACCTGATCGTGCGAGGGCGCGGTGACCCTCAACTGGGCGGGAGAATAGGAAGCCCAGTTAGGGCAGCGGCCGCTTCATGCGCGGGTCTAGGATCCCAGTCCTTTATACGGTTTTTACGCGAGCTCGCAGTGTTTTTACGCCTCGTTGGGATCCTGACTTTAGACCAGTTCCGTTGACCCTGTCTTTTAGGATACCCAGGCGGGGGATCCTTGGTTTTCAGTTTTACGTACGAGCTCGTCCGCCCGTACTAGTCGGGCAGTTTTCTAGAGCGACTTTTCTAGGGAGTCTCTCTCACCCGTCTCAGTGGCGTAGTTGGGGAGTAGACCTATCCCTCTATTGGACCGCGCTTCCAATTAGAGGGCGAGACGGAAGAGCCATTTGCAGGCTTCTTCACCGCTTGAGTTACTTCGCCAAACAGACTTGGCGATTCTATATCTAGATCATCCATATCTACATCTACAACATCTGGAGTTATATCTGAAACATTGAAGATTGAGGAATTGAGAAGTTAAGATCAAAAGACCATTCTCTCTACCCAAGAATTTAAATAAATTAATAGATCTCTACAATCTCAACTTTTCCATTCTTTCACTAACCAACATGATCTCTAAGGAAAATGATATATGCATTCCCCCTCACACACTCATGATTACGCAACTGCTATCGAAATAATGTTACATATGGGAAATGCCGGGTTCAGGGGAAAGTCGTTAGAAATGCATTACGAACATTTGAGATGCTTACAAGTAACCTGAAAAAAAAAACCGTTTTCATTTGCAAGTAGAATTTAATCTTAATTTGAGTTGCTCTCGCCTTTCTGCTTGTTTCTTTTGTAAATAATAAATGCCCGTTATGTTATATAAGTTTTTGGGAGGTACCAGCAACCGCTGACGCCTTTTCTTCCTATTGTGTGTGGCAGGCAAACAGCCTGCAGTTTAGTAGCCGCTCAGTATATACATGCTTCCGGGAGATATAGTGTACACCCGACGGTATGATTTACTTTGTCTTAGTTTTTGTACAGACGATGATGTAAATGCTATCTCTTTTGTCACATTTGGAATATATGTTGTAACATGTAATATGCTTGTACATGTTGTAAATGGATATGAATATTAATGAAAAGAAATTTTGGTGATGTCTGTCTCTTTTACTTGTGGTCATGAGTTGAGAATGAATGTCATATTCGCGAAAAAATTTTCCCTGTATTTTCACAACTTGTGCGATATAATTGTGAATGATATCTTGCGAATTGCGCGTAAACGGGTACCCGGATCCTGAGGGGTCGACAGTTTGGTATCAGAGCAGTGGTACCCCGATACGCACATTCGCGATATTACAATTCCGATCGCATTAAGATCCCGAATAACGACAGTCTACCGACTTGTCGTGAGTTCGAGAAGGGAAATATGACATTTATATTCAATAACCACAGATGTCACCAATTTCATTAATTTTCATCTTATATCCCAAGAAGAGAAAAGCATTTATAATAAATATCTATCTAAGGTATTATTATGACTAATTATGGTTCTCATGCAGAGCCATGGCATCTCGACCAGGTCAGGATACTTCTGATCAGCTGGCACGCATACTGAGCGCACTTACTGATCTTCAGCAGCAGCAGGCTGCTATGAGAGGCCAGCAGGAGCAGATATTGGCCCAGCAGACCGAGATTGCTGACAGGCAGACGGACATAGAGATGAGATTTGAGGATCTGTCAGATTTCACGTACCATCCATCTCAGGATGGGATACGACAGGACCAGCACCAGTCCGTTGAGGTGGAGCAGCCTCATCCTGATGATCCATTAGAGGACATTCCAGAGCATGGAGCTGAGAAGGATGCAGACTTAGACAGGGAGCAGGACCCTGTGGACTTTGCTGACGAGGATACACACGAGTTTGCAGCCATTCACAGGCACCAGTCAGTCTTCACTTCTTATCAGCGGGCCAACATACCCTTGTTCGAGGGCACAGGTCCACCAGATGACGCTGAGCAGTGGCTGATGAGAGTAATGAAAGTGCTCAGGGCGATTAATGCGCCACGAAACACGTGGCTATCTTTCGTAGAGTACTCACTGATAGACTTCGCCGAGCGATGGTGGATGGCCGTAGTGTCCGAGTTAGGCCGAGAGCCTACTTGGAACGATTTTGTGACGAAGTTCAGAGCCCACTTCTTTTCTGCGAAGTGGAGGGAGTCCCAGCGCCGACTGTTTGCAGAGCTTCGTCAGGGACAGATGACAGCCCGGGATTACTTTATCAGATACACAGAGCTGTCACGACACACACGAGCAGCTGGCGCATTTCCAGAGGAGAATCTGGAGAAGTTCATTGGCGGCATGCGAGAGGAGGTGCAGGAGAAGCTGGCTGGACTACACATCACTTCTATCTCCGAGGCTACCGATGCTGCGGAGAAGTTCGAGGACATCAGAGGGAGACGTTACGGGAGCTCGTCTGGAGCACCGCCTAGACCGCGGCGATATTTTGGGCCGATACGTCGACCATTTCCGCAGCAGAGGTCAGCCAGACGGTTCCGACCTACAGGTTCGACATTCTCTGGCAGTGCTCGCTCTTCTCCATCAACTACTCTAGGAGGAGCACTTGCCGGACGAGGTACAGAGTCCACTCGACCATCTGGGTCGCAGCGAGCAGATAGACCACCTGCAGGACCAGCTCGGAGCACGGACACAGCTACTCCCTCTACTCGACCAGTCCGGTGCTACCGATGTCACGAGTGGGGACATTACCGTGCACAGTGCCCACAGGCTTCTGGCAAGCCTCAGCCACAGCCTTCACAGCCACAGCCTCAGACACAGCGTTCAGGGAGTTTCCGTGGCAGGAACTCCAACTTTAGGCGACAGCAGCCGAGACAGACGCAGAGTGTGGCAGGATCTAGTGCTGCATCAGCCAGGCAGGGGCAGTTACACGCAGTCACTGAGGAGCAGGCACGTTCAGCCGCTACTGTAGTGAAAGGTATGGTCTCAGTCTTGGGCCGACCTTTCCATGTTTTATTTGATTCCGGCGCGACACACTCTTTCCTTGCTTCGAGGTTGCTTGTTTCTTTAGATAGAGTTGCAGAGACGCTATCGTCTCCATATCACATCCGAGGGCCAGGTGGCCAGTTATTTGTCATATCTCTGATAGTCAGGCACTTGCCCGTACTGATTGGCGGTTACGAGATGATCGCAGACTGTCTACTCCTACAGCTAGATGAGTTCGACTTGATTTTAGGCATGGATTGGCTATCTACTCATCATGCACTTGTTGATTGCTTTAGGAAGACGGTTGTCTTCAGGATTCCAGATCTACCCGAGTTCACGTTTGAGGGTACTACACATGACTCCACCATGGAGTACATTTCAGTATTGCGAGCCCAGCGACTTGTTGATCAGGGTTGCGATTCTTACCTTGCTTTTGTTCGAGAGGTGTCTGATCAGGAGCCGATGATACAGGACATCCGAGTAGTCTCAGAATACCCTGACGTATTTCCTGATGAGCTACCAGGGCTACCTCCTGAGAGGGAGATTGAGTTCGAGATCACATTGTTGCCAGAAACACAGCCGATCTCGATGGCACCATATCGCATGGCACCAGCCGAGTTGAGGGAGCTGAAGGTGCAGTTGCAGGAGTTGCTTGACATGGGATTCGTAAGGCCGAGCACGTCACCTTGGGGTGCTCCGGTTCTATTTGTCAAGAAGAAGGATGGATCCATGAGACTATGCATCGATTACAGGCAGCTGAACAAGAGAACGGTGAAAAACCGTTATCCTTTGCCGCGCATCGATGATTTGTTTGACCAGCTCCAGGGATCTTCGGTTTTCTCGAAGATCGATCTTCGTTCAGGTTACCATCAGCTGAGGATTCGCGAGTCGGATATTCCGAAGACAGCCTTCAGGACTCGCTATGGACACTACGAGTTTGTGGTGATGCCGTTTGGGCTCACCAATGCACCTGCAGCTTTCATGGATATGATGAACCGTATCTTCCGTCCATACTTGGACAAGTTTGTAGTGGTGTTCATCGATGATGTGCTCATCTATTCACGTAATGAAAGGGATCACGCGAATGATCTTCGGATTGTTTTGGACACATTGCGACAGCACAAGCTATATGCCAAGTTGAGCAAGTGCGAGTTCTGGTTATCCCAGGTCTCATTTTTGGGGCACATCATTTCTGGAGCAGGCATTGCAGTTGATCCTGCGAAGATAGATGCAGTCATGTCTTGGGAGCAGCCCAAGACTGTTACACAGATTCGGAGCTTCCTAGGATTAGCGGGCTATTATAGACGCTTTGTCAGCGGATTTTCACGCATCGTCCGTCCATTGACACGATTGACGCAGAAGGGAGTTCCATTCATTTGGGACGATTCATGTGAGCAGGCCTTCCAGACGCTGAAGGAGAGGTTGACTACAGCACCTATTCTCGCTCTTCCTTCAGGCACTCAGGACTATGCAGTCTACACGGATGCATCTGGAGAAGGTCTGGGAGCAGTGTTGATGCAGAGAGGACAGGTGATTGCTTACGCATCACGGCAGTTGAGACCGCACGAGCGGAACTACCCCACACATGACTTAGAGTTGGCGGCAGTTGTCTTCGCCTTGAAAATCTGGCGCCACTATCTATATGGGGTGAACTTCGAGATTTTCACAGATCATAAGAGCCTAAAGTACATCTTTGATCAGAAGGAGTTGAATATGAGACAGCGTAGATGGCTCGAGCTGCTGAAGGATTATGATTGCACGATCTCTTACCATCCCGGTAAGGGAAACGTGGTGGCTGATGCACTTAGCAGGAGAGCGCATGCTGATGGTACGGCGAACTGGCTATACACGTGGGATACGCTTGCAGCTTTGACCGATTGGCACCCTCAGGAGAGCGCATCCATTTCTACCGCCGTGCCTCCACGATACAGCAGTCTTTGGGATCGTATTGTTGAGGGCCAGAAGACCGATCCTTGGATCCGAGATAGATACATGCGCGCCGTCAAGGACGAATTTGACGACTTTGTTGTGATGGAGTCTATTTTATGGAAGGCAGGACGGGTCGTTGTACCCAATGATGAGCAGCTTCGCAGAGACATTTTGGACGAGGCACACAGTTCACGGTTATCTATCCATCCAGGCAGTACGAAGATGTACCGTGATCTGCGTCGACATTTTTGGTGGGATGGAATGAAGCGCGATGTGGCGCTACATGTCAGCAGATGCATGACCTGTCAGATGGTCAAGGCTGAGCACAGAAGACCGCCAGGATTACTGCAGTCTCTCCCCATTCCCGAGTGGAAGTGGGAGAGCATTTCTATGGATTTTGTCACGGGATTGCCGAAGACGCCGGGTGGCCATGATTCCATTTGGGTCGTTGTTGATAGGTTGACAAAGTCAGCACATTTTATACCTGTCAACACGACTTACACTCCATCCAGATTGGCCAAGCTCTATGTGCAGAACATTATCAGGCTGCATGGTATACCACGAGAGGTGGTGTCTGACAGGGATTCGAGATTTACATCTCATTATTGGCATCAGTTCATGTCAGCACTACAGACAGAGCTGAAGATGAGTTCTGCTTATCATCCGCAGACAGACGGGCAGAGTGAGCGCACCATTCAGACGCTTGAGGATCTACTTCGCGCATGCACTTTGGAGTGGAAAGGGTCCTGGAAGGACCATTTGCCTTTGGTGGAATTCACGTACAACAACAGCTATCACTCCAGTATTGGCATGGCACCATTCGAGGCCCTATACGGGCGGAGATGCCTCACACCTCTCAGTTGGCGTGAGGTAGGTGATCATGCTTTATATTCCGTGGATCTCTTGGAGGAGACTGCGAGAGCTGTTGATCTTGTGAGGCGGAGGCTTCTGACGGCACAGAGCCGCCAGAAGAGCTATGCGGATCGTCGGAGGAGAGACTTAGAGTTCCAGGTAACCTAATTATTTCTTCTTCATCTATGACATATATATGTTCAAATTAATCTCATACTAATGACATTCCTATAAATTATAGGTTGGAGATTGGGTATTTCTCCGTGTATCTCCCATGAAGGGAGTACAGAGATTCGGTGTTCGTGGCAAGTTGGCGCCGCGATATGTTGGACCGTTCGAGATTCTTGCTCGTGTAGGGAAAGTTGCATACCGAGTAGCCCTTCCTCCACATCTTTCAGCTATACATGATGTTTTCCACATATCCAATCTGAGGAAGTATGTTCATGACCCTCGCCACATCATCAGTTACGAGAATCTCGATGTAGAGCCGGATCTGACCTATGAGGAGAAGCCTGTCCGGATACTTGATCGTGCTGTGAAGAAGC
Source organism: Ottelia alismoides (assembly GCA_037367405.1). Taxonomy (NCBI): domain Eukaryota; kingdom Viridiplantae; phylum Streptophyta; class Magnoliopsida; order Alismatales; family Hydrocharitaceae; genus Ottelia; species Ottelia alismoides. The sequence continues at coordinate 265,768 of JAZKJV010007631.1, forward strand.
TTCGCAGCAAAGAGATTTCATTGGTCAAGGTTTTGTGGCACCGACACGGCGTCAAGGAAGCGACATGGGAGACTGAAGCCGACATGCGGGCACGATACCCGCAGCTATTTTGATGTAATCGTCAAAACAAGTTTTTGTAATTAGACACATTATAAATATATGGCTTGTTTTCCCTTTGGGGTTTTTATGGGTTCAAAACCCTTTGAGGTTTTTATGGACATATGAAATTCAAACAAGTCACCGAATAGCCTTAACTCGAGTCTCGAGGACGAGACTCCCTTTGAGGTTTTTATATTTGTAACATCCGGAATCCAATCAAACCCGAAGTCGTCCGATTTTGGGTCTAATGAACTCAAAAACGTTGTCGGTCAATACTAAACAACCTAAAACGATCAATCAATAATAAATCAAAAGTCGTTCGGACGAAATCGACCAAAAATCGGTCCCTTCGTAATGCGTGCCGTGAAAAGCCGCGACGCAAATTCGGAAACCGTGAAACGAACCGAGACCGTCATTAGATCCGATTCGACAATACAAGACCAACGGAATCGACCGTTCGTCAATCGGAGGTCGTTTGATATTTTTAAATCGTAAAATTTAACCTTAAACAAAATCCGTATCCGAAAATTTCGGGGGTTCAAAACCCAACCGAAAGTATATCAATATTATACTCATATTGATCGTCATTTTGAGACGGTCAAATCGAGGTATTTCGCATCGAAATCTGAGAGTCGAGGCGTATTTACGGACGACTTTCAAATGGGAGAGAAACTGGGTTTTAAAAAAAAAAATATAATAAATAAATAAATTCTGTAACGCACGCAGATGCTGTTTTCGTTTAAAATATTATTATTAAATTACTATATACAATATGAGCAGACGGCCATTTGATATATATAATTCTTTTCTATTTTCTCTTTTTAATCCATTTGGCATTAATACCCCTCCATGTGGCATCATAAGAAACCTCCTTCTTGATTATATAAACTTCAAGACCTTGCTATTTGACTCCTAAGTTCCATCGAGAAGGAGCTAAGTCCTCCCCACTTCCTCTCTCGTTTTTTTTTCCTATTCTCTTTAGCCGAAGTCACCATTAATTCTTCTCCCACTCTTTCATTCCAAATTCCCCACCGTTCTTTCTTCCCTCCATTTCATTCTCTTCTATTCTTCTCCAACAAAAAGCTCGTTCCTTCAAAAATCTGAAAAGGAAGCTTGGATCCAGTGCTCAAATTGATCACAGACCTACAGCTGAAGCTCGACTGCACCTTTCAAGCCTTAGTAGCTGTAAAGGCTACGATTAAAACCCATCTGCAACTCGAACCATTGCAGATTCCAGAAATTCCTGGGAGTATCTCCTGCATGCAACACATCATCTTCCAACTTGATATCCAAATAGGTATAACTCCTTCTCCATCCTTTTGCTGCCTCACATGTAAAGTTTTTCCCCTCTTATGGAAAATTTTGATATTCTATATGTCTTGATTCCATGGTTGTTGCCAAATTCCAGGTTGTTTCTATGGTTCAGTTTTTTTTTTTTTTTTACTGTTGATTCCATGGATTAAGCATGAATTCGATATTTTGAATCCATTGAGAATGCCTCTTTCCTTGGATCGTTGTGTATATTTGGAACTCATAACTCATGTCTTCTTATCTTCGGAATAAAGAGTTATTGATGCTAATTAGTCCACTAGTTTGGGGGCTCCTTTAGGTAACGTAAATACATGGATTTGTGAAGAACAGAAGTCTAAAAGCTTCTGTTAAATGAGAATTTGATCTCTCAGAATTTATTATAAATACAGATCCTAAAATAACTTTAATTACTAAAGATGAAATTCCTGACTCACCTCAACCATGGCCAATGGACTTTTGAGCTTCAAGGATAGAACACTGCTATTTCTATCCCCTTCATTTTGAGCTTCAAGGATAGAACACTGCTATTTCTATCCCCTTCAATTGCCCTATAAAATTTTGATAATAAAATCTCTATTTATTACGTCGACCTTTTTGTTCTGAGATCGAACCTGGGAAATGAAAAAGATACTTATTATCTTAAACTATTAAGTTGAAATCAAACTTTTTTATCTCATATCTTGACCACTAGAGTAGTGTTATAACCAATGAGACATACATCGAGGCAATGAGACATACATCGAGGCACCTTAATCAAGTTTAAAGATATGGAGTTAAGAAAAATCCTGAATATGGATCAACAAGATGATCTGACAACATGGTTGAAGTACTTCCCAAGTTGTTACTTAGACATACATGTTTCTCTTCTTTGTAAGAGGGCTTAGGATGTGTAAATACTTACTCCAATCATGCAACCACCCTTATTAGAATTTGGGATAATCACAAATCACTCGTCTAGGGTAAGAAATACAACTGTCCTTGTTGGAATTTGAGTGATCCATAATCCATTCCTCTAGAAATAAAATTGTCTTTATTGAAACTTGAGTTAATCATAAGTAGTGGTGATTTGAAGTGTTGAATAATTAATGTTGCCGGTCAGGATGATCTTTATACCTGATCGTGCGAGGGCGCGGTGACCCTCAACTGGGCGGGAGAATAGGAAGCCCAGTTAGGGCAGCGGCCGCTTCATGCGCGGGTCTAGGATCCCAGTCCTTTATACGGTTTTTACGCGAGCTCGCAGTGTTTTTACGCCTCGTTGGGATCCTGACTTTAGACCAGTTCCGTTGACCCTGTCTTTTAGGATACCCAGGCGGGGGATCCTTGGTTTTCAGTTTTACGTACGAGCTCGTCCGCCCGTACTAGTCGGGCAGTTTTCTAGAGCGACTTTTCTAGGGAGTCTCTCTCACCCGTCTCAGTGGCGTAGTTGGGGAGTAGACCTATCCCTCTATTGGACCGCGCTTCCAATTAGAGGGCGAGACGGAAGAGCCATTTGCAGGCTTCTTCACCGCTTGAGTTACTTCGCCAAACAGACTTGGCGATTCTATATCTAGATCATCCATATCTACATCTACAACATCTGGAGTTATATCTGAAACATTGAAGATTGAGGAATTGAGAAGTTAAGATCAAAAGACCATTCTCTCTACCCAAGAATTTAAATAAATTAATAGATCTCTACAATCTCAACTTTTCCATTCTTTCACTAACCAACATGATCTCTAAGGAAAATGATATATGCATTCCCCCTCACACACTCATGATTACGCAACTGCTATCGAAATAATGTTACATATGGGAAATGCCGGGTTCAGGGGAAAGTCGTTAGAAATGCATTACGAACATTTGAGATGCTTACAAGTAACCTGAAAAAAAAAACCGTTTTCATTTGCAAGTAGAATTTAATCTTAATTTGAGTTGCTCTCGCCTTTCTGCTTGTTTCTTTTGTAAATAATAAATGCCCGTTATGTTATATAAGTTTTTGGGAGGTACCAGCAACCGCTGACGCCTTTTCTTCCTATTGTGTGTGGCAGGCAAACAGCCTGCAGTTTAGTAGCCGCTCAGTATATACATGCTTCCGGGAGATATAGTGTACACCCGACGGTATGATTTACTTTGTCTTAGTTTTTGTACAGACGATGATGTAAATGCTATCTCTTTTGTCACATTTGGAATATATGTTGTAACATGTAATATGCTTGTACATGTTGTAAATGGATATGAATATTAATGAAAAGAAATTTTGGTGATGTCTGTCTCTTTTACTTGTGGTCATGAGTTGAGAATGAATGTCATATTCGCGAAAAAATTTTCCCTGTATTTTCACAACTTGTGCGATATAATTGTGAATGATATCTTGCGAATTGCGCGTAAACGGGTACCCGGATCCTGAGGGGTCGACAAGAAACCTGTCTGATGGTGTGTGTTTGTGGAGCCTTTCCATTAACTCAACCGATTTTAATCAGTTTTTTTCACTTAAATCAATTCAGTTTAAAGTTTAAATTGATTTGGGAAGGGGACCCCTTGGGGTGGGTGGAGAAGGCCCAGTGGCCTCCTAGGGGGAAGGGGGGGAGGCAGATTGGCCTCCTAGGGAGGGGGCAGGGTGGCCTCCTGGGGGAGGGGGGGAGGAGGCCCAGTGGCCTCCTGGGGGATGGTGGGTCCAGGGTGGCCTCCTGGGAGGGAGTGCCCAGTGGCCTCCTGGGGGGAGGGGAGACCTGGTGCCCTCCTAGAGGGAAATGAGGTGGGGTGGGGGTGCGTTTGCGGCTAGAGGACGGGGTGGGGGGCATGTTGGCCTCTTGGGGGGGGCAGTGACCTCCTGGGGGACGATGGGGCCTGGGTGGCCTAGGTGTTTGCCAGTCAACCACCGATTCCCTTCTTTTTGTCATTTTCGTTTTGAAGAAGGCTTATGATTCAATCCCATGGTAAATATTATGGACAATTTTTGGAGAACAGATGAGTACATGTCTTACACATTAACCTGATGAAGGATATGTATGATGGGTCTTTTTATTGTGTAAGGATCAAGGGAGACTATTTTGACATCATCATTGGTCTACATCAATGTATAACTTTGACCCATTCGTTTTTACTTTGATTATTGTCGAATTGACTAGTCACGTTCTGGATGAGATATCTTGGTGTATGTTGTTCGTTGATGATATTGAGTTGATTGATGAGATTAGAGATGGATTAAATGAGGAGTTTGGGGTTTGGAGACATGCCTTAGAGACTAAAGGTTTTCATATAAATAGGGTTAATACTGAATATATGGAGTACACATTTATGGAAGCATTGGTGAAGGAATCGTGGTGAAGATCACAGACGACAACATTCAAAAGAAAGATTCTTCTAGATATTTGGGATCTATTTTGCAACATGATGGGGAAATCGTTGGAGATGTTACTCATAGATTAAATGCGAATCAACTAAAGTAGAGAGGAGCTTCTATTATTGTTGTTTTGCCATTTTCATTGTATTGAGTCAGATTCTTCGCTTGAATTTTTTAAATTAAATCTCATGTAAATACAACCTTAATTTCTTATGATTTCTTTGAGTGTTTGGGAACGTGTGATCGAAAGAAGGTTGAGGCAAGTTTCCAACGTAAAAGAAAACCAATTCGGATTCATGCCAGGTCGCTCAACAATTGAAGCCATCCATTTGCTGAGGAGAAAAATGGAGATTTATAGAGCTAAAAGGAAGAACCTCCACATGATCTTTATTGATTTGGAGAAGGCTTATGATTATGTCCCACGAGAGATATTGTGGAGAGTGTTGGAGAAGAGACAAGTACCTGTCCTATACATTAACCTCATAAAGGACATGTATGATAGGGCTTTATCTTGTGTAAGGACCCCGTCTAGGAAGACTGGATATTTTGACATCAACATTGGTTTACATCAAGGTTCTGCTTTGAGTCCATTTCTTTTTACTTTGATTATGGACGAGTTGACAAGTCACATTTAGGATGAGTTACCTTGGTGTATGTTATTTGCTGATGATATTGTGTTAATTGGTGAGACTAGAGATGGAGTATAGGAGAAGCTTGAGGTATGGAGACATGAGTTGGAGACTAAAGGATTTCGTATAAGTAGGGCCAAGACGGAATACTATATGGAGTGCACCTTTGATGGAAGCAATGGTGAAGGAATCGAGGTGAAGATTGGTGACGATAACATTCAAAAGAGAGATTCCTTTAGATATCTGGGATCTATTCTGCAACATGATGGGGAAATTGATGGAGATGTTACTAATAGAATAAATGCCGGCTGGCTCAAGTGGAGAGGAGCCTATGTTGTTCTCTGTGATAAGAAAATTCCTTTAAAAATTAAAGGAAAGTTTTACAAAGCAGCCGTGAGACCTGCTATGCTTTATGGATCCGAATGCTGGCATGTGAACCATAAACATGTGCAAAAAATGAATGCAGCAGAAATGAAAATGTTAAGGTGGATGTGTGGACACACACGTAAAGATCGGATTCGGAATGATGTAATCAGAAAGAAAGTTGGTGTAGCTCCGATCGAGGATAAGATGCGAGAAAATCGCTTAAGATGGTTTGGACATTTGCAAAGAAGATCAGCTGATGCACCAGTTAGGAGATGCGAGTGTTGGGATGTTGAGCCGGCTAAGAGAGGGCGAGGACGGCCCAAGAAGTGTTGGAAAGAGACCATACGAAGGGATCCTAGTTTTGTGGATATAAGCCCAGGATTGACTCAAGATCAAGGCCTTAAATGTCGGTTTCGATCACCATTTCGGTGACGACCAAAATAGAATTTCAATGGAATTTCGGTCAAATTTCGATCGAAATTTCGATCATTTCGGTCATTTTTTGTACTAGGACCCCCATATTTTGGTTATTTCGGTCAAATTTCGATTTCGACTGGATATCGATATTCGACAGAAATTCGACCGAATTTCACTGAAATTTGAGGCCATGCTCAAGATAGATCTAAATGGAGGCGAAGAATCCATGTAGCCGACCCTATTTAATTGTGGGAAAAGGCTTTGTTGTTGTTGTTGTTGTTCTTTGAGAGTTTGGTATACACAACTATACCAAAAGCATCTACAAGTATAATATATAAACCAAAACATTATGTTCTGTCCTCTGATCATATTTTTTTTTGAAATAAAAAGCAATCCATAAAGATACTCATTGAATTTAACTAGGAAATTCCATAGAACTTTCATAATTTGCATTCAACACGGACAACTCAACCGCATATACAACCCAATATATAGATAATTAGTGTGATCTTCTCATTCGAATTGAATGGCGATCTCCTACAATTAGGCATCCTTTCAACTTACAGAAGTACAAAAATACCTAACAATCTCAAATGAATTATGTAATAGAATGCAAAGCAAAATAAAATAATTTTACAAAGCTTAGGAACGTGCTTTTCACTTACTTGAGCACGATAAGCTTGATGTTGTGATGCACTTCAGATGAAGCTCTTTGAACACATTCTCAAAGATTAAAATGAAGTGTAAGAGAATGCATGCATCTCTTGTGGTTTATTGTTGGGAAGAGCCTATGATTCTATTTATAAGCTCCCTACATGCTTACCAGCCTTTAAATTGAGTAATATTGTTACTCAATTTAGGTGAGGCGTAAGCCTCGAAGCGAGGTGTTTTTTTTCAGAAATTGAGGCAAGACGTAAGTCTCGAGGCGGTCGAGGCGCAAGCCTCAATTTTTTGGAAAAAATAAAATTTAAGCAAAATACATTGGAAACAAGTATACAGTAATATTAAGCTTGCCGACGAAGGCAGAATACATAAGCGATGAATGCATTGAAGTTCAAAAATACTAATACTAAGCCGCTAATATACGGAATATCAAGTTCCAACTCGAACTTCAATGAATTGTATGAGTATTGAACTAAAATCTATACTTAATACTAAAGTACAATAGAAACCATAATTTTCAGTGTTCGAAGTAAAAAATATTAATGTGCCTTGAATCCCAAACATTTGTCTTGATAGACGTAGTTCGAGAACTGTCATATGCATACCTTCCTGCCATATCACACCTCAAACAAGACGGGGGTCTTGCTTGTTCATAAAACGTAATAATTATTTTACTTCACGTGTTTCTTTTTCAACATTGCTTCTTCATATATGTGATAACTATTCTAAGATTCACAACTTATACAACTAAATAACAACATCAAGTTGCAAACTTGCAACTAATATAAAACATTTATTACAATTTAAACAAAAATCCGTATGCAATATAACTAGTATGTGTAGATGTATGATAAATTGAATATGATGTATACAAGATCATGGTACTTCGCTTGTTTCAAGCTATCTCTTCTCTTTGCATGGAGCTATATATAGAAATATATAAGGTTTAATATGGAAACAAAAACACAAACGTAAAAAATATAATGCTTACGAAAAAATAGGATCATGTGCAAAGCACATAACCAAAAATGTAAAAAAAAAATCGTGCTTGAGGCTTACGCCTTCGCCTCGCCTCGAGCGCCTCACAGGAAACTGGGGCATATGCCCCACCAATCAGACTCGAGGCGGGCACCTCGGGGTGCTTTTGGCACGCCTCGCCTCGAGGCGTACGCCTTTGCATATCGAGGCGCCACTTTTAAAAACCATATTCACAGCATAAGCCATGTTTGATGACTCACGTTCTACGGTCTAGAAGGGTGTCTACGTGGTTGTTCCTGAAGTCATTCATCACTTAAGGCCAGTTGTGGGGGATGGAAAGGGTTTTAAATTCTGGCTGGATGATTGGTCGGAGGAAGGACCCTGTGTGATTGGTTTCCCCCGCCTGTTTGCTTTAGCGGTAAATTCGAATGCACATTTTGCAGATACCTTCTCAAATGAGTCACGGATAACTGTATTACGAGGGAATTTGTCGGATCAGAGGATAGATATCTCATTCAGATAACAATTTGTGTTAGCAGGGCTCGGTGTTAGGGGTGCACATGGGTCGGATTTTAGATCAATCCATGTCCAATCCAACCTTAATGGATTTTAACTTTTTTCAATTTAATCCAATCCATCAAATATCTAAATCCAAACCAATCCAATTCATCAGATTATGGATTGGATCGATTTGGTTCAGATTTTTTATACTTATGTATTCCATCTCAATTGTTTACCATCTCATGTTTGTGTTTTATTGCACATTAAATTATGGCTCGAAAATTGGTAATATAGATCGGATGTAAAGAAAAGAATATATGAAGACTGCTCAATCAAATTAAAGTTATAGAACTTCATTAATCCGTAATAAAAAGTTGAAGACCATGCAATCAACGTAAAGGATTATATTGAATTTAGAATTTGAGATTCTTTTTATAAATGTTGTATTAGTATATTTTTTACAAATGATTTCGAACTAATGATCCAAGTAAGAGTAATACAAGTTACCAAATAATGATCCGAAGATAAATTACACAAGCAAAAAATGCGATCTTTGAAGTACATGGCTAATCTAAACTGTTAAGCTATGTCAAACCAAACTAATTTCAATAACACCCTTCAAAATCCTATAATATATTATTAACAAACGAGAATCATAACATAATTTTACTTGATTGAGTATCAGGAAAATCCAACTTAAATATAGCTCACCTATTTGGTAAAATGCCTGTCATTTAAAATGAGAAGAGACGGTGGTGACAAGAGAACTTGTATCCACTATTGATTTGAAAAAATGAGATGAACGGCATTGATTGTGGCTTTATGGGAATGGGTGCACACGCAGTACGCACGTGCATGTGTATATGTATGTAGGTATATATATGTATGTATTTATGTTTATGTTAACGGATTAATGGATTGGATCGATCCGATTTTTGTGATAATCCGATCCAATCCATACTTTAACGGATTTGAGAAATTCCAATCCAATCCGATCCATTGGATTTCATCCGATCCGTGTGCACCCCTACTCAGTGTGCAATGCGTACAAGGCCTTATGCTCGATCTTGTTTTTGATTCGGGGGTATATATGCGTGGGTTTATGTGCAGTCGTGGAAGGTGCCTTCCTGGGTTAAGGTTTTCTTGTGGCTCATGAGAAGAGGGTGTATTACGTTAGGGGCTAGAAGAGCTCTTTGGTTTTAGGGAGTTGGGTGCAAGATGCGTGCGATGTGAGGTTCTGGTTGAAGACATTGATCATATTTTTTTGCTTGTGAAGGTTCAAAGCGGGTTTGGTGAGATGTAAGGATCTCCGAGCTATGTACCGATATTGTAGAGTCATTCTGGGACTCGGTTGGCGATGGATGGAGAGGTTTAGTTGGAAGACAAAGGGCTATTCCATGTTGTGGCCCATTTGGTTGGCTAGAAATGAGTCATTTTTAGCTAGGAGCGTTATTATATGGAAAATGCTACGGCACATGCTAAAATTATGTTTGAAGCTTGGTTTTCATGACTTTTTGTAATTCTTTTTATCTTCATGAATATATTCGGGAGTTAGGATGTACATTTTTCATGATGTGCAGCCCAATTTTTTTCCTCCAAAAGAATATGCATACAATGTATGGACCAACATTCTTCACCTCTAACAGTGCCAGCTTATACAATAAATTGGTGATTAGGGTTCACAAACTCTGGGAGAAGGGTTAGAAAAGAGCGAACATTAAAAATGATTCTGGCAAAATGTTTGGCTTCAGTCAAAATATTTGGTATCTGTGGGTTTTCTTTTATAAAATGTGCAGTGTTTAATTTGGCCTCTCTCTAGAAAACCCAACATGTTCTTCCCTGACAAAAAAGATTTCCTACTCGGCATCCACATTTCTACTTCTTAACTGCTTTATGTTGTATAGGTCAAGAACCCTTGGCCCAACGTTGATGCTCACAGTGGTGTTGTGCTAAACCATTTCGGCTTATCGGAGGCCAAGTATGCTCATCACATTTGTGCCCCTGTGAAATATACCAATAATGCATAACTGGTGCCTATTTTCTCTGCAGATACTTCACGGTTCTTTTTGGTGTCTCGAGGAGTATAGGAGTTGGTTGCCAGGTTTTTTTTAAAAAAATTGCACTTTCTTTGTTTGCACTTGTCTGTCATTCCTTGATTTCTCGTGATAACATGGAACTTCCGTATTTGTGGTGCAGCTGATATGGGATCGTGCGCTTGGAATGCCACTAGAACGACCAAAGAGTGCAACCTTCGAAGTGCTAGAGAATTACTGCAAGAAAGTTGCATGATCTCAGATCCAACGTATTAGTCTATTTGCATTATCGTCATCGTTATTTCAGTGAGCGCTAATAAAGGTCTTTCTGTAGACTGGAATGTACTGTTCCAGTTCTTGTCCATGAGGGACTATCAATATGTCTTTTAGGCTAGTGAGGGGCTTCACATTTGTTTATCTTACCTCGATGAGTTTTCGAGGTCTTTTGTTGTAGTGGTTTTTCCCCTCCAGCTGATCTAAAGTGGCGGCGGTGTTCTGCAGACAACGTTAAGTTGATGATTTTGTTTACAGAAATATTTATGCTTACATAGTTATTGCCTTAGTTGAATAAAAACACTTGTAAAAGAATTATGCAGTAATTAATAATGTCACAAAAACTATTCCGTATATCTTCATGAGTGTAGGTCCATATCTCCATTCGCCCTAGTAACTTCTGCAGGATTATTGAATGTGGAGATATGAATCGTATGCAAGCTAAGATTACTGCTGCTGGCCATGCATGCAGACTGATTGTTTTTGGCACGTGGAAGATTTCTTGAGGGCTGCTAAACAACGGTTATCATGGCTCCAGTAGCGAAAAACGAATGGTTACATCTGCTCAATCAGGTCAATATGGAGGCTGAATCGGATCCGGGTTTTTATGTCGAATAATTAACTGTATGTCGAATGTACCTCCACAATATGTCAATATCGAATGAAGGAGAATTAGATTACGTGCATAATTTATATTTTTTTGAAAGTGATTTGTAAAATATAATCCAATGAAGATATGGGTATTTATGCAATAAAAATAAACGAATAGCAATGAGGGATTGTTATTCAATAATGAAATCTGGCTGGATTAATCTGCAAGGTGTTCAAAGGCGCTGAACTTGTACGCAAATAGTTGAAGCGGCAGGGGCTTTAGTATAAAATTACCAAGTTACGTGAAATATTCACGTGACTTGGAGGTTGAGCTTTGGTCCATCATTGATCGAACGCTCCTTAGTTGACACGTGTTTTCTGTAGACCTCTCGATTTGGCTGAATCGATGGCAAATGATGATGCGGTTATGGATGGCTATGATGGACGATGGACGGTGAGCTGATGATCAACGGCTGACAATCGAAATGACGGCTGATAGGAGACCATCCTTGACCATCAAATGAATGCCAAAGTCTTCGTCCGATGGTTGAAATATGAGGGATGCTCCTTGGATCGACGGTAGCTGCTCGTCATCGTCTTCACCTGAACACTATAGAGGTGGATCTGCAACACAATTCTTCTATCCGACGATGTGTTCCAAAAAGATCGGCAATGTCTTGTGATTTTGGTCGACACGCAGCTAGTTTCTGGCGAGAAGGTGGAGATCAAGTGCTATAACCTCATTCCTCATGTGATACTTATTCATGATTAGTCGGATCACTTAAGATACCTAATGTTCGGTCTTGGAGGAGCCTGCGGTGTCCGACAGGTCAGATCCGTCAATCTTTGTATCGGCTCTCTCTCAACACTCGGTACTCAAACAATCCAAATAAATCAACAAGTAACCCACAATGATAATCAAGCAATATAAATGCTTGAGCTAAAATTTATTATATCTTAGAAAAATGTGTATAGTAGACAAGTAGTAGGGCTCGAACCACAGAGAGCAATGAAGGATAGGTATAAGTACTAATAATTAATAATAATTAATAATAGTTATTTTGTATGTTTAGTCTTTTTCTATTTTTGTGGGTCTTTAATTTTATGTGAATTTTATGGATAACCCGCTATCAATAGCTTTAGTTAGATCTCTATACGGCTCTTCTTAAACATTTTAAAGGGATATAGATGAATTTCTACTTTCGCATTTGAAAGATGATCGATGGGCAGATCTTGCGACTTCTGATCTTGCTGAAGCTTTAGCGGAGCTATCCCCATTTTCAAACAAAGGCACTTGAGACAAGAGAGCTAACTTTCTTGTTCTATAACCCAATATCACCAACTAAGAGTGGTTGCTCGAACGTGATTCATTTCGATTTTTCCCATATAGAATCAAAGGCGAAACTCCCAGGCCTATGCCCCGAACCAGAACCTGTCCCTCTCGGGCAAGTCTGTTGGGATCTCCCACTGAGGGTTCTATTTTGAATCAGAAAGGAAACAGGAGAAAGTGGAGGGCCTACCCTGATGTTCCCAAGCAAGCACTCAATTTCATCTCTGCCTTTTCCAGCTTTGCTGGTGGGTCTTGTCGCAACAGCTTTCTGCTCCTTCAACTTCGCTTGACCTCTTCCACTAGATCAACCACTGGAGCTTGTCCTGCTTCTGGCACTGAATAAGAAAAGTCATTTGACGTGCTTATCTGATCTTAGTCTAAAGCCGTCGGGAAGTCCTAGCTAAAAAAGCATATCTTCGTTCTTTACTATTCTATGTCCTTGAATTGATCCATTTATTCAAGGAATGCATAATCATCGACGAAATAAAAGAAAATGACTTCTATCGAAATCTAAATGCAGTGAGATAGGAAATAATATGGGTATGCTATATAACTAGTGAATATCTAATATCACATATACATTTATTTCTTCCATACCGTAAAACCATTCCTATTTCATATTACATTGAGTCCTAATTTTAGAATTCTTCTTTAAAACATACATGGGATCTAGAATTATCTATTTATAAATAAGGTATTAATATACTTAGTTTAACCCACCTAATCTATTCTTTTTTTAATAGCATGCCGAAAACAGATAACAATCATTATTTAAATTATAAATTGTAATATTGAAATTGACCGAACAACTAACAAATAGAAATAAAATATCAATCGGACAGGTAACAATAAATGAATCAAAATCTTAGGAAAAATATCTTTGAGTCAAAGTACAAAAGTAACTAGATATTTAAGCTTGTTTTCCACATCATTATTTGATTCTTTACCAAAAAGCATAGGAACTGGCTTCTGAATCAGAATCCATATTTATCGGCGGAGAAAAGAGTCTGTCATCTTATATTTTGATTAAGGGTGTGAAGTCGCGTAAAAATACAAATGATCTTTAACTACAACATACAATCGTATATGTATTACAATAAAGAAATCAAGAAGGATGATTTCCAATGCGAGATATAAAAACATATCTCTCTGTGGAACCCGCGCTAAGTACTATATGGTTTGGGTCTTTAGCAGATCTATTGATAGAAATTCATCCTTTCTTCCCATACACCTTGTCATTCTAGTGGGAAAATGCAAAAAATGCCCGCGATCAATTTCTTCTCCTTTTTTCGGTTGTTTTGTATGGGAAAGAAGAAAAGAAAATGATCCTCAGCATCGCAACGAGTAGATCTAAAATCAAATTTGGGAGAACAGAAATGTGGGTCTAGGGTGCCTGATGAATCTCCATTTCATCACCTTTATTCTATCATTTTGGCCTTAAAAACCCCAGCAAATGCATGTAAATAACATCAATTTGTATATAATAGCATTCATTATTCATTGTATTTATTGTACATTAAATAAGGTTTTTAATGCCAAAATTATAGAATAAAGAGAAGAAAAGAAAAAGGAATAAAATATTGCAAATATTTTATGACCCTAACCCCGAGACCAAGGAATTGGTCGATAAGGAATAAAGTAGGGGGAGACAAGGGCCAATAAGTACAATAAATGCCTCATTTATTTATTCAATTATTTATGCATTTTTGACACCTATTTTGTACATAATTATTTATTCATCAGGTAAAGAAACTTTGTACATAAAAATTGTAGATAATAATGTAAATAAAAATACAAAATTGAGTTTGTATAAAAAGGATACTCAGTGTACATTTTATACTCAGAATAAAAAGCCAAAATCTCAACTTCACAGACCCATATCTTCCAAATAAAAACTCCAAATCACCCAAACTCACCTTTAATTGTATATAGCCTTCCATAAACTATTTAATAAAATTGGTTTCATAATTTTTGGAGTTCATCTGTAGAAGTTAGGTTTTTGGCCCACCTTGTACATAATACCTGATTAAAATATTCTTTTTATTCATTATTTATTACTTCTATGAATTTATATTTTTAGAATTTTGTAAATAATGCATATAATACATATACATATTGAAATAAAAAGAAACCCAAAAAGAAATTGCAAAATAAAATAAGTCTATAAAATTCATAGACAAAATACCTATGCTACCTATATGTATATAAATAAAAAGGGATTTTATTCTTTTATTCTTTATTCATCTATATTTTTATAATAATGTATATATTATATATAACTTATTAAAAATACAAATCTACAATAAAAACAACTAAAATTCATTAAATAAGTAAAATGTATATAATATATAGGTAAAATACCTATAAGTATACCTACATGGACATATACTTATTTATTTAAAATTATAAATAAACTCATAAAAATTAAATAAAAATATATTTATACTCACAAAAATAAATTATAAATTTATAAAATAAGCCAATAAAATAATAAAATAAAATAAACAAATAAAAAATTAAAAGATACAAAATACATGTAAATACATACATATACACATTATTTTAATAAAACCGTAATAAAATATATCAAAAAAATAAATAAAAATCAGAAATAAGTACTACATTAATTTATAAACATTTTTTATTTTGTACAAAAAAACTAATTAATTCATTATTATGTTAAATAAATGGGTCAAGATCGGTCCGAGGTGGACCAATCAGGGGCCAGAGAGTGTTGACCTCCGGTCAACTCCCCCTGCGCCTCTGACTTCCGTCAGACAGGTCTTTTCCCCCGATTTTCGCCATTTTTCTCGCTCGATTGGTTGCTCCTTCGGCATCCATTTCTTCACGGATTTTATTCTCTGATCATCCTTGATTCTCGCCGTGATCCTGGATCCTTTGTACATAACATAGATTCCTTGATTTTGCCCGGCCAAATAAGGGTGCTGCTTCGTTTATAAATAAGGAACCTTCGTCATCTCTCCAAGTTTGGTCAGCCTCGCCCCATTTTCTTCCTTGAATTTGGTCCTAGACGTGCTCTTCGTGACAGGAGGATGCCGTTGGCACCTGGAATTGGCTGGAGATGGCGGTGGTTGCACCCAAGGCGGCGTTCCAGCAGCCGTCCTGCTCCTTGGCCTCCCCAGCCAAGTCGAGCTACACATTTATGTTTCTTAGGTAGCATTTCATTTCTGCATTTCATTTCTGTCTTTTATTTCGCATTTAGATTAGTAGATTAGTGTAATTTAGGTAAATCGAAGTGGCGACTTCGCCACCTTGTTTCCGACCGTGTTCCGACACCATTTCGCCTTCATTTCGATCCCCTCCGTATTCTACACCTCTAGATCACTACGACCCAACCAGATCTGCTCCAGATGTGCGAACCGAAGCCTCATCTCCGCCCATCGCCGGAGGCTTCGCCATTCCGCCCATTTCAACGCTAACAGCTTCACTTTCTGGTCGAGGAGCATCGCCTCGAGCCTAGCTTTCGTCCTGTGTAGGTTAGGTGCGTTGGATACCACCAGGAGTCGATTCACAAGCGGGCGGAGGTACCTGGAGCCCCGATCCTTCACCTAGCCCGTGGCGGCGCTCCAGGGTGCCTCCTGCCAATCTAAACCCTTCAGCAGATAGAGCAGCCCTCCAGGAAGCTTCTGGGGCCCTCAGGTGCAGCGATGAATGGCGGAGGAGCGAGATCCAGGCGGAAGAAGCTCGCCCCGACGAGCTTTCTTCCCTGTTCTTCCACACCAACTCCCAGCTGTTGGATGAAGACGAAGGCCCCAGGTCGAAGATCAGCCGTCCGATCCCCCAGCACACAGACTGTCAGATCATCTGGGATGATCTAATCCTAGCCGTGGATCGCGAACCGTCATCGGCCCACGTGGGGGCGCCACGTGGATGAGTGAATGAAGACCAGCCGTCGGATAAGGCGCCTTTGGGGGTAAATTGCATATACAACCCCCACACTTTTTGTATTTAATTTTTAATACTGTAAAATAAATAGCACGTTGTAAATAAAATGTATTTTTTGCTAAAGGGCCCTGAGTTTCTGAGAATTACAATTAGGTCCTTCCGCGCCTCACGTGGAGTCCCACGTGAGGCGCGTGAAAATTGCACTTTAACCCTGGCGGGTTTTGTAAATTGTAAAACAGTCCCAAAAGTTTAAATAATTGTTTATTTCTGTAGGTATTTTTGCACTGATGCCCCTGTCACTTATTTTATTTGCAAAAATGCCCCTGCCAGGCTGTTTATTTTTGTGTCTTTTATGTATTTATTAAAAATAGCTATGAGGCTTCTAAAAATCTAGAAAAATTAGGAAAGATGTTCCATGTGATGCTCTTGCACGTCCATATTTTATTTCACATTTTTGCATTTTCATTAATTATAAAAAATGAAAAAGAATCCCTTTTTGCACTGTTTAAATTAGAAAATACAAAAAAAATTAGAAAATGTTTTTGAAAAATTCCAAAAAAATTATATAGGGTATATTTATATCTATATTGAGTTCAGACATTGAAAAACCCTAAAAATATGAAAATAAAAATAAAAAATCAGAAAGCTCCAAAATCCAACAAAAAAATAGAAAAATCCTTGAAAAATCCCCAAAATATATTTTTCTCTTCCATAGTTATCTATATATTATTATTAATGTATTAAAATTAATTTAGGTAATTTTGGAGTTTATTTTATATTTTTAAAATCCAAATTATAATCGGCTATTTAATTAGTCCTACGTTAGGGACATTTTTGGAATCACAAATACATAAAAATTAGAAAAAATCCCAGAAAAACAACAAAAAAAATTAGAAAAATATAAAAAGCCTAAAAAAATAATATATCCAATAAATTTTAGGTACTAAAATATACATACAAACTTATATATTATATTATCTCTCTCTCTTCATATATATCTCTCTCTTTATATATATCGATATTATATAATTAAAAATATAAAAAGAATATAAAAAAATGTATAAAATATAAAAATAAAATAAAAATTATAAAAACAAAAACATATATATATATATATAATCAAAAACCCACAAAAATAATAAGAATTGGACATGATCATTGAATTGAATAATTGTACAACCAAGTTCACCACATCACCATTCGCCTCCCAGTGTTCGACCTCTACTTGTGCTTACACCTATACACACTTGCATGCAGAGCTATAATAAATTTTAACTCCACATTTTTGATATTAATTGCATATATTTTATTGTGGGTTAATTGTTGATTGATCGAGGTCTTTTGTCGGTCGCCTCAGCGACTGCGTTCTCGCTTTGTGTGGAATGCAAGACCGATAGAAAACCCCTTTCATCAAATGGCGCCGTTGCCGGGGAGGCAACGGATTTTGTATGAATTTTGTGTGGTTTTCATTTATTGATTTAATTCTTTGCTCATGTCCTTCATATATTTATTTATTTGTTTGGTTTTTATTTCATTTGACATTATTTGATTGACTGATCTGACCATCTCCTTTATTTGTCTTTGATGCGAGGGACCGCCAAGCGAAGGAGGACCTCTTAGGAGGACCTATGCACCCAAGCAAGGTGGAGTTGGCTCTTCTATGCCAAGCCAACAGGAGAGAGCATCAAAGGGAGATGAAGGAGAAGTTTTGAAGACAGTCTCTATTTTTCTGCATTTTATTTTATTTCATTTTATTATGTATATTCATGTGAGAGAGTGACACTTAGAATTTTGTAATAATACAGGACTCTCACAGGTACACTCCGACTCCCGAGGTCCAGTGTCCGAGGGATTGTTCCCTTGGGGGCCTCGATGATTTTGATGCTTTTCTTTTTTTCTTTATTTTATTATTTTGTGTGAATGAGCCTTAGCTTAGGAGTTGCTTGCTCATAGAGTTAGGTCCAAACACTCTAATATATATTTGCATGTACCTATAGTTCTCTTTGGACCTAGATCAAACTCTAAACAGCCGCTCATTTATCTTTTAGCCTTTGTGCCACAACAAGCCCTGCAAAGCGCTTTCTCCCAAACTCAAGTGTGTTGAGCAGAGGAGGGGTGAACCAAGACCGTACTTTTTGAGGCTAAAGATGAACGAGCGACTTGTGGTGCTTCATGATAATAGCAATTTCTGAACCTAGGGCGATTTCTTCGGCTTGCATTTGCATATAGCTTAGGTTTCAAATTCTGTTATGCATTCTGCATGGAGAGAGCTGGAGGCACTGTAAGTCTTCTTACTTAGCATGCATCATCGTTTTCCGACTTGCATGGCTTTTCCGATCTTCTCCCTCTGTTTTTGCCAACCTAGGATGCTTAATGGAAATTGGAACCTCGATAGGCACGTGCATTGAAAATACCCAAAAAAGTGATAACTTAAATAAAATCGGGACTGCTAACTCTATTGGACCTAAAATAAAACGTAATGGATTCCTTGTCTTGGGGAGAGCAACCCCCTCATTGTATGCGTTTTAAATTGCTTACGTGCACACTAAGGAGTAGAGCCCAAATCCCATCAAGCCTCCTAAGTGATTGTACAATTTTTGTGGTTCTCACCTAACTCTAAAATCGAAAAGATAAATAACCATCACCTGATGGTCTTCACTATGTTGAGTAGGTGAATTGGGGGTTTGCCTTGTGTCTTGATTGTGACTTGGAGTCCATTGTGCTTTTCATTCATTCCTAGAGTAGTCGGTCACGCCCGTGTGAGTCATGCATTTTTATCTTTGAGTTTCTCTACCTCTCTTATACATATATCTCTTCATTCTGCATCGAGTCATGATATTGGCACTTAAGCTCAATCATTCGTCGCTAAGTCCTTTGTTTCCCTCTCCTTCATCACTTTCTTCGTATTCTCCGTATTATCTTCATCCTCTTAGGTTCAAAGAGAGCATGCTCTTCGGACCGCCATTTTGACGGTGTTCCCGCCTTGTGTGGAACACCCAATTGTGTCTATGTTCCGATCTTCTCACCTGCCCTCCTCGTTCCCTCTGTATCACCTTTCTACTCCCCATGATATTGGCACGCACGCTCAATCAGCTTCTCCACTCCATTGTTACCCTTCTTATCCATCTTCCTCGTGTACCTCGTATCATCTCTCCCTTTACCCGAGAATGCTGTGCATATTGATGAGACCCGCATCGAGGATTATTTATACAGATTATTGGTGTAAGTCGGGACAATGATGTTGAGGATGCTGAGATTGATTTGGTGGATTTTGACTTGGGATACATGCATACGAGCTTATTGAGGATTTTTGATGATGCATTAGGTGCGATTCTTTATTGAAGATTTAGATCTCGCACACTGGATTGAGGATGTGATATGATGCGATGATTTGATGATGATTTCATGAGTGTTGATTGATCTATCTATCTTGAGGTTCCACCCATCTTGATTTTCGAGGATTGACGGATTATTCTGATTTGGACTTCCTAATATAGGTGTGCGGATCCTACATGATCTCTCATCTTCATAATTGACCATCCTTGATCTCCTGACTCTCTAATCCACCCTGGCACTTGTTGGACATGCGAGCCCACAGCGAGCCATTATGCAATAAATGTTATTGCAATTCACTCCTTAATCTGAAATAAAGAGTAAATAATTTGCATAATAGGTCCCTTAGTACAATTAGGGTTATGTACCATGGCCATCTTAATGATCATACAGCTGTTGATTCAATCATTGAATCATAGAGGCTGGTGCTTAGATGAATATCTAATGAGTTAGATTGAGGACTCATCAAGCATCGTCAAATGATTATTAAGAGATGATCTCCAGCCTGAGTAGGAGATGGCAATCCTATCTCATTTAGGCTGATATCTAAACGACCTCTTGATGCAGGTCCTCTGCATAGGAATAGAGATTCGGAGATGTCAGATTAGTTAGATCAAAGAGTTGACTTAACGAGATCGAGATAACCAAAGTCCAATATCGTATGCTGTCACGATACAGGCACACATCCTCTGACCGGAGACATATGTGTTACTATATGTCTAAGTATGTACATTTAGCAGACCAATAGGTTGATGACCTAATCAAGGTCTACACACCGGCGTGCTGGTGTGCATATAAGGGCATATGAGTAATACGATCTCTCAAAGGGATCATACATGTTCAGTTACTGAACCGGAAGACATGAGCTCACTCATGAGATATTGGGAAGAATCAAATTCCATGCGCATGGTCGTCTCGCTTTGGAAGCTTGACTGAATTTGTAGGTTTTATATATACTTTTGGAAAGTATATGATTAAGACCTAGGAATGATATATGCTTTTGGAAAGTATATGATCGATACCGACTCCCAATGATCGAATGAGAAACTTACTGATAAAAACCCTGAAGTAGACACTATAAAGTTGATCTAATACTTCGGGTTTATTCTGAGTCTTCCAGTATGCAGGATGTACAGGTATTGGGAATGCCTGAGGGTGATGTGATCATAAACGGTTGTATAACCATGACGCTTCCATTCCTAGGGAGTGATGAAACGGGTCTGGATTTTAGTGACTCCTCTCAGTAGAGAAGTAATCTGATCTTAGTCCAAATGTTGGACATTAATCTGAATGTGATTCAGATTCAATGAGAAGATTAGATTTGCGGTCTTGATTTAATCAAGCATCTATGGGAGGCCCGAGATCTGGATTTGAGATGTGATCTCAATATCCATGTCACTATACGTGGAACAATACAATCGCCCTGTCCTTATCTCCAAGTATTCGCGGAGAAAGCGCATTATCCTTGAAAGAGTTCATGGATAATTCTATTGTTGATATATGTATCCGAGCATTGAGAAAATGGATAATTAAATGTGATTTAATTATCGTGAATAATATGAATTTGATTCATATTATAAGGAGAGTTATCATAGATAATTAAATGTGATTTGATTATCAAAGATGTAAATAATGTGAATGTGATTCATATTATTTGGGCACATGAGAATAAGTTATCCAATATAATTAAATGTGATTTAATTATTGTGGATAAGAATAATGTGGATAGTAATATCCAATTATTGATAATATATTATAAATGTGATTTATAATGTATTATAGAGAGCTAATTATAATTTATATGTGTTGATTAATTATTATGTGTATTGGATACACATTGTGTAATTAATTGACAATGTAAATTATATGTTGTTTTGGATTGTGAATATGATTCACAAATTTTTCAATGGCAAGATTGCAATGTCTACAAAATAATTGTGAATTATTTTTGTAGAATAATTTGCAACAAAAGTTGTTGCAAATAATGGAGATTGCATAAGAGATAAAATAGCCACCTTCCTAATGGAGGAGGGTGGACGACCACCACTCCCATTAGGAAAGGGAGGCCGTCCCCCCTCTCCACATGGAAGGAGCCTTTTCTCTCTTCCATTATCTCCATGTATTGATGATTTAATTTTGTGATTAAATTGTGTTGATTTATCAACATATATTTAATTTAAATTAAATTAATTGTTGGTGGTTTTACCAACACAAATCTTAGCCATTAAAAGAAACACAATCAATGAGAGCCATTGAATTTGTGTTGTCCCATGGATTGAGATCCATGGAACGCAAAACCCTATAAAAGGAGAGGCACCCCATAGCTCTTCTTTACACATAATGCTTGAGAAGCATCTCTCTCTCTCTCTCTTTCTCTCAAGAGACGTCAGCCCTCTCTCTCCCTCTCATGGCCGTCTACCATGGATGCCATGGAGAGGTTCTCCATTGCCGCGGCATCGTCGTTATGCTGCCCGTTCTTCTGCTCGTGGATCTCCGTCTCCTTCGGTGTGCCTCGCTTGTGAAGAAGACGTCGGATCTCTTGTGTCGAGATCAGGAGATCCGCCGCTTGGATCATCAACATGGATTGCGAGAAGCACGTGGTTCATCCCCGCGCTCGCAAGCGTCTCCTCCGTCGGATCGGACTTGAGACAGGAGGTCTCTTCATTTAGAGACTCGATCACAACCACGCTTCAAGAGGTAATCCTATTACTTGTTTGTGGTTTAGACGAAACGATCCGAGAAGTGTTCTTGGATCACGTGGTTTCGTCGTATTGAAATTTTTAAATTCCGCTGCATCGAGCAACTAGTGCGACTAGTCGCTCCTCGTCGTATTCGATATGACGCTCACGCTTCCGTGATGCGCTTGAGGATCTAACCATATCCTTCAAGTGGTATCAGAGCCTTAGGTCGACGATTTCGAATATGATTCGCTAAACCGAGGACAACTTGGGTTCGTTATGGTCACGAAAGTTTTTATCGCATTTGATTTCGCAGATCTGTTTAGTAAATAATTTCGGCCATGTTTAAATTGTTTAAACACGAATTTAATATTGGATTTTGTTCCCCTTTAAATAAGGAAACCATAGGATCTGAGTTTGCGTAAATCGGATTTCGTTTGCTCTAGATATGGTTGTTTTAATGAACATGTATTCACTGTTACGGGAACTGCGAATCTTAACGTAATTAAGGAGTTGATTACTGTTTAGAGACGCCTCGAAATGTGTACAAATCACATAGGTTCTGTTGTAAATCAAGTTAGCAAACTATGAAAACTTACTTTGCTTAATTTGGATTTAAATTGATTGAGATATGCTAATTTTAGTAAGTAGGGATCACTGCTGAAATTACTTTCCTAATCAAGAACCATGTGATTGTCAATTAATGAAATTAATTGTTAATTTCGAGAAATAATTATGAAAAATATTTGAGAAATATTGGAAGATGATTATTTCCTTAATTGACTTGGCCTCAACCAATTAATTGATTAGATTTGATCTAGATCATAATTGGAAACACGATCAACAAACTCCTTGCTTGAATAGGATTGGGAATTTGTCTAGCAAATTTCCTTATAATCAAAATTGTTTTGATTACTATATGGTATAATTTCGGTTGAAGAACCGATGATCATCTCAAGTACAAATTAATCAATTTGGCATTATCCTTTCCCGAGGCGGATATGGTGTCTAGTCGGGGATCGCTGGGGTAGCGGGTTGCAATGTATGCGGTCCGTCCCACTCCCGCCGGTACTGGCCATGACAGCGGGTAGGGCCGGGATAATGTCCGAGGGATTAAGTTGTATTTTTCTAATTATTCAAATACGAATTAATGCATACTTTAAGAATAATACCGTATATATTCAAGCATAAAAATCGAGTTTGATTGATTGAATTGGATTAATAATTAATTTAATACGATTGAATTGATTATGTCCAATTATACTCTAATTTGATTAGAGTTAATAATTCCCTTAGAAGAATTAATTATATGAATGTGATTCATAGTAATTAATTAAATTTGAATAAGAGGTGGAGGATCACATAAGTGACATCCATGGTCTCCCGTCAAGGCGAAGGGTTTCCGTCGCCATGGATTGTATATAGGAGACGCCTGTACGAAGTGACAGCTCCTATATACAAGCGCATCTGGATCGGACTCTTTGCTTCTCGAAAGAGTAAGGCCGTATGCGTAGTGACCCCAATATCAGATCCTCATATTATTGGGGAGATATTGGATTGCGCATAGCGAGTTCTATTCCTGTTGACGGTTGGTTCAATTGATGACGGGTCAACATCACCTTAGGGGTGGTGGGCTCGGGCATTAAAGACCGAATTGGGAAATGCAAGTTGGACTTGCAAGGCGGAATGTGTTCCCGCTTCTCTTCATTGGAGTTGCAGTTTCTCATATTATTGGGATGTAACAAAGATAAAGAGGAGATCCCAGATCTTGCTGAGATATAATGGTAAGTATATCTCTTACATTGAAAGTGATTAAGGGAATGAACTTTCAGTGTCTTTGACAAGGCAAGACAACTTTGATATAAAAATTCCTAAATCAAAGTATAATATGTATATATATATATAAATATACACTCATGCAAATTTCTTATTTCAGATAATCCTTCATTAAACCCACTCAATTCTATACTCAATAATAACCAGTAAAATATCATGGATTGGACCCTTGATCCAGATATTATGCTTGCAATTGGACACATAATGTATGTGGTTGCAATGTGCAAGTTTCCTCATAATAATGAGGAATGATGATTAAATAAGACAATAGGTTTCAAAACCCTAGGGTTTGTATGTCTCTATAAGTCTTGATCTCATCGAATGTACCTTGGAAGTGACATGACGATGATGATCGCAATTGTCAAATAATCCATATAAAATCAATAAAGATATTATGGCATACATATGTGCTCTTGACATTTAATCATGAATGACATGGTACTCTGCATCATGTAGAATGGTAGCTCTATAAGAGATGATGTATTCAAATTATTTGAGTACCTACTTGAACCTATGTTTTAAAAGTTTAGATGGATGTAGATGATGAGTGTCATCATTCTACTATCTATACTCTAGTCATTCATGAAGCTTCATAATGTTCATATTGTATGAACTTAAATGAAGCTTGTATAAATGTTGAAATACTCTTATATTGAAATTTTTGATTTTAACATAAGAGATCCTTGGTCTTGAGCAATAGTTGCTTATAGACAAAGGGAGCGCAGTGGAAGCATGGGTTGGACCCAAGTAAAAGGTATAGTCAAAGAGTTGACTGTACTTCTGTGGCTTCCATATGATATCCAAAGAGTTGGATGAATGCCAATACTGCAATAAGTTGATGTGTTGATAGTATGACTGTCAAATCTATTTAGAATCCTTAGAGAAGGAATCAGATAACACATCAGAATAACCTAGATATAATCATTGAAATTGACTTACTTACTTGATAAGGTAAAGTCTAATAATTGTATCTCAATCTTCTAATGACACTTGCAATTGGTTGCATATATATTAGAATATTAGAAATTTGATCTTAAGGTTTATTGGTCATCCATGTTGAAAGTGATGCAATTGTTGCAACAAATTCCATGAGATCAATAGACTTCATATTTTCAGTGGGAGCCCTTAGTCTTAGAGAATGTCTCTATGTCCTAGATATTAGAATACACTCATTGTTTATTTCTAGTTGTTGGATATAAACATGAATTCTATAATAAATCTATCATAAAGAGTTATGATGGAGATATTTCAGATAGTAATCTAAAATCTAGTGGACTCTATTAAATTAGAAAATTAATGAATGGTTCATTAAGATTTCTAATACTGAAATTTAAACTTTAAAGATCAATAGGAGGATAAAGATCATTTGACAATGATCTGGCATCAAATCTTGGACATACGTCTATTGATGAAATCAATGGACTAGTAAGACATGAAACTTTAGATTGTCTAAAGATTCAAATCTCACATACTTGTGAATATTGTATTCAAAGTAAAAATATCCAATACACCCTTCTTTGGGAAAGGTGTAAGATGTTAAGGTATTCAAGATCTCATACATATTGATGTATGTGAATCATCTATATCAGAATAAATATTATGGATATGTGATATCTATTAGTGATTATTTGTGATATGAGATTTCTTCTCTTCACTTAGAAAACTTTGAAATGTTCAAAGATTTCACAATTTTGGTTTAGGACCAAAGTTTGAAGGAAAATGAAATGAATTTGATCTAACCAAGGTAGCTTGTACCTATTAGATGAATTCAAGGAATACCTTATGGAGATGTGAATATCATTCCTTTCTCAATCCTCCTGATGAACCTTAGCTCAATAGATTTGTAGGGAGATACAATTGATCATGTATGACATGATTTGATCAATGATTAATCTTAGCATAATTATCTCTTAGTTTCCAAGGTATATATGTAGTAGAGACTACATTGTATATTTAATAAGCTTCCATGCATGTAAGCTGGACTCTAGCACCAAAGAGTGCTACTTCATTAGAAAAATAAAGGATGGTATTGGATATCTACTTTATGACCTTGAGATTCTTTAAAGATCTCATCTTTGAGAATATGATTCGTATAGGATGACTCTCTTGAGAATCAAGATGAAAATGAAGAAAAGGAACTCATTTAATCTTGAGATGATAATGAGGCTTTTGAAATCGGAAACTAAATAGACAATTAATGATGAAACATTAAAACCTCTTCAAATAAGTTTGAGGATGGATTCCATGTGTCAGTTGAGTCTGAAAATGATCAGACTTCATGTGATGAAGCTCTCGAGGATCATGACATGGAAAGATGGATATTAGCAATAAAAGTCTAATGTAGACTTCATATACAAGTGTTGTATATGGACCCTCGAGGATCCACCTATATGGGTCAGACCCATTAAGGTGTAAATGGATCTTCAAGAGAAAGAGGGAACCTGATGAGAAGGTAGAGACCTGCAAAGTACGGTTCATAGTCATGAGCTACACACCGAAGAGAAGACATCGCTCGCGATGAGACTTGCTCTCCAGTGACCTTGCTTTAACCCATCAGAACATTGCTAACTATAGCTACACAACTTGACTATGACATCTTCATGATGTGAGTCAAGATTGCATTCCTCTATGAATACCTCTCTGAGGATATTCATATGAAGTAGCCCCAGGGCTACAAAATTGAGGAAAGCAAGATGTGCTAGCTGAAGAACTCCATCTTTGGACTCCAATAAGTTTCTTGTAGTTGGAACATAAGATTTGATGAATGTTGTGATTTCAGATAAAATCTTGATGAACCATGTGAAGCTTAGTGGGAGTGCCATTGTGTTCATCGTGCTAAATGTAGATATTTAAAATGATATAAGAATAAATAATAAGTGTTTTATAATTTAGTTGTTCCATACCTTGAGATACGATCTCAAGGATACCTCTTAGATCTTAGTTCTGAAGTTGTTCAGAAGCAAAGAGAAGAGGGTATTGGGACCGTCACGTTAGTAGTACACCTTGGACTTATTCTATTTTCTGGAAAATTCCAAGAAAGGCTTCCTTCCCTTAAGATGTGGTAGTGACCTGTCTAAAGGGATAGCACCTCAAAGAGTTGAGGAAGTGAATGCTAGAACTGCTTGCACTTGTGCATCAGTTACGAGAAGTTGAAGTGTATGCTAGATGTGTACAAAAGCCATATGTCTGCCATGCAGTGGGAGTAGTAAACTGTTACTAATCCTACTATGGAGATAAAACACTTGGTTGCAGTAATAACAATATCTTCAAAGATGATGAAACTTAGAGATAGTGATCTCAAAGTCTTATCTTCAAAAGTTTAAAACCTTGTAGATAGTGATCTATAAGGATCTTAACTGTAGATATCTTAGGAGATAGAGATCTCCAGGAATGAAGGTATTCTAATAAGGATTATGGGAATACTGGTTATGATAATTAATAAGATGTAGTGTCAAGGGCACTATAACCGACAAAATTGAGTATTGGTTGCATAGGATGCAACATTCGCATTGGATGCGAGCACTGTTACTAGGAGATATGCAAGTGCCGTAAAAGGACTTGGCGTAGTCTCTTGGGAACAGAGTGACAGATCAGCTTACCTAGCTATTTTCTAAATAGCCTATGATTGTCACATGAGTGTGGGTTTAAATAATTAGCCCATTAATGGCTCTTTGGGCTAGTGGGAGATTGTTGGACATGCGAGCCCACGTCGAGCCATTATGCAATAAATGTTATTGCAATTCACTCCTTAATCTGAAATAAAGAGTAATTAATTTGCATAATAGGTCCCTTAGTACAATTAGGGTTATGTACCATGGCCATCTTAATGATCATACAGCTGTTGATTCAATCATTGAATCATAGAGGCTGGTGCTTAGATGAATATCTAATGAGTTAGATTGGGGACTCATCAAGCACCGTCAAATGATTATTAAGAGATGATCTCCAGCCTGAGTAGAAGATGGCAATCCTATCTCATTTAGGCTTATATCTGAACGACCTCTTGATGCAGGTCCTCTGCATAGGAATAGAGATTCGGAGGTGTCAGAATAGTTAGGTCAAAGCGTTGACTTAACGAGATCGAGATAACCAAAGTCCTATATCGTATGCTGTCACGATACAGGCACACATCCTCTGACCGGAGACATATGTGTTACTATATGTCTAAGTATGTACATTTGGCAGACCAATAGGTTGATGACCTAATCAAGGTCTATACACCGGCGCGCTGGTGTGCATATAAGGGCATATGAGTAATACGATCTCTCAAAGGGATCATACATGTTCAGTTACTGAACCGGAAGACATGAGCTCACTCATGAGATATTGGGAAGAATCAAATTCCATGCGCATGGTCATCTCGCTTTGGAAGCTTGACTGAATTTGTAGGTTTGATATATACTTTTGGAAAGTATATGATTAAGACCTAGGTATGATATATGCTTTTGGAAAGTATATGATCGATACCGACTCCCAATGATCGAATGAGAAACTTACTGATAAAAACCCTGAAGTAGACAGTATAAAGTTGATCTAATACTTCGAGTTTATTCTGAGTCTTCCAGTATGCAGGATGTATAGGTATTGGGAATGCCTGAGGGTGATGTAATCATAAACGGTTGTATAACCATGACGCTTCCATTCCTAGGGAGTGATGAAACGGGTCTGGATTTTAGTGACTCCTCTCAGTAGAGAAGTAATCTGATCTTAGTCCAAATGTTGGACATTAATTTGAATGTGATTCAGATTCAATGAGAAGATTAGATTTGCGGTCTTGATTTAATCAAGCATCTATGGGAGGCTCGAGATCTGGATTTGAGATGTGATCTCAATATCCATGTCACTATACATGGAACAATACAATCGCCCTGTCCTTATCTCCAAGTATTCGTGGAGAAAGCGCATTATCCTTGAAAGAGTTCATGGATAATTCTATTGTTGATATATGTATCCGAGCATTGAGAAAATGGATAATTAAATGTGATTTAATTATCGTGAATAATATGAATTTGATTCATATTATAAGGAGAGTTATCATAGATAATTAAATGTGATTTGATTATCAAAGATGTAAATAATGTGAATGTGATTCATATTATTTGGGCACATGAGAATAAGTTATCCAATATAATTAAATGTGATTTAATTATTGTGGATAAGAATAATGTGGATAGTAATATCCAATTATTGATAATATATTATAAATGTGATTTATAATGTATTAGAGAGAGCTAATTATAATTTATATGTGTTGATTAATTATTATGTGTATTGGATACACATTGTGTAATTAATTGACAATGTAAATTATATGTTGTTTTGGATTGTGAATATGATTCACAAATTTTTCAATGGCAAGATTGCAATGTCTACAAAATAATTGTGAATTATTTTTGTAGAATAATTTGCAACAAAAGTTGTTGTAAATAATGGAGATTGCATAAGAGATAAAATAGCCACCTTCCTAATGGAGGAGGGTGGACGGCCACCACTCCCATTAGGAAAGGGAGGCCGTCCCCCTCTCCACATGGAAGGAGCCTTTTCTCTCTTCCATTATCTCCATGTATTGATGATTTAATTTTGTGATTAAATTGTGTTGATTTATCAACATATATTTAAATTAAATTAAATTAATTATTGGTGGTTTTACCAACACAAATCTTAGCCATTAAAAGAAACACAATCAATGAGAGCCATTGGATTTGTGTTGTCCCATGGATTGAGATCCATGGATCCCAAAACCCTATAAAAGGAGAGGCACCCCATTGCTCTTCTTTACACATAATGCTTGAAAAGCATCTCTCTCTCTCTCTCTCTTTCTCTCAAGAGACGTCAGCCCTCTCTCTCCCTCCCTCTCATGGCCGTCCACCATGGATGCCATGGAGAGGTTCTCCATTGCCGCGGCATCGTCGTTATGCTGCCCGTTCTTCTACTCGTGGATCTCCGTCTCCTTCGGTGCGCCTCGCTCGTGAAGAAGATGTCGGATCTCGTGTGTCGAGATCAGGAGATCCGCCGCTTGGATCATCAACATGGATTGTGAGAAGCACGCGGTTCATCCCCGCGCTCGCAAGCGTCTCCTCCGTCAGATCGGACTTGAGACAGGAGGTCTCTTCGTTTAGAGACTCGATCGCAACCATGCTTCAAGAGGTAATCCTATTACTTGTTTGTGGTTTAGACGAAACGATCCGAGAAGTGTTCTTGGATCATGTGGTTTCGTCGTATTGAAATTTTTAAATTCCGCTGCATCGAGCAACTAGTGCGACTAGTCGCTCCTCGTCGTATTCGATACGACGCTCACGCTTCCGTGATGCGCTTGAGGATCTAACCATATCCTTCAGCACTTACAGGATTCCTGACTATTTTTCGTGCCATCTCAGCTGACTGGATTGACCCAAGGGATGTTTGGTGAATGACATGATTATTTGCTCCCTTGCATGATCTTATGCCCTCCAAATGATTGAATGATTTATTGCTTTTGAGGACCTGAGATGACTTGCCAGCAATTCCATGACCTACATTGATCTAGCTCACATCACTTCCCGAGGACTATCTGCGGAAGGATGTGACACTTTCTTTACGATCTACTTCTCTCACTTCTGGTGCCTCCATTTATTGGGGCATGTCGCCGATTCGTCTGATACGAGCAGTCAGTCTCTCTTTCTGACTCTGCGCCCGATCTGTTGGGGCATGAGACCGACCTGCTCAGACGCCTTTGCGTCCGCTCTCCTTGACGGTCCTCGCAAGGATGAGCTCTTTTCTGATTATTCTTTGACTAGCTCGTAGCTCCCCGAGGGATATCTACGGGAGACTACGACATATTTCCGATCTGATTGGCCTCTTCTGTTTGTAGCCGATTTGTCGACTACTGAGACCACTGTGTGGATCCGTCTAATGGATCCGGCTCCTTCAAGCCCTTCTCTTTCCTTGCCGACCCTCGCAAGGTAGAGACACATTCTGACTATTCCTTTCCTAGATCGCAGTACTCTTCAAGGACTATCTGCGGGAGACTGTGACACTCTCTTTACGCTCGGTTCCCACTGCTGACTGAGTCTCCGATCTGCGGAGCACGGAATCGAGTCGTCTGATATACATGATTTTTGGTCCCATCTTGAGTTGCCTATCCGATCTGCGGATCATGGGACCCAGCTGAATAGACTCCTTTGAGTCTACTCTCCTTGACGGTCCTCGCAAGGTTGAGCTTCTGATATCTACTGTTTTCATGCCTAGCTGGTAGCACGTTCCATGAGGGTTATCTGCGGGATGCTGCCACACTTTCCTGATTTGATGGTCTCTTCTGCTGGTAGCCAATCTATCGCCTTCCGAGACCATTTCTATGATCCGTCTGATGGATCAGGCTCCTTTGAGCCCGCTCACCTTGACGACCATCGCAGGGGTGAGTTTCTGTTCTGATTATTCATTGTCTAGAATGTACTACTCCCCGAGGGTTATCTGCGGGAGGGTACATCAACTTGTAGGTGCTCGGTCTCCTCCCTGGTTGTGTCTCCTGTCTGTTGGAGCACGGAGCCGAGTCTTCTGATTCTTCTCTGATTCCGCTCGCCTTGAGGACCCTCGCAAGAGTGAGCCATGTATTGTGTTGTTCGGTGTATTCTTGTGATTTTCAGATTATATCACCACCGTGCATCACACAGTCTCATGTGCTTTATTTCCGATCTGTTTGAGACTCTGATGGACTAGGAGGAGTCTGTACTGCTCTTTCTTCCTCCCGATCTCATGGTATCTGCTCTGTTTCCTCATGTTGACCATATGAGCCGATTGACTGCTTCATGCTACCGGACCCGATATCTAACCTTTCGACCTGTTGTCCCCGTTAGCTAACACCCACTTGATTGCAGATTCGGGTGTCTTTTCACCTTCTGACTGCGTCCTCGTTCTCACAGGGAGACGACGACGAGAGCACGGTAGTCGCTTACCAGATACCGTCCTGTACTTCACTAGTTTCTTCACCACCTGTATATATGTGGGCCTTGTTTCTTTCTCCCGTATGTTATGTGTGCCCCAGATCTATCGCCATATCTTAATGTCTACACTTAGAGCATACCTTGTCCTAAGTATAGGGGGGTACACATCGTGTTGATTCTTTTCTTGTTCAGTTTCGTCACTCCTGTTGTTGCTTATACTAAGGGATATCTCACCCTAAGTATAGGGGGAGTGATGCGTATATTCTCCACGATCTTTTCATCAATCTGTATATATCTCTTCTTTTCTTCTTTTCTTCTTTTCCTTTTCTATCTTCTGTATCTAAATAAAAGGTGTCTCCCCTTTGTGTAAGTTTTCTGTACTTAGGACGTACTTTGTCCTATGTATAGGGGGGTGCACCCCTGATTTGTTAATTCTTTGATCTGTTTATTCCCACCCTTGACCCTCCCTGCTTTGTGTACAGTCTGCTATACTTAGGATTACTTGATCCTAAGTATAGGGGGGACGGTCAACTTCTATTTCCTTCGTCTCTTATTCATATATTCTTTAGACTTGTCTATACTTAGTACGAGTTATGTCTTCTCTTTTCTTTTCGATCTATGAGGACATAACTCAAGCTAAGTATAGGGGGGTCGTATATACTATGTATATACTTCAGCCATAACTCGTACTTTCGTATTCTCTTAATAATATGGCTAATAATTCTTTAAAATTCATTAAAAATCCTTAATAAAAAGATGTGGTTGTTCCTCAAATTCTTTTTGTATATACTGATTAATAAATCAGGTGAAAATATTTTTTGCAAAATGTTTGAAAAATAGTTTGAAATCTTTTGTAAAAATTTCTCTTCTTTGTGTGAAATAAAATGTTTGAAAAATGATTTGCAAATGGTTTGAAAAATGGTTGCAAAAATATGTTGAAAATCTATACATACTGTTTTGAAAAACCTTTGCAAAATGATTTTCAAATGTGTGTACATGTTTGTAAAAATGTTTGTAAAAATTATTTTGGACTATAGTTTTCAAAAATTATTTGAAAAATTTGTGTCAAATAAGTTTGAGGAATAGTCACATATAATAATAATAAAAAAACTAAAATAATATATATTTTAATAAATAAAAATAAAAAATAATAAATAAACAAAATTCCTTAATAAGTGTACGTATATACTACAAATAAAAACTAAATTGTAAATTCTTAATACTTGTAAAATAAAACGGCACGCCCGTGTAAATAATTGTACATATTTTATACTTTGAGTGCCAAAATTATTTTATTTGCAAAAATTCTTTGTGTAAAATTCTTCTCTTTGTTTTCAAATTCTTTGAAAAAAATTGCATTATTCGTTGCATATTTGTAAATAGCATTTGCATTGCATTCATCTTCTTTGATTGAGCTTGATAATTGAACTAGTCCAATAAAGTCGAAGATTGGAGCTTGCTTGGACCTTACTTCACCTAACTGCACTGGAACCTTATGGGGACTAGGTTTAAGGTACTTCAGGTCTCTTCAGACTTAATTCTCTAAGAAATCAGGGCTGGGTTCAAGTCACCTTAGTGGACTAACTAGAACTTTTCGAGACACACGCATGACTCTTGTCGGCCGTGACCTAACTTGGACACTTGCACCTTTCACTTGGCTCAACTCAGTTGGAGTGGTGAGGGGGTTGGATTTGCCAGTCTGAGACGCACACGGGTGGAAACATTCGTCCTCGTCTAGGGAGGGAAGTGCACCCCAACCTGGTCCAGTTTCAATGAAGTCAAATGACATGAGAGTGTGGGTTGCGATAAAGCTTCAAAAGAGGGATAGTCTTCTGGCTCAAGAGGAAAAAGTCCTTATGTAAATGCTGCTATAAATAGTATGTTGAAAAAAAAAAGAAAAACTCCCAAAAAAAGTGGACAGGCTTGTAAAATAAAAAATAAAGTGCATGCCGGAGTATGTATATATGTTGTATAGAAAATAAGCAAGCTTGAGCATCAAAGTTATACCATGTGAGCCTGCAGCTGGATGACTTGACTACACTGGTCAGGCATCCCAGGATAGGTAGCTACACTGGCTACCGTCCATTCTTTTCTCTACCTTCTCCTCTTGAGTTGGATGCCACTTTAACTTAGAAGGGAATACCCCGCTCCTCAAGGAAAGATCTGTTGGATTAGGGAATCATTGGGTTGTCATTCTGGAGAAGCTAGTCTCTTTGTCATTTCAGTTGGGGAGAGCCACTATCACTTACACTGTACAAGTCAGCTTCATAGTCATAAGGGTGTGCGTATGATGTAGGCTAGTTCTTACCTGGCTATTGAGGTGATTTGAACCAAGTTCTGTGACTCTTGAAGGCTGTTGTGTTTTAAATTTGGTTCCCTACCAGGTTCCACACACATTTTTCACACCAAGGTCTAACCTGAGCTCCAAACTTTGATTTTGTACAGATAAGTTTTATAATCATGTTCTATTCGATTTATTCTTTAAATTCTTTATCTTTGCTTTTTCTTTTCTTCTTATTCTTTGTTCTTTTTGTACTTATCGCATAAGTATTTGCTAGGGACTAGCAAAGGCAAGTATAGGGGGGTGATGAATCTCCATTTCATCACCTTTATTCTATCATTTTGGCCTTAAAAACCCCAGCAAATGCATGTAAATAACATCAATTTGTACATAATAACATTCATTATTCATTGTATTTAATGTACATTAAATAAGGTTTTTAATGCCAAAATTATAGAATAAAGAGAAGAAAAGAAAAAGGAATAAAATATTGCAAATATTTTATGACCCTAACCCTGAGACCAAGGCCATCATGGAATTGGTCGACAAGGAATAAAGTAGGGGGAGATAAGGGCCAATAAGTACAATAAATGCCTCATTTATTTATTCAATTATTTATGCATTTTTGACACCTATTTTGTACATAATTATTTATTCATCAGGTAAAGAAACTTTGTACATAAAAGTTGTAGATAATAATGTAAATAAAAATACAAAATTGAGTTTGTATAAAAAGGATACTTAGTGTACATTTTATACTCAGAATAAAAAGCCAAAATCTCAACTTCACAGTCCCATATCTTCCAAATAAAAACTCCAAATCACCCAAACTCACCTTTAATTGTATATAGCCTTCCATAAACTATTTAATAAAATTGGTTTCATAATTTTTGGAGTTCATCTGTAGAAGTTAGGTTTTTGGCCCACCTTGTACATAATACCTGATTAAAATATTCTTTTTATTCATTATTTATTACTTCTATGAATTTATATTTTTAGAATTTTGTAAATAATGCATATAATACATATACATATTGAAATAAAAAGAAACCCAAAAACAAATTGCAAAATAAAATAAGTCTATAAAATTCATAGACAAAATACCTATGCTACCTATATGTATATAAATAAAAAGGGATTTTATTCTTTTATTCTTTATTCATCTATATTTTTATAATAATGCATATATTATATATAACTTATTAAAAATACAAATCTACAATAAAAACAACTAAAATTCATTAAATAAATAAAATGTATATAATATATAGGTAAAATGCCTATAAGTATACCTACATGGACATATACTTATTTATTTAAAATTATAAATAAACTCATAAAAATTAAATAAAAATATATTTATACTCACAAAATAAATTATAAATTTATAAAATAAGCCAATAAAATAATAAAATAAAATAAACAAATAAAAAATTAAAAGATACAAAATACATGTAAATACATACATATACACATTATTTTAATAAAACCATAATAACATATATCAAAAAAATAAATAAAAATCAGAAATAAATACTACATTAATTTATAAACATTTTTTATTTTATACAAAAATCTAATTAATTCATTTATTATGTTAAATAAATGGGTCAAGATCGGTCCGAGGTGGACCAATCAGGGGCCAGGGAGTGTTGACCTCCGTTCAACTCCCCCTGCGCCTCTGACTTCCGTCAGACAGGTCTTTTCCCCCGATTTTTCGCCATTTTTCCCGCTCGATTGGTTGCTCCTTCGACAGTCATCTCTTCACGGATTTTATTCTCTGATCATCCTTGATTCTCGCCGTGATCCTGGATCCTTCGTACATAGCATAGATTCCTTGATTTTGCCCGGCCAAATAAGGGTGCTGCTTCGTTTATAAATAAGGAACCTTCGCCATCTCTCCAAGTTTGGTCAGCCTCACCCCATTTTCTTCCTTGAATTCGATCCTAGACGTGCTCCTCGTGACAGGAGGATGCCGTTGGCACCTGGAATCGGCTGGAGATGGCGGT
Organism: Ottelia alismoides; assembly: GCA_037367405.1. Taxonomy (NCBI): domain Eukaryota; kingdom Viridiplantae; phylum Streptophyta; class Magnoliopsida; order Alismatales; family Hydrocharitaceae; genus Ottelia; species Ottelia alismoides. The sequence continues at coordinate 302,246 of JAZKJV010007631.1, forward strand.
GGTTGCACCCAAGGCGGCGCTCTGGCAGCCGTCCTGCTCCTTGGCCTCCCCGGCCAAGTCGAGCTGTGCATTTATGTTTCTTAGGTAGCATTTCATTTTTGCATTTCATTTCCGTCTTTTATTTCGCATTTAGATTAGTACATTAGTGTAATTTAGGTAAATCGAAGTTCGCCGGAGCTCTGTTCCGGCGACTTCGCCACCTTGTTTCCGACCGTGTTCCGACACCATTTCGCCTTCATTTCGATCCCCTCCATATTCTACACCTCCAGATCACTACTACCCAACCAGATCTGCTCCAGATCTGCGAACCGAAGCCTCATCTCCGTCCATCACCGGAGGCTTCGCCATTCCGCCCATTTCAACGCTAACAGCTTCACTTTCTGGTCGAGGAGCATCGCCTCGAGCCTAGCTTTCGTCCTGTGCAGGTTAGGTGCGTTGGATAGCACCAGGAGTCGATTCACAAGCGGGCGGAGGTACCTGGAGCCCTGATCCTTCACCTAGCCCGTGGCGGAGCTCCAGGGTGCCTCCTGCCAATCTAAACCCTTCAGCAGATAGAGCAACCCTCCAGGAAGCTTCTAGGGCCCTCAGGTGCAGCGATGAATGGCGGAGAAGCAAGATCCAGGCGGAAGAAGCTCGCCCCGGCGAGCTTTCTTCCCTGTACTTCCACGCCAGCTCCCAGCCGTTGGATGAAGACGAAGGCCCCAGGTCGAAGATCAGCCGTCCGATCCCCCAGCACTCAGACCGTCATATCATCTAGGATGATCTAATCCTGGCCGTGGATCGCGAACCGTCATCGGCCCACGTGGAGGCGCCACGTGGATGAGTGAATGAAGACCAGCCGTCGGATAAGGCGCCTTTGGGGGTAAATTGCATATACAACCCCCGCACTTTTTGTATTTAATTTTTAATACTGTAAAATAAATAACATGTTGTAAATAAAATGTAATTTTTGCTAAAGGGCCCCTGAGTTTCTGAGAATTACAATTAGGTCCTTCCGCGCCTCACGTGCAGTCCCACGTGAGGCGCGTGAAAATTACACTTTAACCCTGGCGGGTTTTGTAAATTGTAAAACAGTCCCAAAAGTTTAAATAATTGTTTATTTCTGTAGGTATTTTTGCACTGATGCCCTTGTCACTTATTTTATTTGCAAAAATGCCCCTACCAGGCTGTTTATTTTTGTGTCTTTTATGTATTTATTAAAAATAGCTATGAGGCTTCTAAAAATCTAAAAAAATTAGGAAAGATGTTCCATGTGATGCTCTTGCACGCCCATATTTTATTTCACATTTTTTGCATTTTCCTTAATTATAAAAAATGAAAAAGAAGCCCTTTTTGCACTATTTAAATTAGAAAATAAAAAAAATTAGAAAATGTTTTTGAAAAATTCCAAAAAAATTATATAGGGTATATTTATATCTATATTGAGTCTAGACATTGAAAAACCCTAAAAATATGAAAAAGAAAAATAAAAAAATCAGAAAGCTCCAAAATCCAACAAAAAATAGAAAAATCCTTGAAAAATCCCAAAAATATATTTTTATCTTCCATAATTATCTATATATTATTATTAATGTATTAAAATTAATTTGGGTAATTTTGAAGTTTATTTTATATTTTTAAAACCCAAATTATAATCGGCTATTTAATTAGTCCTACATTAGGGACATTTTTGGAATCACAAATACATAAAAATTAGAAAAAAATCCCAGAAAAACAACAAAAAAAAATTAGAAAAATATAAAAAGCCTAAAAAATATTATATCCAATAAATTTTAGGTATTAATTTATACATACATACCTATATATTTTATATTATCTCTCTCTCCTCATATATATCTCTCTTTATATATATCGATATTATATAATTAAAAATATAAAAAGAATATAAAAAAATGTATAAAATATAAAAATAAAATAAAAATTATAAAAACAAAAATAAAAAAATATATATATATATAATCAAAAACCCACAAAAACAATAAGAATTGGACATGATCATTGAATTGAATAATTGTACAACCAAGTTCACCACATCACCATTCGCCTCCCAGTGTTCGACCTCTACTTGTGCTTAAACCTATACACACTTGCATGTAGAGTTATAATAATCTTTAACTCCACATTTTTGATATTCATTGCATATATTTTATTGTGGGTTAATTGTTGATTGATCGAGGTCTTTTGTCGGTCGCCTCAGCGACTGCGTTCCCGCTTTGTGTGGAATGCAAGACCGATAGAAAACCCCTTTCATCAGTGCCCCCCCCGCAAAATCATAGGATAGAAGATACTAAAACGAAATATTGGAATTAGGATCAGAATAATGGAATTGTATTTTGAATTATGACATTATAACGAAAGATTGATAAATAATGTAATAATTAGCTAATGGTAACTTCTATTTATTTTGGTATTTGGTGCTCCTTTCTTCTATAATAGAAAAGTGGAGTCGAAAGGGGGTTCATGGTGAAGGGTCAAGATTCGCCCGAAGACTAGAATTTAGATGCACACACGAGGCAAATGTTGTTCCGTAGACAGACGAGCCGTATCCTTTTCCTCTTCAGAGGCATTCTCACTTCTTTTTTCCCCTGGAGGATCCACTAGAACTCCTCTTCGGAATTGTCCGATTGGGGAATGACGTGCTGCAATTCTCCGGTATCCAAGGACCTACCACTTTTGGGAAATGAGGGAGATAAGTGAACCCGTGGGGCCAAAATGTTTTAAGTGTTTTATATTTTTATATATTTTTTTAAAATTTTATATTCTTTTTCATTTTCTATTTTTTAGTTTATTTTTATTTTTTAAGTTATAATACTTATATATAATAATAATGATAATATTTATTATGTAGGTAATACATAAAATATATAATGCATATATGGTTTTATATTTTTAAATACACGTAAATATACTCAAAATATATAAAATAAAATATTTTTGTGGTTTCAATATTTTTCTCTGTTTTCATATTTTTATGAAATTTTTGCTATATTTATGTATTTTTCAATTATTAAAATGTACAAAACATTGAATAAAATAATGTAACCAGATTATTTTGGATTTTAAAAATGGATAATAACCTCAAACATTCCTAAAACATTTTTAGTATATTACTATATATAATAAAGGAAAATACAAAATATAGAACACTATTTTAGGGTTTTTAATTTTTTGTTATTGATTTTTCATAGTATTTTAGAGTTATATAGTTTTTGGTATTTTTAGTGATTTTTGGATATATGACAGAATATATACAATAATATAAATACTCTATTTGTTGGAATTTTCAAAGGTGGTTTTATATTTGTTGGATTTTAATAATTAGATATTAGAAAAATGCATCTTTTTATATTTTTAATAAATAGGAAAATTAATTAAAAAGGCATGCGAAAAATATATAGCATCAGGCATAGTAGCAATCACTTAATATAATTTTACTATATTTTTAGAGCAATAAAAATAATTATAAAGACAAATAAATGCATAAATAAAAGCTGTAACTTATAGGGACCTTTTCGCAATTAATAAAAACATTCAGATCATTTAATAACAAACCCTTGAATTATAAGGTACAAAATGCAAATATCCCAAAAGGCACCTCACGTGGGACGAGACATGAGGTGACATGGACAAGGATTAAAGTGTAATTAGAGAAAACATGAGGTTGTTAAAGCAATTTATAGATAAATATCACAACGTAGATGAAAGTTTAATTACTAAATTCAAATACAAAAATGCAGGGGGTTTAGATGCAAAATACCCATCTTTGCACGTTGATCAACAGTGATGATGCACTTTACTTATCCGATCAAGGGTCAGATGACTCGATGATGGTTCGCAATCTACAACCCTAATTAGATCTGCATATGGATCTGACGGTGGGAGGAGGGCTTGATCTAACAACTGCTGTAGGAATTGGAAGAGGCGTTGGATCAGACGATGATGGAGATCCCTGGAAGGCCAGGGAAGAACAAGGCTGCTAGGCCGATTCGATCAAGCATGCGTGATTTCGACCACCTCAATGGCTGCAATAGGGCTTAAAAGTTTTCTAGGCCCATTCTGTGTCGAGTGGCAGCGTCAGTAGGGTCTAGGCCTCATCGGAGGAGGCCTGGAATCTTGTTCTTCCTTGGACACCTGGAAGTGATAACTTGTATGTGATGACCCCTTAGATAGGGTCCTCTGCAGCTCCAACCTCCATGAAAAGAAAAATAGGACTAGGGTGATGATTTTGGTCCCCCTTTTGTATGAATTCTGGTGGAGGATGAAGGGGGCGAGAATCTCCGACGATTGGTGGTGGATTGGGGACCTGAGGACTCGATCTGGGGAAGATAAAGGTGAATGGAGTGGATGGGAAGGTGAAGAAGGTGACCATGAAGTAGATGTGGTGGACTGAACTCGAAACAACATCTCAACAAGATGGAGCAATGGTCGTACCTCTAGAGCTCCGTCGTACTTAATCTATTGGAATCTAAGCTACAAACTAAACCGAAACATGAAATAAAATATTGCATTGAAAGTGGTAATACGCATCTACCTATAAAGCATGTAAAACAACTCGTACATGACTGTTACGCCAAGGAGTAGAACCACCAGGAGCGGAGCTTCGGCGATGGGTGGAACATTGTCCTCCTTCCTTCTTTGCTCCGTGGATCCTGGAGCGCACGCTTCCTGTCACAAAGGGCCATCTTCGAACAATAAATCCAATGGGGTCTAGGGATTAAAACAGGAATCACCAAAAATGGAGGAGGGGATTATTTATAGATTAAGGCAAGGGCATCCAAAAGATAGGGATTTCACGCGACTCGATGAATGTACGAGGAAGATGAGGAGGATTTCACGCGTGATGGAGGATTTCACGCGTGATGGAGGCTTGTATCGACTTGATTTTTCCTAAAGAAGTCAATAAGGATCGGACAGTGTTCGAATTATGATAATTTGGTGAAAGCAGGTGGTAGGCGGCTACCAGAGTGCAAGCCTATGAAGACTGGTGAGTTGACCGAGGTTAACACACACTCACGTCCCATTGGTCCATGTTGGCCACAAAAAGGCAAAATCAAAAAATAAATCCTTTATTAATTCAATAATAAATATAAAATGATTTTGTTAATTACAACTCAAAACATGAAAAATGTTTCTCATTTTATGTTCTATTTTTAAGTGATTTTTATTTATTTTTACAACTTTGCTTACTAGGTGTTAATTTTTACAAGTATATTTACAAGTATATTTACCTCTATTTTAAGTATTTTATTTTTATTTTGTATTTTAAATGTTATTATTAGATTTACATATTTTATATATTGATAATGTATTTAAATACGTATTTACATATTTTATTTTTATTTTTCTAATTTTATTTGTACACTTAAAAAAATATGTGAATTACATTATAGGTAAAGTATATATACCTTTATATTTTAATGTATTATTTATTTTAAGGTATTTTTAATGCTTTTATTTTGTGTTTATGTTTTTAATATATTTTATATCATATTTATAAGTATTTAAAAAAATATAATAATAGTAAAAATATAAAGAATAAATATAATGAAAAAAATTAGTGATATTTACCTGACAGACCCATAATGTTTGTCAATTACCTCCATGACCTTTGAAACAACATAATTCCCCCCTCAACCTCATAAACTTGCTCCGTCTTACCCCACAACCCCTACCGTTAATTTGAGGCTTCTTGGGTTAACTTGCTTAGGTTTAGGATTGGGTTAATCAAACTGCAACAGATCCAACAGTAGGTTTTTCCTCTCTCGCTCCTTCCTTCTCTCCTCCTTCTTCCTCTTCCTTTCCCTTTCAATGGTGGAGCACAAGGAGGGCGGGCCACTTGAGCATGAGGAGGGAGCGTTGGAGTACCTCGAAGTCTCTGCGACCCACGAAGAACTCCGGCAACACCCCATGTATGGCGCGTGGAGAGGGGTCGAGGTCGGGGCGACACAGGGGAAGCCTGGGCAGGGGCTGAGGGGTGAGGGGGATCTGGACAGAGATTGGTGGTAGGAGGACAGGGGTCAGGGAAGAGGCATGGATGGGGCAGAGGCGGAGGAGATGAGAGGTGAGATGGATCTGGGCATATGTCGGTGGGAGGAGGCATGGACGGAAGGCGGAGACTTGTTAAAATTGGTCAATTAGGCTATATTCCCCATAATTCATTTGCATTTAATAATTAATAGATCATCATTAGCATACATACATTTGTAAATAATATTTGCATTTCATTATGCATAATCGCATTAAAAATCCCAAGTGTAAATTGACCCAAAAAGCAGCTAATTTCCACAGTTTTTAATTAATTCATCCTAACTCCAATTGACCCCAAATCACCTCCGTTGTGTAGATATTACTAACAAGAATAAATAAAAAAAATACAAACTCAAATAAGTGTCAAATAACCCCAAAGTCTAATTTCACATCTGACTGATGAAAATGCGCATATCTTCTTCATACAATGTTCGATTTTGGTCTACTCACTTTCAAAGTACTCTATTTCTAAATATCTTCAAATCAAGACTAATTTTGTAAAATTCGAAGCTCATATGTGAAAGTTAGGTTTTGGGCCTCTTTTGTGCATTTAAGCTTTTTGTGATTTTTGACCGGAGTTTTTATGTACATAATTAACCATTTCGATTTTATTTCTTTTTCATTTATGTTCTTTGATGAAGTTTTATCAAGTGACTTAAAAATCCAAATCTAGGTTAAGAATGAAATCAAAGAAACTGATTGTGTCCGAGTGTCCGTTATGAGTCTGTATAAAAATCTCGTATTTCATATTTCTATTTTATATTCCTATTTTCTTATTTATTAAAAATCCAAAAAATAGATTAGTGTGTAATTAATTTCCTTGTATTTTATTGTATTTTCCTATAATTTTTATCCTCTTTTAAAACCACCAAAAAATGTAAAATCCCAAAAACCCGGTTTTGTATACACATGGAGAACCACCAAAAATTCCACTTCGCATAGATGAACTCTTTTACTATTGGGTCGTTCATGAAACGTGTAGATCTTGTCAAGACGAACAATTTCATGAAGGAAATTTTTTGATCTGAGGTCTCCTTCTATTTCTTTTTAATTTTATAAATTTTTTAGGGATGATATGTGGCACTCCCTGGGCGTGCCACGTGGCACCCCCATTTCATTGTCTTCATTCTCTTCCCCCCAGGTCACGTGCTCAGCATGTTGACGAACGCGAAATCCGCCTCTTTAATAATCGATAATTGTAGTATATAAACGAAAAATGGTCGATCAAAAACCACAATCTTTGAATGTTATGGAGTATTTTTACTTGGCAAGTCTAGCAAGATCGAACATAGGGAACAATGATTTTTATTTGTGTGGTTTTAAATTAAATTAAATAATTAATTAATTGCTAATTAATTTCAGTGTCGAAGAATGCAATGAAATGAGATGCAAGAAAAACAGAGAAAACGGATCAACACAGGATATGTGATTCTATGAGATTCAATCCTCAACTAAATTGATTAATTAATCCTAAAAAATTATCACAAATCAAAAATCAATTTAAATCCATGTGCATGTGAAAATCCAAATAAATATATGATTAATCTCGCAATTAGTGAAATCACATAAAGAGTTTATCTCTGAATTCTCTCTAATTTAGTCCTCAAGAAAATCGAGTTTAATCGCATAAATTGTTGAGAATCAAATCCATGTATTGTCAATTGAGCACCCCCTGCATAGACTAAATTCTCTAATAGTGATTCACAATAGTCAAAAGAGGATTAATTCAATTTAAGCCCTCAATAGAATCCCTGCAAAAGAATCATCAATTTTCTTCATAAAAATAAGGCACAAAAATGTCAATTATTAGCGTGCAAAAATCAAAATCATTCCTCAAATAATAATCATATAGAAACAGCCTCAAATCTGTCCACAAATCATGCAAGGAGATAAATCATAAAAATTGCTTCAAAATGACATATTATGCGCTAAAATTGGAGTTCGGATGCAAAAGATATGATAGGATGAATATGTAGGGACCAAAGTGTAAATAAAATAAAGTTTTTTCTTTCAGTAAGGTCCCTGAAGGGGCTTATCGGCAATTTCGAGAGGTTGGAGGGGTCCCTCTGTAATTTACCCCTGACGGGAATATATCTGCAATTTTTGAAACTAGTGAGGGCGTTGTTGCAATTTACGCCCAGCGCACGTGTGTTGTACGTGCGCCTGGAGGCTTGGATGTGGGGCGGAGGCTCGATGAGGCCGAGCCTGTTGTTCGGGCATGGGGCTTAGGTTCGGAGCCCCAAACCAGAGGCTCGGTCGACGGGCGATAGACTTGGACCGAGGCTAAGGCTCAGATGGTCCGACCCTTGACGTGGCGGCGAGCGGTGGTCCGGGCGGCCTGAGCCTCCAGGCATGGAGGGATGTCTCGGTAGAACACGTGGCGACTCGTGGGTCTTTGGATCAAGGGATAATGCCCTGATCCAACGGTGGCTGGAAGTTGGCTTCGGCTAGGCGGCAACGGCCGTGAAGGAGGCGATGCTGCACCTCGGTCGACACACGACGCGAGGGGCAGCGCGAATGTGGTGGTTGCGCGGTGGGTCATGGAAGTGGAGGAGTGTGCTGCCACGGGGAGCCCGATGGCAGAAGGCGGTGTCGATGTACCTTCAGAGGGTTAGCAAAAGTAGAGGTGGAGGATGTGTGGCGGAGATGGTCGAGCGGCAGTGTGTCTTGAGCGCGGAGGTGCTGACGAAGGTGGGAGTCGGCGGAGGATGGTGGGGATTGACTCTTTGCAAGAGTCGAGATTGAATTTTCAGTGACGGGGTGATGATTAGAGAGAAAATGACGAGATGAGACGGGCAGAGTAAGAGCCTAGGAAGAGGAGGACGAACCTTCCTCGGTTGTCGCTCAAGTGCTTGGCGAAGGCACGAGCTCTGCAGCTCGAAGGAGAGGCGGCAACGAGGAGTAAAGGCTCCTCGGATCACGCCTGAAGGTGGAGATTTGCTCTAGCTCCGCGGACCTTCTGCTGTAACCTGAGGATTGGCGAAGCTCATCTCCTTCCTGGGAATGGCGGATAGGGTGAAAGGCCGGCGAGGGGAGAGTTTTATAGGCGGCGAGATGGTTAACGGTTGCTGGGGAGGAGTGTTACCGATGGTGGCAGTTACGAGGGAGGAGGAGCGGCTGCCGTTGCAGGAGGCGCATGCGTTTTGCGAGGAGGGGGGGCTTGGAAAAGGCTGGAGGAAGAGGACGGAGGGTCACGTGCTAGGCACGTGACCCGGGGCGACATGTGAGAGAATGGAACAGGGGTGACATGTGGCATACCCAAGGGCTGCCACGTGGCGCCCCTAAAAAATTTCAAAAAACAAAGAGGAAGAAAATTAGAAAAAGAATAGAAGAAAACCTCGAATAGAAAAATTTCCTTCATGAAAGTTGTTCATCTCGACGAGATCTACAACTTTTATGAAGGATCCAGGAGCAAAAGAGGTCATCTGTGTGAAGTGGTATTTTGGTGGTTCTCCATGTATAGAAATCCAGCTTTTTGAGGTTTTGTAATTTTTTGGTGGTTTTAAAAGAGGATAAAAATTCTAGGAAAAATATGATAAAATATAAGAAAATTAATTACATGCTAATCTATTTTTTTAGATTTTTAGTAAATAAAAAAATAGGGAATAAAATAGAAGTTCAGCACACGCAACTTTTGTACAGACTCACAACGGACACTTGGACACGATCCGTTTCTTTGATTTCCTCGCTTCCATCTAGATTTGGCTTTTTATGTTGTTTAATAAAACATTCATCAAATAACACAAATGATGAAGAAATAAAATTAAAAAGTTAATTATGTACATAAAAACTTCAGTCAAAAATAGCAAAAAGTTAAAATACACAAAAGAGGCCCAAAACCTAACTTTCACATATGAGCTCCAAATTTTACGAAATTGGTCTTATTTTGAAAGTATTTGAAAATAGAGTACTTTAAAAGTGAGTAGACCAAAATCAAACATTGTATGAGGAAGATATGTACGTTTTAGTCTGTCGGATGTAAAATTAGACTTTGGGATTATTCAACACTTATTTGAGTTAGTAATTTTTTTGTATTTTTTATTTATTTTTGTTAATAATATCTACACAATGGAGGTCATTTTGGGTCTCGGAGTTAGTATGAACTAAATTAAAATATGATAAGTTAGCGGCTTTTTGGGCTAATTTATACTTGGAATTTTTAATGCAATTATGCATGATGAAATGCAAATATTATTTACACATGTATGATGCTAATGATGCTCTATTAACGATTAAATGCATGTGAATTTTGGGGAACATAGCCTAATTGACCAATTTTAGCATGATGAATAAGAGATTCATCACACGTGACCCCCTTCTCCTTCCTCCAGCCGTTCCCACCACCCCCACCCCTCTCTCTCCCGTTGCCATTAAGCCTCTTCGCCATGCGCGACCCCCGGTCGTTACGCACCGCCGCCATCACACCTCCCCTTGCCAGTCATTCCACCCTCATCGTGTAACACACCTCTATGCACCTCCCTATAAATACCCATCATTGTCATCCGCACAACCTATCCACCATCATCAAAGCTCCGCAATAGGGCTGGCGACAACAACCCTCCGTGTCACCTCCGAGCTTTCGACGTGATCCAAGGTCGTTTCCCTGACCTTGCAATGCTGCTCCATTAACATTCAAGCTTGCACCTTCGCCAAGGAGCTCGAGCGACAACCAGGAAGACGGCCTCTACCATCTCCAATTTCCATGCAACACAAACCCCCCTCCCTTTCATGTATTATTCTTCTTTCGTTGCAGGCTCTTCACCAAGTCTTCGATCAGCTCCCTGCCTCCGCACTCCGCCTTCGCTGACCTCTCGACATCGTCTTCACCCCTCCACGCTCGGCCACATTCCTCCATCTCCAAGCACAATTCATCGCCAAACGACCCGAAGCTGCACCCACTCATTCCTCCCTCGGGGCAACTCCCCTTTGTGCGGAGCCATGTGCGCCACCCTCGAGCTCCGCCCATTCCTCGCCGCCACCGCGAAAAACACCTCCGCCCCCTCTCCAGTAGACAGCTCCACTGCTTAGTCCCCTGCCTCTCCTACGCTCCTATGCTCGCCTCGATATCCAGCAACCATTAGATCAGGGCCAACCATTGATCCAACGGCTCTTGTTCAACCATGCCAGCTACCCTGAGCCTCGACCCCGGCCTCGAGGCTCAGGCCCTCCGAAGCGCCCACGCTTTCCACGGAGGCTCGGGCATCCGAGCCTCAGCCTCGGGCGTCCGGACCTTATCCCAATCGCAGGCCCGTGCCCCAAGCATCATTGCGCACGTGTGTGACACGCGTTGGGAGGGAAAATTGCAAGAAAACCCCCTACGAGCCCAGAAATTTACATCCAGGTCCCCGTCGCCCAGATCAAGTGCCCCGCATGTGGCGGCTTGGGCAAATTACAGAATGATCCCTTCAGTTTATGCTTATTGCAGATAAGTCCTCATTGGACTTAATTGAGAAGAAAATAATTATTTTTATTGCATTTCAGTCCCTGACATTCCAATTCAGCGTCTGATTTTAGCATATAATATGTTGTTTTGAACCTTATTCTATGATCTTTCATATTATACAACTTGTGGACATACAAGATAATATCTATTGATGATTATTATTTGAGGAGCTCTTTGATCTTTATGTAGGCTGAAAATTGATTTATCTACGCTCCTTTATTGAGAAAGTCATTGATTTTTCTGCAGGGGCTCAATTGAAATTATTTTACACGATTAATATTCTTTTAGGGACTAAAAATCATTATTTGAATAATTTAATCTATGTAGGACGTTCATCTAAGGAAAAGGAAGCATTGATCATATTTTCTTAGAAGTCAAATTTTGCAGGAGTACAAATTGATCTATTAATCCTCTTGCCTTCATTTGGATTTCAATTGATTTGATCTGTGATTTAATTTCGAGGATTAATTGATAAATTTATTTGAGGATTGAATTTCTTAAATCACAGATCCGGTGCTTCATTCTCCCTATTTATTTCTTCGCATCTGCATCATCATCTTCATTCTCCCAATTTTAGCATGATGAATAAGAGATTCATCACACGTGACCCCCTTCTCCTTCCTCCAGCCGTTCCCACCACCCCCACCCCTCTCTCTCCCGTTGCCATTAAGCCTCTTCGCCATGCGCGACCCCCGGTCGTTACGCACCGCCGCCATCACACCTCCCCTTGCCAGTCGTTCCGCCCTCATCGTGTAACACACCTCTATGCACCTCCCTATAAATACCCATCATTGTCATCCGCACAACCTATCCACCATCATCAAAGCTCCGCAATAGGGCTGGCGACAACAACCCTCCGTGTCACCTCCGAGCTTTCGACGTGATCCAAGGTCGTTTCCCTGACCTTGCAATGCTGCTCCATTAACATTCAAGCTTGCACCTTCGCCAAGGAGCTCGAGCGACAACCAGGAAGACGGCCTCTACCATCTCCAATTTCCATGCAACACAAACCCCCCTCCCTTTCATGTATTATTCTTCTTTCGTTGCAGGCTCTTCACCAAGTCTTCGATCAGCTCCCTGCCTCCGCACTCCGCCTTCGCTGACCTCTCGACATCGTCTTCACCCCTCCACGCTCGGCCACATTCCTCCATCTCCAAGCACAATTCATCGCCAAATGACCCGAAGCTGCCCCCACTCATTCCTCCCTCGGGGCAACTCCCCTTTGTGCGGAGCCATGTGCGCCACCCTCGAGCTCCGCCCATTCCTCGCCGCCACCGCGAAAAACACCTCCGCCCCCTCTCCAGTAGACAGCTCCACTGCTTAGTCCCCTGCCTCTCCTACGCTCCTATGCTCGCCTCGATATCCAGCAACCATTAGATCAGGGCCAACCATTGATCCAACGGCTCTTGTTCAACCATGCCAGCTACCCTGAGCCTCGACCCCGGCCTTGAGGCTCAGGCCCTCCGAAGCGCCCACGCTTTCCACGGAGGCTCGGGCATCCGAGCCTCAGCCTCGGGCGTCCGGACCTTATCCCAATCGCAGGCCCGTGCCCCGAGCATCATTGCGCACGTGTGTGACACGCGTTGGGAGGGCAAATTGCAAGAAAACCCCCTACAAGCCCAGAAATTTACATCCAGGTCCCCGTCGCCCAGATCAAGTGCCCCGCATGTGGCGGCTTGGGCAAATTACAGAATGATCCCTTCAGTTTCTGCTTATTGCAGATAAGTCCTCATTGGACTTAATTGAGAAGAAAATAATTATTTTTATTGCATTTCAGTCCCTGACATTCCAATTCAGCATCTGATTTTAGCATATAATATGTTGTTTTGAACCTTATTCTATGATCTTTCATATTATACAACTTGTGGACATACAAGATAATATCTATTGATGATTATTATTTGAGGAGCTCTTTGATCTTTATGTAGGCTGAAAATTGATTTATCTACGCTCCTTTATTGAGAAAGTCATTGATTTTTCTGCAGGGGCTCAATTGAAATTATTTTACACGATTAATATTCTTTTAGGGACTAAAAATCATTATTTGAATAATTTAATCTATGTAGGACGTTCATCTAAGGAAAAGGAAGCATTGATCATATTTTCTTAGAAGTCAAATTTTGCAGGAGTACAAATTGATCTATTAATCCTCTTGCCTTCATTTGGATTTCAATTGATTTGATCTGTGATTTAATTTCGAGGATTAATTGATAAATTTATTTGAGGATTGAATTTCTTAAATCACAGATCCGGTGCTTCATTCTCCCTATTTATTTCTTCGCATCTGCATCATCATATTTTCTCTTTATTTTCTTACACAAAAATTATCTTAGCAATTAGTTAATTATTTAATTTAATTTAAAACCATGCAACTAAAAATCATCGTTCCCTGAGTTCAAACTTGGTAGACTTGCCAAGTTAAAAATTTTCCACAACATTCAAATATTGTTGTTTTTGATCGACCATTTTTCGCTTCCTATACTACAATTATCGATTCTTAAAGAGGCGAAATCCACGCTCATCAGAGGGGGGGAGGGGTGGTCTGGGTGGAGGTCGACGGGAGGGGAGGCTGGGTGGAGGGGAGGTCAGGCAGAGGGGAGGTCCGAGGAGGGGAGGTCGGAAAGAGGCGAGGTCAGGCGGAGGGGAGGAGGGGAAGTTGGGCAGAGGGGAGGTCAGGAGAGGGGAGGTCGGGTGGTGGGGAGGTCAGGGGAGGGGAGGTAGGGCAGAGGGGAGGTCAGGGGAGGGGATGTCGAGCGGAGGAGATGCCGTGGAGGAGGCCTGGAGGCGTGAGGGAGAAGGGATGGTGTTTTGTAATTTTGATAAATAAACTGGGTATTATGGAAAAGAAATTCATGGAATGCGGTTAAATTTAACAACCTAATGGATGGGGGTTAATCACAGGGTTTGTACGGTAAGGGTTAGCAAGTTTACGGGGTCGATGGAGGAATTAGGTTGTTTCAAAGATCATGGAGGTAATTGACAAGGATTATAGGGTCTATCGGGTAAAAATCCCAATAAAATATGCATGTATACAATACAATAGGACCCCAAAGCTGGCTTTTACATCTTAAATTTATTTTTATGAAATGCCTTCATTAGATAGATATTTTAGTTATATGAACAATAAAGGTGAATTTGATGAATTTTGAGTTCATATGGAGAAGATATTGGTCTATGAAGTTTAGTTTGCCGCTTTTTCATTTGTGTATCCTAGTTGCACTGTGCATTATATTTTTTTGAAATTATTTTTTTAATTTTCTATACATTATTATACACAAGTTTCATGTTGAACCAATAGTGTAAAAATGAATATTTATAGTTAACTAAATTAGTGTTTCTATATATTTATATATTTCTATACATCTATTTACCTTATCACTCCATACTTTATTTCTTATCGACCAAGTTAATATTAACTTGGTCTCAGGGTTTAAAGTTATTCAGTATTTATAATGCTTCATTTCCTTTCCTTTTTTTCTTATTATTTTATTTTGGGATTAAATACCACTATTTATACAATATTTACATGTTATATAATGAATGTTATTTTGTACATATTATTGTTATTTACATGCAATTTTCTAGGGATTTAAGGCCAAAATATATGAATAAAGGTAATGAAATGGAAATTCATTAATGCCCAGGAGAAAGATTCATCAACCCGAAATGGAGCATAGCTATCGAAGGACATGGAGAAAAATTTCAAGCAGGTGCCATGTGTGGTATTGAACGCTAGGTTGATGATGCGTCGTGTTCGAAGGCCATGTTGGTCAGGTGTTGTTGAAAAAAGCCATGTAGGCCAATTGTTTCTTGTATAGGTTATGCCTCATAAGGACGCCATTGTAATATCTATCTTTAATTAATGAAAGGGGATACCCGCACCCTCGAAATTACTTTAAAAAAATCAACATCTGAGTATGAAGTCAGTGAAAAATGCATAGTTAATTTTGAAAATATTTGTAACTAACTTCATAATTGTAACAATTATTTAAAAGGGGTGGGGATGTGTTCACGCAAACACAACTCATTACACCATCGTTGCTCCTCCATATTAAAAGAGAATCCATTTCCCTCAAGAATTGAGAGATTCGAGTTATTCCTTCCATTCTTTGATGGAGGCAATGGATAAAGCTGGTGGTGGAGGTCTCCATAATTTGGGAGTCCCTCCCTCCATGGCCATCTACCGAGGAGGTCAAGGCTACAACCTTGGTGATTCGTAATGCAAAGCATGAGGAGAAGTCTTTTGCCGATGCCATCACAAAGTACGTCAAGGGAATGGAGGTGCCCGAGGATTTGTTCATCACTGTTTAAGAGATGCAAAGGAATCTTGCATTGTTCCAGATTAAGGAGAAGAAGAGCAAGGTCATGAAGATCTTGGATCTCGAGAGTAGCTATACAATGTTAGATGAGATGATCAAGAAGCCTTCATTCTTTCCCTATTCAAGTTGCTTTAAAAGTTAAACTCTTTGGATACTTGTGATGATGCATGTAACATTTTCTCTTCTCATCTTTGATGATCTTCTTCCCTTTGTTGGAATCGTGACTTCGAGGTTCTTGAAAGCTGCTTTTCTTGAGTATAGGACATTTCTTCTTGAAGCGTCCCTTTTTCTTGTAGTTGAAGCATTCTTGATTGCTTCCTTTCTTTGCATCTTTCCTTTTGAAGAATTTCTTGAACTTCCTAAAGAACATGGCTAGATAATCTTCTGAGTTGTCTTCAGTGGTTGATTTGGTTGCCTGAAGTGCTATCCATTTCTTCTTCTTGACTTCTGCATCTACTTCAATTGTTTGAGTCTTTTCAATTTTGTAGACTAGAAGTTTTCCTACTAACTCGTCAGCTGGGAGAGTGTTGACGTCATTGGCTTCTTTTATGACGATCACAATAGTGCTCTAGGTCGGTGTGAGGGATCTGAGAAGCTTCTTCACTTGCTCTGCATAGGCGAGTCCAACTTTGAGATTCCTCATATGGTTGATGATAGTTGGGACTCTTGTGTACATATCCATGATGTATTCTCTGCTTTCAATCTTGAAGAGTTTGTATCTTTATGATGTAGATTGATCTGAGATTCCTGAAGCTTGGTTGTACCTTCGTATGTGACACTCAACTTGTTCCAGATCTTGTATGTTGTCTTGTAGGCTGACACCAGATTTAATTCATCTACTGTGATAGCACATAAGATAACATTTATTGGTTTCGAGTTGTACGTTGTTTTCTTCTTGTCAGCATCAACAAGAACCATTCCAGCAATTGGTCTTGTATACTTAGTTTCTATGATATTCCATACATCAGTATCTATAGATTCTTAGAATATCTGCATGTGTACAATCCATATGTTGTAATTGGTCCCGTTGAAGTGTGAAGGCATGGCAGTTGACTGGCTTTCGAAGTCCTTGCTTGCTATGGCTACCATATGTACCGCAAGTAGTTACTTCGAGATACCGATCCAAGCTTTGATACCAAATGTGAGCTTGGGGTTCGCGACACCAATAGAGGGGTGAATAGTGTTTCAAGGTGCCTTTAAAAATCTTCGTAGAATAACCAACAAGCCCGATGAATCTCCGTTTCAGCATCTTTATTTTATCATTTTGGCATTAAAAACCCTAGTAAATGCGTGTAAATAGGCTTAATTTAGGAATTTTATCACTCATGCATTGTGTTGTAAATAGTGTATAAAATATGTTTTTAAAGCCAAAATTATAGAAAAATAAAAGAAAAGAAAAAGAATAAAATATTGAAAATATTTTATGAACCGAAACCCCGAGATCTATGCATCTCGATGACTAGGTCGACAAGGAATAAAGTAGGGGGAGATAAGGGCCAAAAATCAAATAAAAATACCTATTATTTTATTCATTTTCCTTTATTTTTGGGACCTATTTTTTAGTTCCACTTTTTACACTTCAAATAAAGAAACTTTGAACATAAAAGTTGTAGATAATTAAATGTAGAAAAATACAAATTTAATTTTATACAAAAATAATTTATAGAAAAAGTTATGATCCGAATAAGCTTCCAAAATCCCAACTTCCCAGACCTGTATCTCTCAAATAAAAAATAGAAATGTATCGAAATCACTTTAATTGTATATAACTTTAATAAGCTATTTAATAAAGGTGGTTTCATATTTTTTGGGGTTACGGTTTGAAAGTTGAGTTTTGGACCCCTATTGTATAACTATACTAATTAAAATATTCATTTTCTTTATTATTTATTTTTTATAATTTTATATTTTTATAATTTTGTAAATGTTATTTATATTATATGTGGATATTAAAATAGGAATAAAACACCAAAGAAAATATAAAAATAAATTACTTGTATAAAATGCATAGGTAAAATACCTATACTTATACCTATATAGATAATACAACTAATTATTTAGTTGTATAAAATACATCAGAAAATAAAATAAAAATATATTTAAGTGTATAAAAATAAGTTATAAATATATATAATAATAAATAAAAATAATAAAATTAAATATACAAAATAAAAATAAAATATTAAAATATATAGACAAATATACCTATTTGTACCTTAAAAGGTAACTTACTTTTTTAGACCACTATTATAAAATATAAAATATATATACTTTATATAGCTTTATATTTCTATTAAAAGGAAAAAATATAAAATATAAAAAGAAAATACAAAATTAGAAAATTTAAAAATCAAAATATAAAAATATAAAATCAAAAAATAAAATAAAAATATAAAATTAAAAACCCACAAAAAATAGCACATATATAGTCACATAGTTCACAATCACTTTTGTGCATTTTTGCCCCGATCTACCTGCTTGTTCCCTGTGTTCGACACTCTACACATACTTGCACCTATACACATCTTTGTTGTAGAGTTATAATAAATTTTAACTCCACATATTGTTTTTCATTGATTGATTCTGACTTGTGGGTTAATTGTTGTCTGAAGATCGGGTTTCTTGCGGGTCGCCACAGCGACTGCGTCTCCGCCTTGTGTGAAACGTATTTCAGACCCGTGAAAAATCCGCTTCAACAAAGCCTAAACAAAATATTCAAGTAGATCAAATAACACACTTTCATTGTACTTTTAAAAACCGTCTGGGTAAAAATCACGACTGGAGTCTTCCTGACTCGAGATTTCCCGATTAGCCAAGCTATTCAACTACTTCACTAAAGCCCATGATATTTATGCTGATTTCTCAACCGTTTCCAAAGCTGATGCTTCACGATCTTGTATCAAACACCAAGATCAGCACTACATATCAAAAGCTATAGCATAAGGAGAAGAGAAGGCGAGCTTTCAACTTTCTTCATGTTTCCTTGGAGGTCTCACATCCATGAGCTTCTCTCCACACTTAGGATCAGACACCTAGAGTCTTGCATAAATCACAGAACAATTCTCAAAATAGTAACCGATGATATCTAGAGATAAAGAACAATAGTACAATTGCACAGATAATTAATATATCAAGAATAGCATAAAAAATTATATCATAAATATCACAGGCAGATCAACAATATCAAACAATATAGTAAATATCACCCCTTTGAGAAGAGGCTGCAAAAGTACTCCAACTGGTGCAGAATAATTTGAGAGAAGCTAGCAGATTAAGCCTTACTGAATCGAAAAAACTTGCTTCATAGTTTTTTCAACCATGAATATTCTTCTCAAGATATAGAACGATTTGAAGAACACGAGAGACTATTAAGAGAATCACTCAGGAATATCTTCTAGATTTTCTAATGATGATAGGAATGAATATTCAAGTGGTGTGTTCTCTAACAATGGATATGGGGTTCCTTTATATAGAAGTTCAATAAAAGTGGACGTTGGAAACATTAAAAATGGTATGAAAATAAATAATGATTTTTTGATATGATCGATCAGGTTAACATGTATGATCGATGAAATGTAAATGATCAATCAGCTACAAAGCTATGATCGATGACTGTTTGGTCTTCAAATAATGATCAATATGTTCAATTGAAATGATCGACAAGGAGTGACCGGTCAGTAGAATCAAATGATCGACAAGGAGTGATCAATTAGTGTGAAAGATATGATTGACCAGTTCATCAAAAATTGACATCCCTAAAAAAACTTGTGGTTGAAGCTTGCTGGAGTTACAACATTCAAACTAAGTACAAAAAACTTATTATGGATCCTTTGAACAAAGAAACAAGACTAAGCATCTGCAACTTGCTTCTTAGTGGAGTCAGGTCGAGCTGAGATCCTCAAGGCAATCCTGCAATCATAGAATAATATGCGAGAGACTACGATATAATCTTGTATGTGAGTGTGTCATCTTTAAAATCATGGAGAATCAAAGTACTAACAAGTTCAACATAAGATTGTGAAATATTTTAGTATTGTAGAAAAGAGATTTAGTTCGTAAATTATATGAATTTTTATCGAACATGTGGAGCCATATGCAAATAGAATTTGAATTGATATGTATATTACAATGCAATTAAACAATGATGTACCGTTGATAAATATAAAAGAAAAATTGCATATGATATGGGAGATGGTGTTCAATATTGTAATAAATTGATTACAATATTAAAATATATGCAATACGAACAAACTATAATATGTTGAAATTGATATGTACATAGAATTGCAAGAGGAGTATGTGCTTAATTATATTGTAAGATAGTGAATGAAATTGTAAAATATAACCAATAAGATCAAATTGTGATAAGAATACATGATTTGTACATGATATATACCGATTAGATAAAACTTTACGAAACTAAATATAGTCTTTGTAAAATAATATTTTCATATGTAATATATACATGGTATAGATATGTTAGACATCAATTCACCATAATGTAATATATACTTTATTGGGATGCACTCGTGAAGTATATGTGTTTTTATTAAAGAAATTAGAGTCATAGGGACTAATACATATATAACATTTTTATATTTAAAAAATATATTCATTTACTATTTTTAAAATAAATAGAAAAATACATACAAACTTAGAAAATCAATACAAAATCTAATATACCTCTAAATCTTATATTAGATATATTTTACGATGTTTTTAAAAATAAACAGAGTTAAAAGTACAATATAAAAACCTTAAAAATATAAATATACACAAAACGTATAAAATTCATAACTAATCTCTAGAAACTAAAAATATGAACAATACCTTGAATTAACAGTGTTTAATCCCCTATATAGTGCCAAATAAAATAAAAATTCTAATTATTTAATATTTTGAACTCTAAAAATTGATACATGAATATTAAAAAAATTTGACATTTAAAACTCATTGTACGATTCAAAAAAGTTCTAAAAATTAATAAAAAATTACTACAAATAGTAAATAAATATAAAGTACGAAAATATTTTCTACCTTAATTTTAGAACATATTATTACATTGAACATACAAAAAGATTTATTTCCTTTGTATATACACATATCTTTTATAATTCATGTCAAATATTAATTATCTGTAAAAATAAAAAATCAAATAAAAATAAAAAATCAGAAACTTAAAAACATTGAAATAGAAAAATAAATAAAAAATATAAAACTTACACCTATACATATCCTATCATATAGGTATATAAAACAACATAAAAATAATAAAGACAAATAGAACAAAATAAAAAGTATAAAATCCTTATTAACTCTCTAAATATTTAGAAAATCCTACACCTTAGATCATTCTACTATACTACCTAGTCTCTATGGTTTGCCTCCCTGAGTTCGACAGTCTCATACTTATTGCTATACATATTAGCTTAAAAGAATAAAAAAACAACAAATTTTCCACTTGATATCACCTTTGATCTTTTAACGATTCTTTTCCACTCCTAGAGAAGTGATCTTAGTGGTTCATCAACCGTAAAAAGTTATGGATTCCATGTGTTAGAGGAGTCTAATAATGACCCAACTTCATGTGATAAAGTACTTACGGATCAATGACATGGATAGATGAATGCTTGCTATGAAGTCTGAAATAGACTCCATGAACAATAATGGTGTGTTGACCCTATATGATCCACCTAAGGGGGTAAAACCCACTGGATATAAATGGATCTTCAAGAGAAAGAGGAGACCTAATGGGAAGGTAGAAACCTTCAAGGCATGGCTAGTAGACAAGGGCTACATATAGAGAAGACATCAACTACAATGAGCTTGGCCATGCTTAAGTCCATCAGGACAGTGCTAGCTATAACTGCATACCTTCACTACGACATCTAGAAGATGGACGTCAAAACCTCATTCCTCAATGGATACCTCGAGGAAGATATTTATATGGAGCAGCCTCAAGGCTTCATGATTGAATAATGGAAAGTATGCAAGACAGAGAAATCATTATTGAAGAATAGAAAGTATGGAAGACGGAGAAATCTATCTATGGGCTAAAATAAGCTTGTCGCAGCTTTCAACAGATTTAATGCATAAAGAGTTATGATTTCGTTCAGAATCCTGATGCGACTTGTGTATATAAGAAGCTAAGTTGAAGCACCATTGTGTTTTACGTAGATGATATCATTATCATTTGGAATGATATATGGATGATAATCTTTAGTCTGAAGTTATACAGAAATAGAGAAATGATGATTTTGGGACTATGATAACATGGGTACTTTAAGAATATATTGGAAAAGTTTCATATGAAAACTCAAAGAAGGCTTCATTCCCTTAAAACATGGTATCTGCCTATCTAAAGGGATGGCTCCTCAAAGTGTTGAGAAAAAGAAAGCCATGACTGGATGCCCCTATGCATCAACTGTGAGAAGTCCAATGTATGCCATGATGTGTACAAGGACAGATATCTGGCATGCATTGGGAGTGATAAGTGTTACCAATCTTGTTATGCAGAACAACACTAGAATGCAGTGAAGAACAACTTCACATTTTTAAGAAGGGCGCAATATTACATCTTGGTCTATAGAGATAGTGATCTCCAGGTCTTAGGATAAAAAGTAACTTCGAGAATCATATTCCTGTTGAACAATCTGACATAGATGACAAAAAGTCATCTTCCATTCTGACATAGATGATAAAAAGTCAACTTCAGATTCATATTTCAGTTGAACAATGGTGCCATGAGCAGGAGAAGCAACAAGCAGGACACTGAGACTAATTTAACAACAGAAACTGGGTACATTGCCATATAGGATACTGCTAAAAAGATGGTGTGGTTGTATATGATCATCTTGGAATTGGGTATAGTTTCCTTAGACACTCACATCCCATTAATCTATGATAACATCAGAGCCATAGATTAGGTGAAGGAACCTAGATTGCATCAAAAGAACAAGCACGTGGAGAGGAAGTATCACATTATCCGAAAGATACATAAACATAGTGACAACATAATCATGAAGGTTGCCTTTTATGATAACATTGTTGATCCACTTACAAATCTATATCTCAAAAGGTTTTTAACCAGCATGTAAAGAGTTTGGATCTGAAGATTGTATCTGAATGGTTTTAAGAGCTAGCAGGAGCTTGTTAGACATGTGAGCCCTGGGTGAATCATTTTTATAATAAATGTTATTGTAATAAAGTAATAATAAAAGTTATTGATTTTCATTCCCTTTATGAGATTTCAATTTATATGTATGCATGCACTTATTAATGGTCTCTTAGTACAAATTGGGCTATATAGGAATAGAGTTTTCGAGGTGTTCAAAGAGTTGACTTGATGAGATCGAGAGAACTAAGACCTATGTCGTATACCGTCATGTATAGTCTTGTATCATATGACCACAAATAGATGTGTTACTATTTGTTTGAATATGCAATTTGGAAAATGATGAATCTCCATTTCATCACCTTTATCCTTTCATTTTGGCCTTTAAACCATAGCTAAATGCATGTATATACCATTATTTTACATAAATTAACATTCATTATTTATTATATAAGTATTATATAAAATACAATGTTTAAAGCCAAAATAAAAGAATAAAAAAAAGTCCAAAGGTATTTTATGACCTTAAACTCCGAGACCTAAGCATCTTGATGACTAGGTCGATAAGGAATAAATTAGGGGGAGATAAGGATAAAAAATACAATAAAACCCTAATTACATAAATTAACATTCATTATTTATTATATAAGTATTATATAAAATACAATGTTTAAAGCCAAAATAAAAGAACAAAAAAAGAAATAAAAGAAATAAAATGCCAAAGGTATTTTATGACCCTAGACTCCGAGACCTAAGCATCTTGATGACTAGGTCGATAAGGAATAAATTAGGGGGAGATAAGGATCAAAAATACAATAAAACCCTAATTAGTCATTCTTCAATAATGCACTTTTAGGATCTATTTTATTTTATATTATTTATACCTCAAATAAAGAAACTTTTTACATGAAAGTTATAGACAAAAATACATAGAAAATTCAAAATTGATTTCACCCAAAATAATACATAGTGTACATTTTATACTCAGAAAAAAATTCCAAAACTCAAACTTCCCAAACCCATATCTTCTCCATATTAACTCAAAATGAATCGAAACCGTTTATTAGTTATTCAATGAAGGTGGTTTCTCTTAACTTTGAGTTAAGATTCAAAAGTTAGGTTTTGGACCCTTATTATACAAAATACCGAATAAAATATTCATTTTATTTATTTTTTATGTTTTTTTTATTATTTTTATATTTTTATGATTTTGTAAATATTATTTATAACTTTTTTACATATTTAGAATGCAATAAAAAACATAAAAAATAAAATAAAATAAAATAGCATATACAAATATACATAGATGAATTTCCTATACTTCTACCTATATAATATACACATTTATTTATTTAAGTATACTAGTAACATCAGAAAAATATAACAAAAATATAGTGGTGTATAGTGAAATAAGTTATAAATTTATAAAATATGTAAATAAAATAATAAAATATAAATTACAAAATAAAAATAAATATATAAAACATAGGATAATATACATATACTTTTACTTGTAAAAAGTAACTTACAATAAATTAATTCATAAAAATAAATAAAAATCAGATTAAAATAATACATAAAATAATAAAAATTCTTTTATGTTTTAACCAAAAACTAAATAAATCAATTACTAATTTATTTTGAATTATTTTTGAATTTAAATCTGGTTTGTCTTCTTGCGGCCTAGGTGGACCAATCACAACCTAGCGATAGTTGACCCTAGTCAACTGTCCTTCCAACCCTAGTCGCGTTAGACTGCGTTTGACCCCTACTTCCTTGAATTATCATGCCCGATTCTTTTACTCTTTTTGCTCGATTCCTTCTGTAAATCTCTTCCTCGATCATTGTTCTTTCACACACACATCTCTTGTTGATCTGGGGAACCTCAATGCATGAGTTCTCACCAATCAATGGGTCCCAACTATAAAGCATCTTTTCCACCTCCCTTCACTCTTAGATCTCTCTTCTTCCACCATAATCCTAACCTAATCCCTAGTCAAGAACCCTGTTGATAGCATGCTTCTCCCAGGAACTTCTGGGGCTTGGTTAACATTGAATCGAGGCTGGTCCAAAGCTCGGCCGCCTTTTCTACCTACGGTTCTGCTCCAGGTGGTCCAGTTATGGCAAGCTTCTTCTTTCTTCGTTCTTTATATCCCTTAGCGTAGTAGTAGATAGTGCAAGCTTTTATTTTGTTTGATTTAGCTTTATTTTATGCAAAATCCAAAATTTGAGTTCGATAGAGCATCAGCCCCGCCGCTTGTTTTCGACCAGCTCGTCCATTCTCCACCACTCTGATCATATTCATCATATCCCCTATCCTCAGTCCTATGTCCCACACACCCTCATCCACCTAGATCTTACACAGTTCTAGTGATCCGTTCTTCCCTCTCCATCATTCGCCGGAGGACACCCCCCGCCACCATTTTTTGCCCATTGTGCATGATTAGCCCTCATGAACTTTCGTATTTTTGTCCCTGAGCTAGCCTTACAGGTCCTAGGAGCTAACGACCCCATCCGAGGGGCCGATTTTGCCAAGAACAGTCCAAGTCTTCCTCGGATTGCCACCAACGTCAAGGGGCCTACCAGTGGCCCCCTGACTATTTTGAAGCACCTGACAGCTGTGGAGTGGTTGCATGAACATTTAGAGACCATCAGAGGACTCCCAGGTGGCCGGAGACGTGCTACACACCAGATCGAAGCTCGCTAGAGGCGAGTTCTTCGCATGTTCTTCCACATCTTCGCCAGCCGTCCGATCATGATCAACCCCCTAGTTTAACTCAGAGGCATTGGATTTTGAAGAGCCACATCCTTCGATCTCCCCTGTAGGATCTAATCTCAGCTGTCGGCCATCGAAGCATCAACGACCATCCACGTCATGATATGTGTCAAGTGAAATCATCGGAGCCATTGGATCGTGCACGTGGAGGGTTTTTGTGCATATACCCTCCTGCCTTTTGTGTTTTACTTTCAGTCCTCAAACAATCATTTGTAGTTTAAATATTTTTGTAATATTTGCATTTCAGACTTCGTACTTTCTTTATTTGCATTCAGTCCCATTCCATGTCACCCCACGTGACCAAGCGCATGAGGGGCAGGGTATTTTGCATGCGAACACTCTTAGAATTTGTATTTCATTTAAGTATAATAATTTGCATATTAGTGTACTATTTTTTGTGAAAATTGCATATGGTCCCCTAAACTGTATGTTAATTGCAAAAATACCCCTATGAGTATTTTTTATTAGATATTTTTTGGAAAATTGCATTTTTGGTCCAAGTGTTTTGTGGTGTCAGACTATTGTCCTAGAACTTTAAATATTTACTTAAACCCCTCTACTAGTATGCATTTTGTTTCATAGATTTTATTTGTTAAAAATAGCCCCAAACCTCTAAAAATTTATGGAAAATAATTATAAATACCTGACATATAAATATATCACATATTCTTTTGGTTAGGTATTTTGTAGTTATTTTCTATTTATTAGAATTTAAAAACTGATATATTTATTCATGTTTCATATAAAAATAAAAAATATTTTGAAAAACTACAAAAAATCATATTTTGTTTATTATGGCATTTTGAGCCTACATACTAAAAACCACTAAAAATAGAAACGGAAAAACCTTAAAAACTAAAAATCTCTGAAATCTTTATAAAAATAATAAAAAAATCTTTTAAAAACACAAAAATATTTTTTCTATCTCTGAGTTTTTTTTATCTTATATATTATTTTTAAAATTAATATGGAGAAATTTTGACCGTTTTTGTTATTTTTAATCCTCAAATCAATTCGGTCTATTTAAAAAGTCACTATTTTCAACTTTTCTGATTTTAAACATACCTAAAATTAGTAAAAAGTCCCCAAAATTCACAAAAATAGTAGAAAAAGATAAAAAATGCAAAAACATTTTATTCTGCATTTTTTTGTTTAATTTTAGTTGTATTTGTAACTATATTATCATATATTACATTTATATCTCTATATAGTTCTATATATACTTAGATTATAAAAAGAAAAATTAAAAATCAGAAAACTTAAAAAGAAAATAAAAATATAAAGTTAAAATCTAAAAAAAATGTAAAAAACTAAAAAATACATAATTAAAAACCCATAAAAATTCAAAATTCCCTAAAATACCTAAAATCATTTATTGTATTTTTTGAGCCAATTTTAATTGTCCGTTCTTCGTTGTTTCTTTTGTCGGACCCCTACTGTACTTATCCACTATACAATCTGCTATATGGTATAATAAATTTTGATTCAGATTACTTACATTGATTGTTCTATACATTGTGCGGGTTAATTATTGATTGATAACGTGGTCTTGTGAGCGGTCACCTTAACAACATTTTATCTTCATACGTCGTGGGGATATTATTTTAGACCCTTGTAGAACTCATTTCATCAAATGGAATTGTTGTTGAGTGAGCAACGTGTAGGATAGAATTTGGGTCATTTTTATTTCATTAGTTCACATTATTTATTTTCTCTATTATTTGATATAATTATCCATTATGCTAACATTTGTCTCTTTTTTTCTTGCGAGGACCACTGATCGAGGGCACATTTCTTAAGAGATTTTGTGCATCCCCTGAGACGGGGAGTCAGCTTTCTAACCTAACCGGTAGGAGAGAGAAAGAGAGAGAGAGAGAGAAATTTAGCATAGGCTTTTCTTTTTTATTTTGGTGAGAGAGTCATTTATTTCTGTTTAAATTAATTGTAATAATATAGGTACTTAGATTATTGGACACTCGAGCCTAATTTCCAAGTGTTTGTTCACTTGGGGTCTCATCGAGTTTTTCGTGATTTCTACCGCCTTTATTTTTCTTTGTTTCCCGTGGTTTGAGTTTTCACCTTTGTTTTATTTAATTTCTATGATTGAGCCCTTAGATATAGGTGTGCTTGCTCGGTAGCTAGGTCCACATCACTAAGGCAATTCATGTTCCTATAGATTACTTTGCTATTGGACTTAGCTCAAAATTAGTTGTTAAAACTTAGAGAGATCATTGAGCACCGAGAGAGGCAGCATACAAAGCTTACAGGACCTGTTGTGGTGGGCACCGAGGCTGCCTCCAAGATAAGACTTTTGGGTGATCATTTTAGGGTTTGACATTCAATTCTTCATGCTAATAGCACTTCCTGTTCTTAGGGCGATTTCATGGTTGCATTTGCATATAGATTAGGTTTAAAAATTTCTACATTGCATCCCACATGGAGAGAGAGCTGGGAATCACTGCGAGTCTTCTAACCGAGCATTCATCGTCGTTTTTCATCTTGCATTGCATTTACACCTTCTCCCTCTGATTTTGACAATCTAAGAAAAAAACCAACAAAAGCTTAGGTTCTTGTATTGAATCTACTCAAAGCAAGTGGTAACACAAAAAATAAAAAAAGGATTGCTAAAAATACTTGACCTAAATAAAATTGATTAATCGGATTCATTGCATTGGGTGAGCATAACTCTCATTATTTTCAGGTACTATTGAGGGAGGGGAGTGTCATTCCCAGTAAGAGAGCGCTATCATAAGGATTAGAGCCAACAACCCATCCTGGATACTGCCTTGTTGTACATTTGGATTTTTGAAGTGGCGATGCTGCTATTGTACATGGGTGAGTAGGACTTCGTTGATAACGGTGATTCTCACTTGTGTAGAACATCGATAATTTCTGAAGTATTTTAGCTTAGCACACACCTTCACAGGGGTGTCTATCTCATCGTCCCATGTCTGAGTAGGCTCTCGACCGCTCACAGGTGATTATGTTGCAACCTTGACTTGAAGTATTTGTTTTTCCACTATCAGCTTCCTCACTCTATTTCTTTGGCTGAGTAGGGAATCCAGACCCGGACACAAGGACCTCAAAAAGTACAGGATACATGTTACAAAGGAGGAGGACAAGTACGAGATACTTTTCCTGCAGTACTCTCGCTCCTATAGGATTAACGCTTAATGAAGCGTTCGAAGATAATTGCCTAAAAATAAATATAAAACTTACAAAGATAATTGTCAAACCTTTACGACTTTACTGGTCGAGTTGGTGAATCCATTGTATTGTGGTTTTATTGATTAGTTTTGTTATGGTCAAGATCAAAAATACCGCACCTTTGTGCCTTTTGTTGCATTTTCTCTTTTGCATATTTCCTCTTGACCCTCACTCGCTTTGAGTTTTCTATTGTTTTACACTCCTTTTATTTCTTGTTTATCTCCATATCTTTCATCTATTATCAATCTCCATTGGACCCTCTCAGATGTCGTCCCACAGATGGTTTAGTTGGGACTTCGTCAACACCCACATCGATTCCGTGTCACCGACATCTCCAATAATGCAGGGTGATCTCCAGGAAAGTGGTTCGGATCTTGCAAACTTCTCCTTGGACTCCCCAATCCTTTCTTCTTTGAACACGTGTCTTTCTCCAATAAATCCATTGTTTGGGATGGACTCGACTCCCAAAGTAACACTTCCTCTTTAAATAAACATGATTAATCTTATCCCAGAATCAACCCATTGTGGATGGAGATCAATTTCAGACAATATCATGTCTTTCATTGACAACTATCTAGGATTGACCTTAATCCCAAACTCATCTCGGCATTTGGTGCTCGGACATAGAATGATTAGGGTTTATTCAAGCATGCAGATCAAGAACATGATCCAAAGTCACATTTACATGTAGATCCAGAAATGGATCCTATAGAAAGGGACCGTAGCCCCAACCAACAGAGCAGCTAAAACAAGGGGAAAGGCAGTATACCATGCATAATGACTTCAATAACCAGCTCCTCGCTTCGATTCAAGCAATTCAACAATAGTTGATGAATCAAGGATTGTCCCAAGTCGCCTTTCAAAAAATGCTTAATGATCCGAGGATGAGGACCTATGAGAGAGATGCCAAGAGAGAGGATGAATTTCATAGAGAGGATGAGATGAACATGGAGGATGTAGAAGATAAATATTCAGTAGGTGGACCTCGTCATGGAGGAGGAGATGCAAGACCATTGCCACCAAAGCCAACGCTGAATCAAACTTACAACCTTGGAGCAGACCATGTCACCGAGTGGATTCAGATTCCACTCATCCATGCCCATTTTGAGTTGCAGCCATAATTCTTGTTTCTACTCCCGTCCTTCCATGGGAATACAACAGAAGAACCGTACATCCACCTACAAAAAGTTGGTTGTATCTGTGCAACAACTCATTATTCCAACATTCCTATGGGGGTGGTCAAGATGATTGTCTTCCCATTCAGTCTCCAAGACAAGGCTGTTTATTGGGTGAATCGTCTAGGGAAGGTAGTGACGACATGAGAGGAGCTGAAATATGCATTTCTTCATAAGTTATATCTTCTCGTTTGCTTAAATCAGATGTGTGCCTGCATCTCCAGTTTCATCCAACAACCCCACGAGACGATCCATGAAGCTTGGGAAAGATTTATAGATATGCAAGAGAAGTGTTCCTACCATGAAATTCTAAAGATAAATCTCATTTGACACTTTTTCGGTGGGTTGACACTCGAAAGTCAGAGATTGGTTGATGCTGCCTATGGTGGCTCGTACTTTAACAAGGACAAGGATGTTGCATGGGAAATTTTTTAGGAGATGGACGAGGGAGAGCTTGCTCAATCCTCATAACGTGCTTACATGAAGGTAGCCACCTACAAGCCTGTCAATATGGTGACCCCATGCAGAGGACACAGATGAGAGCTCCAACCTGAGCATCATAGGGAGCCATTTGTCCAAGATGGACATTATTGAGAAGAAGTCGCATGACCTCGAAAAACTTGCAGTTATCGAGAAGAAAACCCATGGTTTGGATAAGCTCGACCAGATTGCCACACAGCTGGAGTTGCTTTTCAGGACCATTAGCACATGTAACTCGATGTCCGCTACTGTCGAGACTCTTACTGAGCAGAAGGAGCATGCACGACACAACCTCCTCAATCGAGTCCTCTGCCATCTCAGCCCATCCATCACGTATATTACGTGCATGGTCTGAGCAGCAGTCAACCCAACCGCAGAACCATATTGTATTATATCAACCAGAACCCCAGCTTGTGAACATGGAGCATTTCTATCCGCCCCCACCACTAATTTAATAAATCAATGGTGTGTGGGAAAATGAATAGCAACTAACCCGTCCTCAAGGACAACCTTAGGGTCAGAACTCGACTAACAAACCATACCACCACCAGCAGCAGGGGGTATGAGCTTTTAACCCTACTAATATCAGTACAACAACCTCTGCAACATAGCAACAACTGGAGGCAGAGATACCGATAGCTCGACTACCGATAATCACAGTATCACCAGCAACAACCAGTTACTCAATATCAGAACTCCTCTCAACAATACCAACAACACTCTTCTCGTCCTCCCTCTCACCACTACTCTCAAGGATACCAGCAACAATCTCCCTAGAAGTACCAGGGTCAGAGGCCCTATCAGGGTGAATCTTCAGAGGTTGCGTCGGTAAACCCGACTCTTACTTGCTTGGAGAAATTAATGAAAAACATGGATGAAATGAGTCAAAAGATCGACGACCTGATGGCTGCTAAAATCATCATTTCGGCCCAGGTCGAGGCCAATCCAAATTATTTCTGATGTAAGGAGCATGTAGCTTGAGGTGTTCTACCCTATTCAAATGAAAATAACTTATTTATATCTAACGTTGTCACTCTCAAGAGTGATAGAGCACTTCGACCGTTGACAACAACGAAGGGAAAGCACCTTCATCTAATGGCGATCCATCAACCAAGCCAGCAACAGGAGCCGAATGCATTTTTGGTGGAGTACCATCTGTAGAAAAAGAACAAACAATGAAGAAAATATAAAAACACAAAAAGATAGCAACAACACCAGTCCTGATGGAGTTCAGCTAGCATTGGAGATGCCCACACATGTAGTAGATCCAGAACCATCCCGTGAAGCCAAGCCTGCATTTTTGGGTCTACCATTTGTAGATGATTTTGCACATTTTTGCTATCTACATGTACACAAGGTTATGGATAAAATTTTGAAAGAAAACGTTTCTGATTATGTACATATTCCATATATTGAAGCAATAAAAAAGACAAACAAATCAAAAAAATTGAAAAATGCTTTGTTTGATCCTTCGATTGTGGAAATCATTCAGAAATTAATCTTATATATGCCATTTATGAAAGCCATGGAGTACATGTCAGCAGTAAATAAAGGACTTAAAGAAGCATGTACGACAAGGCATCGACCTCGCCCCCACAATTCCAGAAGCCAGAGTGGAAAGAATGACAAACATATCCTCACCATGGTGTTGACAACGGTTCTCTGATGGATTGGATAAATTAATGATAAATAGTGTCGTTGCTATCCCCAAAAATACCGTGACAAACAAACAAATATTTTTTTTGCTACTTATTAACCTGTATAGCGGACATTGTCGAACTCAGGGAGGCTACAAATCCCGAGGGATATTCAATTAATCAAAAATCAATTAAGAGAAAAACATGAATCTCAAATGATAACTATCCTTGGTTTTTGAGATTTTTTTAATTTTTTTATTTCAAATTTTTTGTATTTTCTGATTTTCAAATTTTTAGTGATTTTGATTTTGTAATTTTTTCCATTTTTAAATAACGAACGATAAGCACAAGCACAAGAAATATGCACACTAACTTTTTCATTGTGATTTTTCAATTAATAAAAAATGCTCGAAAAAATCCAGAGAAAATATTTTTGAGTTTTAAAAGTTTTGAAATATTTTTGAGAATTTTTGTGGAATTTTCAGATGTTTTTATATTTTTCTAAAAATCAAACAGTGAGAAAATGCGAAGTTATGCACAGCCTGGAGTAATTTGGAACTTAAAAATATTTTAAGTGCCCAAAACTCTACAATTATTTTTATAACAAACTATATGCAAATATCTACAAATAAGATCTGAAATCACTATTTTTAGATTTTTGTATAATTTTCTGCGATTTCTATAAGATTTTTTAGTATTTTATATATTTTTGGATTTTATAAATGATTTATGCACGAAAATTGGTCAGAAATTAGAAGATACCAAAATACACCTACAATAATGTTTTTGGAATTTTCGGAGTTACTTCCGAATTTTTAAGAATTTTTGAATTTCAAACAAGGAAAAATGATATGTTTTTGATTTTTTAATAATAATAAATTTAATCAAAATGCAATGGAAATTTTATGCTACAAAGATAAGCACATCGTAAGCATAGCATAATTTTTCAAAAATTTTTGGACTAATAAAAAACATTTATTTCAATAGAAGAATCATTCAAATCAATGTATGAGAACATGGACTAAAATGTAAATAAGTTTTATTTTTGCACCAAATAAATAATAAAAAAAGAGGCAAGAAGGTGTAAATTACCCTAGTTGCACGTGCGTCGCATATGATTTGTTCTTGTGGGGGTCATTTCTACAATTAAGAAAACTTCTGGGGGCTGAATGTAATTTTTCCAAATATTATTTTTTTATCCCTAGGGCTCCCTGTCTCTTTTCTTCCTTTGTTCACAAGCCAAGGGGGGAACTGGATGGGGCCGTCGCCCACCTTCCTTCTCCCCACGCAGGGGCGGCGTCGAGATCTGGAGGCGGTGGCCGCTTTCTCCCAGCGGATCTGGATCGGGCGGAGGGCGGAGGAGGGTTCAGCGGGAGGAGGGCCGCGTACAGGTGGCACGGGTCAGGAGGAGGCGGCACGACCTTGCGCGGGAGAAGAAGCGCCGCAGCGGGCGGTGCCGCTCGGACGCGGACGCGCGGCGGTGAAGAGCGCCCCTGGTGGACGGTGACGCGGAGGCGCCTTGGAGGAGGGTCCGTGCAGAGAGGGCTGGGTGTCGCGGCCGCGCCTGCGCGGTGGCATGGAAGCTTCGGGCGAAGCTAGAGGGGCTCGGGGCGGCTCGCGGACCGGACCGCCTTCGCGGAGCGGCGTTGACGGGAGGCCACGCGTAGCGACGGTGTGCGCCGCTGGCGCTTCAAAGATGGAAGTGCGGTCGGGATGTCGCGAGGTGGAGCGGGCGGCGGGGTGGCGGCCCGCGCCTGCTGCAATTTTTTGTTTTTATTATTTTTTTTTATTTTTTATATGTAAACAGGAAACTGTAAAAAAATATTTTTTTGAATCAGAAAATGTAAACAAAAATAGAATGATTTTTGTTGTCTTTTTTATATTTTTTATAATTTTTTTGGTGAACCTGCAAAACAAACGTTAGAAATAAAGAAAACAAATTGTATTTTTGTATTATTTTTTATTTTTTATTTATTTACGACTCGAAAAAATGAACGAGGACTCGACAAAAATGAGAGATTCGAATCCGATCTCCGGCCACCGTACACGGTCGGAGTTGAGAGATCGTGGACGATAGAAATAGAATGCGGGGAGATCAAGAATGTGAGATAAAAAATCGAGTCGAAGCAGATCAAAATCGTGATGATTTTTTTAAGATCTTAGAGAAATAAAATACAGTGGAATTAAAATGCGACAAATGAAACTACGATTAACCTAGGTAAAAAAATAAGAAAAATGTGGATCTCACCTTAGGAGCGGAAATAGACCGTGATTGCCTCGACGAAGGTCGACTCGTTGTCACCAGACGGCTCGGAGGCTAGGCACTTTTCTCGACGAATTTTCTTTTGGAGATAGGGATCCTCTCTCTAAAGATTGATCAAGTTAGAATGAGGGAGAATGAGCCATATAAATATAAAAGATAATGGAGATGAAATTTGAATTTTTGACTTTCTGGATATAGAGATAAGAGAGATGAAAATTGAAATGAGATAAAGATAAAAAGAGATAAAATTATATATATATATATAATTATCTAATATTTTTTTTAATTTTTGTCACATTATTTTAATAAAAATATTATTTTTTTATTTTTTATGGTGGGCAATCAAAAATAGCAACTATATACATATATAACATTATATACAAGGGTAAATGAGGAATTAGCTTTTTGTTTTAAAAATTTTATTATTTTATTATTTTTATTTTTTTATTTTAAATAATTAGTAAAAATATTTACAAATATATACAAATACAATATGTACAAAATACATGAGAAAATTGCACAAACCACCCCGGAAAACTAACTTTTTACTTCTAACTCCAAACATTATGAAATCACAGCCATTTTAAAGATAATTTAATTTAGAAACCAATGGAAGTGAGATTGGTTCAATTTGAGTTCATATAGAGCCAGAATTTGTCTTTCAATTAGTGCTTAGTGGCTTTTTCCAAGTGTGGTTACTTTTATTCTATACATGATTTAATTGTACAATTTTTTGTTAATTAGAAAACATTTTTATTTACAACTTTGATTTTGAAAGTTATTTGATTTTAGGTCAATTAAGGTACAAATAAATTACTGTCAGTTTTATACAGATATACACAAAACACAAATTTTTTTGGATTTTCTAATTGAGGACCCTATCTCCCCCTACTTTTTTCCTGGTCGATCAGGTCAAGTCCTGACCTTCTCTCGGAATTTGAGCCAGCCTGTATACAGTCTTCCTTTTTTATTTTATTTTCTTTATTTTTCCTTTATTTATTTTTTTTATTTTAGGCAAAATTAGTAAAAAGTGTACAATATTTACACACAGATGCCAGTTAGTAAGAATATGGATTTAGTGTTATAAACATGTATTTTATAAAAGATTTTAAGCTAAAATAAATGAATAAAGATGACGAATCGCAGATTCATCATCCCCCTATGCTTTACCTTTGCTAGTCCCTTAGCAAACACTTATTTGAAAGAATAAGTGAAGAAAAAGAAAAAGAAAGGGAAAATAAAGAAAGCAGGACAATATTGAGTATTAAACTTATCTTCATAAAATTGTAGTTTGGAGCTCTGTCAGACCTTTGGATTATTAGTGTGTCGGAACTTCTGTGAGACTTAGAATTTTAAATCGGCAGCCTTCAAGTTCTACACATCATTGTCACAGTTTCGGCTCAGAAGTCATCTTAGATCAATCCTCTTCCCAAAGCATACCCTATGAATATTGAACAATCGACTCGCGTGTGAAAGGTTTTAGCTCTTCCCATCCAGAATGCGGGACTACCATGCAAATCTCCTCTCCAGTAACTCGTCCTCGAGGAGTCAGGTATTTCCTTCTAAGGTCTGTCATGATGTGTTCACAATCGAATTGGTGGAGAAGTTAGAAGAAGGAGAAAAGAACTGGAGGGTGGCCAGTGTAATCACCTCTCCTTGTGAAGCAGGCCAGTGTAGCCGAGTATCCACCAAGATCTGCATGTTTTCTTGAAGCATGGACCCTTTTGGTCAGATATTTATTTGGTAGTGGCTTCTTTGTATTTGGATTTTTGGTGATTCTGCTTGGATCTTGTGCCCCTACAGATATAGAATCTGTTTGTTTCCGTACATGTTTTGTGGTCTTAGAAAAAATTGTGCCCAGCTGTCCATCCCTTTTCCGAGGATTTATTTCAAACTGTACTTCGGTCTTTAGATTTCCACGCTACCAGAAAGAACTCACAATCTTCCAACATCCCGTCTGAGTTGAGCTAAATGAATAGTGCGAGAGTACAAATTAATTCCCTATTCCGGAATTGTACCCAGAATGGAGAGACCAGGTTGGATACTAAGAGTCAAACATTGCACATTGTCATGTGGAACTCAAAGAATTAAGTCAAAGACCTGAAGCTTCTAAAATCCTATTTTCTCGGTGAAGTTTCTCTGAGAATTAGGTGGATTAAGGTCCAACTAAGCTCCATTCTTCAATTTTATTCCAAACATAGTTTAAATGTCAATACCATCCTGAAAAATGCACATGCAAATGCAAGAAAATATGAACATTGCAAAGATTTTTTTGAAAAGAAATGATGCACATGTGAAAAGAACATTTTTTAAACAATTTTCTAATTTTGAATTTTTTATGGATTTTTTGAAGAAAAATGCAGATGTAAAAGAAAAGTTTGCTTTTTTGAAGTATGCAAATTTTTATAGATTTTTGGTTTTGTAGTTTTTTTAAAGGAAAAAGGGTTAGTAAAAAAATGTACAAGTATATACAAGATTTTTTGTTTTGTTTTATTTTGTTTTTGTTTTTGTTGTTTTTTTGTTTTTTGTTGATTTTTTTGTTGTGTTTTTTGTTTGTTTTGTTTGTTTGTTTGTTTGAATTTGTTTTGTTTTGTTTTGTTTTTGTTTTTTTGTTTGTTTTTTTACACACGTGGATTTTACAAAATTATGCACATAACCCCCCAAATAAATGTATTTAAAAGTACGAGTTATGTCTAAAGTATATATACAATATATATATGACAACCCCTATATTTAGCTCGAACTATGTCCTCATAGTGATCAGAGAGCGAAAAAGGAAGACATTCCTCGTGCTAAGTATAGAAAAGTGAAAAGACTCCTATGCTACAACGACTCAAAGAAAAGATAAAAAGAAGAGAAGTTGGTGATCCCCCCTATACTTAGGATCAAGTAATCCTAAGTATAGTAGATTGTACAAAAGGGGAAAACCGATGAAGAGAATGTACTGACTCAAAAATAAAAGGACACGATATGAACAACATCACCACCCTATACTTAGGGCAGAGTATCCCTAAGTATAGGCAACAACAAGAGTGATGAACAGGACGAATATGAACAACACAAATCATTCACCCTCCTATACTCAGGATAAAGCACATCCTATGTATAGCATATATAAACACACGGAAAAGGGGTGAATGATAAAACGAGAGAAGAAAGAGTGAAACGAAATGATATACAAGAGGAGTGGATGTACAAATGTCAAGAAGGTCGAAATCGAACCTTCTTGCAGGACCGCTGAGGAATGGATCTGACAAGGTGTAGGTCGATATTGGGATCATCATTAGACATAAACTGAGTAGGATCGACAAAGAATGTATCCTCAGCAGTTTCAGATGTGCAGGCCTAAATCGGTTATTGGAAGTAGTGTGGTCATGTCCTGTCTGGGAAGTCTCGCAAACATCAAAGTAAAATGGCTCGAAATCATTATCAGAAAAGTAGGATTAATTTCAGCCTGGTGAGCCTCTAGTGGATCATTATCTTTACCAAAAGGCCTAAATTCCTGTATAAAAGCAATTAAATCAAATTTGGCCTGATTGGTCTCGTCTAACTCAGGGTGAATAGGAACAGACTTATCAGTGAAAGTAGTCAAATCATGTCCATCATGTCTAGTCTCAGATTCTGCCTTCCGCTCTAGGGTATCTATCTGTAAATTCTGCGGATGTCATCAATGCATCGCCACATACCAGAAGGGGGAACTCCAAGGTCTATGCTTTTCAAGTCTTCCTCCTTGAAGAGGAATTCCTGAATTCATTATCATCCAACATATAACAAGAATCTATGATATTATCATCGAGGTCAAATTCCTTGGGGTTGGCTAACATGGGTAGGCTCTCATGGGATGCAGATCTCTGGTCAGTAGTGGGTGTAGTGATCAACATATCGCTCCTTACATCAGAACGGAAGCGAATCTCTCCTGAACCATAATCAATAACGGCTCCCGCAAAGGCGAGGAAAGGCCGTCCCAAGATGATTGAAGGTGCTCCACAGCGGTGGAGGTCTCCATGGGCAATACAACAAAATCCGAAGTGAAATTCAGGCCCTGAATAAGAATGACAACGTTTTCAAAAATACCATTCAGCCTCTTGATAGATCCATTAGCAAATTAAACTATCATCCTGGTTTTCTTGAGAGGCCCAAGATGAAGATACTGTACCATAGAGAAGTGTATTGTATTGATCGAAGAACCACCATCAAGAAGAGTGTTATCACAAGAATAGTCAGATATGGAGCAGCTCACAAGAGGTGTGGCAGTGTTCTCTTTCTTAAAATACGGACAGTGAGAGATGGCGTAGGCAGTGGCCATGGTCAAGATGTGACACTCAGATCTTCTCATTCGCTTTCTCTTCTTGTGTTGAGGAGTAGATAAATCTATCATGACCTGTTGAAGTGGGGCTTTAATGATCTCATGAAGGGTGGCCAACACTTCAGGTTCAGTCAACATTTTTTTGAATTTTCGGACCTCCTCCATACAAGGGAGGAGGACGGAATCATCATTTACATGAGGATTGCCAAGAGCAGTCTGTATAGTGGCATCCTCGGGGTCAAGGTTGGGACATGATGTGAATATATGTGTGGGTAAATGGTCGGGCATTTGAGTCCTCTCCTCACAAAATGAATCAATAATGTGTCTCCCAGAATCTTTTTGGATTTTCAAAATTTTCTCATTTTTTTGTATTTTGGGTGATTGCAAGCTCTCATGATTATCCTTAAGTGAATCCATATCCTCAAATAGTGGAGCAACGTTCTAGCGCATATTTATGTTAAATAAATTGCTAATCCTCGAATTCATATGCTCCATCATCTGGTTTAGTTTCTCAAGTGTGGAAATCATGAAAGGTGACTCCAAAATCCCAGGATCGGGTGGGTTGAATGAGGGTGGGTGAAAATCATCATCATCTGATTCCTGAAATAATGGATTGGGCGAATATGCACAAAAATCAGGAGGAAAGTCCTCCTGGAAAAAGGAAGGTGGATCGTTGGGAGAGTACGAGGTATCCGCGAAGATCGGATTGAAATAACTCCAGTCGTCCATCTCCGAGATAAAAGACGAGGATCGGGAGAACACGAGGGTCAAGTCAAAAAAATGGAGAAAAAGGCGCAAATGCACAGAAGGATCGAGTATGCACACAAGCAATCAAACATAATACAAACCCCCAGTTCACCAACTCAACTCAAAGTGAAGACCGTGAAGGTTCGATCAATTATCTTGTCAATTTTAGAGTTTGGTGACAATACAATCTATCAGAGCGGTTAAAGCGAGCTGTTAGGAACCCAATGCTTTCAGGAGACTGGCCCAATCCTAAAGTTAGATCTTTCCCAGCCAGTATGAATTGTGGACTGTTTACCGGCTACCCGATCAATTCAATCTGTTAAGGATGTTACGGGCCGCTTTACCGGCTACTGGAGAGATCCTCACTGAAAAGAGTTTGGGCGTGGCTCTATCCTAATGTGCGGGTCATGCTCTATCTCTCAAGCAAACCAAACAATGAGGGGGTTACTCTTCCCAAAACAATCATTTTGCCTTGTGTTTATTTTGGGGCCGAGTTTTCTTTAGCAGTCCCGTATTTTAGGCAGTTGTCACTTGGTTAAAATATTTTCAATGAATCGCCTACCGAGTGTCCAATTTTCTTTTTAACTTATGTGAGTGAAAACAAGGAATGAGATCGGAAATGCTAATGCGCGATTAAAAACAATGATGCATGCACGGGTTAGAGATGTGTACCTTGTCGCCAGCACTCTGCATGCAAGTGATCCACGCAGAATTGAAATAAACTATCCTATATGATGCAAGTGAATCTTCCTAAATGATAACTTCTATTAACGAGAAAGAACAAGTTAATTTGACTAAGTCCAAATTACGCTCTACTCTACAGGTACAGAAATTTCTTGTTTGGGGTGTTTTAACCTAAGCTCAAGCATATTAATTAAAGCAATTAAGAGGTAGCTCACGAAATCCGTGGGAAACAAAGAAAAATAAAGGCAATGAAAACAAAACCGGTGAGGTCCCCCAAATGCACCGGCACTTGGCGAAATAGACCCCGTAACAAATGAATGTCCTTTTACAGAGTTCAAATGGTAGAAAAGAAAAACTCTCTCTCTCTCTCTTTCATTTTTTTAATTCTTCTTCTCTTCTTCTCACGTTATAATGCGGCTTGGTGAAGAATCAAGCCGCCTCCACGTCGCTTGGATGCTTTAGCTCTCCTAGGATCGTCTCCTTTGCTCCGCGGGCCCTCGTAAGAAAAAAGAAAAGAGAATGTGTAATAAACACAATTATCAAATGTGAAAAAAAATGAAATGAATGTAGTGGATATAAACAATGAAGTGAATGGCAAAAAATGTAAACAGATATTTACAACCAAGAATAACAGGTCAAAAGAGAAACCTTACTCCCCTCACCGTGCCTCCTCGGCAATGGCGCCATTTTGTTGACAGCGGTTCTCTGAGGGATCGGATAAATTAATGATAAATAATTTCGTTGCTATCCCCAAAAATCCCATGACATACAAATAAACATTTTTTTGCTACTTATTAACCTGTATAGCGGACATGGCCGAACTCAGGTAGACTACAAATCCTGAGGGTTATTCAATTAATCAAAAATCAATTAAGAGAAAAACATGAATCTCAAAGGATAACTATCTTTGGTTTTTGTGATTTTTTTATCTTTTTTAAATTTTTTAAATTTTTAAATTTTTATTTTTTTTGTATTTTCTGATTTTCAAATTTTTAGTGATTTTGATTTTGCATTTTTTTTTAATTTTCAAATAACGAACGATATGCACAAGCACAAGAAATATGCACACCAACTTTTTTTAAAATTTTCAATTTATAAAAAATGCTCGAAAAAATCCAGAGAAAATATTTTTGGGTTTTAATAGTTTTGAAATATTTTTGAGAATTTTTGTGGAATTTTTAGATTTTTTTATTTTTCTAAAAATCAAACAGCGAGAACATGTAAAATTATGCATAGTCTGGAGTAATTTGTAACTTAAAAATATTTTAATGCCCAAAACTCCTAGTAATTATTTTTATAACTATATACAAATATCTACAAACAGGATCTGAAATCACTATTTTTGGATTTTTGTAGAATTTTATGTGATCTTTATAAGATTTTTAGTATTTTGCATTTTTTTGGATTTTATAAATGATTTATGCATGAAAATTGGTCAGAAATTAAAAGACATCAAAATACACCTACAGTACATTTTTTGGAATTTTTGAAGTTATTTTCGAATTTTTATGAATTTTTGAATTTCAAACAGGGAAAATGACATATTTTTTATTTTTTGATAATAATAAATGAAATCAAATTGCAATGGAAATTTTATGCTACAAATATAAGCACATCAGAGGCATAGCATAATTTTTCAAAATTTTTTGGACTGATAAAAAACATTTATTTCAATAGAAGAATCATGCAAATCAATGTATGAGAACATGGACTAAAATGTAAAGAAGTTTTATTTTTGCATCAAATAAATTACAAAAATTAAAAAAGAGGCAAGAAAGTGTAAATTACCCTAGTTGCACGTGTGTCTACGGTTCCCTGTCTCTTTTTTTCCTTTGTTCACAAGCCAAGGGGGGAACTGGATGGGGTCGCCGCCTACTTCCTTCTCTCCACGCAGGGGCGGTGTTGAGATCTGGAGGCGGTGGCCACTTGCTCCCAGCGGATCTGGATCGGACAGAGGGTGGAGGAGGGCTAACTGGGAGGAGGGCCACGTACAGGCGGCACGGGTCAGGTGGAGGCGGCACAGCCTCGCGCGGGAGAAGAAGCACCACAGCGGGCAGCGCCGCTCTGACGCGGAGGTGCGGTGGTGAAGAGCGCCCCTGGTGGAAGGTGACACGGAGGTGCCTTGGAGGAGGGTCCGCGTGGAGTGGGATGGGCGGCGCGGCTGTGCCCGCGCGGT
Organism: Ottelia alismoides; assembly: GCA_037367405.1. Taxonomy (NCBI): domain Eukaryota; kingdom Viridiplantae; phylum Streptophyta; class Magnoliopsida; order Alismatales; family Hydrocharitaceae; genus Ottelia; species Ottelia alismoides. The sequence goes on from JAZKJV010007631.1 coordinate 344,600, forward strand.
GGCGTGGAATCTTCGGGCGAACCTGGAGGGGCTCAGGGCAGCTTGCGGACCGGGCCGCCTTCCCGGAGAGGCGCTGACGGGAGGTCACGCGTAGCGGCGGTGTGCACCGATGGCACTTCAAAGATGGCGTTGTGGTCGGGCTACCGCGAGGTGGTGCAAGCGACGGGGGTGGCGGCCCACGCTTGCTGCAATTTTTTTGTTTTTATTATTTTTTTACTTTTTATATGTAAACAGGAAACTGTAAAAAAATTATTCTTTTGAATCAGAAAATGTAAACAGAAAATTTTTTATAATTTTTTTGAACCTGCAAAATAAACGTTAGAAATAAAAAACAAATGGTTATTTTGTATTAATTTTTTATTTATTTACAACTCAGAAAAATGAATGAGGACCCGGCAGAAATGAGAGATTCGAATCTGATCTCCGGCCACCGTATGTGGCCAGAGTTGAGAGATCGTGGACGATAGAAATAGAATGCGGGGAGATCAAGAACTTGAGATGAAAAATCGAGTCGAAGCGGATCAAAATCATGATGATTTTATTAAGATCTTAGAGAAATAAAATATGATGGAATTAAAATGCGATAATTGAAACTACGATTAACCTAGATAAAAAAATAAGAAAAATGTGGATCTCACCTTAGGAGCGGAAATGGACCGTGATCGCCTCGTCGAAGGCCGACTCGTTGTCATCGGATGGCTTGGAGGCTAGGCACTTTTCTCGACGAAATTTTCTCTCAGAGATCGGACTTCTCTCTCTAAAGATTGATCAAGTTGGAATGAGGGAGAAGGAGCCATATAGATAGAAAAGATAATGGAGATGAAATTTGAATTTTTGACTTTTTGGATAAAGAGATAAGAGAGATGAAAATTGAAATGAGATAAAGATAAAAAGAGATAAAAACTATTTACAAAATTATCTAATTTTTTTAAATTTTCATCACTTTATTTATTTGAATAAAATGTTATTTTTTATTTTTTATGGCAGTTAATCAAAAATAGCAACTATATACATATATTATATACATATATGACATTATACACAAGGGTAAATAAGGAAATTAGTTTTTTGTTTTAAAAATTTTATTATTTTATTATTTTTTATTTTTTTATTTTAAATAATTAGTAAAAATATTTACAAATATATACAATACAATATGTACAAAATACATGGGAAAATTGCACAAACCACCCCGGAAAACCAACTTTTTACTTAGTTTAGAAACCAATGGAAGTGAGACAGTTCAATTTGAGTTCATATGGAGCTGAAATTTGTCTTTCAATTAGTGCTTAGTGACTTTTTTCTAAGTGTGGTTACTTTTATTATGTACATAATTTAATTGTGCAATTATTTTTATTAATTAGAACACATTTTTATTTACAACTTTGATTTTGAAAGTTATTTGATTTGAGGTCAATTAAGGCACAAATAAATTAGTGTAAGTTTTATACAGATATACACAAAACACATTTTTTTTGGATTTTCTAATTGAGGACCCTATCTCCTCCTACTTTATTCCTGGTCGATCAGGTCAAGTCTTGACCTTCTCTCGGGGTTTGGGTCAGCCTGTATACAGTCTTCCTTTTTTATTTTATTTTCTTTATTTTTCCTTTCTTTTTTTCTTTATTTATTTTAGGTTAAAATTAGTAAAAAATGTACAATATTTACACACATATGCAAATTAGTAAGAATATGGAGTTAGTATTATAAACAGGTGTTTTCTAAGGGATTTTAAGCTAAAATAAATGAATAAAGATGACGAATCGCAGATTCATCACATGGCTACCATCAATGCCATTAGCAATCTCTCGAATAAGAAGAAAGATAAGAGAGAACCACTCATTAGGTGTATCATGTTCAATCAAGAGCGAGCGAACACTGCTTGACAGTGGACCTTCTGTCAACCTTATGTCAGCTTCACTACTAACAGAATTCGATATAGAATCGCTTAAACCCACCAATATGATTCTACAGTTTGTAGACAAATCAGTCAAGTGGCCTAAGGATGTTGGAGGACGTGATGGTCACGGTCCAAGGGATACAGTTCCCTGTAGATTTTGTTGTGCTAGACATGGACATCTCCACACCTCTGCTCCACATCCCCATCATCATTGGCTAGTCATTCCTCTGAATAGCTGAAGCAGTAGTGAACTGCGGCACTTGAGAGATTACGTTCAGCTCCAACGATAATAAAGTGTAGATAAAAACCATACCTGAGCTGAAACCAGCAAAGGTTGCATCTGAGTTGAGTGTGCTTGCGCCTAGCTTCCAAGAAGAGTGTGATTTTCTTGCAGAGATCTAATATACAAATCTATTCCTAGATGACGTTGAGATCCATGAATTCCTTTTCTCCGAGGAAGTAGTGGAGAAAACAATTAAATTCCCCTCTATCAATTATGATGAAATCTTTTTGATGCACTTGATGAATTCTATGTGGGCCCCTTGAGCCTCAAAACTAAGAGTAGATTATAGAGGATTTCTACAATCATGAGGATATCATTGAAAATTTTATGAATCCTTGAATGAAGAAGCTGAACTACCACAGGTGGACATTGAATTGTTGAATGAACCAATACTTTAAGTGATCGCGAAGTCACCACTGAAGTAGCTCCCACTCCACCAGAGCTCAAACCTCTCCCCTCCAACATGAAGTACGCCTTCCTTGAGGGAGAATCAAACATGTATCAGTCATAATCAATGCTCATATGGTCGAAGACCAAGAATCTCGTCTGATGGAGGTTCTTGAATAAAACTACAAGGTGATAGGATGGAAGATATCGAATATCCACGAGATTAATCCATCCTTATGCTTGCATCACATCTACTTCGAAGATGATAGCAAGCCTTCTCGTGAATTCCACAGAATACTGAATCCAAACCTCCAGGAGGTCGTTATGAAGGAAATTCAGAAATGGTGTGATGCAGGATTCATATGTCTCATCTCTGATAGTAAGTGGGCGAGTCTCATACATGTAGTGCCCAAGAAGTTCAGGATCACCATTGTTACCAACGACAAAGGAGAGGTGATTCCGACAAGAATGACGATCTCGTGGTGTGTAAGTGTGGATTATAGACATATGAACCTCGCCACAAAGAAAGATCATTTTCCATTCCCATTCATCGACTAGATTCTCGAGAGATTGGTCGCGAAGGAATACTTCCGCTTCTTGGACGTCTATTCTAGATATAACCAAGTTGCAATCTTTCCTGAAAACCAAGAGAAGATGATGTTCACCAATGCATTTGGGATGTACACTTTCCGACGGATGTCGTTCGGGCTGTGCAACACCCCTACTACATTCCAGCGATGAATGCTAACAGTGCTTGTTGACATCGTGGGCAGTTTCCTCGAGGTGTTCATAGATGATTTCTTGATCTATGAGGATTCATTTGATTAATGTATTGACTATTTAGACCGAGTTCTACGGAGGTGCTACGAAGTGAAACTCATGCTCTGATGGGAGAAGAGAAACGTCATGGTGACATAAGGGATAATGTTGGGTCACGTTGTATCGAAATGTGGTGTGGAAGTTGAACCAGTGAAGGTAGAGATAATTTAAAATTGAGCCACCTACTATTCTCAAGCAAGTCAGGTCATTCTTAAGGCACATCGGTTTCTGTCGATGATTTATCAAAGATTTTAGCAAGCTGACCTGATCATTGATTGAATTGTTAGGTAAGGAGACAGATTTTATGGTTGATGGTCGCGTGATCCAAGCCTTTACGCAGTTGAAAGATTTGATCACTCAGACCCCTATCTTGCAACCACCAAATTGGACACTACCATTTGAGATCATGAAGGACACTTTGGATTATGCCATCGGTGCCGTGTTGGGATAGAGGAAAGACAATATGCCATTTGCTATTCACTATGCTAGCAGAATACTAAATGAATCTCAAAAGAATTACACTGTCACCGAGAAAGAGCTGCTAGCAGCAGTTTTTGCCCTGGAGAAGTTCAGATCCCATCTCTTCAGATCCAAAGTCATAGTATACATTGACCCATTATGACATTCGTTACTTGCAACAGAAGAAGGATGTCAAACCACGCCTAATCAAATGGATCCTTCTACTCCAGGAGTTTGACCTCGAGATCTGAGACAAGTCTGGAGTCAAAAATGTGGTGCAGATCATCTCAAGCATGAGTCTCTTAAAAGGAATTTGAGGTCGATTACTGAGACCTTTCCAGACAAAGCTATATTGTTAGTCACCTCGCTCCCCTGGTATGCTGATGTTGTGAATTATATTGTATCCAAGAGAACTCCACAAGATTGGGTGAAACTAAAAGTAGACAAATTCTTATCCGATATCCATTTCTACCAGTAGGAGGACCCATATCTCTTTCGTGAGGGGGCATATTGTATATGGAGAAGGTGTATTCCTCAAGAGGAATTAGTAAGTGTCCTCGTGCATTACCATGATCGAGAATCCAGAGGACACCATTCAAACAGAAGAACAACAACGAAAGTACTCCAATGTGTCCTTTGGTGACCGACCTTGTTCAAAGATGTAGAACACCATGTGAAGCACTGCACTGACTGCCAGAAAATGGGAAGAACAATCAGAATGAGAGACACAATGTCCTTGAAGTTTATTCATATTTTAGATGTGTTCGATGCATGGGGCATTAACTTCATGAGCCAATGCATTCTGCTCGCTGTCGATTATGTAAGTTGTTGGGTAAAGGCTATCCCAACCTGAGCTGCCGACAGTCGCACCATCTGTCATTTTCTGAAGGATCATATCATTTGAAGGTTCGGGATTCCTAAAATTCTTATATCCGATGGGGGTAGCCATTTAATAAATAAAGAGGTTAAAAACTAACTAAAGAATTATGTATTGAGCATCTCTCGCTTCTCTCTGCCACCTACAGTCCAATTGCCTAGTGGAATGCTCAAATAAGGAGATTAAGATAATTCTTCAGAAGCTTGTGCATCCGTATTTCAAGAATTGATCTCAGTTGCTTGACTTAGTTCTTTGGGCTACAGAACAACGTACAAGTCACCTTTGGGAATGTCTCCCTATCGTCTGGTATACGACAAGCCATGCCATCTTCCCATGGATCTTATTCATAAATCATTATGGGTGATCAATATTTGTAATTTGGATTCCAAGAAAGCCGGAAAAAATAAAAAGTTGGATCTGAACAGACTACTTGAATTCCATGACTATGCATATGACAACAACCTGATGTACAAGGAAAAAGTCAAGAAGTGGCATGACAAGAACATCCGTTCAAAGACTTTGAACTGGGTCAGAAGGTCTAGTTGTTCGATGCGAAGTTGAAACTTTTTACAAGAAAGTTGAAGAGCAAATGGATTGGGTCGTTTATAGTGAAGCAAGTGTGTAACAACGACAACGTAATGATATCAGAATTGTCAACTGACAAACAACCTTTCCTGATCAACAGATAACTACTGAAACCATACTTAGAGCATGACACCTTCTTGTCCGTTGTAGATTCTATTCAAGTTGTGTATGAAGATGAGATGAAAACCATCACATCCGCTGAATCAGACAAAACAGACAAAAACATTTTTGAATGATCTTTATTTTCTTATTTTCTTCTGTTCTTTTTTTTATTTTTATATTCTTTTTCTTCCAAAAAGGTGTCATCCCTTTCATCATTTGTACACTTAGGATGTACTTTGTCCTATGGGTGTGATCATCCCGAGTTGTTCATTCTTTGATCCCTTACCTGTCTCCTCAACTTTTGACACTCTATCTATACTTAGAGATATTTTACCATAAGTATAGGGGGGATAGGTCGAGCCAATGATTTCGTACATTCCTACCCTTAACCCTCCCTGTCTTACATATAATATTCTATACTTAGGATTATTCCATCCTAAGTGTATAGGGGGTGGTCAACTTCTCATTCGTTCATTCTTTAGTCGTTGTCGTATTGATTGTTCAATACTTAGTATGAGTTATGTCTTTTCTTTTTCTCTCTGATCGTACTAGTCATAGCTCAATCTAAGTATAGGGGGTCGTATATATGTTGTATGCACTTTAGCCATAACTCGTACTTTTGTATTTTCAATAAGTATGGCTAAAATACACATAATTAGGTGTAAAGAACATACTTATATAAAATTCATTAAAATTCTTTATATATAGATTAATAATTCAGGTAAAAATGCTTTACAAAATGTTTGGAAAATGATTTAAAAATATCTTTGAAAAAACCTTTGAAAATTGTTTGGGAAATATTTTATAAAATATTTTCAACCTTTGTTAAAATTGTTTTGTTTGTAAAAAATCTTTTCTTTATTTGAAATAAAATGTTTTCAAAATGGTTGCAAAACTAGTTTAAAAAATCTATACATACTATTTGAAAAATCTTTGCAAAATAGTTTTCAAATTTTGTAAATATATGTAAAAATTATTTGTCAAAATTAGTTTGCGAAATAAAGTTTTCAAAATGTTTGCGAAAATCTTTTCAAATTATCTTGAGAACTGTGTACATGATTCAAGAAAATAAAGATTCTTTATAAACCCTGTATAAACAAACTCGTAAATTCTTAAAACCCAACTCTTGTAAATAACAAGACACAACCTCGTGTAAATATTTGCACCTATTTCTTTCTTTTCTCAAAACTTTGTTATGAAAAATACCTAAAATTTTGCAAAATTAAAAATTCCAAAAATATTTGCAAAATCTTTTCAAAAACTGCATAAAAATTTGCAAAATATTTTTCAAAAATCCATAAAAAGTTCAAAATTAGAAAATCACATCACAAAAATATTTTCTTTGCATAGTACAGAGCATTTGTATTTTTTGAATTGAAATTAATAATTGAGCAAGTCTAAGTAAAATCCGAAGATTAGAGCTTGGTGATGAATACCCATTCATCACTCTTTATTCTTTTATTTTTGCTACAAAACCTATGCAAAACACCATGTAGATATGTGTAAATAGCATAAATAGCCATCATGCATGCATTGTGTAAATTACAATAATTAGCATTTTTTTGTGCATAAACAAAAGAATAAAGAAATAAAAGAAAAAGAGGGAAATATTTATTCAAATTATTGAGCGACCTAATCCCAAGGGAGGGCTCAGCATGGGCCTGACCGCAAAAGAATCCAAGTAGAGAGAGATAGGGAAGCTCAATCATGTGTACATATACCTATGTATATAAATAAAATTATTTTCATCTAAATAAAAATAAATATGTGTTTCTCTCATTTTTTACATTTTTTACATATTTATAAATAAAACTGAAATAAAAATGGGAAAAACAAAGTAAAAATAAAAATAAACAAAATCCCTCTCATCAGTGTATATAGACCATGTACATAGAATAACATATCTATTTATTTTCCCTTTGTAAATAATTAATAAAAATCCAATAAAAATCTTTCTATTTCCATATTTCATGATTTAAATAAATAAAATAAAAATCAGAAAAAGAAAAATAAAAATAATAAAAATAAAAATCGTTTCCCACATTGTACATATATCATGTAAATATGTATATATACCTATTTATTTAACTAATGTAAATAAATAATAAAAATAAAATAAAAATACCTTTTTATTCCAAATTTTATGTTATAAATAAATAAAATATAAAATTGGAATAGTTCTATAAAAATAAATAACTAAAAATAAAAATAAAAAATACATACATGTATATACATATATATAATAATATAATGTAAATACCTTATTTATTTTTCAAAAAAATAAATAAATATCACTAAAAATTAATTTGAAAATAAATAAACATTTTTCATGTTTTAACTTTTTCGAAATAAAATCATTTAATATTTTTAATCGAATTTTCAAATAATTAATAAAAGGTTAATTCTGATTGGTCCACGGGGGAATGTTGACCCCCGGTCAACTCTCCCCCGCAGACCTCTTTCTCGCGGATCCATGCGCCGACCCGACTTCTTCCAATTTTCACGCTATGATCCGCCACCCATCTCCTCAAACCCAGGGCTCCGATCTTCCAGGAGAGATCCGTGATCCACGCCCGCCTATCATCTTAGGGATCCGCTCCTCGGATTGTGCGCTCCACGACCATCTTGTCGGACCCTTTGATGAATACTCATTCATCACTCTTTATTTTTATATTTTAGCTACAAAAACCTTTGCAAATGCATGTATATAGTTGTAAATATAAATAATTACCAAAAGCATGCATGGTGTAAAAAGTAATAATTAGCATGTTTTTGTGCAAAAATAAAAGAATAAAGATTAAAAAGAAAAAGAGGAAATATTTAGAATAAATATTAAGCAACCTAACCCAAGGGAGGGCTCAGCATGGGCCTGACCGCATAAAAGCCAAAGTAGAGGAAGATAGGGGCTCATGTGTGTAAATATACCTATAAATAAAATAAATATATTTTCCGCTAAAAATAGAATAAATGTGGCTTGTAAATATTTGTATATATTTGTAATTATAAAAAATCAAAACAAAAATAGAAAAATTAAAAAGAAAACAAAAACACTCCACTTGTGCATATCCACCATGTACATACAACCACTCCTATATTTATTTCACCCTATAAATAAATAAATTAAAATTCCAAAAATTTTGTAAATATTCTATCTTTTATGGTGTAAATAAATAAAATAAAAACAACAAAAATAAAAACAAAATAAAAAAGAACAAAATTAAAAACCAAAAATAATATTGTAAATATACCTTGTACATAGATGTATATACTTATTTATTTCACCCTTGTTTATAAATAATAAAAATAAAATAAAAATACATTTTTATTCCTTATTTTATGCTATAAATAAATAAAATATAAAATGGGAATAAAAATGCATAATAATAACTAATTAAAAATCAAAAATAAAAATCTTATATTGTATATATACCTATATATAGCTCTATAGTGTAAATACCCTATTTTTATTTTGAAAAATTAATTAAAAATCACAAAAAATAGAAAAAAATTAAAACAAATATTTTTCATGTTTTAAGTTTTTATGAAATCAGCCATTTACTATTTTTTATTGATTTTCCAAATCATTTCCAGATGGCTGCTTCCCATTGGTCCACGGGGATATTGACCGCCCGGTCAACTCCCCCCCTGTGGACCACTTCCCACGGATTTTGGATGCCCGACCCGATTTCTCCTAATTTTCGCGTTCAAACCCGATCCTCTCACACCTAAACCCCGGGTCCTGCTTGTCCATGACAGGTCCGACACCCTCGCCAGGGTGCCCGCCTCGGGGTCCGCACACTGAGCTGCCCTACCCGATCAATTCTTGTCGGACCCTTGGTAGTATAAAGCCCGAGTTCCTCCACCCATTTTAGCATCTTTGGCTCCCCACCTTTCAGTCTCGTGACCTCCACTGCCTTCCCTGAGGTGACAGCTCTCCGTCGGTGGTGTCGAAGAGAGGTGAAGGTGACCGGACCTCTGATCCGGCGAGCTAGCGCTGCCGTGCTCTGCCTGAAGCAGGAGCTCGAGCCTCGGGCCACGACGACCCGCAAGGCAAAGACCCAGAGCTAGCCCAGCTCATCCCCAGTCGACTCGACCACCCAGGTAGCCCTAGTTTCCTTTCCTGTTCTTTAATTTCTCGTTTCGCCCAAATCTCGCCGTCGTCGTTCACCTCCGATTCCGGCCACACCCACCTTCGTATCGATCATCAGACCGCACCATCACACTCGCCTTCTTCCCGCGCACGTTCTACGCCCCTCCAGTCAACCCAGCTCGCACAGGAGTTGGGGTTTCGAGCTCCACCATCTACCCCCTCGCCGGAGCTTGACCGCCCCGCCTCACCAATCATCATCACCCCCTCTCACAGGGTCGAGGCACTTTACCTTCGACCCGCGAGTCTACTGGTGTATTTTGCAGGGACATCCGAGCCCATCTGAGGGCTTGGACCATTTGAAGCAGCAGCTTGACCTCCGCCGGCTCCACCTGAGCTCCTCGGAGCTCCGTCGGGCCATCGGAGACCACCATTGGACGCGGAAGGCCTTCACGACTCTTCTCTGATCTTCTGTGGCCTTGGAAGAGGACGCCAGTACCAGTGGCGAGCCGGCGAAGTTCGCCAGCCATCGGTTCGTCCTCCATCTTCCGCAGCCGTTGGATCGACCCCATGCTCCAGTTCAGATCCTAGCCATCCGTGTGAAGAGCAGCTCCGACCGTCCGATCTTTAGGAGACTCGATCCAGACCGTCGATCGACGAGCGTCAGCCCCAGCGCACCAGAGCCGACCGATCGCACACGTGGCGAGGCCACCGCCGTTTGATAAGCACGAGGACTCCAGCTTTAGGGCGCCACCCCTTCCCAGCCGTAGATCAGCACACGTGGCGCCCATCTGACGGCCTCCTTAATAAAGGGTAAATTATCCCTTAGGCCCTTAGCTTTAGCTCTGTTTAGTTTTAGTCCTGTAAATGTTTTTAGCATTTTATTTGTGTTAGGTAAATTGCACATTGGACATTATCTTTCCTGCTATTTGCATGTATACCCCTGCCTGTAGTGTGTCACGTGCATCGACACGTGTTCTGTTGGGTTATTTGCATACTTAGCCTTGTAGTTCTGGGTTGTTACTTAATGAATGAATCTTTTTAGATAATTGCATTTATACCCCTGTGCGTGTTGAATTTGTGCATGTGCGTTATATCTTTGGGTAATTTACAGTAAGGCCCTCGGACTTTTGGTACCTGTTACCAAGTAGTCCGAGAACCTTATTTTCATTACAATAAGGTCCCTGTGTGCCCCAGACACGCGCCTCGCACGTGACTTCTTGGGATTTTTGCACCGGACCCCCTGGAACTTTCATTATTTGCATACAGGTCCCTATGCACTATACCTAGGTTTTGATTTTGAATAAAATATCAAACTCACTCCAAATTCAATGAAAATTGGACTCATGGCTCCTGCCATGTTGTAAAAATTTCTAGAATTTTTGGAGACATTTTTGGTTTTATTTGATATTTTTAAAAATTCAAAAACAAACTTTTTCTTTACTGTCTGATTTAAAAATTCACAAAAAATATTAAAACTCATCTAAAAATTACAAAAACATTAGTTACTGTGTCTTTTGCCTTGTTTGATTTTCTGACCAATTTTGGTCATTTTTCATTATATAAAACTCATAAAAATTGAAAAACGCCTAAAAACCTATAAAAATTCTAATAATTTATTAAAAAACCCAAAAATAATAACTCCAGTGGCCAAATTTTCTTTGTAGTTTTTACTATACAGCAAAATTACTCCAGGCTTTTTAGGGTTTTTTAGATATTTTATCTAAGTCCCCCAAGCTTGGCTGGACATTGTTGTTGTCTTTTTGCACTATTTTCTTTTTAGAAAATTAAATAAAAATCAGAAAAATACCAAAAAATACCCAAAAACAGTAAAAAACATAAAATACATAAAAACATTTTTATTTGAATTTTTGGTTTATTTTTGAGTGCTTTAATAATTGTTTGAGTAGGCTTGTTTCCTTATTTTCTTTATTTTCTTAATTAAATAAAAATCCAAAAAAAATTAAAAATTTAAAATCCACCAAAAACATTTTGATTTTATTTTATTCCTTTTTTTAGACTACTTCGTAGGACGCAAGGCCATAACGTGCTCCCTGAGTCCGACCCTGGTCGCTATACCAGGCTAATCTAATAGCCAGGACCGCTATCATTTTTATTTGGTTTTTCTTCGATTTTGGTGGTCTGAACCTCATTTTCTTGATCAAGCCAAGATTCTCATCGATCCGGGTCGCAACGACCCGAGTGATATTTTGACCTGATCCGGATTGATTGAATTTTTGGGCTCATCAGAATGGCGCCATTGCCGGGGAGCACGGCTTAGTAGTTTTCTTTTTATTTTCATTTTCTTTTTCGCGGCTTTCCGCAGCTCTTTCTGAGTCCGTGGCTTTTTCGCGGCTTTTTGTTTTTCTTTATTTTTGCTTTATTTTATTTTTCCTTTCTTTTATTTTATTTTTGGTTCTTGTTTGATTTTTGCCTATTTATTTTATTTGTCATTTTGCACATATACCTCTGTTTACATTTTCTGCTATTATTTGATTATTATTCTTGGTTTGACACTTTGTTTCTTTCTTGCGAGGGCCCGAGGACCATGGCGGCGACTTTCGAGGAGCTGGCGCAACCGCGGGATTCGGAGGCGGCTCCCTTCTGCACGGAGCCGCAGGAGAGAGCGAGAGAGGAGCTGAGTGAGAGAGAGTAGCTTAGGTTTCTTTCAGCACATTTTATTTGAATTGTAATAACACAGGGACACTCAAACTGGACTTGGACTTCTTTCTCGGGTCTGTTTCGCCGAGCACCGGTGTGTTCGAGGGACCCAGTAGCTAGTTTAGGTTTTTTGCGGCTTTTCGCGGTTTTGTTTTTCTTCACTGCCTTTTACGGTTTTACGCGATTTTGCTCGAGCCCCTAGATTTAGGATTTTCTGTTTGACTGTGCCGTAATTAGTAGGATCCAAACACTTAATTATCTGCCTGCACCTATAGTTCGCTAATTGGATCTACTAATAAATCATTAATAAAAATAACTGACTCACTCCCTTCGTAGCCTACGTGCCGTAGCCTGCCCTGCCAAGCGCTGCTCCTGAACCCGATTTGTCGGGAGGAGGAGGGGTAGACCGAGATCGGACCCTTTGGCTTGAAGGACCTGTGACCAGTTAGACGGTTCTGCCGAGTAGAAGTTGCATGTTTAGGACTCGATTTTCACCGCTGCACCATTTTAGGTAGTTTATTTCCTGTGTTTCAATTTTGCGCGGATCACTTTGCATGTAGAGTGCTAGAGACGGGTACGCATTTCTATCTTTGCATGCATCATTTGATTTCTTCGCGCATCGGCTATTTCGTCTTCTCCCCCTGTTTTTGACTTAATAATCAGGAGAACCGAAAAATTCGTTAGGCCTTTTGTTTTTATTGAAAAATATTAAAAAGAAAAACCATAAAATTGGGACTGTTTAAGCTACTGACCCTAAAAGACACCTAACCTAAAAATCTGTCTTGGGGAGAGCAACCCCCTCATTGTTTGGTTTGATTGTGCGAGAGAGTGACCCGTACACTAGGTAGAGCCCTCCGATGCTATTCCCGACTGATTACCGACTCTTTCGTGCGGGACAGTCGGTTGGGGTAGTATCGGGTATCCCAGCAGGTCACGTAAACGCTCTGATAGATTGATTGTTCACCAAAATAAAACTTGACAAGATAATTTGACCGAGCCTTTAGGTCTTCAGCTCGCGTTGCGTTGGTGAACTGAGGGGTTTGTTTGTCATCGTAGTTTCTCCAGATCCCATCCGCCTTACTCGCTACATCACGATGATGGGTAGACGATCTCTTAGGCAGCCTCTGGCTGCACCGCTTTCGGGCGCGTCTACCCGTTCATCTAGGTTGGCTCGTGAGAGCCGAGACCCGCTCTCCTAGCCCAAGTATGATTCTGCCCTGTTCCCCCTCGACCCCCTTTCTTTCAGTTCCGAGAGACCAGTGCCAGAGGAGAGATTAGCATATTTATCGGCACCTGAGTTCGGATCATTTGATTTTGCAGACACCATGGCCGGCAGTTCCGACGATCGCAGTGGAGGTCCACAGCCTGAGCACTTTGTGTTGGACCAGGGTACGATCAACTCCACCCTGATTGCCTCCCTCGAGACAGTTCAACAGCAGTTGAGGTATCAGGGAGTGTTCTTGCTGGATATGAGGAGGGAGATGGAGCAGATGAGAGCAGAGAGAGAGAAGAGGAGAGACGGGCCAAGGATCCCAGAGGATGCAGCAGCAGCAGCCGCCGCGGCAGGAGGAGGAGAGCCACCGAGACCGATGCTGGAGTTGCACAACCCCGGATCGACACTGATGCACCACTGGGTCGTGCTACCAGCTATCGTGGGGGACTTCAAGTTCCCCCCGAACACCTTGCAGTTACTCCCCCATTTCCACGGGCTCGCCACCGAGGAGCCCCATCTCCACCTCCAGGAGTTCCTTATGATCTGCAGTACTGTCCACGATCGTCAGGTGGACCAGGACACCCTCAGGATGATAGCCTTCCCCTTCTCCTTGGCAGATAGAGCAGCCACCTGGCTGAAGCATTTGGGGAAGTTTGTTTACACTTGGGAGCAACTCTGCACCGAGTACTTACACAAGTACTATCCACTCGGGCGGACCAATGCAGCGAGAGCCCTTATCAGCAACTTCTCCATGCTCCCCAACGAGCAGTTCCATGAGGCATGGGAGAGGTTCCGAGAGCTGACTGATCGATGCCCGCACCACGACATTTCCAAGCCCAACCTCGTGCAGAGCTTTTTCAGCGGGCTGCCACCAGAGCTCCAGGGCTTGGTGAACGCTTCTTGTGGCGGGTCATACTTCGCCAAGGATCACGACCAGGTCTGGGCCATCTACGAGGAGATGGCCGAGAACTATATGGTGATGTCCTAGACCCGGTTGTATACTCAGGGCAGACCCCAGCAGCAGCCATGACCCGTGCAGTACCAGAGGATAGCACGGGTCGATGCCGGTCCTTCCAGTTCGTCCGCAGTAGCAGCAACACAGGCAGAGTCGTCAGCTGCGGACATGGGGATTATCAGCGAGAAGTTGGATCGGATGGAGTTGATAGAGAAGAAGCAGTGCCAGGGCATCACTCAGATGGAGCAGATGGCACAGACTTTGAGCGACATGAAGACCCAGCTCATGTGTCTCCAGGAGGCACAGACGGCTTCACAGCCCCGTCTTCAGTCGCGAGGCGATCCAGGCAGCAGCAACAGCTCGTCCCAGCGCTCCAGCTCACATCAGCAGCCTAGACAAGTTCACCTTGTACAAGCGGAGCCGTACCAGCAGACGCAGCCCACCTACCAGTCACCACCATCTCCAGACTTGCAGATGGTGGTATACCAGCCGGATCAGCCTCTGACAGTGCTACCGCCACCCCAGTACAATGCAGAGCCGTTGATGGATGTCAACGGGATTTGGTATGACCTCCCTCAGCTTGGAATCCGACGAGACCATCCCGGATTCAGGTGGGGGAACAGAGGTATCCAGCCCCAGCAGCAGCCATCTGGTCAGGGAGGCCAGTACATCCAGCAGAGAGATCACCAGTAGCAGCAGCAGCCCCAGTGTACCCACCACCACAGCAGCAGCAATCGTCCTATGGTCCTCGTCCCTATCAGTAGGGTCAGTCTTGGAGGTGTGAGCAGCCTCACCAGCAGCAGCATCCACCACACCCATACCCCTCTCAACAGCAGCAGCACCAGTTCCCGCAGCCTCATTACCAGAGAGGCTACCCGTCGGGCTCTCATGGCCCACCTTATGAGAGCCCCGCCTTGGACGATATAGCCCGCCTCCTCATGGACCAGCAGGCTACCTTCAGACGGGAGATGGATGAGTTCCGCCAGGAGATGCGGGACATAGTGAGAGGGAAGGCCGCCATCCCTGCCCAGACCGAGCCGAACCCCAACAGCCTGAAGCGGAAATCTGAGCAGGTAGCCTACACTGAGTATGCCACTCCTAGTGATCCATTTGATGATATGTCTGCAGACCTTTTTGATGCTAATTTTGTCACACTTAGGAGCGGTAGGACACCAGCAGGCGGCGCCTCGTCTGAGCGACGTCATGAGGATACACCTAGAGCACCATATGAGGAGGAGGAGAGCGGTACTGAGGCCGCTCGAGATGATGATGGTGGTATTGATGCCACCAAGGATGTTGACTCCACAGGCGGTGCTGAGGCCGCCATTTCACCAGTTCGAGGAGGTGGTACTGAGGCCACTCCTGATGCCGAGCCAGAGCGCGGTACTGAGGCTGCGAGACGTCCAGTTGATCCAGCCGATGGTGATATTGAGGCCACCAGAGTTCATGTAGAGAGATCTGTTGTTTTTCCTTCCCCTGATGTATCTCGGAACCATGTTGTGAATAAAGGAAATGGTTTGGTTTTTTTTGGTCCCACTGTGGTGCTTGATGTATGTGCGGATCCGGTCGTCGAGCCGTTGATGAATCCACATTTCATCATCTTTATTCTATCATTTTGGCACCAAAAACCCTAGCAAATACTTGTAAATACCCTTTATTTCATCATCTTAGCATTCATGCATGTGCATCCAAATAGTGTATAAAATACTGTAATTAAAGCCAAAATTATAGAATATATTAAAGAAAAGAAAAAGAATAAAATATTGTAAATATTTTATGACCCAAAACCCCGAGACCTAGGCATCTTGATGAATAGGTCGACCAGAAATAAAGTAGGGGGAGATAAGGGTCAAATACCTATATTATTCTATTCATTCTTTATTCATTTTGGGACCTATTTTTGGTTCCACTTTTTATACATCAAATAAAGAAACTTTGTACATGAAAGTTGAAGATAATTTTATAAAGAAAAATTCAAAATTGATTTCACTGAAAAATAATGTACAGATAAAAAGTTATGTTCTGAATAAAAATCCAGAATCCCAACTTCCCAGACCCGTATCTCACAAATGAAAACTCCAAATGCATCAAACTCACCTTTAATTGTATATAAAAGAAAATAAGCTATTTAATGGCGGTACTTTTGCATTTTGCGAAGCTACGGTTTGAAAGTTGAGTTTTGGACCCTCATTGTACAACTGTACAGATTAAAATATTCATTTTATTATTTATTTATTATTTTTGTATTTTTATATTTTTATAATTATGTAAATATTATTTATAATAATTGTGTATATTAAAATTAGAATAAAAAAAAACCTAAATAAAACTTAAAGTAAAATAAACATACATAAAACACATAGATACAATACCTATGTACATACTTATACATACCTGTTTATATTTTATTAAAAAATACAAAAACAATTCAGAAAAATAAAATAAAAATATAATTATGTGTATAAAAGTATGTTATAATTATAAAAATTAATAAACATAATTAAATAAATTAAAATCACAAAATAAAAATAAAAGAATAAAATATATAGAAGAATATACCTATAAAGGGTATAACAGGCAACTTGTAAAAATATACCTCTAAAAATAAATAAAAATTACCATAAAATAATTTATAAAATAATAAATATTTTTTATTAAATAACCTAAAATTTGTTAATTCATTTGTTATTTTTAATTTAATTTACAAGTTTTCCATTTAAATTTTGTCTTTTTGCGTATGACGTGGCCCAATCAGGCCACGCCATCCGTTGACCGGGGGTCAACTCCCTGACCCCAGGTCTATGCCTTCTGGACCGTCTCGAGCACCCACTTTCTTGGGTTTTTCGCGAGCTGCCCTTTCATCCTTTGGGTTCGCGCCCTTCTGCAAAGATGTTCCCCTATGATCCAGCTACCACGCTCATCTTCTTCCTCGGGCAGAGGACCATCGTGCAGCCCGTTCTTCCTTAGTTTTTGAGCCGCGTCCGTCAGGTTTCAAAACCCTCTCCAGTCGCCCCTCTTCCTCTTGGAACCGTCTTGTGGCCTTAGTTGAGACATCCGAGTGTTGGTCTGGGATCCCCGGTGACAGGGGGTGATTCCAGCATCTCGTTGAGGTGCAACACGAGTGCCTAGGCCGTGTTCCAGCCATCTCCGGCGGTTGCGTCGCCGTGAGGTCCTATCTCGTGGCTCCGGCCACTGAGGTCCACTTTCTTTTCATTATTAGCTCGCTGTTAGTTTTAGGATTAGTTTCTAGCGTTTAGTTGGTTAAATGATCACCTAAAACCGCTCAATCATAGCGTCACCACCTCGCCGGAGCAAGCTCTGGCGAGCCCCATTTTTTTGCCAAACCGCCGTTCGTCGACCCGCAGTAGCCTTGGAACCACTCTGCTGTTGTTGTGTATCCTCTTTGCAGCTCCCAGGTGCTACGATCCCCTCCTGGGGGTCACTTTTGTGAAACGTCGGGCAACCTGGAGCTTCCCCAGCCTCCTCACGCCGCGGCGGACCTCCGGCCTCTCTTGGGCCATTTTGCAGCCGTCAATCAGTCGAGGGAACTTCCAAGAAGCGCGGAGAGGCATCGGAGGGGAGAGATACAACCCGAGCGTGAAGATTTTGCAGCCCCAATTCCATCCACACCGAGTTCATCGGCGGTTCTTCCAGCGCCCCTGCGCACCGTCCGATTCCGCCGTGTTCTTGGCGTGGTACAGCCACCATCGGATCAGACCTTCCTCCTGCCGTTCGATCGTCATCGGCCTTCTAATCCTAGCCACTTAGATGAAGGGGTATCGAGCCCCGAGCTTGCGCCACGTGGCGTAAGTGCCGCGCATCCACCGTCCATCAGCGCCCATGCCGGGGTATTTTGCTATCCGACCCTCGCGTATTTTTGTCATTTCTAATCAGCACGGAATCTTTCATCTGCTGTTGTAAAATTTTGTAATAATTATACTTGGACCCCCGCG
Source organism: Ottelia alismoides (assembly GCA_037367405.1). Lineage (NCBI taxonomy): Eukaryota > Viridiplantae > Streptophyta > Magnoliopsida > Alismatales > Hydrocharitaceae > Ottelia > Ottelia alismoides. Next base: position 362,881 of record JAZKJV010007631.1, read on the forward strand.
CTTTTGCTTATTTACTTTCAGGTCCTCGCCTGGCGCACGTGCTTGTCACGTACGCTGGGAATTTTGCAAGAGGACCTCGGGGTTTTCACATATTTAGTTTTAGTACCTAAATTCTCGCATGCAGTTGTAAAGCATTTGGACATTTTACATTTCAGTCCTCGCGTTTTTGTGATATTGCATTTTTGCCCCCGCCAGGCGTGCGTGTAACGCACGTGCGTCTGGGAGATTTTGTAAGGGCATCCCTACAGCTTTTGCTATTGGTGTCCAGTCTAGTGAATATTTTCTTCAGTATGAATTTTGAGTAAAAATTGCACAAAGGCCCTCCGATTTCTGTCCATTTGCATAAACGCCCCTGCCAGCCCTTTTCATTTTTGTGAACTTGTAGTATTTATTTGAACCTTCTTTTTATATCGAAAAATTCTAAAAATTTAAACTTAAGCTCCTGTTGGCTTGTACTTTGTCGCCACATTTTTAGTTTTTAATTTTATTTCATTTTAATATTTATTAAAAATAAAAAACTCCCCATTTTAGCACTGTCTAGTTTAGAAAATACCCAAAAAATATTAAAATACTTCGAAAAATTCCAAAACAATTCCCTAGTGTGTATTTTAATCTATTTTAGTGTCAGTCCAAAAATCACTAAAAATCCCAAAAGAAAACACTAAAAATTCAAAAAAACATAAAACCTTCAAAAAATATATATATAGAAATCTCTGAAAAATACAAACTCAGTTCCTATTTGTTCTATATTTCATTATCTTTATTTGAAAATTGGTGTGAAAAATTTTGGTGGTTGTTTGCTAATTTTAATTCCTATTTTACTCACAGCCAGTACATATTTCACTGTTTTCCTTTATTTCAGTGTTTAAAAATACCAAAAACACTTTGAAAAATACCCAAAAATCACAAAAACAGTAAAAAATCTTAAAAATACCAAAAACATTTAATTTCTGAATTCTTGGTTATTTTTGCATATTTTTATAAATATTATCTTCTCTTTTATTACATTGTTTTTATATTCCAATATTGAAAAAAGAAAAAATATATAAAATATAAAATCATAAAAATCGGAAAATTAAAAATCAAAATACAAAATTAAAAATTTGATTAAAAAAAACAAAAATACAAAATTAAAAACCCACAAAAATCTTTGCTTGCTTGCTTAGTGTAGACATCACTCACATACTCTCACACACAATTATTTGAATTACCCTGTTTGCTCCCTGTGTTCGAACTCTCTGCATACTTGCTTGCTATACATTTTATGTAGAGTTAAAAATAAATTTTAACTCCACATTTATTTCTAATTGTTGGTCTGTAGTGTGGGTTGATTGTTGATTAAATACATTTTATTGTGGGTCACCACAACGACCTTGGTTGTCTCCGCCTTGTGTGAGACATACTTCTTAGACCTGCGATAATTTGCATTTATCAAATGGCACCGTTGCCGGGGAGCAACAGCGCGTAGATCTCATTTTTGTTGTGTTGTGATCATTGGTCTGCATTTTGCGGCTTTTATTTTTATTTGTATTCTTTATTTGATATATCTTTTGAGCTGTCTAATCCCTCTTCTTTGTTGACTTTTTGCGAGGTACCGCGGACCGAGGGAGGCACGTCAGTCGAGGCACTGACGCACCCACGTGAAGCCGGCTTAGCCCACCTAGCACCAAGGAGACGAGAAGAGAAGTTTTGAAGACTGAGCTCGACTTTATTTGCATTTTCTTTTATTGCATTCATTTTTTGTAATTCAAGTGAGAGAGAGACCCATATTATTGTAATAATACAGGTACACCCGAACACTTGGACTTTCGAGCCTAATTTCCAAGTGATTGTTCACTTGGGGGCTCATCGCAGTTTTTACAGCTTTTCATCGCATTTTTTTATTTATTTTGTTTTGTTTTTTGATTTTATTTCTTTTATGTGATTGAGCCCCTATTTTTAGGATTGCTTGCGATAGACTAAGGCCAAACACCTAATATTTTGCATGCACCTATAGTCTCGTTTGGAATTAGTCAAATTTTAAACAGTTGATCATCACCTTTAATCCGTCGCGCCGTGAGCTCTCCCCGCAAAGCGCTTTCTCCTAAACTCAAGTGTGTTGAGCAGAGGATGGGTGAGCCTAGACCAGACTCTAGGGTTGAGGATTGGTGGTCAGCTTGTGGTTCTTCACAATAATAGCAATTTCTGAAACTTAGGGCGATTTCATCGGCTTTTGCATTTGCATATAGATAGGTTTCAATTCTGCTGAGCATCCTTGCATGTAGAGTGCTGGAGGCAAGGTGAGCATTTCTCTTTAGCATACATCATCGATTGCCGCTTGCATTGCTTTTCCGCCTCTCCCTCTGATTTCGCCAACCTAGGTGCTTAAAGGAATTGACTCCTCGTTAGGCGCATGCATTTCTCACTAAAAATCCAAAAAAAAGTGATAGTCAATAAAATTGGGACTGCTAAATTTACTCGACCCTAAAATCGATCAAAAAGAAAAACATTGTCTTTGGGGCGAGTAATCCCCTCATTGTTTTCGTTTTACATTGCTCGCGCACACGCTAAGGATTAGTGCCCAAATCCCATTTCAGCCCCCTAAGTGTGTGTGCAATCTTTGACTTCTCACCTAACTCTAAAACAGACAAGATAAAAAGACCGCATTTGTGGTATTCACCAAGTTGAGTAGGTGAATTGAGGGTTTGACTTGTTTTCATTTTTGTTTGTGATTGTTTTGTGTGTGTCCTAGATCATCCCTGCGCACTTGCACCTTCTTCTTCACTCTCTTGACTTGACCATCGTGCTCTCCTGATCATTTCCTTTTGTTTTCTAGATGGATCCCTGGAGTGCATTTTATCCGGACTTTGCGGATCCCTCGCTCGCTCCAGTCGATCCACCTCCCTTTCATCAGGAGGACCCACCTCCTATTTTTTCTGATTTTTGTACATACCCGCCTCAGCCACAGTATCACGACTCCGACTTCTACCCACATCCACCCCCACCTGTGTATTATCCACCTCCACCTTCACATCCACCCGAGTCTGACCTGTTAGAGTCACCTCCCTCGATCTCTGTGAGTGATATCTTGAATCGGATGACAAAGCGCATTGATTTGATTAATGATGATATTGCTTTCTTGAGAAAGAATCAGATTAATGCTCCTTTCGTCGGGAATACAGCTTCACTTGTAGGTGATCATGGGAGATTGCAATCGCCAAAAATAAAAAAAATGAGAAAAATTTAAAAATACAAAAAGAGTTCGGGAGACACTTGGTTGATTCATATTGTGAGGAGAGAGTCCACTTGCCAGAATCCTTGATCGCACATCCATTCACACCTAGTCCCACTTTTGACCCCGAGGATGCCGTTGTACAGACTGCTCTTGGCATGCCTCGTGTATATGCTGATTCCGACTTCCTCCCTTGTATGGAGGAAGTCCAAAAATACAAAAAAATGTTATCTGAACCTGAAGTGGTGGCGACTATTCATGAGATTATCAGTGCCCCACTTCAACAGGCCATGACCCAATTATCTGCTCCTCTTCCCCAGAAGAGAAAGTAGAGGAGCAGATCTGAGCGTCACATTCTGACCATGGCCACTGCCCTCGCCATCACACACCGTCCCATTCCCAAGAAGAAGAACACAACTACACCTTTCATCACTTGCACCATCTCTGACTATACTTGTGATCACACCCTTCTAGACGGCGGTGCTTCGATTAGCATACTACCCTTCGCGCTGGTACAGTCTCTTCACTTAGGGCCTCTCAAGAAGACCAGGATGATCGTTCAGTTTGCTGATGGATCCATCAAGAGGCCGAAGGGTATCCTTGAAAACGCCGTCATTTCTATTTAGGGCACGAGCCACAATGTTGATTTTGTCGTGTTGCCCATGGAGAGCTCCACACGGGAGCCATCTCCAATCATCCTGGGACGACCATTCCTCGCCTCTGCGAGGGTCGTTATTGACAATGGATCAGGAGAGATTCGCTTCCGTCCTGTTGACGAGAGTGAAGTGGCGATCACCGCACCCACAGTTGATCAGAACCTGCACCTGATGCACTTTCACCGATCATAGCTGACTCTAAGGCCTGTGACTGATCTGATGATATTCGAGATGCTTCCTTAGCGACCGTTGATGAGACCCGACGGATCTCCCGAAAGGGGAGGAAGTCGGAAAGCATGGACCTCGCAGTTCCTCCTCCTGGTGTGTGGCGATGTGTTGATGAAATCCAAAGTATTTATGTGATTGATCCTATTGAGCGGGGGGCAGATACCAAGACTATTGAGGATGTTTATGATGTTGCCCATTATTTTGAGAGACCTCATAAGGAAACAAATGACATGGGTAAGACTAGACAGGACGGAACTGGTTTGACTACTTCCACTGATAAGTCCGTTCCTGGTCCTTCACAAGTAAAGATGATTGAGGTCGGATATGATGCTGCCATTTATTTTGATAGATTCAGACCTCTTGTTGAAGACAAGGATTTAGGTGAGAGTCTGGAGGACGACCAGAGTTCGTATACTTCCACTGATGATTTCGTGCCTTTTGACTTTGACCTGGACGAGCCCTCGCAGGATGACTCCGATTACACTTCTTCCGAGGATGATGAGTTTGTCCCATTCCACTTCGATATCTGCGAGACTACCAAGGGAGAACCTAGCCATACTGCTTCCATTGATCAGTTCATCCCTTTCCGATTCGATTCCACTGAGGGCCTTCACCGTGTCGACCCTGATTGGCTTCCGTCCTCTATGGACCCCGATGTCGACATACACCATACTAGATCTATCCCTCAGCGGTCTCGCAAGAAGGTTAGCTTTCGGCCTTCTTGGTCATATGTACATCCACCTCTGTTGTACATTCTCCTTTGTTCATCTCTGTCTCTCCCGTATTGCTCGTCCATCCATTCTCGTGTTTGCCTTGCTTAGGATGCACTCTGTCCTACGTTTAGAAGGGATGGACGAGCCGAGTACTCATTCTTCGTTCCGTGTCATCACTTCTGTTGTTGCCTATACTTAGGGCTTCTTTTACCCTAAGTATAGGGGGAGTGACATGTACATTCTCATGATCTCCCCTTCCATTGTCAGATATCTTGTCTTATTTTCTTCTTTTCCTTTTCTATCTTCTTCATCTATCAAAAAGGTGCCGCCCTTGTAGACAGTTTTCCTTACTTAGGACGTGCTTTGTCCTAAGTATAGGGAGGTGTGCACCCCGAGTTTTGTTCTATTCTTTTCGATCCTCTCTATTGTCTCCTCTTCTTGTCTATACTTAGGGATATCTTACCCTAAGTATAGGGGGGGACAATCTGAGTACGATCTGTTAATTCCCACCCTTGACCCTCCCTACGTTGTGTACAGTCTGCTATACTTAGGATTACTTGATCCTAAGTATAGGGGGGATGGTCAACTTCTCATTCATTGATTCATTCATTCTGTATTTATTCTTTAGACTTGTCTATACTTAGTACGAGTTATGTCTTCTCTTTTCTCTCCGATCTATGAGGACATAGCTCAAGCTAAGTATAGGGGGGTCGTATATACTACGTATATACTTTAGCCATAACTCGTACTTTCGTATTTTCTTAATAAGATGGCTAATAATTCATCAAAATTCATTAAAATTCTTTAATAAAAAGGTATTCTGTTCCTCTAGTTCTTTTTGTATTTACTGATTAATAAATCAGGTGAAAATGTTTTTTGCAAAATGTTTGAAAAATAGTTTGAAAATCTTTGTGAACATTTATTGAAAACTATTTTGAAAATATTTTGTTACATGTTTTCAACCTTTGTAAAAATGTGTGGTTTGCAAAATTTATTTTCTTTGTGTGAAATAAAATGTTTGAAAAATGATTTGCAAATGGTTTGAAAAACGGTTGCAAAAATACTTTGAAAAATCTATACATACTGTTTTGAAAGCCTTTGCAAAATGATTTTCAAATGTGTGTACATGTTTGTAAAATGTTTGCAAAAACTATTTTGGACTATAGTTTTCAAAAATTGTGTGAAAAGCTTGTGTCAAATAAGTTTGAGGAATACGTACATCACACCAAAATCCACTATATAGATATGTATAAAAGTGATCACTTACCCTGTTACTTCTTAAAATCCACTTCTTGTATATATAAGAAGCACTCCCGTGTAAATATTTTCACCTAGTTTTTAGCCAAAACTTTTTGTTTTTAAAAATCCCAAAAACATTAGCAAAATTAAAATCCAAAAACACTTGAAAAATCTTTTTGAAAAATACAAAAAAATGCATATGCATCATCATCATCTTTTCAAAAATCCATAAAATCACGTGCGCTGGGCATTTTGCAAGAGGACCCAAGGGTTTTCGCATATTTAGTTTTAGTACCTAAATTCTCGCATGCAGTTGTAAAGCATTTGGACATTTTACATTTCAGTCCTCGCATTTTTATGATATTGCATTTTTGCCCCCGCCAGGCGCGCGTGTAACGCACGTGCGTCTGGGAGATTTTGTAAGGGCATCCCTGCAGCTTTTGCTATTGGTGTCCAGTCTAGTGAATATTTTCTTCAGTATGAATTTTGAGTAAAAATTGCGCAAAGGCCCTCCGATTTCTGTCCATTTGCATAAACGCCCCTGCCAGCCCTTTTCATTTTTGTGAACTTGTAGTATTTTTTTGAACCTTCTTTTTAAATCGAAAAATTCTAAAAATTTAAACTTAAGCTCCTGTTGGCTTGTACTTTGTCGCCATATTTTTAGTTTTCAATTTTATTTCATTTTAATATTTATTAAAAATAAAAAACTCCCCATTTTAGCACTGTCTAGCTTAGAAAATACAAAAAAATATTAAAACACTTCGAAAAATTCCAAAAAAATTCTCTAGTGTGTATTTTAACCTATTTTAGTGTCAGTCCAAAAATCACTAACAATCTCAAAAGAAAAACACTAAAAATTCAAAAACACATAAAAACTTCAAAAAATATATAAAATGAAAGAAAACTTAGAAAAATACAAACTTAGTTCCTGTTTGTTCTATATTTCATTATCTTTATTTGAAAATTAGTGTGAAAAATTTTGGTGGCTGTTTGCTAATTTTAATTCCTATTTTACTCACAGCCAGTACATATTTCATTGTTTTCCTTTATTTCAGTGTTTAAAAATACCAAAAACACTTTGAAAAATACCCAAAAATCACAAAAATAGTAAAAAATCTTAAAAATACCAAAAACATTTTATTTCTGAATTTTTGGTTATTTTTGCACATTTTTATAATCATTTTATCTTCTCTTTTATTACATTGTTTTTATATTCCAATATTGAAAAAAGAAAAAAATATAAAATATAAAATCATAAAAATCAGAAAATTAAAAATAAAAATACAAAATTAAAAATTAAATAAAAAATACAAAATTAAAAACCCACAAAAATCTTTGCTTGCTTAGTGTAGACATCACTCATACACTCACACACAATTATTTGAATTACCCTATTTGCTCCCTGTGTTCGAACTCTCTGCATACTTGCTTGCTATACATTTTGTGCAGAGTTAAAAATAAATTTTAACTCCACATTTATTTCTAATTGTTGATCTGTAGTGTGGGTTAATTGTTGATTAAATACATTTTATTGTGGGTCACCGCAGCGACCTCGGTTGTCTCCGCCTTGTGTGAGACATACTTCTTAGACCCGCGATAATTTGCGTTTATCAGCCCTCTAGACCTTTTCCTAGTCCTTCATCTGAGAAGGACCCAGTGATCCCCTTCCCAAGAGCCCTTCAGATGGGGAAGGGGAAGAAAAAAGAAAATTGAAAAAAGAAAGATCAGGAAGAGTTCAGCCAGCAGATGATAGATTGTTTTCATATCCAGCTGACTCTTCAGGAGGCTTTGCAGCACATCCCCCTTCTTCAGCGTTCGTTGAGAGACAGGACTACAGTCAGGAGGAAGAGGAGGAACCAGCACTCAGAGATCCATGTGCTGACGAAAGCCACGTGCTTCGTGATTCAGAACCGTCTGCCGGCCAAGAGGCCAGATTCAGGAGCCCCTTATGTCAGGTGTCACATTAGAGAGCAGAGGTTCGACCGGACTCTATTAGATAGCGGATCGTCTATCAACCTCCTTCCGACAGCCCTTCTCGACCGCTTCGAGTTGGGCACTCTTAGACAGAGCAGGACAGTCCTTCAGTTTGCTGATCGATCTGTCAAGAGGCCGAAGGGGTTGTTACGAGACGTTGTAGTCACTATTCAGGGCATGCAATTCCTCGTGGACTTCGTAGTGTTGGACATGGAGATCCCAGATTCAGTGACCGATACCCCCATCACTCTCGGTCGTCCGTTCTTGGCCATAGCCAAGGCGGTGACTGACCATGATAGCGGAAAGGTATACTTTCGCATCGAGGGTGAGAATGTACAAATAGAGACGGTCGAGGACAACAGAGCCAGAGACAGATCATGCTCAGAGACCACTTCAGATACAGAGCAGCTGACAGATGTCGGGCTAGACATCCACCAGGACTGTGACTTTGTGATCACAGACGATGAGGCAGCATGGGCAGACCCCACAGCACTAGCCATCCTCTCATTTTCAGACACCGCTGATGCCGAGATGACAGCAGAGGAGAGCTTGGAGAGCACATTCGTGGTTCAGGACACTTCAGTGGCAGCAGAGCCGGTTCTTGACCGCGACACAGATTTTATGATGATGGTGGTACTGATGCCACCTTGTTTGATGCAGATCCCTCGGATTCAGAGCCTGATTGGGCAGATTGCGAGGATTATATGCCAGACCTGAGTTCCACTGAGCCTACAGCTGAGGAGGAGGTAGATGCCGAGCAGATCAGAGACAGTTCAGTTGAGCAGCCTTCTTCAGATCCAGTTTGCGAGAGTACGTTCTCATTCTCCCAGGCAGATTTGGCAGCATACAAGCGGCTTCTTTCGAAGCCAGATTTGCCAGCACCCAGCTGTCCAGAGCTGAAGCCGTTCCCTACTTCGCTGAAGTATCGATTCCTTGCGGGTGAGCCTGAGATGTACCCAGTCATCATCTCCGCCAATCTGACTGGAGAGCAAGAATCCCGTTTGATGGGGGTTCTTGAAAAGAACCGCAAGGCAATCGGATGGAGCGCAGCAGATCTCCAGGGGATTAGTCCGGCCCTGTGCTCCCACCATATCTATCTCTAGGATGGGGCAAAGCCGTCGCGTGAGTTCCAGCGGTGGCTGAATCCCAATTTGAGAGAGGTTGTCATGAAGGAAATCTCGAAATGGTGGAGTGCCGATTTTATCTATCCCATCTCCGACTCCAAGTGGGTCATCCCTTGCATGTGGTGCCCAAGAAGACGGGCATCACGACTGTGATCAGTGAGTCGGGAGAGGAGATTGCTACACGAGTACCCACTTCTTGGCGGGTCTGCGTTGACTACAGGAGACTCAACCAGGCCACCAAGAAGGATCATTTCCCCCTGCCTTTTATTGACCAGATCATTGAGAGACTGGCAGGGAAGAGCCATTATCGTTTTCTGGATGGGTACTCGGGCTACAACCAGGTGGCCATCGCTCCTGAGGACCAAGAGAAGACCACCTTTACATGTCCCTTCGGCACATACGCCTTCCTACGCATGCCATTTGGGCTATGCAATGCCCCTGCGACTTTTCAGAGATGCATGCTGTCGATCTTTTCGGACATGGTAGGGGAGTGTTTGGAGGTCTTCATGGATGATTTCTCAGTTTACGGCGACGGATTTGACTCCTGTCTTGACTGCCTAGACCGAGTACTCCAGCGATGTATAGAGGTTCACTTGGTGCTATCTTGGAAGAAGAGTCACTTCATGGTGACTCAAGGGACGGTGCTTGGCCACATCATCTCCAACAGGGGCATGGAGGTTGATCCGGCCAAGGTAGATGTCATTAGAAAACTCGCACCGCCATCCAATTTGAGGCAGTTACGGTCATTCTTGGGGCACGTTGGCTTCTACCGACGATTCATTCATGATTTCAGCAGGATTGCCCGGCCGTTTACTGACCTACTGATGAAAGACACCGAGTTCCTTGTCGATGACAAGTGTCTTTCATCCTTTGAGACTCTCAAGCAATGTGTTATTGAGGCTCCTGTTCTCCAGCCACCTGATTGGTCTCTCCCATTCGAGATCATGACGGATGCCTCCGATTTTGCCGTGGGGGCCGTGCTGGGACAGAGGAGGGATGGAGTCCCCTTTGCTATCCACTACGCTAGCCGCACATTGGATTCTGCACAGCGGAATTATACAGTCTCAGAGAAGGAGATGCTAGCCGTAGTGTTCGCCCTAGATAAGTTCAGATCTTACATCATTGGATCTAGAGTGACCCTGTATACTGACCACACCGCCATCTGATACCTCATGGCAAAGAAGGATGCCAAGGCCAGACTGACTAGATGGATCCTTCTACTCTAGGAGTTCGACATTGAGATCAAAAATAAGCCTGGAGTCAAGAATGTGGTGGCGGATGATAACCACGAAATTGAGAGCGGTCGTATTGATTCACAAGGTGAATCAACAGTCGATGTCTTGACCACTACAAAATCCCGTAATTAATCAATAATGAACCCACAATCAAATATCAAACAATGACAAGCAAATGTGGAGTCAAATTTATTTTTAACTCTACATAAAAGATGTATAGGTGCAAGTATGTAGAGAGTTCGAACACAGGGAGCAAGGCAGGATAGATCAAGCTAAGTGCAAAATGTGATTGTGATCAAGTGCCTACAAGTGCTATTTTTTGTGGGTTTTGAATTTTATATTTTTTTTATTTAATTTTCGATTTTATATTTTTATATTTGGGTTTTTAATTTACTGATTTTGTATTTTCTTTTTATTTTATGTACTTTTATATTTTCTTTTTCTTTTAATAAAGATATAATGTATATAAGGAATATATATGTACACTAGAGATAAGAGAGGGATAAAAATAGGGGAAAATACTCAAAATACAGGAAATGGAATGTTTTTGTGATTTTTATATTTTTCTAATATTTTTGTGATTTTTCTAGATTTTCTCTAATTTTTTGATATTTTTAAGGGCAAAAATACTAGTAAATAGTGAGATAGGTTGTTGGCCGAAATTAAAATGAGGATGAAAAATATCAAACAGAATCAAAACTTCCTCAACTTAATTTTTAATAAAGATAACAAAATAAGGAAAATTCAGAAACTGAAATTGTATTTTTAGGATTTTTTTAGAATTTTTAAGATTTTTGGAAGGTTTTTGGTGTTTTGCTATTTTTAGGGGTTTTCTTTTGAAATTTTTAATGATTTTTGGTCTGAAGTTAAAACATACAGAAACAAACAAAATATAATTTTTTGGAATTTTTTTAAAGGGATTTTATCACTTGTGCCCCTCCGAGATATCGCAATATCAGTTATGCCCCTATCTTTTTGATAATATCAGTTGTGCCCCTCAAAACTTGCTCCGTCATCACTTGTGCCCTTCCGTCAGATTGACCGTCAAAAAATTGAAATAATCATAGTTTACTCAAACCATGGTGTGGTTAAGAGGGGTATTATGGTCAACCCCTCTTCTTGGCAAACCTCTTCTTTCTCCTCTTTCCCCATCTTCTTCTTCCTCCTCCAACTTCCTCCTCCCCCAACTTCCTCCTCCCCAGCCCGCACCTCCTTCCAGCTCCGCCCCCTCCCGCACGACGCCGCCCCTGCTCCCCTCTCCCTTCCCCGCCTGCTCCCCCTCCTCCTGCCCCGCACGGTGCCGCCCCCTGCCCCGCACCGCCCCCTCCCGCACGACGCCGCCCCCTGCGCCCCCTCCCCCTTCCCCTTCCCCGCCTGCTCCCCCTCCCGCACGACGCCCCCCGCAGCCCCCTGCCGACCTCGAGGCATCCGAGCGCAACCTCGAGCGGTGGCGAAACTACAACGACCCCATCACTGCCGGAGGTCCTCCGGTCGTGACCAGGAATCGCACACAGGTGCACACCGCAGGGAAAATGGTGTTTTTTCTGCTGGCAAGATCGTGTCCGAGATGATGACATCTTCTCCCGCGGCGGTGGTGCCGGCGTCGATCTCGACGTCGGGCGGGGGATCGGTGACGACGGCGACGAACTCGCCGTGCGCGGCGTGCAAATTCCTGCGGCGCAAGTGCCAGCCGGACTGCGTGTTCGCGCCCTACTTCCCGCCGGACAAGCCGCAGAAGTTCGTGCAGGTGCACAAGGTGTTCGGCGCCAGCAACGTCACCAAGCTCCTCAACGAGCTCACGCCGTTCCAGCGCGAGGACTCCGTCAATTCCCTCGCCTACGAGGCCGAGACGCGTCTGCGCGACCCTGTTTATGGATGTGTGGGCATCATCTCGGTGCTGCAGCACCAGCTCAGGGAGCTCCAGGCGGAGCTCTCCTGCGCCAAGATGGAGCTCTCCAAGTACCAGGCGGCCGCCACGCTTGGAGCGGCTGCCGCGGTGGCTGGCAACGTGAACCAGCAGTTCATGTTCGGGGCGACGACGTGCGGGGGAGGGGGTGCAACCCAGGGGGAGGCAGAGCAGGGGGCAGCGCCGGCAAGGGGAGGAGGTGCGGGGGGGGAGGAAGAAGAAAAGACGAGGAGGGTGTAAAATGACCTCCTAACTTTTTTTTTAAAGTAATTCTGCCTATGTCCTCAAAGTTAACGATCGTTTGTACTGTGGATGGACGGTCACTAACCCGAGGGGCACAAGTGATAGATTATCAAGTTTTGAGGGGCACAACTGATATTACCAAAAAGATAGGGGCATAACTGATATTGCGATATCTCGGAGGGGCACAAGTGATAAAATCCCTTTTATAAAAGGTAATGAATATATTAAAAATAAAAGACTGCAAGAAGGTAGAAATGGTGTTTTTGATTTTTTTGACTACTCAAACAAAAAGAAAAAAATACAACAAAAATATCTGATTATAGAACAAAGTTAGGGGCACATGGACATATTTTTAGATTTTCAAATTGATGAAAGATGCTCCAGAAATAAATCAATCACTAAAAATATTGTAGAAATTCTACAGGACACAAATCGCAATATTTTTGAAATTTGAACCCAAATTCGGCCCTGCTAATTACTACAACATATCCAAAATTGAGCAAGTGATATTGAGTATTTCAAGTGTTATCAACAAAACAAGCCCAATCACTACTCTGACTTCATAAATTCGCCATAGATAGTTCGTACATCAGAAAAATCTGAAATTTGGATATGATGTAGAACTCTTAAACAGCTTTCTAACAAAAAAATCTCACGCGAAACCGAGTTCAGACGAATGAGTTATAGCCATTACAACACAGGGGTACAGATGAAAAAGTAAATACGAAATTGCAGTACAAAAATGTACTCGAAAACTTTCCGAAATATGCCAAAAATGCGGGGACGTGATTGCAAAATGCCCCACTAACCCAGGTGGCGTCAAGCTGATCTTGGATAACAAGGGAATGTGCGTGAAAGTGCTCCGATGTACCTGCAATTAGAAGAAGGGCTCGAGTACAAAACTCGGCCAAGATGTTAGGTACACAAAAATGGGATGTGAATGGGTTTTCCTTCGCTTTAGTGAGGGAAGAAGGATGTGCTCCGACCACTGTATGTGGCCGAAGATGAAGGGGGTTGTGTATGAGGATACGTAGAATCGCGGAGGATGGCAGCGGTGAGATGAAAGCCGCGTCGAGGAGGATGAATGAAAGTCGAAATGATGGGATCGAAGCTCGCCGGAGCTTGCTCCGGCGAGGGATGAACTAGGTGATTAAGTGACTAAAAAGCGAGTAAACGAAGTGCTAGAATAAATCTACGATCTAAAAGTGAATAAAGAGCAAGAAAACAAGAGAAAAAAAATGAAAGAAAATACGAAACCTCAAGCCAAGAATGGCGAGATGGACCTCACGGCTAAGGTGGCCGAAGATGGTGATGGAGCCGCCCTTCGACTCGCCTAGCCGCACCTCCGGGGAGCTGGGGAGCTCACTGTCACTTCACTCTATCTTGAGCTCCAAGGAGGGTGGCCAAAATGGGTCCAAGAGGGTTCAAAACGAATTGGAAGAAGATGTGGTCTTTTTGTACATGTGAGGTGGGCGGCTCCAAAGAACGATGGATATCTAGAAAATCCTTGATCCAATCCTTCAAGCAACCTCTGGGCGTGTATGAGGGTACATCAAGGAGAAAAGGTTGTGAAGGAAGCTTAGCCATTGGGTGAAAGGGTCGGCCTTGAAAAATCCGCGAAATCGGACAAAAACAAGGATCTGACAGGATTGGCAGAGGCTGGTTAGAGAGTTGATGTGGTGGCAAGAAGATCGGTGTGTATCTTGAGAATAGACAACTCAACTCTAGATATAAAGGTTGGGCGTGTATAATGGATGTATGTAGCTGAAGAGTCTAGAAGGAAGCCCAGCGATTGGGTGAACGAATCGGCCTATAAAAATTCGCGACTATTGGCAAAAACTAATGTTCTGACGCACAGCAGAGGGGGGGGGTCAGACAACATGATAATCATGCTCCAAAGCTTGAAGAAAATAGGGCAAATACATGATCCAATGCTAAAACTATATACTGGGCGTGTATAAAAAATATAAGAGGAGAAAAAGTCAAGAAGACTTCATTGTGAAAAGATGCACGATGCATCCTCCAAAAATCGGCGAAAACGGCCAAAAACGTGGTTCTAACACAGTACATTGGTAATTTTTCTAAGTATTTTATACAAAAATTTTATTTTTTTAATGTTTTATTTATCATTTTATTCCAGTTTTAATATGTACATATATAATAATCTATGAAATAATAAAAAAATATGAATAAAATAATGAATAATAAATAAAATGAATATTTTAATTGGTATAATATACAATAGGGGTCCAAAACTCAACTTTCAAACCGTAACTCCGAAATACGAAACCACCTTCAATAAATAGATTATTGAAAATTATATACAATTAAAGATGATTTTGATAAATTTTGAGTTTTTATTTGAGAGATACGGGTCTGGGAAGTTGGGATTCCGGAATCTTATTCAGATCATAACTTTTTATCTGTGCATTATTTTTGAGTGAAATCAATTTTATATTTTTCTTTATTTAATTATATACAACTTTTATGTACAAAGTTTCTTTATTTAAAGTATAAAAGATGGGACTAAAAATAGGTCCCAAAATAATTAAAGAAAGAATTAAACAAAAGGAATTTTTATTGTATTTTGGCCCTTATCTCCCCCTAATTTATTCCTTGTCGACATAGCCATCGAGATGCCTAGGTCTCGGGGTTTCGGATCATAAAATATTTACAATATTTTATTCTTTTTCTTTTCTTTTATTTATTCTATAATTTTGGCTTTAATTACAGTGTTTTATACACTAATTACATGCACATGCATGAATGCTAAGATATGGAAATTAAGGGTATTTACACGCATTTGCTAGGATTTTTGATGCCAACTGATAGAATAAAGATGATGAAATGTGGCTTCATCAGCGGATCATCTCTCCCGTTTAGAGCAGCCTGAGGAGTCTGAGCATATTGATCCCATTTGTGAGACCTTCCCATATGAGGCGATCCTTGCTATCGCCTCACTCCCGTGGTATGCCGATATTGTGAACTTTCTCGTTGCTGGGAAAGTTCCACAAGATTGGACCAGGCAGAGGCTTGAGACCTTCCTTGAGAAGGCCAAGTCCTACCACTGGGAGGATCCCATCCTTTACCATGAAGGAGGGGATAGCGTCTGGCGTAGGTGCATTCCTCAGGAGGAGCACCATAGCGTCCTCACATACTGCCACAAGCTTGAGGCAGGAGGACATCATTCTGGGAGGAGAACGGCACAGAAAGTGCTCCAATCCGGCTTGTGGTGACCTACCCTCTTCAAGGACTCTGATGAGTTCGTGAAGAGGTGTACTGACTGTCAGAGGATGGGCACTTGTGGACAGCGTGATATGATGCCGATGCAGCCCATTCACTTCTGTGAGGTTTTTGAGGCATGGGGCATCGATTTCATGGGTCCATTCCCAAAGAGTCAGGGATTTGAGTACATTCTGTTGGCCGTAGATTATGTTAGTCGTTGAGTTGAGGCTATCCCCGCCCGAGCCGCTGATGCGAGGACAGTTTGCAGATTTTTGAGGAAGCACATCATCACGCGGTTCGGGGTACCTCGAGTATTGATTTCAGATGGGGGATCTCATTTCATCAACTACCAGGTGAAGGCCCTTGCTAGCGAGTTCGGTATAGACCATCGTGTTGCTACACCTTACCATCCACAGACGAATGGTCTAGCCGAGGTGTCGAACAGGGAGATCAAGACTATATTGCAGAAAGTCGTCCGCCCTGACCGAAAGGATTGGTCGCAGCTTTTGGACTCGGTATTGTGGGCATATAGGACGTCTTTCAAGACACCATTGGGCACATCTCCCTTTCGCCTCGTATATGGCAAGTCGTGCCATTTGCCTGTTGAGCTGAGACACAGGTCACTTTGGGCAGTCACTAAGATACTTATGGATCCATATGGTGTAGGAGACCAGAGGAGGGCAGAGTTAGCAGGCCTGGAGGAGCTTAGAGATACCGCCTTCTCAAACAGCCTACAATATAAGGAGAGAGTGAAGGAGTGGCATGATTCTCACATCAGCCACAAGCATTTTGAGCCTGGACAGAGAGTATGGTTGTTTGATGCGAGGCTTCGCCTATTTCCAGGGAAGCTGCAGAGCAAGTGGAAGGGACCCTACTTGGTGAGAAAGGTACACGACAACGGTAGCATTGATATATCCGAGTTGTCTTCTGAGAGTACCTTTCGAGTGAACGGCCAGCGGCTCAAGCCATTTCTAGATCATGAGCCGCGGGTCGTTGATGTTGCCCCGATTCATTTTGTGTGAGATGTGGTCTTTTGACTCACATCTATTGCATCTCACGCCTGATTTTCACTGATCTTCCGACCTGTATAGATCCAGATGTCCATATCATCACATTCTTTAGTCCCACATCCCTGTATTCATCCTTTGATTATGCTATACTTAGGGTGTACTTTACCCTAAGTATAGGGGGGATGTAGGATCTTTGAGTATTTCTTTTGTTTCTTTCTACCCCTGTTTTGCTGCCTATACTTAGGGATATTTTACCCTAAGTATAGGGGGGTAGACCCTGTACATTCTCCACTCGATTTTCCCTTTGTATACAGCCTGCTATACTTAGGATTATTTGATCCTAAGTATAGGGGGAAAAGCCGAGAGTCTCTTGACTTTCTATTCATTCATTCGTTGTATATAGACTTTCTTTTCACATCCCTATACATAGCACGAGTTATGTCTTCTCCATCGCTCTTGACTCTGAGGACATCGTTCGAGCTAAGTATAGGGGGGTGTGTATATATTTCATATATACTTTAGCCATAACTCGTACTTTGTGTGAGTGTGTTAATAAATAAAAATGGCTAAAAACCCTAAAAATCACAAAAATTAAAAATTTTTTCATGTACATAAACATTCTTTTATTTGCACATAAATAGCTAGTGTACAAATTATTTTTGTAAAAATGTTTTCAAAAACCTTTTGTGTAAAGCTTGTGTAAATATTTTCTTATCAAAATTATGTATATAGTACAAAATTTTTCCAAAATGTTTTGAAAATCAAAAGTTTGCAAAAATCCGGTGTAAATGTGTGTAAATACTTTTGCAAAACTTGCACTTCATGCATCCATCCATTCATGATTTCAAAACATTTTTCAAAAATTTTTCATGTTTGTAAAAATTTGTGTAAATAGCATCTTTTGTACATATGTATATAGTTTTTCTGGATTATAGTTGACATTTAAACTAGCCTGGAATCAAATTGGGAAATGGAGTTTGATTAAGATCTTAATCCACCTAATTTATAAGAGGAACCTTATAGGCTTAGGTTTAAGGCTTTTCAGGTCCATGGTGACTTAATTCTTTAAGTCCACTAGGCTATGATCACATGTCATCTCAATGAGCCTAAGTAGAGAACTTAACAACAACACATGACTCATATGGACAATGGCTTTACTTGGACACCAGCACTTAGCACCGAGCTCTCTACGGATGAGTGGTGAGGAGGCAGTCTTCCTTGACTTGGGGTAGCATATGAGGGTAGTACTTCTAGGCGGAACCTCTCTTCTTCTTTTAGTGAAGGAAGTGCGTCTCAACTTGGTCTGGTTGCCATGAGGTATAACGACAGGAGTTGTGGGTTGCAATAAAGCTTCAAAAGAGGGATAGTCTACTGGCTCAAGAGGAAAAACTCCTTGTATATATGCTGCACATGTATATGTTGTATAGATGCACTAAAAAATGCAAAAAGAAAATAACTCCAAAAAAAGTGGTGGGTCTGAGAGAAAATGATAATCCCACCGGAGTATGTATATAGTGCAATAAGCAAAGCTTGAGATTCATGTCCCACCTTATGTAGCTTGCAGCAGGGAGACTTGGCTACACTGGTCGAGCTCCCAAGGATACATGGCTACACTGGCCATGGTCCATTCTCTTCTTCCTCCTCTTCTTGAGCCAGTTGAACTTGAACTTAGAAGGGAATTCCCCGCTCCTCGAGGAAAGAGTGGCCAGATTGGGGTCATAGAGTTACCTTGTTGGGGAGGATTGTCAAGTTGCCATTTCTGAGGTGGAGAGCTTATACTTCACATTCACAGGACAAGGAAAGATTCATGGTCTTCAGGGTTTGTGTTTGATGACTTGTTCTGATCTGGATTATTGAGGAGTCCTGGTTATATATTAGTGGAACTTAGAGGCTGTTGAGTTTTAAGCTTAAGTCCAAATAAGGTTCCGACACATTAATAATCCAAAGATCTGATTGAGCTCCATAATTCAATTTAATGAAGTCAAGTTTAATAAATAACCTTTATCCATGTACATTCTTCTCTTTTTCTTTTTCTTTCATCTTTTTCACTTCTTTTTCAAATAAGTGTTTGCTAAGGGACTAGCAAAGTTAAGTATAGGGGGTGATGAATACTCATTCATCACTCTTTATTCTTATATTTTAGCTACAAAAACCTTTACAAATGCATGTATATAGTTGTAAATATAAATAATTACCAAAAGCATGCATGGTGTAAAAAGTAATAATTAGCATGTTTTTGTGCAAAAATAAAAGAATAAAGATTAAAAATAAAAAGAGGAAATATTTAGAATAAATATTGAGCAACCTAACCTAAGGGAGGGCTCAGCATGGGCCTGACCGCATAAAAGCCAAAGTAGAGGGAGATAGGGGCTCATGTGTGTAAATATACCTATAAATAAAATAAATATATTTTCCGCTAAAAATAGAATAAAAGTGGCTTGTAAATATTTGTATATATTTGTAATTATAAAAAATCAAAACAAAAATAGAAAAATTAAAAGGAAAACAAAAACACTCCACTTGTGCATATCCACCATGTACATACAACCACTCCTATATTTATTTCACCCTATAAATAAATAAATTAAAATTCCAAAAAAATTGTAAATATTCTATCTTTTATGATGTAAATAAATAAAATAAAAACAACAAAAATAAAAACAAAATAAAAAAGAACAAAATTAAAAACCAAAAATAATATTGTAAATATACCTTGTACATATATGTATATACTTATTTATTTCACCCTTGTTTATAAATAATAAAGTAAAATAAAAATACCTTTTTATTCCTTATTTTATGCTATAAATAAATAAAATATAAAATGGGAATAAAAATGCATAATAATAATTAATTAAAAATCATAAATAAAAATCCTATATTGTATATATACCTATATATAGCTCTATAGTGTAAATACCCTATTTTTATTTTGAAAAATTAATTAAAAATCACAAAAAAATAGAAAAAATTAAAACAAATATTTTTCATGTTTTAAGTTTTTATTAAATAAGCCATTTACTATTTTTATTGATTTTCCAAATCATTTCCAGATGGCTGCTTCCCATTGGTCCACGGGGATGTTGACCGCCCGGTCAACTCCCCCATGTGGACCACTTCCCACGGATTTTGGATGCCCGACCCGATTTCTCCTAATTTTCGCGTTCAAACCTGATCCTCTCACACCTAAACCCCGGGTCCTGCTTGTCCATGACAGATCCGACACCCTCGTCGGGGTGCCCGCATCGGGGTCCGCGCACTGAGCTGCCCTACCCGATCGATTCTTGCCGGACCCTTGGCAGTATAAAGCCCGAGCTCCGCCACCCATTTTCGCATCTTTGGCTCCCCACCTTTCAGTCCCGTGACCTCCACTGCCTTCCCTGAGGTGACAGCTCTCCGTCGGTGGTGTCGAAGAGAGGTGAAGGTGACCGGACCTCTGATCCGGCGAGCTAGCGCCGCCGTGCTCCGCCTGAAGCAGGAGCTCGAGCCTCGGGCCACGACGACCCGCGAGGCAACGACCCAGAGCTAGCCCGGCTCATCCCCAGTCGACTCGACCACCCAGGTAGCCCTAGTTTCCTTTCCTGTTCTTTAATTTCTCGTTTCACCCAAATCTCGCCGTTGCCGTTCACATCCGATTCCGGCCACACCCACCTTCGTATCGATCATCGGACCGCACCATCACACTCGCCTTCTTCCCGCGCACGTTTTACGCCCCTCCAGTCAACCCAGCTCGCACAGGAGCTAGGGTTTCGAGCTCCACCGTCTACTCCCTCGTCGGAGCTTGACCGCCCCGCCTCACCGATCATCATCACCTCTCACAGGGTCGAGGCACTTTGCCCTCGACCCGCGAGTCTGCTGGTGTATTTTACAGGGACATCCGAGCCCATCTGAGGGCTTGGACCATTTGAAGCAGCAGTTTGACCTCCGTCGGCTCCACCTGAGCTCCTCGGAGCTCCGTCGGGCCATCGGAGACCACCATTGGACGCGGAAGGCCTTCACGACTCTTCTCCGATCTTCTGTGGCCTTCGAAGAGGACGCCAGTACCAGTGGTGAGCCGGCGAAGTTCGCCGGCCATCGGTTCGTCCTCCATCTTCCGCAGCCGTTGGATCGACCCCAGGCTCCAGTTCAGATCCTAGCCATCCGTGTGAAGAGCAGCTCCGACCGTCCGATCTTTGGGAGACTCGATCCAGACCGTCGATCGATGAGCGTCAGCCCCAGTGCACCAGAGCCGACCGATCGCACACGTGGTGAGGCCACCGCCGTTCGATCAGCACGAGGACTCCAGCTTTAGGGCGCCACCCCTTCCCAGCCGTAGATCAGCACACGTGGAGCCCATCTGACGGCCTCCTTAATAAAGGGTAAATTATCCCTTAGGCCCTTAGCTTTAGCTCTGTTTAGTTTTAGTCATGTAAATGTTTTTAGCATTTTATTTGTGTTAGGTAAATTGCACATTGGACCTTATCTTTCCTGCTATTTGCATGTATACCCCTGCCTGTAGTGTGTCACGTGCATCGACACGTGTTCTGTTGGGTTATTTGCATACTTAGCCTTGTAGTTCTGGGTTGTTACTTAATGAATGAATCTTTTTAGATAATTGCATTTATACCCCTGTTCGTGTTGAATTTGAGCATGTGGATTATATCTTTGGGTAATTTACAATAAGGCCCTCGGACTTTTAGTACCTGTTACCAATTAGTCCGAGAACCTTATTTTCATTGCAATAAGGTCCCTGTGTGCCTCAGACACGCGCCTCGCGCGTGACCTTTTGGGATTTTTGCACCGGACCCCCTGGAACTTTCATTATTTGCGTACAGGTCCCTGTGCACTGTACCTAGGTTTTGATTTTGAATAAAATATCAAACTCACTCCAAATTCAATGAAAATTGGACATATGGCTCCTGCCATGTTGTAAAAGTTTCTAGAATTTTTGGAGACATTTTTGGTTTTGTTTGATATTTTTAAAAATTCAAATCAAGCTTTTTCTTTACTATATGATTTAAAAATTCACAAAAAAAATATTAAAACTCATCTACAAATTACAAAAAAATTAGTTACTATGTCTTTTGCCTTGTTTGATTTTCTGACCAATTTTGGTCATTTTTCATTATATAAAACTCATAAAAATTGAAAAACACCTAAAAACCTATAAAAATACTAATAATTAATTAAAAAACCCAAAAAAAATAATTCCAGTGGCCAAATTTTCTTTGTAGTTTTTACTATACAAGAAAACTACCTCCAGGCTTTTTAGGGATTTTTAGATATTTTATCGAAGTCCCCCAAGCTTGGTTGGACATTGTTGTTGTCTTTTTGCACTGTTTTCTTTTTAGAAAATTAAATAAAAATCAGAAAAATACCAAAAATTACCCAAAAACAGTAAAAAACATAAAATACATAAAAACAATTTAATTTGAATTTTTGGTTGATTTTTGAGTGCTTTATTAATTGTTTGAGTAGGCTTGTTTCCTTGTTTTTTTTATTTTCTTAATTAAATAAAAATCCAAAAAATTATAAAAATTTAAAATCCACCAAAAACATTTTGATTTTATTTTTTTCCTTTTTTAGACTACTTCGTAGGCCGCAAGGCCATCACGTGCTCCCTGAGTCTGACCATGGTCGCTATACCAGGCTAATCTAATAGCCAGGACCGCTATCATTTTTATTTGGTTTTTCTTCGATTTTGGTGGTCTGAACCTCATTTTCTTGATCGAGCCGAGATTCTCATCGATCCGAGTCGCAACGACCCGAGTGATATTTTGACCTGATCCGGATTGATTGAATTTTTGGGCCCATCACCCTTCGCCATATAAAGCCTCATCTCCGGTCAACTTTCCCCGCGATCTTTGGCTTTCCCCCTCGACGCCAGTGAGCTCCGCTCCTCCACCAGAGTGACAGTCGTGTGTTGGAGTGTTGCAGTGAGGCTCGGGCAGCCGGGAACCATCGATCCGGCGACGATCATCGCCGTGCGTCGTCGCGAGGTGCGCTCAGCCTCTGGAGTCGTCGATCCATCGAGGCCATGACCCCTGGAGCTCCAGCAGCTCCAGTCCAGACGAATGCACCTGGCAGGTAGCTTAGATAGCTTGTAGGTTAGCCTAAATTTCGAATTTTAGGTTTCAGCCCAGTTAGCTCCGCTGTCGCCACTCACCATCTCCGACCACCCATTTGACCAACCGGCCTTCGACTCACGCTCACGAGACATCTCTCCACCTGCTGCGCCCCTTCATCCACCCCGGTTCACTCCGGAACTGGGAGCTCGGTTCTCCTTCTCCACCGCTCGCCGGAGAACTACACCGCGACCCATCTATGCACCCACTTCACCCCTAACCGGGTCGAGGCAATTTGCCCTCGACCCAGGAAGCTTTTGGTGCCCATTTGCAGGTCAAAGGACCCCATGTGGGGGTCAAGTTGTTCGAGAATAGGAGCTTTGCTCTTCCGCAGTCGCCGGGCCACTCCGGTGGTCCTCGGCTTCATCGGAGGATTGCATCAACTACGGAAGAGCCCAAACTTCACGTTCCACATCCCAGCAGCCGATGAGGAGGTCTCCACCGCGCGCACGAAGCCGGCAAAGCTCGCCGGCAAGCTGTTCTTGGAGCATCCTCCTTCACCGTCCGATCAGCCCCGATGCACTAGTTTAGATCCGGACCGTTCATCTTCGAGAGACGCCCTCCGTCCGATCTTCATCAGGGCTTGATCCGGACCATACATTCAGCGAAGGGTCTTCCACGATCCAGCATCGTCAGATCCTACACGTGGTGAACCCTCGAGCGTTGATCTAGCGAAGAGGCGCCAGCTACTTCCCACCGTCTGATCATCCATGTGGCGTCGTCTTCGGTCGTCCGCTTTTAATAAAGGGTAATTTTCCCTTAGGCCCCTGTCTTTTTGATATTTCTAGTTAGTCCTGTAAATATTTTATTCCGTTGATTTTATTTTAGAATATTTGTATATCGGACCTCTATGGTTCCTTTATATGCAATCTAGACCATGTATATGTGAACCACGTGCGTCGAAACGTGAGATTTTGGGTCATTTGCATTTTCTACCCTGTGGTTCCTTGATGTTACTTAATGATCTTTTATAAATAGGAATTTCTTTTATACCCCTCTGTGTCTGAACCACATGCCTGGCGCGTGTTTTGTGGGATTTTGCAAACCATGCCCTGCATTTTATTTGCGTGTTATTATTTCACCCCGGAAATATGTTTTCTTTGAATCTAGGTCCCTATGCACTGTGAGCCTTTGTTTTTATTGAATAAAATAGCAAATTAAATTCAAATTAGGTGAAATTTGGATACGTGGCTCCTGCCACTGTGTAAAAATTTTCCTAAATTTTTGGTACATTTTTTAGGCTAGTTAATATTTTTAAAAATTCAAAAACAGTGATTTTTGTGACTGTCTGAATTAGAAAATCAAAGAAAAATAAAAAATTGTCTAAAAATTCTAAAAAAATTAGGATTAGTTAGTTTTAGTGTGTTTTATTTTCTGTCCAATTTTTGTGATATTTGGTTTTATAAAAACCTTAAAAATTAAAAAACACTAAAAAACTTATAAAAATTCTTAAAAATTCTATAAAACTTCAAAAAATACAAACTCTTTTCCAGTAGCTTAGTTGTTGTTTACACTTTTCATAAAAATTATCTCCAGACTTTTATAGATCCATTTTATATTTTTAATGGATCTTTCAAGTCTGGCTGGACAGTGATTACCTGTTTTCCCTCTTTTTGATTTTTAGAAAATCGTATAAAAATTGAAAAATTCTGAAAAATTCACCAAAAACATAAAAATATTTTTATTAGAATTTTCTGTGCATTTTTTAGTGTTTTTAATAATTGCTTAAGTTGCTTGTTTTGTCTTTTTCTCTTTTTTCCTCATTATTAAAAATCCAAAAAAAATAATATAAAAATAATTAAAATCCACCAAAAAATATTTTATTCTTTTTATTGACTTTGACTACTTCGTAGGTCGCGAGGCCAATTCGTGCTCCCTGAGACAGACCCTGGGTGCTATACCAGGTTAATAATTTAGCGAGGACCGCTATTTTGTCTTTATTGATTTTATCTATCTGATTTTGGTGGTTCCTTAGATTTTTCTTGTTGACCGGGTCTTATCGATCCGGGTCGCAACGACCAGAGTGTGATTTTTACCTAGCCCGGATTGAGAGTCTGATCATTCGGTCATCAGAATGGCGTCGTTGCCGGGGAGCACGGCTTAGTAGTCATCTTTATTTTTCCTTTTTATTCGATTTTGTTTTTCGTGGCTTTTTCCGCGGCTTTCTTTTCGGTTTTCTGCGGCTTTTCATGGCTTTTTGATTTATTTGTTTTCTTTTTATTTTTCTTTTCTTTTTTTTCTTTTGTTTTGTTTTGTTTTTGCATGTTTTATTTTGTGTGTTTTCTTTTCATTTCTGCATATATCTGTTTTTATTGCTTTTCTTTTATTGTTATAATAATCTGGTCTGATCACTTCTCTCTGTTTTCTTACGAGGGCCCGAGGACCGAGGCAGCTCTTCTCGAAGAGCCGGCACAACTGCGGAAGTCGGAGGTGGCTCCCTTCTGCACGGAGCCACAGGAGAGGGCGAGGAGATTGTCAGGAGTGCTGGAGCTGTAGATAAATTAGATTAGCTTAGAATAGTTTACTTTCCAGTCAGACTATTTAATATTGTAATAATACAGGTACCCGGACGTTCAGAGACACTTGTGATTGCGGGGTCTGTTTCACTGAGCACCGATGTGCTCGGGGGACCCCACCGCTATTTTGATTTTCTCACCTTTTCTTTTTATTTGATTTCACGTGGATTTCTGTGCTTGAGCCCCTAGACTTAGGTTTTTATTTCGTTGAGCCAGGTAGCCTTAGGTCCACAGCCCTAATAGAATATTTGTTCCCATAGAACGTGATTGGATCTAGGCAAATAAAATCAGTGCTTCACGATAATAGGAGCTTCTGTTTAGGACGGTTCTCGCACTGCATTCCATATAGATTAGTTTTACATTTATGCGCAGATCATAATTGCATGTAGACTGTTGGAGTTAGGTACGTCTTCTATCTCATGCATGCATCATTGATTCTCTCACGCATTGGCTTTTCCGCTTTCCTCCCCTTGATTTTCTGGAATTAGGAATTAAAGGAAATTAGAAAATTCGTTAGAAGATTTTTGAAAAATACATAAAAAAGAAAAATAATAAAATTGGGACTGCTAATCACACTTGACCTAAAAGACACAGCATTGAAAAATCTGTCTTGGGGAGAGTAACCCCCTCCTTGTCTGGTTTGGATGAGCGAGAGAGTGACCTGCATCCTAGGCTAGAGCCATATCCGATTTCTGAACTGACTGCCGGCCTTTCATTCGGGACAGTCGGTTGAGAATATTGGATTCCTATCAGCTCACGTAATCGCTCTGAAAGACTGACTTGATCACCTAAAATAAAATTGACAAGATAATTGACCGATCTCTTACGGTCTTCGGCTCAGTGTGCGTAGGTGAATCGGGGGTTTGATTTCTCATCTTGTGTGCTTCCAGATCCCTCCCACTTTCCTCCCACCTTTCTCCCTCCCACCCTCCCTTCAGTCTTCTTCTTCTCTTCCCCTTCTACACCCCTGGATGATGGACCCCCTCACTCCTGGCCGACTCTTGCGGCTTCTTCTTCACCTTCTGACCATCAGTCTGGTCCACCTTCGAGGGTGGTCGGATACCCGACCAACCTCCCGCTAACTCCCTCCCATCCCTTTCACTATTCTGGGCATGCTGCGCTAGACGTCCGCAGATATCAGATAGAGTAGATGCGAGACCCAGATGATGCCATTGCTGAGTTGAGAGTGCACTCCGTTCGTAATCAGAGAGAGCAGATGAGATTATCAGATAGATCCTATGCCAGATTGATGGATGAGCAGATAGGACAGGGAGCTCAGTCAGCTTCTACACTAGGTCCATTCATTCTGGATTTGGAGCTTATTCAGAGACTGCCGACATTTTCAGGGGAGGCACACGAGGAGCCCTATCTTCACTTGTCCGAGTTCGAGGAGTTTTGCAGGACACATATCTATTCAGATATCACTGCAGAGGAGATGATGCTGAAGACCTTCCCGTTCACACTTCAGGTCAGAGCCATGAGATGGCACAGACGATTGGGGAGGAGATTTTCTACGTGGGGAGAGCTACGCAGAGAGTTTCTACAGAGATACTTTCCCCAGCATAGAGCAGAGATGATGCGGTCTTTGATCACCGAGTTTTCAGTTGACCCCCAGGAGCCACTGCATGAGGCATGGCCGAGGTTTCTTGGCCTCTTGAGGAGATTTCCCGACCATGGACTTCCACTGACAGACCTTATTGAGATCTCCATGCGGGGGATGATTGCGGATCAGATAGCACTGGTGATTACCTCATGTGGTGGTTCACACCGCAGTTCCAACATTGACTTACTGGATACCATCTCGAGGTTACTTTCACAGAGACCATCTTCACGAGATGCTGTAGTCGGGACAGCACATGAGGACGTTGCAGTACTAGTGGGGTGTGTCGCACGACATGAGGATACAATTTCTACACACCAGCCCGAGGACTTGGATGATGCAGCACCACAGACAACAGAGGAGATGACTGCGATAGCAGAGGTTTTGACCTAGAGTCTACTCGAGGTCCCATTGGTCTTCCAGCTAGAGTTCGAGGCAGCCCCAGAGTTTTCAGTCGACGATTCTTGGATATCAGATCTTCTGATACTCCAGGAGCCAAAGGAGCCCCCGCTTTTACAGCCATTGATTCAGTCACTTCAGTGTCTAGTCCCGGAGGAGTCAGCTTCTTTTCTACAGAGACACTTCTCGGAGTCCGACAGATACTATGACTCAACCCAACAGCCACAGTTCGATATGGGACACCACTTTGAGAGGTCAGACATAGATAGTCCCGTATTCAAGCCTTGTGTCCTCCACTTTGATGAGACAGACATACTTGCTGAGGACCAGATGGCAGCCAGCATTGTCGCAGAGCGAGGATCAGCCGCAGACACATTGCCAGCCTCCGTAGTGTTGACCAGTACCTTCTCCTGTTTTCAGATTGCCGAGAGCCAGACTTCAGATGATGACGCAGCCTGGTGCACAGAGTGGATACTTGACAGCAGCGCAGATGCCCTTCTATATCCTGATCCTCTATTTCTCACCTCTGATCTTGCATTTCTCCCCGAGGGTTATCTGCGGGAGAATGTCACATACGATGAGTACTCGGTTTCACCTTCTGAGAGTGTATCCGATATGGCGGATCACGAGATCGAGTCTTCTGATCCTTCTGATTCTGAGTCATCTCACCTCGATGACCCTCGCGAGGATGAGCCGATACTTGAGATATTCGATGATCTGCCCGATTTGTCTCTATTATATGCATCGGATATCGGTCTTCTTAGAGAGTCTCTTGATCTTGATTGTCCACACCTTTTTGAGACATTGATCGACGTGGAGGACTCCATGACTGATCCATCCTTCTCCACGTTTGATTTCTTCGGCTCTACACTTCCACTTCAGTCAGATCCAGAGCCGATGATTTCTTTTGTGCTACCGGATCCCGATCACTTATTCCCATATCCTTGGCCGGTAGTAGACACCCGCCTGATTGCATACCTGGGTGTCATTCTTTGCACTATTGATTTCGTCGATGTTCTCATACCGAGACTGCGATGACAGTACCGCATTCTCCTTACAGATGTTGTCCTGAACCTTGACACGGCATTATACTAGCCTTTGTGCCCAGCTAGGGGCGTAAAACCTAGCGCTTGTTGAGAGGCACCTCAACATTGTACCTTTTGTATATACGGGTTTCATCTTGCTCTGATCTTTCTTTCTTCCATTTTTTGTTTTCACCCCAGGTCTCGTATAGAATTATCTTTGCTATACTTAGGACATACCTTATCCTAAGTATAGGGGGGTGGAAACACCGAGTTGTTCTTCCGTTCTGTTTCATCACTTCTGTTGTTGCCTAAACTTAAGGATTCTTCACCTTAAGTATAGGGGGAGTGATGCCCCTCCATCTTGTTTATATTTGTTTATTTTCTTCGTGTTTGTCTACCTCTGTTTTGCTGCCTATACTTAGGTATATTTTACCCTAAGTATGGGGAAGGTAGACCCTATACATTCTCACTCGGATTTCACTTTGTGTACAGCCTGCTATACTTAGGACCATTTGATCCTAAGTATAGGGGGAAATCCCGAGATCCTCTTGGATTTCTATTCTTTCATTCGTCTTTGTATATAGCCTTCCTTTTCACTTCCATATACTAAGCACGAGTTATGTCTTCTTCATCGCTCTTGACTCTGAGGACATCATTCGAGCTAAGTATAGGGGGTGTGTATATATTTCATATATAGTTTAGCCATAACTCGTACTTTGTGTGAGTGTGTTAATAAATAAAAATGGCTAAAACCCAAAAATCCATAAAAATTAAAAATTTTTCCTTGTAAATAAAAATTCTTTTATTGCACATACATAGCTAGTTGTACAAATTATTTTTGTAAAAATATTTGTAAAAACCTTTTGTGTAAATATTGTGTAAATATTTTCTTATCAAAATTATGTATATAGTACAAAATTTTTCCAAAATGTTTTGAAAATCAAAAGTTTGCAAAAACCTTGTGTAAATTTGTGTAAATATTTTGCAAAACTTGCATTCATGCATACATCCATGGTTTCAAAACATTTTTCAAAAATTCTGCACATGTATAAATATTTGTAAATTGCATTTTTGTAAATATTTGTATAGTTTTTCCGGGATTATAGCTGACATTTAAACTAGCCTGGAATTAAATTGGAAAATGGAGCTTGGTTAAGATCTTAATCCACCTAATTATAAGAGGAACCTTATAGGGCTTAGGGTTGAGACTTTTCAGGTCTATGGTGACTTAATTCTTTGAGTCCACTAGGCTATGATCATATGTCATCTCAATGAGCCTAAGTAGAGCACTTAACAACACACACATGACTCATATAGACAATGGCTTGACTTGGACCCGCACTTTACACCGAGCTCTCTACGGATGAGGTGGTGAGGAGGCAGTCTTCCTTGACTTGGGGTAGCATATGAGGGTAGTACTTCTAGGCAGAACCTCTCTTCTTCTTATAGTGAAGGAAGTGCATCTCAACTTGGTCTGGTTGCCATGAGGTCTAACGACAAGAGTTGTGGGTTGCAATAATGTTTCAAAAGAGGGATAGCCTACTGGCTCAAGAGGAAAAACTCCTTATGTATATATGCTGCACCTTGTAAATATGTTGTACAGATGCACATCAAAAAAATGCAAAAAGAAAATAACTCCAAAAAAGTGGTGGGTCTGAGAGAAAATGATAATCCCACCGGAGTGTATATAGTGCAATAAGCAATGCTTGAGACTCATGTTCCATCCTATGTAGCTTGCAGCATGGAGACTTAGCTACACTAGTTGAGCTCTCAAGGATACATGGCTACACTGGCCTTGGTCCATTCTCTTCTTCCCCCTCTTCTTGAGCCGATTGAACTTGAACTTAGAAGGGAATACCCCGCTCCTCGAGGAAAGAGTGGCCAGACTAGGGTCATAGAGTTACCTTGTTGGAGAGGGTTGTCATTTTGTACTTCTGAGGTGGAGAGCTATACCTCACTTACACTGTACAAGGAAAGATTCATGGTCTTCAGGGTTTGTGTATGTAGACTTGTTCTTATCTGGATTATTGAAGAGTCTTGACTAAAGATTAGTGGATCTTAAAGGCTATTAAGTTTTAAACCTGAGTCTAAATAAGGTTCCGACACATTAATAATCCAAAGATCTGACCGAGCTCCATATTTCAATTTAATGAAGGCAAGTTTAATACTCAGCATTGATCCTTGCATTTCCTCTCTTTTTCTTTTTTTCTTTTTCTTTTTCACTTCTTTTTCAAATAAGTGTTTGCTAAGGGACTAGCAAAGTTAAGTATAGGGGGTGATGAATACCCAATCATCACTCTTTATTCTTTTATTTTAGCTACAAAACCTATGCAAAACACCATGTAGATATGTGTAAATAGCATAAATAGCCATCATGCATGCATTGTGTAAATTACAATAATTAGCATGTTTTTGTGCATAAATAAAAGAATAAAGAAATAAAAGAAAAAGAGGGAAATATTTAGAATAAATATTGAGCGACCTAATCCCAAGGGAGGGCTCAGCATGGGCCTGACCGCAAAAGAATCAAAGTAGAGAGAGATAGGGAAGCTCAATCATGTGTACATATACCTATGTATATAAATAAAAAAATTTTCCTCTAAATAAAAATAAATATGTGTTTCTCTCATTTTGTACATATTTATAAATAAAACTAAAATAAAAATGGGGAAAACAAAGTAAAAATAAAAAAATAAATAAAATCCCTCTCATCAGTGTATATAGACCATGTACATAGAATAACATATCTATTTATTTTCTCTTTGTAAATAATTAATAAAAAATCCAATAAAAATCTTTCTGTATTCCATATTTCATGATGTAAATAAATAAAATAAAAATCAGAAAAAGAAAAATAAAAAAAATAATAATAATCATCATTTCCCACATTGTACATATACCATGTAAATATGTATATATACCTATTTATTTAACTAATGTAAATAAATAATAAAAATAAAATAAAAATACCTTTTTATTCCAAATTTTATGTTATAAATAAATAAAATATAAAATTGGAATAATTCTATAAAAATAAATAATTAAAAATAAAAATACATACATGTATATACCTATATATAATAATAATATAATGTAAATACCTTATTTATTTTTCAAATAAATAAATAAATATCACTAAAAATTAAATTGAAAATAAATAACATTTTTCATGTTTTAACTTTTTCGAAATAAAATCATTTTATATTTTTAATCGAATTTTCAAATAATTAATAAAAGGTTAATTCCGATTGGTCCACGGGGGAATGTTGACCCCCGGTCAACTCTCCCCTGCGGACCTCTTTCTCGCGGATCCATGCGCTGACCTGACTTCTTCCAATTTTCATGCCATGATCCGCCACCCATCTCCTCAAACCCAGGGCTTCGATCTTCCAGGAGAGATCTGCGATCCACGCCCGCCTATCATCTTAGGGATTCGCTCCTCGGATTACGCGCTCCACGACCATCTTGTCGGACCCTTCGCCATATAAAACCTCATCTTCGACCAACTTTCCCCAAGATCTTTGGCTTTCCCCCTCGACGCCAGTGAGCTCCACTCCTCCACCAGAGTGACAGTCGTGTGTTGGAGTGTTGTAGCGAGGCCCGGGCAGCCGGGAACCATTGATCCGACGACGATCATCGCTGTGCGCCTCCGCGAGGTGTGCTCAGCCTCTGGAGTCGTCAATCCATCGAGGCCATGACCCCTGGAGCTCCAGCAGCTCCAGCCCAGACGAATGCGCCCGCCAGGTAGCTTAGATACCTTATAGGTTAGCCTAGATTTCGATTTTTAGGTTTCAGCCTAGTTAGCTCCGTCGTCTCCATTCACCATCTCCGACCACCGATTTGACCAACCGACCTTCGACTCACGCTCACGAGACTTCTCTCCACCTATTGTGCCCCTTCATCCACCCCAGTTCGCCCCCGGAACTGGGAGCTCGGTTCTCCTCCTCTACCGCTCGTCAGAGAACTACACCGCGACCCATCCGCGCACCCACTTCACCCCTAACCGGGTCGAGGCAAAATGCCCTCGACCCAGGAAGCTTTTGGTGCCCATTTGCAGGTCATAGGACCCCATTTGGGGGTCAAGTTGTTCGAGCACAGGAGCTTCGCTTCTCCGCCGTCGCCGGGCCACTCCGGTGGTCCCCGGCTTCATCGGAGGATTGCATCAGCTGCGGAAGAGCCCAAACTTCACGTTCCACATCCCAGCAGCCGAAGAGGAGGTCTCCACTGCGCGCACAGAGCCGGTGAAGCTCGTCGGCGAGCTGTTCTTGAAGCATCCTCCTTCACCGTCCGATCAGCCCCGACGCACCAGTTTAGATCCGGACCGTTCATCTTAGAGACACGCCCTCCGTCTGATCTTCATCAGGGCTTGATCCGGACCGTAGATCCAGCGAAGGGTCTTCCACGATCCAGCACCGTCAAATCCTACACGTGGTGAACCCTCGAGCGTTGATCTAGCGAAGAGGCGCCAGCTACTTCCCACCGTCTGATCATCCATGTGGCGTCATCTTCGGACGTCCGCTTTTAATAAAGGGTAATTTTCCCTTAGGCCCCAGTCTTTTTGATATTTCTAGTTAGCCCTGTAAATATTTTATTCCGTTGTTTTTATTTTGGAATATTTGCACATCGAACCTCTATGTTTCCTTTATTTGCAATCTAGTCCCTATATAAGTGAACCATGTGTGTCGACACGTGAGATTTTGGGTCATTTGCATTTTCTACCCTATGGTTCCTTGATGTTACTGAATGATCTTTTATAAATAGGAATTACTTTTATACCCCTTTGTGTCTGAACCACGTGCCTGGCGTGTATTTTGTCGGATTTTTGCAAACCAGGCCCTGCATTTTATTTACGTGTTATTATTTCGCCCTGGAAATATGTTTTCTTTGCATCTAGGTCCACGTGCACTGTGAGCCTTTGTTTTTATTGAATAAAATAGCAAATTAAATCCAAATTAGGTGAAATTTGGATACGTGGCTCCTGCCACTGTGTAAAAATTTTCCTAAATTTTTGGTACATTTTTTAGGCTTTTAATATTTTAAAAATTCAAAAACAGTGATTTTTGTGACTGTCTGAATTAGAAAATCAAAGAAAAATATAAAAATTCGTCTAAAAATTCTAAAAAAATTAGGATTAGTTAGTTTTAGTGTGTTTTATTTTCTATCCATTTTTGGTGATATTTAGATTTATAAAAACCTTAAAAATTAAAAAAACGCTTAAAATCTTATAAAAATTCTAAAAAATTCTATAAAACTCTAAAAAATACAAACTCTTTTCCAGTAGCTTAGTTGTTGTTTATACTTTTCATAAAAATTACCTCCAGACTTTTATAGAACCATTTTATATATTTAATGGATCTTTCAAGTCAGGCTGGACAGTGATTCCTTGTTTTCCCTCTTTTTGATTTTTAGAAAATCGTATAAAAATTGAAAAATTCTGAAAAAATCACCAAAAACACTAAAAAAACCTAAAAACATAAAAATATTTTTACTAGAATTTTCTGTGCATTTTTGAGTGTTTTTAATAATTTCTTAAGTTGCTTGTTTTGCCTTTTTCTCCTTTTTCCTCATTATTAAAAATCCAAAAAAATATAATATAAAAATAATTAAAATCCACAAAAAATATTTTATTCTTTTTTATTGACATTGACTACTTCGTAGGCCGCGAGGCCAATTCGTGCTCCCTGAGACCGACCCTGGGTGCTATACCAGGTTAATAATTTAGCGAGGACCGCTATTTTGTCTTTATTGATTTTATCTCTCTGATTTTGGTGGTTCCTTAGATTTTTCTTTTTGACCGAGTCTTCTCGATCCAGGTCGCAACGACCAGACTGTGATTTTTACCGAGCCCGGATTGAGAGTCTGATCATTTGGTCATCACTTGGTTGGACCTTAAATCTACTTAATCAAAGGAACCTTATAGGAACTGGAATTGAGGCACTTCAGGTCTGCTAGACTTAATTCTTTGAGACCACAAGAGTTGGTTCAATGTCGTCTTGACTGCCTAAGTAGAATATCTAGGAACATGTGCATGACTCTTGTTGATAATGACGTAGCTTGCAAACCTGCACCTTACACTTTGCTCACCTTAGTTGAAGTGTTAGAGGGCTGGATTTGTTGGCATGAGACACAAGCCAATTGAAACAATGAAAGTCAAACATTTATGACCATTGTACCCCAACCCGATCCAGTAGCAAAGAGGTCTAAAGACAGAAGTTGTGGGTTGGAATAATGCTGTAAAATATGGATAGTCTACTGGATCAAGAGGAAAAGGTCCATATGTAAATGTTGCTGTATATAGTATTCAAAAAATGCATATCCAAAAACTCAAAAAAATGGACAGGCCTGAATGAAAATAAATTGCCAGTCAGAGTATGTATATATTTATATAGTAAATAAGCATGTTTGATCTTTAAAGTCAAATATATGCGAGCCTACAGCCGGATGACTTAGCTACACTGGTCAAGCATCCTAGGATAGGTATCTATACTGGATACCGTCCATTCTTCTCTCCACATCCGCTTCTTGAGTCGGTTGTACTTGAACTTAGAAGGGAATACCTCGCTTCTCGAGGAAAGAGTTGTTGGATTGGAGAATTAGGGTCACCATGTTGGAGAAGACTGACTTTTACCGCTTCAACCGAGGAGAGCTACATATTACGCACACTGTCTAAGATAGATTCATGAAGGCAAGTCTGAAAGTTAAAATTAATCCAAGTTCTTTCTTTTTCTTTTCTTTATTTTCTTTTCTTCACTTATAGACATAAGTGTTTGATAGGGACTAGCAAAGGAAAGTATTGGGGGATGATGAATCTCCATTTCATCACCTTTAGTCTTTCATTTTAGCCTTTAAACCCTAGTTAAATGCATGTATATATCATTATTTTGCATAAATTAATATTCATTATTTATTGTATAAATATTGTATAAAATACAATGTTTAATGCTAAAATAAAAGAATAATAAAAATAAAAGAAAATTAAGTAAAATATCAAAAGTATTTTATGACCCTAAACCCCGAGACATAGGCATCTTGATGACTCGATCGACAAGGAATAAAGTAAGGGGAGATAAAGGTCAAAACACAATAAATCCTAATTTGTTATTCTCCAATAATGCACTTTTGGGATCCATTTTATTTTCTATTATTTATACCACAAATAAAGAAATTTTGTACCCTGAAAGCTATAGATAAAAATACATAGAAAAATATAAAATTGGTTTCACACTAAAATAATACATAGTGTAAATTTTATACTCAGAATAAAATTCCAAAATTTTAACTTTCTGGACCCATATCTTCTCTATATGAACTCAAAATACACCAAAATCACCTTTAATTATATATAACTCTTTTATTAACTATTTAATTAAGTTAGTTTCACTTAATTTAGAGTTACGATGCAAAAGTTAGGTTTTAGACCCCAATTGTACAATATGCTTGAATAAAAGTATTAATTTTATTTATTATTTATATTTTTTATTTTTAATATTTTTTATAATTCTATAAATATTATTTATAACTTATGTACATATTTATAATAAAATAAAACCATTAAGATTAATAAAATAAAATATTATATAAAAATATACCTAGATGAATTTCATATACTTATACCTATATAATATAACCTCTATTTATTTTAGTATACAAATAACATCATAAAAATATAATAAAAATATAGTTGTGTATTTGAAATAAGTTATAAATTAATAAAATATGTAAATAAAATAATAAAATTAAATTATAAGATAAAAATAATTTATACATAACATAGGTAAATATACATGTACTTTTACTTGTAAAAAGTAACTTACAATAAATTAATTCATAAAAATAAATAAATATTGGATTAAAATACTACATAAAATAATAAAAATTCTTTATGTTTTAACCAAAAATAAAATAAATCAATTTACGAATTTATTTTGAATTATTTTTGAATTTCAAATCTGGTTTGTCTTCTTGTGACCTAGGTGGACCAATCACAGCTTAGCGACAATTAATCCTTAGTCAATTGTCCTTCATCCAGCCCTAGCCATGCCAGACTGCATTTGACCCCAACTTCCTTGGATTATCACACACAATTCGTTCACTTTGTTTGCTCGATTCCTTCTGCAAATCTCTTCCGTGATCAATGTTCTTTCACCCACGCATCTCCTATCGATTTGAGGAACCTCGATGCATGAGTTGTCATCGGTTAATGGATCCCCTATATAAATCATCTCTTCCACCTCCCTTTGCCCTTAGATCCCTCTTCCGCCACCAAAATCCTAACCTAATCCCTGATCGAGAACCCTTGTGACATCAGGCTTCTCCTAGGAACTTCTGGGGCTTAGTTAGCATCGAATCGAGGCTGATCTGAAGCTCTGCTGCCTCCTCCACCCGAAGTTCTGCTCCAGGTGGTACAAGTATGGAAAACTTCTTCTTTCTTTGTTCTTTCTACCATAACAGTAGTGTAGGGTAAGGTTTTATTTCGTTTGATTTGGCTTTTTTTTGTAAAATCCAAAATTTGAGTTTGACGGAGCTTCGACTTCGTCGCTTGTTTCTGACCACCACAACCATTCTCTACCACTCCAATCATCTCCCACGTCCTCAATCCTACGTCCCACGCACCCTCATCTACCTAGATCTTGTACAGATCTAGATATTTGTTCCTCCCTCTCCGCCGTTCGCCGGAGGACACCCCCACCATTTTCAGCCTATTATGCCCGATTACCACCCAGGGCCTTTTATATTTTTGTCAATGAGCTAACCCTGCAGGTCTTAGGAGCTAACAACCCAATCTGAGGGGTCAATTTTGCCAAGAACGACACAGGTCTTCGCTAGATCACCACCAACCTCCAGGGTCCTACCAGTGGCCCGCAGGTCGTTTTGAAGCACCTGATAGCTGCGGAGTGGCTGCAGGAACGTTTAAAGACCATCGGACAGGTGGCCAGAGACGCGTGTTGAACCAAATTTTGCAGAGATCGTGTCGATTCACAAGGCGAATCAACAGTCGCTGATTTGACCTCACGCGAAATCCGAAATTCAAACAACAATTAACCCACGACAATCAAATAAGGCAATGAAGGTGAATGTGGAGTTAAATTTTATTATAACTCTACAACAAAGATGTGTATAGGTGCAAGTATGTGTAGAGGTCGAACACAGGGAGCAGACAGGTAGAACGGGGTAGTGATGCACAAAACCGTGAATGTGATCAATTTGTCTATAAATGCTATTTTTATGGATTTTTAATTTTTATATTTTTTATTTAATTTTTAATTTTATATTTTTATATTTTGGTTTTTAATTTCTGATTTTGTATTTTCTTTTTATATTTTATATTTTTTATTTTCTTTTTTCTTTAAAAATATAAAATTAAGTATGTATACAATATAAAAAAAGAGGGATAAATAATTTATAAAAATAAGTAAAATAAGCAAAAAAATCAGTAAATAAAATGTTTTTTGTCTTTTTATATTTTTCTAATGTTTTTATGATTTTTCTATATTTTTCCTTTTTTTGGTATTTTTAAAGGCAAATATACTGAAAACAGTGAAGAAAATAAAAGACTGAAACTAAAATGGGAATGAAAAATAGTAAATAGTGATAAAAATTTCCCCAAATTAATTTTAAATTAAAGATAACAAAATAAAGAAAATTCAGGAAAAGAAAACACAATTTTTAGATTTTTTTATGAATTTATAAATTTTTATGAAGGTTTTTAAAGTTTTTATATTTTTATGGGTTTTCTTTTGTATTTTTTAATGATTTTTGGACTGAAGTTAAAACACAGCAAAATAAGCAATATATATTTTTGGGAATTTTATGAGGTGTTTTTATATTTTTTATGGATTTTATAATGCAAACAGTGCACAAAATGCATGTTTTTGATTTTTTATAAATATTAAAAAGCAATAAATATGCAAAATAAAAATATCCCGTGGAACTACTATGTAACAGGAACTTATAGTTATTTTTGTGGATTTTTTAGTATTTATAAATGCATGCAAAAATAGAGAAAGCATAAAGAAAATACAAGCTGGTAGGGGCTTTTCTATAAATGAGCAAAAGTTGAAGGGCCCACGTGCAATTTCTCCCAAAAATATATACTGAAATAAAAATTTTGTGGACTAAATCCGAATAAACAAGAAACGCAAGGATATATCTGCAAAATTGTCAACTTCACGTGCACGAGGCACGTGACCTAGCAGGGGAACAAATGTAATTATCGAAAAGTTAAGGGTTGATTTACAAAATACCCACAAATATTAGAACGTGCAAGATAAGTTTCAGGACTACATAGAAATACTACAAATCACATGTCCTTGACGCAAAATAGACAGAAGCACATGGTTACGTACGTGCGCCTCACTGGCAAGGACCTAACTGCAAATTTAAGAAACCTGAGGCTCGTTTTATAAATATTACAAAATTATTAAGGCTGCAAAGGAAATATTAAGTACTAAACAGAAATTACAAAAATGTGCGATGGTTTAATAGCAAAATACCTAAGCACCTCGGGTGTCGACGGTTCAGATCATGCCACGTACGCCACGTGTCGAGCCCAGCGGTGACGATACCCTTTCGTCTTTGGATGGCCCTGATTAGATGGAGCTTGAATGATTGAATGGCCTGGACGGCAGAAGATCCGACGGTGTTGGTGCCTCCACTTATACACGTGTCAAAGCCTCCCCGCGTGATGCCCCTTGGAAGCGGAGGGTCGAGATTAGAAGGTCGTTGAAGATCGGACGGCGCTGGGCTTCGAAATCTAACAGTCGATGGAGGGCCTGGAAGAACAAGGGCTGATCGGACGGCGGGAGGGAGTCGACGAAGAACAGGGACGAACCCGCCGCAAGGCGAGTTTCCCAGGTCCAGATCTACCTCCTCCGCCGCGAGTTGACACTTCAAAATGCCCCAGAAGCTTCCTGGAGCGTCCTTCTAGCTCTTAGCGGTGTCAGAATGGCGGAGGAAATGACGGTGGGCTGTCGCGATGTGGGTGGTCCGGGGCTGCTCCAGGTAGCTTGACTTCCACAAAAACGACCCCAGATGGGGTCCTTCGGCCCTGGGACCTGCAAATGAAACACAAGACTCGACAGTAGAAGGTTCCCAGGGCATATGCGGGTGATTTGATGGCGAATGGAAGGCGGGTGTGGGCTTGATGAGGGTCGCTGGAGCTCAAGAGCCCCGGCGAGGTGCTCGATGATGGGCTCTAAACGAAAGTCTCGATGAAATGCCAAGATAAATGCATGGAATGGAGGCTAGGATTACAGCGAATTAATAAGCAAAGAGAAACAAGGAAAAATTACCTCGACCGGTTTAGAAACTAGGATATGAACACCTCACGGCCAAGGTGGCCGGAGATAGATGGAGACCACGATTCGCCTGGCCCAACGCCGTCGCGACAACGCCGGAGAGTAGCTGTCACCTTCCTCAATCCAGGGCGCCAAGGGGAAGAGTTAGGCTAGGGAAAAAAAGGGTTCAAAGATCAATGGAGGGTGGCAGGTTCATTTTGAATCGATGGCTCTGGCGGGATGTTCAAGGGGTCAACACGGGCGTTGCGATGATCCGTAACCCAAGAAATGACCTGGGCGTGAATCAACACAGCACGAGGCACAAAGTTGATGAAGGACTCAACATGGGAAGAGGAAAGGAACGACCTCCAAAAATCCATGAAATCGAGGAAAAAAGGCTCGTTCTGACACGCGCAGGCAGGGGTCAAAGAGTTGACCCGAGGTCAACTCTCCAGCCCACCTGGTTCATCCACGTGGACCAACCAGGAAAAAGCCTGGAAATAAACCTTGTAAAATCAATTTAAAATAATAAACTATTTTATTATTTTTAGGTTATTAAATAAAAAATATTCATAATTTTATAAATTATTTTATGATGAATTTTATTTATTTTTTCGAGATTAATAATTACAAGTTTCCTTTTATACCCTTTATAGCTATCTTTATCTATATATTTTAATATTTTATTTTTATTTTATAAATTTAATTTATTTATTTTTATTTATTATTTTATAAATTTATAAAGTATTTGTACACTTAAAAATATTTTTATTTTATTTTTCTGAAGTGTTTTATATAGTTAATAAAATAGAAATAATAATTAGATAGGTATATGTATATGTATTATACCTAGGTGTTTTATACACAAGTATTTTATTTTTGTATCTTCTTTAGGTTTTTATTCTGATTTTAATATACAAATATATTATAAGTAATATTTACAAAATTATAAAAATATAAAACTATAAAAATAAAGAATAAATAATAAAATGAATATTTTAATATGTACAAGTATACAATAGGGGTCCAAAACTCAACTTTCAAACCGTAGCTTCGCCAAATGGAAACCACCTTCATTAAATAGCTTATTAGAAATTATATACAATTAAAGGTGAGTTCGACGCATTTCGAGTTTTTTGAGAGATACATGTATGGGAAGTTGGGATTCTGGAATCTTATTCAGATCATAACTTTTTATCTGTGTTTTTTAGTGAAATCAATTTTGTATTTTTATTTATTTAATTATCTACAACTTTCATGTACAAAGTTTCTTTATTTGAGGTATAAAAAGTGGAACCAAAAATAGGTCCCAAAATGAATAAAGAATGAATAAAAACAAAGGTATTTTATTGGTATTTTGGCCCTTATCTCCCCCTACTTTATTCCTTGTCGACCTAGTCATCGAGATGCCTAGGTCTCTGGGTTTCGGATCATAAATATTTACAATATTTTATTCTTTTTCTTTTCTTTTCTTTTCTTTATTCTATAATTTTGGCTTTAAAAACTGTATTTTATACACATTTTGTACACAAATGCATGGATGATAAAATGCATGATTTAACACTATTTACACGCATTTACTAAGGTTTTTAAGGCCAAAATGATAGAATAAAGATGATGAAACACAGATTCATCATCGCTACACATTGGATCGAAGCTCGCCAGAGGTGAGTTCTTCGCCTGTTCTTCCACCATTTCCGTCAGTCATTCGATCATGATAAACCCTCCAGTTTAAACCAGAGGCATTGGATTTCGAAGAGCCTTAGCTGTCGATCTCCCTCGTAGGATATAATCTCAAACGTCGGCCACCGAAGCGTCATCAGTCATCCACATCATGATGCATGTCAAGTGAAATCATCAGAGGTAATAGATCGTGCACATGGAGGGTATTTTGCGTACACACCCTACCACCTTTTCATTTTTATTTCAGTCCTCAAACATCCGTTTGTAGTTTAAATATTTTTATAATATTTGCATTTCAACCTCCATACTTTCTTTATTTGCATTCAGGTCTATTCTACATCACCTCACGTGCCCGTGTACGTGAGGGGGCGGGGTATTTTGCATCTGGACCATCGTACAATTTGTATTTCATTTCAGTCCATTAATTTGTAGATTTAGCGTAATATTTTCTATAAAAATGGTATTTGGCCCACTAAACTGTATATTAATTGCAAAAATACCCATCCATGTATTATTTATCGGATATTTTTGAAAAATACATTTTTGGCCCCATGTTTTTCTTTGGTGTCCGGCTAGAGTCTCTGTAATTTAAATATTTACTTAAATACCCCTACTAGTATGCATTTTGTTTTTGTATATTTTATTTTGTTATAAATAACTCCAAACCTCTAAAAGTTATGGAAAATTATTATAAATACCTGACACATAAATATATCACATATGTTTTTGGTTAAGTATTTTTTAGTTATTTTCTATTTATTAGAAATAAAAAATGAGCTATTTATTCATATTTTCATATAAAATACAAAAAATTTCTAAAAAAGTTTTGAAAAATTACAAAAAAACATATTTTGTTTATTATGATATTTTGAGCGTAAGACCAAAAACCACTAAAAATAGAAAAAGAAAAACCTTAAAAATTAAAAAGATTCAAAATCCCTCTAAAAATTATAAAAAAACTTTTAAAAATACAAAAAAATCATTTCTATCTCTGAATTTCCTTTATCTTATATATTATTTATTAAAATTAATTTGGAGAAATTTGACTTTAATCCTCAAATCAATTCAACCGATTAAAAGAATCACTGTTTTTTACTTTTTATGATTTTAAAATTTTCTAAAAATTAGTAAAAAAATTCCTCGAAATTCATAAAAACTATAGTAGAAGATAAAAATACAAAAACATTTTTCTGCAATTTTTTAATAATATTTATAATTATATTATGCTATACATT
Source organism: Ottelia alismoides (assembly GCA_037367405.1). Lineage (NCBI taxonomy): Eukaryota > Viridiplantae > Streptophyta > Magnoliopsida > Alismatales > Hydrocharitaceae > Ottelia > Ottelia alismoides. Next base: position 405,483 of record JAZKJV010007631.1, read on the forward strand.
TATATCTCTATATAGTTCTATATATACTTAGATTACAAAAAGAAAAATTAAAAATCAGAAAACTTAAAAAATAAAATGAAAATATAAAATTATATATTATAAAAAAAATCAAAATAAAAACTCCAAAAAATACATAATTAAAAACTCATAAAAATACATGTCCTTTCCTAAAATACCCAAAATCATTTATTATCTTTTTTGAGATATTTTTTATTGTCTATCCTCCGTTGTTTCATGTGTTCGACGCCTACTATTATTATCCACTATACAATCTATTATAGGGTATAATAAATTTCGATTCATACACCTTACATTGATTGTTCTATACATTATGTGGGTTAATTTTTGATTGAACATGTGGTCTTATGAGTGGTCGCCTCAGTGATATTTTATCTTCGCACTCCGTGAGGATATTATTTTAGACCCTCACAAAGCTCGTGTCATCGGAAAACCATTAAGTTAATGACCTAGTTAAGATCTATACACCAGTACGTTGCTGTACATATAAGTACATATAAGTATTACAATCTCTCAAAGGGATCATACATGTTCACTCCTGAATCAGAAGACAAGAGCTCACACATGAGATATTAGGATAAATCAAATTCCATCGATGGTCATCTTGTAAATAGGACATGATTTGAAGGTATGATATATGTTTTTAGAAAGCAGATCAACACCATCTTTTAATAATCGAATGCGAAACTTACCAATAAAACCTTGAACAAGACAATTCAAAAGAGATCCGAACTTTGGGTTTAATCACAATCTTCTAGTATGTGAGATGTACATGTATTAGGAATACATGAGGGTAATATGATCTTAATTTGTTGTATACTATGATAATTCCATTCAAAGGGAGTGATGAAATAATTTGAATTTTAGTGATTATGCTCAGTGGACTAGTTATCTAATCTTAGTTCAAAGGTTAGAAATTGATCTGAATTGGATTCAGACATAATGAGAAGATTGCGTACATTGATTGATATGATCAGACAACTTTGAGAGGTTTTCTAGATCTAGATATGAGATTAGATATCATTATCCAAGTCATTACGCATGGCATATATAATCAACCTATTCTTTTTTCCAAGTATCTATGGAGAAGGCATAATGCTATCCTTGAAAGAATTTAAGGATTGTTCTAATAGAGATAAAATGCTAGCCAAAGAAGAGAAAATTAATATGATTAATTGGATTTAGTTATCCTTGATAACATTATCCATGATAATGTTATCTGTAGTAATACAATAATAACGTGGATATGATTCACATTATTTTTGAATATGTATATAGAGGATTCTGATATAATTAAATTATATTTAATTATCTTGAATAAGATTAATGCTGATAGTGTCATCTATAAAAATCTTGGATGGTGTAGATAAAACCCACAAAATCTACGGATATTGTGGATAAGATCCATATTGAAACTGTTCACATGCTCTTGTCTATGCCAATGTACTCTTGGAAACACGAAAGGAGTATTATGACATCAACATATTCAATGTTGCAAGTGGACGCCAAGTTCCCTCTGCTGAGAGGACACGCCTTCACATGGTATTGTGACATGTCCATCATCATGGAGTTGTTGAAGGAGGAGCACGAGTGTTTTTTTTCTGCATTTCCACTCTTTAACGGGGATTATGTAGATAAAACACACAGATGTAGACTTACATATGTAAAAGACAAAAACTGTAAATCGAATCTTGAACGAAACAACAAGTGAACGTGTCAAATTATATTCATATATTGCAACCACGAGAGCTTTTATAACACTTCTATAAACCAAAGTGAGCAACCGCTCATATAAAATTTTAACGGTCACAGATTGCATGCAGTCATATATCGCAGACAGTCATGTTTTTTAACGGTCACGGATTTGTTGTATTTTAATTGTTCTGGATGGAGATCGTAAGAGTCTCTGTTTCTAACAAAATTTGAATGACATATTAATGGGATATAGTTATGAAAATCCATCATGGTATTTTCGAAAAAAATAAAAAAAAAGAGACGAAAATGGTCCTGATGTAACTAAGGTTAGCTACATCATGTTGTAGCTTCCCTTTCCTATATGGGAAAAGGGAGCCTACACCCATGTGTAGGTAACGTACCTACACCCAACGCTTTTTCCCTCAATTTTTTTTATTTTTTTGAATTAATTCTTTGGGGAATTTAGATCACAATATATCACCATATCGTCATTCAAATTTCAACTTATTTTGAGACTTCTAACTTATCCATCATGACCGTCAAATTTTAACGGTCTGAGATTTGCTGAAATCGGCCCCTTCTGATGGAGCTGTTAGGAATGCCTGTTTTAAATGAAATTTGAAACACATATTCCATTTAATATTCTAAGTAAATCCCCTAAAGATCCATTTCAAAAAAAATCAAAAAAAATTAAGAAACAAGATGTGGGTGTAGGTAAGTTACCTACACATGGGTGTAGGCTCCCCAATCCCTTCCTATATATATATATATATATATATATATATATATACATACATACATATATATTTCTTTCAAATAGGACTTGGTCCTTCCTGAGTTCAGAAAGGCCAGCCCTTTTTGTACAAAACATTACGACTTTAGTAGAATACGTATACATATTGTATTACAATATGTAGTTTTAATGTTTATATTATAATATGCAATTTTGTATGCAGTTTTGTATTTATAATGTGTAGTTATAATATAAACTGTATACACATTCTATTAAAGTTCTTGCATTTTCTACAAAAAGATGGTGGCCTTCCTGAAGTCATGAAGGATGCATCCTATTTGAAGGCCCCCTCTATATATATAGGGGAAAATGGGGCTGCCCCCCAGGGGCAGCCAACATGGCTGTCCCCACCCCATTTTTCGCAAAATTTTTTTTTTATGGAAAAATATCACAATGTATATTCATCCCTATATCCCTCCTATATGCATTCGGGACCTCAATATAGACGTCATTTTTTTAACGATCGCATGTTTTTTTAAATCGACCCTATCTGGATGGAGGCCGTGGGAGTCTCTGTATCTGAGGAAATTCGAATGACATATAGGAGGGATATAGGGATGAATATACATGGCGATATTTTTGAAAAAAAATAAAAAAATTTTGACAAAAAATGGATCGGGACAGCCACATCAACCCCATATATATATAGGGTTAAATGGGGTTGCCCCTTGGGGGGGCTAACTTGGCTCCCCCGCCCCATTTCGTCCGATTTTTTTATTTTTTTTGAAAATTTCTTCTGTGGAATTTCATCACTATATTCCTATATTATGTCATTAAAATTTCATGCGAAATAGAGACTCCTACGGCCTCCATCCATGCAGTCATTTTTTAACGGTAACAGAATTGCTAAAAACGACCCCGTCTGGATGGAGGTCGTAGGAGTCTCTGTTTCGCATGAATTTTTAATGACATAATATAGGGATATATTAATGAAAATCCATGGAAGAAATTTTCAAAACAAATTAAAAAAATCAGGCGAAATGGCGCGAGGGAGCCAAGTTAGCTCCCCCCATGGGGGCAGCCCCATTTTACCCATATATATATGTGTGTGTGTGTGTGTGTGTGTGTGTGTGTGTGTGTGTGTGTGTGTGTGTGTGTGTGTGTGTGTGTGTGTGTGTGTGTGTGTGTGTGTGTGTGTGTGTGTGTGTGTGGTGTGTGTGTGTGTGTGTGTGTGTGTGTGTGTGTGTGTGTGTGTGTGGGTAAAATGGGGTTGTCCCCTGGGAGTAGCCAACTTGGCTACTCTCACCCCTATTTTTCCCTCATTTTTTTATTTCTTTGGAATTTGTATATTCATCACTATGTCATTCTAACATTCTATTAAAATTTCGTCAGAAACAAAGACTCCTAGGCCCTCCATCCAGACGTCATTTTTTTAACGGTCGCAGGATTTTTTAAATCGACCCTGTTTGGATGGAGGTCGTAGGAGTCTCTGTTTCTGATGAAATTTTAATAGAATGTTATTGGGATATAATGATGAATTTACAAATTTTTATTTTCCAAAGAAATGAAAAAATGAGGGAAAATAGGGTTGGGAGTAGCCAAGTTGGCTGCTCCCAGGGGGCAGCCCCATTTAACCCTATATATATATATATATATATATATATATATATATATATATAGGATTAAATGGGCTTGCCCCTTGGGGGAGCTACCTTGGCTCCCCCGCGTTATTTTGCCGTTTTTTTATTTTTATTTTTTGAAGATTTCTTCTGTGAATATTGATCACTATATCCCTATATTATGCTATTAAAATTTCGTGCGAAACAGAGACTCCTACAACTTCCATCTAGACAGTCATTTTTTAACGGTAACAGAATTGCTAAAAACGATCCTTCTGGATGGGAGGCCGTAGGAGTTTCTGTTTTACGTAAAATTTTAATGACATAATATAGGGATATATTGATGAAAATCCACAGAAGAAATTTCGAAAAAAAATAAAAAAGGGGGCGAAATGGCGCGGGGGAGCCAAGTTAGCTCCCCCAATGGGGGCAACCCCATTTTACCCATATATATATAGGGAAAAATATGTATGCCCCTAGGGAGCTAACTTAGCTCGCCCCGCCCTTTTTTCACAAATTTTTTTATTTTTTTTTGAAATTTAAAACCATGTAAATTCATTATTAAATCCCTATATTATGTCGTTCAAATTTCATGCGAAACAGAGACTCCTATGACCTCCATCCAAACGGGGTCGATTTAAAAAATCATGTTACCGTTAAAAAATGACTGTTTGGATGGAGGCCGTAGGAGTCCTCTGTTTTGCACGAAATTTGAATAGCATAATATAGGGATATAGTGATGAATATTCATGGAAGAAATTTTCAAAAAAATAAAAAAATGGTGAAAATTGGGCGGAGGGAGCCAAGTTGGCTCCTACATAGGGGGCACTTCAAATGAGATGAGGTTTCACCAATATTGTTGTGAGCCTTCAATTAAGATTCGTTGGATCCCAATCTGATGGTATCATCAAAAATCATGTCCAAAAGGGCAATTCCGTCATCACATTTTTTTGTAAATTCGAATTTCATTTAATGGATTTGCATTACCATTTTATGTTTTCTGTATATGGTATTTTTGAATCATACCTTTCTGTCTTTTTCCAATTTTACGCCGAATGAATTGGGTTAAACCAATCTTTGTAAACACCCGCGTGATTTTGTGAAAATGTATGTTCTTTTTGTAATTTCGGTAATGATTTCATTTTTCATATTTTCGTTTGTAAATTGATAATTCTGTTTTGTAAATGGGTACATTCGTTTTGTAAAGTCCAATGAGTTTTTGTAAGAGTAACTATCCTCTTTGTAAACTCCGATCTTTTTTTGTAAATGTATATATTCATTTTGTAAAATTTCTGTGACCTTTTGTAACTGTATCGCGCTCTTTTGTAAAATTCCCGGAGAGCTCTGCAAAAAAAAAATAAAACAATAGTGAGAATTGTAAAAAAAATAAATCAATATGTAAATCGAAAGGTCAATTATGTAAATTATCAAAAAATAATGTAAATCCGTGCATTAAAATTGCACATCCACCGATTGACCCCCTTTCGCCTGGATGAACCTCACAGCCCTCGACGAATGCCTCTTCGCCATCGTCACCGGCACCACCGCCGAGCTCGACCCTCCTCCATTGTTGCCGCCAACCATAGAAGTCCCACCCATCCGCCAGGAGCCCTCGTAAGAGAAAAAACATCACCCGCTCTTTGCGTGGAGGAGAATCTCTGCCAGGAGCTTGGTGCTCCGTCGACCATCAATAATGCCTCCTCCGCTGCCTGGATGAACGCCGATGTCGTCCTCGATCAAGGAAAGAAGGAAGGAATGTCGCCGCCGCCCTCGATCGGGAGAGAGAGAGGGAGGGAGGGAGGGAGGCGCCGGATTAGGTGTAAATCGGGAGAGGAGAGGGAGGGAGAGAGAGAGTGAGAGATAATTATGGTTATTAATTTATGGGTGTCACATAATATTTTTAGAATGTGACAAATGACCAAAATAGGTTTTTTACCATTAAAATACAATTAATGCACCATTTATCACAACCGTGTTATTTAAATTAAATGGATGAGATTGAGGGCTCACCACAAAATTGGTGAGAACCCACCTCATTTGAAGTTTCTCCTATATATATAGGAGTGATCCTATGAGATGAGATTTGGTGAGATGGTGAGATAGGAGATTCTGGACCACTCATTTCAACCTTCTCTCTCATAGTTTCTCTCTCCTGACTGAAACTAGTGGCCCAGAATCTCTCATCTCACCATATCACAAAAATCCCATCTCATAGGATCGGCCCTATATATATATATAGGAAAGGGAAGCTGCATCATGATGTAGTTAACCTTAGCTACATCAGGGGTAATTTCATCCTCTTTTTTTATTTTTTTCGAAATTTACAAGATGGATTTTCATAACTATATCCCTCTAATATGTCATTCAAATTTCTTCAGAAACAGAGACTCCTACGGCCTCCATCCAGACAGTCATTTTTTAATGGTCACAGATTTGTTATATTTTACCTGTTCTGGATGGAGGCCGTAGGAGTCTTGTTTCTGACGAAATTTGAATAGCATATTAGAGGGATATAGTTATGAAAATCCATCTTGTAAATTTTGAAAAAAAAGGATGAAATTACCCCTGATGTAGCTAAGGTTAACTACATCATGATGCAGCTTTCCTTTCCTATATATATATATAGAGAGAGAGAGAGAGAGAGGAAAGGAAGCTGCATCATGATGTAGCTAACTTTAGCTACATCAGGGTATTTTCGGTACTTTTTTTATTTTTTTTGAAAAATACTTCCATGGATTTTCATAAATATATCCCTCTAATATGTCATTCAAATTTCGTCAGAAACAGATACTCCTACAGCCTCCATCCGAAACAGGTAAAATACTGCAAATCTGTGACCGTTAAAAAATGACTGTCTGGATAGAGGCCGTAGGAGTCTATGTTTCTGACGAAATTTGAAGGACATATTAAAGGGATATATTTATGAAAATTCATGAAAACATTTTTCAAAAAAGAGGATGGGAAGCTTGCACCAAGGTGCATGTAACTTTACATGCACCGACGCTTATATCTTCCACATTTTTTTACTTTTTTGAAAAATACCATCATGTATATTCATCCATATATCCCTCCAATATGTCATTCGAATTTCGTCAGAAACAGAGACTCCTATGACCTCTATCCAGAACAGGTAATTTTAACAGTTTTCGAATTGCTGTAATCGACCTGTTCTGGATGGAGGTCATAGGAGTCTCTGTTTCTGACGAAATTCGAATGACGTATTGGAGGGATATATGGATGAATATACATGGTGGTATTTTTCAAAAAAGTAAAAAATAATGTGAAAGATATAAGCGTCGGTGCATGTAAAGTTACATGCACCTTGGTGCAAGCTCCCCATCCTCTTCAAAAAATAATAAAAAAGTGATAAAAATACCCCTGATGTAGCTAAGGTTAGCTACATCATGTTGTAGCTTCTCTTTCCTCATATATATATATATATATATATATATATATATATATATATATATATATATATATATATCTGTTGTGTGTGTGTGTGTGTGTCTAGGTGATCCTATGAGAGCAAAAGGCTGTGTGATTATGAGAGGAGTGATTCAGGATCACTACATTCAACCAAGAGAGAGAAGACTAAGAGAGAGAAGATATAATCTAGTGGTCCAAAATCACTCCTCTCATGCTCTCACAACTTTTTGCTCTCATAGGATCACTCCTCTCTGTTGCCCCACCCACATTTTCACGCAATTTTATTTATTTATTTTTGCAAAATATCATCATGTATATTCATATATATATATATATCCCTCCTATATGTCATTCGAATTTCGTTAGAAATGGAGACTCATATGCCCTCCATCTTGAACAGTTAATTTTAATAGTTTAAACATTATTGTAATCTACCTGTTCCAGATCTAGGACACAGGAGTCTCTGTTTCTGATGAAATTCGAATGGCATATAGGAGGGATATATAGATGAATATACATGGTGATATTTTAGAAAAAAACAAAAAAAATTACGCGAAAATAAGGTGAGGGCAGTTATGTTGGCTGCCCCATTGCACCCATATATATAGGGTAAAATGGGGCTGCCCCCACCTCACTTTTTTGCAAAATTTTTTTACTTTTCTGGAAAAATATCGTCATGTATATTCATCTTTATATCCCTCCTATATGCCATTCGAATTTCTCAAAAACAGAGACTCCTACGGCCTCCATCCATATGTCATTTTTTTAATGGTCGCATGATTTTTTAAATTGACCCTGTCTGGATGGAGGTCGCAGGAGTCTCTGTTTCTGACGAAATTCAAATGGCATATAGGAGGGATATAGGGATGAATATATATGGCGATATTTTTCAAAAAAATAAAAAATGTACATGGCAGCCATGTTGGTTGCCACCAAGGGGCAGCCCATTGACCCCATATATGTATATATATATACTATGAGGCTTATCCAATGAGCTCCTTGCCCATTTGAGTTGTGGTAAGCACCAACGTGGGCTCACCACGTGTATATGTTGGTTCTATTTGGTAGAAAATGATTTTGGCAATAACAATGTGCTTTGCATTATTAACATAATAAGAATTTGAGTTAATCATTTCTTAAAAATAAGTGGTCGGTTTTAGTAAGATAAAAAATCCGCGTTTAAATTATTGATGGCATACATTTTATTTATGGATGATCATTCTACTTATAGATTGGAAAAGGTAAATTACTGATTGCAATGATTACTTATTACGTCAATTACTAATGTCCATACAATAATTACCGATTACAAATATGCATATTACTGAACACATTATGATTGTTACTGAAGTTATAGTTATTTAGTACTTTTGTATATGTACTAGACAATTGAATAGATAAAATACTTATGTTTATATGAACAATTATTGAATATTCATATTCATAATATTGACTCAATGTGATTGGTTACTGAAATTGTAGTTACATAATGATTAGTTACTGAAGTTATACTTAATAATGTTCATATAACAATTACTAATTACAAATATACATATTACCAAACTCATTGTAATTGTTACTGAAGTTATGATTATTAGTATTTATACATCAATTATTGATTATATAATTACTAGTGTCCATACAATATTTACTGATTACAATGTCCATATTACTGAACTAATTATGATTGTTACTAAAGATATAGTTACTTAGTACTTCTAAATAATTACTAGATAATTGAGTAGAAATATTACTAATGTTATACGAAGAATTATTGAATATGCATGTCCATATTGCTGAGTCATTGTGATTAGTTACTGAAATTATGGTTACATATCGATATATTCATTTGATGAATATATTTGTTATTACCTTTTGTATTAGGTACAGAATGATTCGTTCTTAATAATATTATCAAAAATGTTCTTCTCGTCCCTTTAATCAGGAAGTATACAACAATCATCAATGTTTCATTTTTAATTTTTTCATCCACGAATGATGTTGCAGCTGTAACACATCAGAAGTATTCGGGCATCTGACATACCTGAAATAAAAAATGAATTAGTAAACCAGTAGTTGCGAGTTGTAAGCTACTTTGTAAATTTATATTACCTCAATCACTCGCGAAGCATAGGTAATTTGATGAGCTAGTTAAGTAACTTACTGAATTGAGATCAGTAAAATAAACTTCGGAATTCATATCAATGAGAATTCACTATTTCGAAAGTAAGTAGATTCATTTTTGTGAAAAGAATCAGTAACTTTTAATTCTATATCAGTAACTAATTGCAAAGTACATGTAAATATTTAAATTACTTAGGTAACTTATATAATTTTTATCAGTGATAATGAATGTAAGAGCAGTGACTCACTATATCTTCAAAGTAACACATAAAAAGTAACAATTCTGTTAGCAGTAGTAACATAAAATATCTTATCAGTAAATTAAGTAAATATATCAGTAACTCAATATATCTTCAAAGTAACGCATTAAAAGTAACAATTGTGTTAGCAATAATAACATAAAATAACTTATAAGTAAATTAAGTAAATACATCAGTAACTTAGTATATTTTCAAAGTAACACATGGAAAATAACAATTGTGTTTACTGTAACTTTTTATTATATGAAATTAAAATAACTTCGATAAAAAATCAATTAAGACTACAGATCGTGAATCAAAATGAAAAAAATGATATTGAAAATACCATTTTCTCATATTTCAAGCATATTTCTCGAATAAATATTGTTACGATAAAAAATATGTAGTATTCATAAAATAAATATTATTGAAATCTTCATCTCACCCGTTTTGATCCAAAAAACACTGCTAATAAAATAAAAAAATCATTAAAACAATGAAATTATGATAGAAATAAGCGATTAAATCATGAAATCGAATCATATCTCTCGTCTTGCATTGAAACGAAACAAATGGCATGATTTGGAATGAAACGATATGTTTTAGCAATTATATACATGTGCCTTCCACTTTCTAGAATCATAAAGCTATTTTTAGAAATGTTTTAATTTCAGATTTTGTTTTATTTAAAATTGGTTCCTATTTTTTGGGATGAATCTTGTGGATGGACGGCTACAATTGGGTGCCCATCCCAACTCTAATGGGCATAGGACCCATTGGATAAAAATCATATATATATATATATATATATGGGTAAAATGGGGCTGCCCCCTGGGAGTAGCCAAGTTGGCTACTCCCACCCCTATTTTTCTCTCATTTTTTTATTTCTTTGGAAAATAAAAATTTGTATATTCGTCATTATATCCCTCTAACATTCTATTAAAATTTTGTCAGAAAAAGAGACTCCTAGGCCCTCCATCCAGAGTCATTTTTTTAACGATCACAGTATTTTTTAAATCGACCCTGTTTGGATGGAGGTCGTAGGAGTCTCTGTTTCTGACGAAATTTTAATAGAATGTTAGAGGGATATAATGATGAATTTATAAATTTTTATTTTCTAAAAAATAAAAAATGAGGAAAAATAGGGGTGGGAGTAGACAAGTTGGCTACTCCCAGGGGGCAGCCCCATTTAACCCTATATATATAGGAGTGATCCTGTGAGAGCAAAAGTTGTGAGTGCATGAGAAGACTAGGAGAGAGAAGACAGAATCTAGTGGTCCAGAATTGCTCCTCTCATGCTCTCATAGCTTTTTGTTATCACAGAATCACTCCTATATGTGCGCGTGTGTGTGCGTGCGTGCGTGCGTGCGTTTGTGTGTAGGAGTGATCCTATGAGAGCCAAAACATGTGAGTGCATGAGAACATGCATTCTGTACCACTAGATTCAACCAGGAGAGAAGACAGAATGTTGTGATACAGAATGCATGCTCTCACAATCACTAGTCTGTATATATATGTGCAAACAAATCAATATCTGCGGTGATACACCTGTAATTATGTGAATATATAGGGATCCATTTAGTATGAAATTGAAATGTAAATGGGTTATCTTTGTGAAGTCAGTGGAAATGCAGGATTAATTTTGAAAATATCTGTAACTACCTCCGGAATCGTAACAGTTATTTAAAAAGGGGCGAGCGCGCTCACGCAAACACTGCTCGTTACGCCTCTGTTCCTCCGCCGTCTGAAAAAAGAGAATCCATTTCCCTCAAGAATCGAGAGATTGGGTTTGTTCCTTCTGTTCTGTGATGGAGGCAATGGATAAGCTGGTGGCGGAGGTTTCGAGGATTCAGAAGTCCCTCCCTCCGAGGCCGTCCGCAGAGGATGTCGAGACCGCAACCTGGGTGGTTCGCAATGCAGAGCACGAGGAGAAGTCTCTCGTCGGTGCCACCAAGCATAGTAAGAAAAAGAAGGTGCCTGATGAGTTCTTGGCCGTGCTTGTGGAGATGCGGAGGAATCTTGCGTTGTTTCAAATCAAAGAGAAGAAGAGCAAGGCCACGAAGGTGTTGGATCTACATAACATATACACGATGTTCGACAAGATGATCGAGAAGACTCCACGCTTTCCCTCTTCAGTCCCGTCCACGGTTGCTGGGACGCCTCCTGAGGTTGCACTTCCGGGTTCAATACCACCAAAAAGTTCTCCATCACCTGGTGAGTTCATGCCCGCGTCCTTTTGAGTCGTGTACCAACCGGTTTCTTGGTTGTTAAATCTGGTATATGTTAAACAAAATATCAACTGTTTCTTTGTTTAATAATATTTACTTCAAAAAAGATGCAGCAAAGTCGAGCCCTGTGGAACCTTCCAGTTCTGCAGGAGTGTCTTCTGAGGACGGTATCAGAGAGCTGGAGCTGAACCTTCAAGGCAAGTTGGTTGGCGAGGTAGAATGGCCTCCTGAGTTGATGGACAAGTTATCCGCGTTGATCTCGCTAGACCTATCTCAGAACCGACTTGTTGCGTTACCGACGACCATCGGAGGTCTCCCGTCTCTTACTACACTGATCCTTCGTAGCAATCAGATAACCGAGCTTCCTGACGTTATTGGCGATCTATCGAGCTTAGAACACCTAGACTTGAGCAGTAACAGGCTAACATTACTGCCGTCTACATTTACGAAATTAAAACGCCTAGTAAAACTTGATCTCAGCCATAACAAAATCAAGGAACTCCCGTACGACATCAAGAACTTCGCTTCCTTGGTCGAGCTCCGAGCCACCCACAATCAAATCACAAGCATCCCGGGAGGTATAGGGAGACTCAAATGCTTGGAGATTCTATCCCTTCGGAACAATAAGATCAAGGAACTGCCGGGTACGATGGCGTGGCTTTCAAGCTTGAGGGAGATCGATGTCAGAGTAAATGAACTTGAATCTGTCTCGCATAGTTTGTGCCTAGCTCCGAAACTTGTTGTGATGAATATCTCGACAAACTTTGCCATGACATGTTTGCCGAATGCGATCGGAAATCTCTCGACGCTAGAGGAACTGGACATCAGTGGCAATGAGATAACGATACTGCCAGATAGTTTTCGTACATTGTATCGACTTCGCGTGTTTCGCGCGGAGGGGAACCCCTTGAAGCTCCCTCCCCTGAGCATCGTCAGAGAGGGCACACGGGTGAGTCATCGCTGATGAATTTCAGTAGCTTGATAGCTTTTCTTTTTCCGGAACTGTTTAGCCTAAACGTTCAGTTTTTCATTCAGGCCGTGCTGGCGTTCATGGCTGAGTTCGTCAAGTGGAAAGAAGCTTTGAGAACTGGGGCTTCGCCTCGTCTTTGCATCTCCCCCAAGAGCAGCCCCAGCGGTTAATTCGATGGATCAATCGGTTAGAGCATGCTTCCGATTATCTTGGCTCAACCTTCACTATACTTGTCTTTCTGTTCATGCGAATTTTCAGTGATATAGAAGCATGGACATCCGGATGAACTGTGAGCATGTTGGCTCTCTATTCATGTTTAGCTCACATATTAGACGAAAAAAATTAGTTAAACATCAGATGATGATGTTCATGCTACATTTTTTGATTGCATCTGGCATTTGATTAGCTGTAACTCAAATCGTTTGTCCCATCGAGAGTTTAAGATGGGTGGCATATATCGATCAATAGCAGGATTCATGTTCATGAGTCATGTGATAAGCATAAAAATCCTCAAGTAACAACTAAAGTAAATAGAAGGAAATCAATTCGTAGTGTTTGAGGGAGATGTGAGTCGGGACACTAATCCCCAAGATTGTGAAGAAAAAACTTGCTAATTCCTCCTGCTTCATCCGCGCATGAGAGAAAAAAATACACATGTAAACTTATAGTGTCATACAACCCCCCCCCCCTCTATAAAGTTTTTATTAGGGGTGTTCATAATCCGGGTCAAATGGGGACCCGCCCCAACCCAGCCATTATGACCCGAATTGCACGGGTACCCATGACGAGAACTCCGGGTCGGGTACCCGTACATTCGTGACCCGCTAAATCTTCGCAACCCAATGGAAAACCCGGTGGAGGAACCGGGTACCCGGTCGGGTATCAACCCCACCACTTGGAAACCAATCTACCCCTGTCGTCCAATTTCCTTTTGATTTGCCGCTAGGGCTTCCGGGCTTCCAGTATCTTCTCCACTGCTGCCCTCCTCCAGCTATCCCGCAACCCTCCTCTAAGCCACGCCGCCCGATGTACCGCTCTGCCCCACCTATGCGGCAGTCAAGAGATAATGCAAATATAGCTTCGCAGATTCATGGTGAAAAAGCACCAACCAGGAGATGATGAGTATCGATCGAAGCAACCACCATGGAAACGAGAAGAACCCATCATCCTCACAGCACAAGTCATAATCCTAATAATTGCACACAAAGAGAAAATGACCTTGATCCGAACAGAGGAAGGAGGCACTATTTGAGGGCGATGGCATGGTTGCCCTTTTCTGATGGGATAATTTTTTATTTTCCAACATTTTTATTGCCCTTTATCCCAAACTCTTGTTATTTTCTCGGTAGGATATTTTAGGAAGGCATTTTACATTTGTACCCTTAGAAATATATGTAACTATAGTTAGGGATAAAATTGTATTATACACCAATGACATCTTTCTACTGCATAACATGCAGAAGAACACAACACTAGGGATGAATATCTAGATTATTCTTTTCCTGCAATATCAACTTTGCGTAGGGATGAAGATGCAACACATGATTATAAATGAAGGGGTGCCAAGCTACTTTCATTATATTTTATATATTATCACATGTTAATTAAACCATTCATTATATTTCACGGGTACCCGCGGGTACCCGCGACCCGTTCAAATAATATGGGTACCCATTAGAACCGGGTACCCATTGTGACGGTCGGGTCGACCCATGACCCTATAACGATGGGTCGGGACGGGTCACGATTGAATGGGTCGGGTACCCGCCCCGTGAACACCCCTAGTTTTTATTTACAAACACCCATACAAGCTTCATAAGATTCGACTTTTAGAAGTTTGGTGTTGTTGGAAGACAATGGAGAGCGTTTCGTTTTCTTCCTATCTCCACAAATATGTTTATCTTTGAGAGAAAATTTGAGATTAAATATGAGATTTTGGGGCTTCAACTATTACAACTCCTCTGGACAGTTTCTTCAGAGATCTGCAATGAAATTGTTTCTTCAGAGATCTATAAATGCTTGTGTCCAACAAGGAAATCAGAAGAAAGTTGTAGCATCTCGCTTGAGCTATCGATTAGTAGGCCTGGTGCATAATAGCCTCAACTTAACCAAGGTTGTAAATCGTATAACACAAAGTTTTATAAGAATGAGTGGTATCATAAACCCATAGATGTTGTACCAAATAACTCCTTCAGAAGTTTAACCAACATATAAGTAAAAGTTTAACGATATGCCATTGTACATAAGCCATAAGGTTTACATTGCTATAATTATTGTAGGTTTTTTCCTTTTCCTTTATACTTTTTAGGCCAGACATGTAATTATTTTACGCACAAACTAGTTATTGATAGTTTATACGTATTCCTTATTCAATTTAAAAGATAAAAACAAGTATACATATGTACGTCAACATGCACTCATAAGCAAAGGCATTACATCATTGTTTTGAATTATATAATTTTCGGTTATTAATTACTAATTACTCATCATTAATCACTACGTGATCATGGTATTATATTTTAACCTACTTGATAGCTCCAAATGCGGTTGTGTTAAAATACATTTTCATGTCTCTGCAAGATATTCTTTTTTCTCAATTTTAAATGTATACTATTGTATGATCCCGCGCTTCACGAAGGATCTGTATTTGGTGGTACCCGGTCCGAAGCCAACTCCATTTGCATGATACTGAACAGAAAGCTCTAGTGCTCTTCTCTCACTCCACCATTAAATGTATGGAAGATCAAGTTAAGGGAAAAAACTAAGAAAAATCAACAAAACTTTATCAGCAGTCAATAATCACAATATAAAATGATATATTTATGAAACAAACAAATGGGTTAACATACACACATACATGAGTGTATATTGTTACATAGTAATAACTCTTTGAATTGAATCTTTTTTATGAGTTATTGTAGCATACATACTTAAAATATAAAAAATCATATGTCGATTGATTGGATATCAAATGTTATATGCATAATGTACTATTTAACCTTATGAATTTTATTCTTATTATTGTTACAATATACCTAATAAGGATCACTTATCAAAAATAAATTAATTTGCATTATTGGGGAACAATAGTTTTTGAAATTTTACATTCTATATTTTCAAAAATATAGTAATTCTAAAGTCTAGGTTTTTCAAAATTTACGTAGTATATTATTTTTCCTTTATTAAACTATAATTCTAAATTTAAAATAGAGGGAATGGGGGGGGAGAGAGAGAATGTGAGCTGATGGTGGAGAGATGTGGGAAAAGGGAGGAACCATGATTTATAAAATCAGATCGGACTGGTCAGTCGGACTGGTCCAATCATGAACCAACACCAATCCGATCAGTTCAACCAGTTATAAAAGTAAAAAAAGAAAAACTAGGTTCGACTTGGATTGTAATGATTTGGTGGGTTTCACTTTGAATTTTGAATTTTAAGTTAAAAGTGAAAACAATGGTGGTAGGGATGGAAATATGAAGGAATAAGGATAATATGAAGGAATAAGAATACATACATATATATATATATATGATAATATATCGCTATTTATTTTTAAGTACAAATACATGCTCTACTACATATATTCACAAATATGAAATTTATTTCATCAAATCTTTAAAAAACGGATACATATGTAAAATAGATAAAGATCACAAATGAATAATATTAGAAATACTTTATAAATTATCTTTACATGTATTGGATGGAACATACATGATATAAATATAGTAAATATGCTTATATTATAATAATTATACCATATATGGTGAAAGAAGGTTGAAATTTATGTTATATATAATTTTTAAAATAAATCTGGAACTAAATTTATATATGAAAATGATATACGGGTAGAGATGCAAATGTTTGCGGATATCAAAGTAATATCCATATCCATTTTAAAATAGTTAAGGATACATATGTCAACATCTGTATAAAACAGATACAGTAGCAGATCGGATACATATATTCATATATGTTTGCATCCCTAGGTGGATAGCCTCAGATGCCTCAATTCCTAATATGACATTTACAGTGCAAGCTTATATTTTCTTCCACAATGAATGATTCAACATGATTTAGATATTATTGTCTATTTAAATTTTGAGATACACCATGACATTGGACTTTTGTATATAACTCTTTTTGTGAAGTAAACATTTATTGTACCTCATTTTCTATACTCTTATGTACTTGTAGGATCATATGTATATAGAATGTTTACATTTTATAATGTGTACATTAGTTATTGATTTACAACATAAAGATTTGAAATTTTGAATGGTTATTATATATTATCTAATTTTCTATCTTCAAAAAATCGGTTTGACCAGTAAATTAAGTTCAATCTGGTTTTTTTCAGATTGATAGGAATGATGAATTCATGATGATGTCATTGTTGGTCCTATTGGTTTGAACCGATGGTCCAAACCGTTCACATGAAACTGAAGACTAACCAGTCGACTTTCACTACAAGAAACTGACTGACCAATCAACTTCCACTACAAGAAATTGAAGATTGACCGGTCAAACTTCCACTACAAGAATTGGGCCTAAGACAATGAATAATTTGAATATTCATTTCCATATCTTTCGATGCTAACGATATAATAATGAATATTATTTGTTGCTAAATCATCTTTTGTACTTGTGATTAGCAATAAATGTCATATTCATTGTTAAGGTCCATATAACGATGATTTCTTTATTGACTTATTCGTTAATACTCACACTTATTTTAGCAACGATTAGAAGAAAAGTCAACGAATAACTATTGTTATATGATTCATTGTGAGGAACATAACAACGTATATCAATATTCATTGCAAATTTAAAGAAGTAAGCAATGGATACTATTCATTATTATATATTTAACTACGGATGATATGTCAACAATAATTAAATTTTTCGTTACCTTAGGTCAATTTTCTTGCAGTATTTAAGTTTAATTTTTAAAACTTTGGAAGAAATTTCGTGGGACAAGAGAATTAGGGGACGGGAGAGAGCATGGAGAGAGAGAAAGAGAGCATGTAGGAGAGAGATCGTGGGAAGTGTAGGAGGGAGAGAGTAGAGGGACATGTGTTCGATGGAGAGAAGTAGTATGGAGAGACCTGAGAAAGCCACACAGGAGGTGGGGTGGAATATCTAGGGAAGAGATCGGGTTGTGCCATGTGCAACCAGGAGGAGAAGAGCTGGGGAGAACCCTGATTTAATATATATATATATATATATATATTATTGACTACGAACTGAGTCACACATAGTTATATTGTAATATTATTCAACTAGTTATATATTATTTTTTATTATAAATTTCTATATTTTTTACATTTATAGTTTCAATATGGGGTTTTTACCCCACGAGTCACAGAATCTTTGTAATTATTTCCCGATCCTATAAACATTGTTATTATTCCATCGACCCTCTAAACTTGCTCCGTCTTATCTCACGAATCCTCCGTCCATGTGCCATGTTCTTCGTAACCTAACCGGAGCTCATGGGTCTAACCCTGGTATGGTCAGATCACCAGAAGTACGCCACATGTCCTGGAGAGAGATTTAGGCGTGAATGCTCGGATATATAGACATCTGACGCTAAGCCATCGACCTCTCTTGTTCCTCTTCGAAGTCATCATCCTCTTCGTCTTTGCTCCGACTATCCTCCACGCAACGATCGTCCTTCGCACCGTAGCCATTCCACTTCAGCCTCACCCCTCCTTTTACATTCCATTGTGCTTATCGATCCCGCTCCATGAAACTCTTCTGCCTTTGTTGAATCACGGAGTTAGGGTTTCATGGGTTTAGGGAACGAAGATGAGATGGGTTAGGGTTTCTAACAAACATGTTCTTCGTTCTTGGTTTCTAACATGCAAGGGTTGACAATGGGTTGGTTCAGCAGACAGAAGGTATCCCGACCATATGCGTTAGGTCTGGAGGTTATTTCAAATGGACACGGTGAATTAAGGGAGAGAAGCAGTTGCTTGGAACATAATAGAAGATTGGAATGATCGATCTAGACACCATCTCGTGATTTGACCTTATTGAAGAAATCTCCAAGGTCATATCTTGGGATTAAAAGCGTACGATCAATTTGAAATACAAGACTCCTCACATAAGAGGGAGCAAGTTCACAAAGATTAAGGATGAGAAAGATATTATGGTGATGTTTAATGTGCACAACGATGAATCAGAGATCAAGCTCGTGGCATAGATGATAGACATAGAGTCCATGAGTTACTACCAAGCATAGGAATTCCTTAGTAAGAAGAATGCAGTTGTAGAGACCGATCTCGTAGCGGATGTGGATAACCAGAAGGCACAGTGGATTCACAACCTCTAGATGTTGAAGCTGATCATGGTGGCATTGGAAGCTCTAAGATGGCCTTAACCTTTACATAGGACCTGCTGGACTGGAACATGGGTGAGTAAGGATGTGTGAGAAGATTTGGAATTGGCTTAATTCCTAAGTAGGGAACACTAATGTTAGGACTGAGGGCAGGAATATGGAAGGTGGTGTGAGTGAGGGTGTGTGTGGGTTATGCTGGGATTGAGGGTGTGCCTGTGGGTAATGATAGGATGATGATGTGCTTATGGGTGATGGTGGGATTGAGGGTGGGCCTGATGTTGGACGTGAAGCAGGTGTAGTGGCTGAAGGTTTAGGCGATGTTACCGGAGAAGAAGGTATCCCTAGTACTGGTGGGATTTCCGTTGGTGAATAGGGTCTGACTTCCATTGATGAAGAAGGTGGGGCTTCCATTGGCAAAGAAGCGCCTCATATGACTAGTAAAAGAGAAGTGTATGGGGACGAGGTTGGCGAAGAATGTTACACCAGCTTGGGAGTGATGGCGTGGTAGTTTTGAGTTTGGGACCATGGAGCATGAGGTTGAAAAACATACACATGTTGATCATACAAATGTTGCAGAGGGTCACATGAATAGTAAAAGAGGGTGTGCACGAATAACCACACACCGTCAGTCCTGCAACCGCAGATATACAAGATCAATTGCTGCAAAGAAGGTGGCTGAAGTCAACCAAATATCATATTATTCTGATTCGTCTGATACCCATTACAATGTTGTAGACGATGATGTGGAGGATAGTGATGATTTGGATGACATGGATGGCCTTGTTTCTGAGAATAGTTGTCATCGTCTTCTTGATTCTAACATAGAGAATTTGAGCGATTATGAGGGCCCTGATGCTGGAGTGGATTTGGATGCCTCATCATTTGAAGTGAGGGATGAATTCAAAAGCTAAGAAACTTCCCCTCTACACTCGTGTTTTACTGCATCACCATGCAGCTTGCATCCAAATACTTTAAGAGTGAGCACAACAAGGTCATAGTAAAGTGCAAGGCGGAGGGGGTGCCCTTAGAGGATACATGCCTCCTTGATACTAAACAACACCCAGTTCAAAGTCAAGACTCTTGTGGTCAACCACATTTGTACCTCAAATAATCATGCTGTGAACACCATGGTTGGACAGGCGTGGGTATCGCACCATATCTCAGTTTAGGTGAAGGAGAACCCTGCAATTATGATGAAGCAACTATCTGGTAGGATCAATAAGGCATTCAATCTTAGTTTTCGTTATATGAAGATTTACAAGGGAAATAGGAGGGCATTAGATGTGTTACTTGGGAGTGTTGAGGAGTCATATGTGAAGATCCCCTCCATTATTGCATAATTAAAGAGTCATTATCCTACTAGTGTCATCCACTACTTCTTTGGAGGAGATGACTTATTCCTCAAATGTTTCATCTCATTTAAAGAAAACAGAGATGGGTTCATGTTTGGTTGTAGACCCTTATTGGGTTTGGATGGATGGCACTTGAAGGGCAAGTACCAAGGAATGATATTGTCTACTACTGTGCTCGATGCATCAAACATGCTCTTTCTAGTTGCCTTCGCGATCATGTAGAACGAGTCCAGTGTTACATGGTCTTGGTTCTTCACCCATTTGGTCAAGGCTAATGTGGAGAAGGAGATGGACTCACAGTCATATTAAATGATCAAAAGGGGCTAGAGAGCATAGTAAAGGATAAATTCCCATTTTGCAGAGCACATGTCTTTGTATGCGCCATGTATACAAAAACTTCAAGATGCAGTATTCAGGCTCTGAGTTGGAGCATATAGTGTGGTCTACAACAAGAGCATTTGAGTCGAAGTGATTTTTCCACTAAATGAAAGAGCTTGAAAAAAAAAACAATACGAGGCCTTTTGATTATATGATGAGAACTAAGCAGAAATGTTTGAGTTCGCAATTTGGCACCACAATCACTACCAATATATCATCAATAATTTGAGCTAGTCGTTCAATTCACGGATCTATGAGGCCCGCTACTTTCTGATGTGTGATATGATAGAATGAATTTAGCAAAAAATGATGACAACAATGAAAGAGTAGAGATTGAAAGGAGGAAAAATGCGAGGTGTGATGGTGTCTACAACATTTGACTACATCAGGACTTCAACCAAGAACTTGCAGGAGTTCATCGTAAGGAGGTCGAGTGAGAGAAACATAGAGGTGGAATTCCCTACCGATCTCAATGTCTTTGATCTTCTTGCCAAAAAATGCACCTGTCGTTGATGGCAGATCTTTGGTTTGCCTTATATACAAGTTTATGCATCCATTTCAAGTTTACGAAATGTGACTTCGTATGACTACTTATTCAATTACTACAACATAAGCCGGTATAGAAGGACCTATGCAGAGTGCATAGCCCACTTACCCAACAAGTCATGTTGAACACCGGTTAAGTTGTTGTATAAGATATTACCTTCCCACTCTATGAGGCCTCCAGGAAGGTCTAATAAGAATCAGATATGAGTGAGGGATGCAAAGAAGAAGTCCAATCACAAGTGCACGAGGTGTAGTTCCTTTGGTCATCACAGAAACACTTACAAGAATCTGATAAACCCATGAACCAAAGGTACTCAGAATGCATCGCAGGATGGAATCCATGTGAGGGAATCTATGGAAGATCCAATTGAGAGAGTCCATACTTAGAACTCTTCTACTTTTGGAGAGCGAAGGTATGCCAATTTAACATCTTTCAGTGGAATACTTGTTCAACTTTGAGTCTTTTAATTTGGCAATTTCTTGCTCATTGCAGTGGAGTATCTATAAGAGCAGGAGCATTTAAGAGGACCACTATTGTTGGCGGGAGGCTGGTCCAAGCACCAGGAGGAGGGGTCGCCCGAAGAAAGCATCATGAATGTCTGAAGATGGCCCCGACATTACCAAATAATGTATAAAAAAATATTTGTAATGCAACTGAGCCTCCTTGTTGGATGCTTTTACAAGGGTAAACAACAATTACAAGTGTTTTGAGCAAGGTGGTTCTGCACAAAGCTAAGGATTTCCAGCAAGTACTTTTGGAAGGTCTGATTAACAATTCCAAAATAGACTGTTTAGCCATTCTAGGTACATGAGTATACATATCACAAACTATCTTTGGATTGTCTTTGTTTCCAGGTAGGGGATATTGGTTCGGACTGATCCCTTTTTGGCAGAGAAATGGAATGATACATGGTTTGGGCAATGCCTACAGAGGATGAGAAGAATTCTATTTTTGATTTGGCATGTCGTTTTTTTATTAGCCAATGCCTTGCTGTGTAATTTGGGGGATTTTTCCTTCCGTGTGTAATAAAAACATTAGAATAAACTTACTTGCGATATGGCATAATGGGACATGTCGAGTGGGTGATAGTATGTGAATGAATGTGTATGAATTGGAACTACTTTTTGGTTGCAATTGTTGGCCATATTTTCAGTACTTAAGATTGGGCTTAACCACCAACAAATGTATGGATGTACGAAGACATTCCACTGATATTGAGGTAAATACTACATTCATTTCATCTCAAGATATTCTGCATGAGTATAGTAGCAAAGAATATACGACACATATAGACATGACCTACACATGAAAGCATATGTTCTTGATTTCCACTTTTATATTTGCAAGTTCACACTTTATCTTCTTCTCTTCATCACTCAACTTGCCTAACTCTTACAAAAGCCGTAACTCCACATCATTTATTCTTGTGAGGTCTGATCATTGGGCATGTCATCGTCGATCCAGCCAAAAAAATAACACATTCGATCCAAACATGTAGAACTTCATTCCCTTACCTCATGATCTTGAGGATGTCTTCACCGTAATAAAGCTTCGGTAGTCGCATCTCACTCGATCATTGTCAGAGACAGTAGATGCAAAGAGCTACTTCATCTCATTTAATTTAGTAACCATGTAAAATAAAAAATTTGCAATATAAATATTCATGTAATACCGTTTGAGAAATACCTTGTCTCCATGGTGTTCTTACCTCTTGGACATGCTGCAAATTTTTTTCAAGATGGTATCTCCAGCTACTCCCCAGATTCACTCAAGCTTCTAATGTGGAGCCTTCGAATATGGTGGTTGAAGTTCAAATGGAGCCGTTGAAAAGTGAGGGACATATCAGACCATTCCCTTCCTAAGGTATGCAAATTGGGGATAAAATAGGGCATTCAAAAGTAGGGAAACATCCGTCAACGGAAAAATAGACGGATGCAAACCTGAGGATCTGCTAAGTAAGGGTTAGTAAGTTTATATCGTCAATGGAATAGTAACGATGTTTATAGGATTGAGGAGGTAATTTACAAAGATTCTAGGGTTCGTAAGGGTAAAGATACATTTGATTGTTATTTAATTTGCAAAAATAAACATGAAGGTTGAAAAAAATCAACTGATTTTTAGAGAAAGTGGACGAACTATAGTATTTTAAACCAAATTTGGACTTGATATTGTTTTTCAAATTTTAAACTCTGAATAGAAAAGGGATTTTTACCTGGCAGACCTTATAATCGTTGTTAATTACCTCCACGACCTTTGAAACAACCTAATTCCTCACTCGACCCCGTAAACTTGTTAACCTTTACCTTACAGACCCTGTGGTTAACCCCCATCCATTTATCCGTTAAAACTAACCGAATTCTGTTATCTTCTTTTACATTATACACATTTTATTTATCAAATTTACTAAAAGTGCCACTCCCTCTCACCCACGTTAGATCTTTCATCCCTTCCCTTGTCCGCGACCGACCCCGCTAGTGCACGGTTGCACCCGCGCCTCTGTGCGTATGCCAGCCACCATGACGTTCAAGAGGAGCACCTGCCTCCTTCGCGCTTCGTCGAGCCACTTACCATTGACATACAGATCGTGGCTGCCTCCAGGCACCTCTACGCTGCACCTCAGAACCTCCTTCCGCAGCCCATTGTACATGTTGCTTCAGCCTGTGTCTCGCGGTTGTCCTCAACTGCCCACCGTGCGCTCAGGACACCCTTCACTGTCGAGTGCGCACATGCGGAATCACCTTCGCCAGCGGCCAGGATAAGGAACCCAGCGCTCTACGTGTAGCAAAAGCTTTGCAGACCGACGCTCCCTGTAGCCGTGGCCCTCCACGCCCGCAACTGCGCCCCGGGCTGTGCACGTCTAGACTCGAGCTAGCCGTACCTCCGTCGACCACGCGAGCATCACTTTCCGCAGCGACCCCCTACAGCTGCACCACCGACCTCCTGCAGGTGCCTCGGCCTCCATCAACGCAAGTTAGAGAGAACTCAGGGAGGTCTTTCGGAGAGAGCGGCATACCTTCATCTTTGAGCGACGACCTCGCCGGCGAGATCTAGGAGGCGCATCCTCTTCGTGGCCGTGTGCCTCAGCCACTCCGAGGCGATAACCCGAGGAAGCCTTTGCTTCTTATTCCACAGGAGAACAACTCCCAGATAGAGCATCTCCCTCCTTCCTTCCCAATTCTTCCTCTTTTATTTTGTGTTTTCTTCGTGTCCAAATCTCAGCTACAGATTCACACTTTTCTTCCCCGCCGCCCTCCTTCCTTTCCTGCCTTCTCCCTGTTCATCTCATGTGCCCCATCTTCTGTGCACACATGGCACATATCACGCGCACAATGAGCTGTTGCTCGTTCCTCTAGCGTACACAGCATGCAATCATCCCGTGAGCAGCACCTCTTCTCCTAAGACTACATACGTGCACATCCAGAGCTGCTCCCCCGCTTCCAGCCCCAGGGAGAAACCCGAGCTCCGACCGCGCTTCCCGATCGTGCGGCCACAGCTTGGCCGACCGCAGCCACCTGTGGCGGAGTTTCCTGCTCGCCACCGACGCCCAACCTTCTGCACTCGACCTCGACGGCAAACTCCTCTCCGGCCTATGGAAAGAACATAGGGGTGAAATATCCACCGTTGGATTACCATTGGTTAGATTAACTCAAGACTAGCCAAAGTAACTGACTCAAATAAAGTTAAAACTGATGGCAGGGTCTGTGGAGTAAGACGGAGCAACTTTACGGGATCGAGGGGGGAATTTTGTTGTTTCAAAGGTTATGGAGGTAATTGACAAAGATTATAGGGTATGCCGAGTAAAAATCCCAATAGAAAATACAACTAAAATAAAATTAATTATAAATATAATTTCATTCAATTAATGAAATGTTTATCTTAAGAAGAAGAAAATTAAAAAAAACATTTTGTAGAATTTTATCATGAAATATGTTGTGTTTAGATTTTTCTATTCATATAATGTTGGGTGAAGAAAATTAAATTTTAATAACACCGCGTGCATCTAAAAAACATAAAAAATCAATCAATGTGCAATGATTCTACATATATTTATGAAATGCTTGGCTTCAACAAATTTAATAAGAATAAAGAAATTAATACTCAATAGCCTTGATTTAATATGATTTTTAGATTGAGCAATCTAGATCTAATCAATGTGATTTACAAGTATAATGTCACAAATAAGCCCATGAACACACAAGATATCAAGAATCAAACATGAAAGAATCGAACTTGTATCAACTTTCAAGTAGCATGAGTTATTCACTAAGTGAAGTATAACAAATTAATTATACATATACAATTCTCAATATTTTATAAAAATAAAGAACTAAATAAATTGAACATAAGAGTAGTGAATTGAAAATAAATTAGATATGAAAGGCTTAGGGGTAAATGTTACTAAACTTCCGCTGAAGATTGAAGGGAGAGGCAAGTTTTATATTGAAAATCTTCTTTTCTTTGAGATATAGAAAATACATAAATGAAAAAAATATATTATATACATATTGTCTAATAACCAAGAAACAAATAGGAAAAGAAGATAGGCAAGTTTGTTAAATTAAAAGGTTCGTCTTGCAAATTAAATAAAGAAGAAAGATTTTATATAAGAAACCCTAGGTAGGAAGAACTTTAACAATAGAAAAGGTATTTTTTATTACAAAAAATATGGCAATGGTGTATGCAAACGATAAAATATACGACAAAAAGGATATTTTTGAACTTATATGAAATTATTGGAAAATATTTTTATTTAATTTAAAATTAACTTAATATATTTTCAAAATGGCATTTCAAATTTGTTGGAGTTGTAAAAATCATTACACTAAAATACTTTAAATTAAGTTTGTATTTTGAAAGTAAAATGACTCAAATCATGATGCTTTTGATTACGACAAGAAAAGAAATTATTTAAGGTAGGTAGATATTACAAATTTAAGGCACTGGGGAAGTTACGAGAATATAAGAACCACCAAAAATGCCACAATCAATTATAATAAGGGATTTTTACATCCATAACCCTAAGTAGTTTTGCAATTACAATCATAACCTCGCATAATCGTGAATTACATGAGAAACCCTGAATAGTCCCTCCGTTTTAATCCTATAACCGTCCGTTAAGGGGACAGTTAACTCAACCATATCATGGGTTAATCTAACCCACGATCTATCCAATGGATACTAAAAATTTCAAAAAAAAAATAAAAAACCCTCCCGACCCACCGCCCCCTCCCTCTAGGCCATCACCGCCGCCCCGTCCAGGCCCGTCGACCCCGCCACCCCCTCTAGGCTCGTCTCCCCTGCCACTCCTTCCAGGCCCGCCGCCCCCTCCCTCCAGGCCCCCTTCTGTCCTCGTCCTCCTCCTCCTCCTAACAACCCCTCCCCACCTCCAGGCCCGTCTCCCCCTCCTATCTCGTCCTCCTCCTCCCAGTAACCCCTCCCCACCTCTAGGCCCCCCCTCCAATCCAGGCTCATCGCCGCCCCCACCCCCACTGAAGAGTACTCTAACTCATCGTTCTCCGCATGATATGTATTCCTTGGGTGGCTTTATGGACTGTAGAGACATTCCTTCAACTTTTGATGAAGAAGTTGTAGAGGATTCAATGGAAGGGGGTCCTCGTAGATGCCCTCGACGCACGTAGAAGGGTTGAGCATCGTTCCTGTTCCAATGAGATGGAATGGAGCATGAGGGAGGAAGGTGCTCGCAATTATGGTGTTTCACATGGAATGGGTCGTAGTCAACATAATTCGATTGATGGAGTGTTGTACGGTTGCTGAAAATGAATATGCGTGGAGGAGATCTCGCCTGCAACCTCCTAAGAGACGAATCTCAGGGCGGATCTAGCTACTGCAGCCTCCCTCCCCCCTCTCCCCCACTCCAGGCATGTCGTCGCCCCCACCCCCCTCCAGGCCCGCCCCCATCCCTCCAGGCCCGCCGCCCCCCTCCCTCCAGACCCCCTCTGACCTCGTCCTCCTCCTCCCAACAACCCCACATCCTTCTCCTTCATGCAACCCCTCCTCCTCCCCGATCTCCTCCTCCATCCAGCCCTCATCGTCCTTCCCGACCTCCTCTGCCACCTCCAGCCTCCTCCTCCCTCCAGCCCTCGCCGTCCCCCTGACCTTGTCCTCCTACTCCCAGGAACTGTTAGGTCCCCGTTGTGTGCACATGGGACATTGCGGATCCTGCGACGAAACGTCGGGTCCTCGTGCTCCATCGTCGGTGGCCCTTGTTCGCAAGATGATCAAGAATGAGGTCTGGTCCTCATGGCTGGTCGAGTGTGGCTGGGATCTTCCCATGGTAGTTAGGAGCATCAACGACTCTTTAGGTTTGGTCCGTGTGGTTGGTGTGTTTTAAGCAGAGGATTTGCAAATAAGGTTGAGAACTAGGGACGGTTTTGACTTTTTCTAACGGAAACCATCAACTATAACAGACATCTTAAACGGAACATAACATAGAGTTATGTCATGTAAGAGTTAAGCACTACTCAGGGTTTCTCATGTAATTCACGATTATGCAGGGTTATGATTGTAATTGCAAATTACTCAGGGTTATGGGTGTAAAAATCCCTCATAATAAATCATCAACCATGCATTTACGCATTCTGTAAGTCTTTACAAAAAAGGGGAAATCTATATGGATGAAATGATAGTTGTGTCCTATCTTTGGGTTCAATAGTGAACATATATGATCTCTTTGAACTCTTCCAAAGCTTTCCTCAACTATGAGACAAAGCAACTAAGCTAAGGACAAGCGGAGGCTACTTCTTCGTGCAACCCTCCTCTTGCACCCCTCGGCCAAAGGGGGCATGCCAGATAAACCAAATAAAATAATATACATTGTTTTTAACCCCTACCGCTGCTCCCCCGTTAGATTTTGAGTCTTCCTTTGATATAACATATTACTCTTATACCCTTATATGCATACCAACGCGTTGATGTATAGACCTTGACTATGTCATCAACCTAATATTTTGCTTAATATTCATACTTAAATATATAGTAACAATTTATCTTCGATCAGAGGATGCATGCTTATATCGTGACAATATACATCATAGGTCTTAGTTATCTCAATCTTGCTAAGTCAACTCATTGACTCAACTTATTCGACATTTTCGAATCTCTATCCTATGCAGAGGACTTGCATAAAGAGATCGATCAAACGCTAGACTTTGAAAAACTAAGTTCGTTTCTTAATAATCACTTAACGGTGCCAGTTGTATCATCAATCTAACTCTTCGTATATTATTGTAAAAAGGCATGATAAAATTATTATTTTTCTTTGACTGTGATATTAGATACTATGGGATTTTTTTGCTAACTCTAAACTTGTTGCTAGTTCTTTAGCGCGGGTCTGATTTTGTTGGAAAAAAGGCGTTGCACTAGGATATTTGATAAATGTTCCTCCAAGGCTTTTAAATTTCTTTATTTGTACGTTGGCTTTTGTTGATAATCAATAGTATTCCTGATGACTTTGCAGATCTCTCTAATAATATGGGATCTTATGAAAGTCATGCCCCATGAGAAGTGATTAACGAAGTCTTCACCCTTGGTAACATTTTTTTGACGAAGCTCAACAGCTTTTGTTTTTTGAGATACTTTTATTTGCGACCTTCTAGTATGATCTCATCTAATATGTGGATTGCATTCCATCTTTAAATTTCCCTCGTATTGTACTTGAGCATCTTTAACTACTCCCCTCCCCCTTCCTTTTCCATCCCTTCTGATGGCTTTAGGGTGAGAGTTTATTTATTTTAAAATTTGAGTTGGATTTGGATTTTGTATTGGGTCATAAATACAGATAATTAGCTTCAAGTTCGAAGTCAATTTGAGAAGTTATCACGCATGGAATGATATCTTTGGTTATGTGTGGCATTATTTACGTTTTGGATTTGAGTAAGAGTTAGTCAGATTTAGGTAAAATATTTGACAAGAAACCAACATTTTATGATGGATTGAGCACACTCTCTTTGCATGAAATAATTAATTCAAAGGTTATTAGAGGCGAGTATATTTTAATCTGACCTTAAAAGGTGCGGTATATCAAAGGAGCGACGGGTACCAAGATCAATCGGACGGCAGAGATGGGAGGGGAACGAGGTGGGGATAGGAGCGGCGTGAAGACAGCGGCGGTGGTGGCAGCGGCTCTTGCGGCGGCGTGGCTGACCGTCGAGATGGCCTTCAAACCCTTTCTCGGCCGCGCCCGCGACGCTATCCGCCGTTCTGACCCATCCTTCGATCCCGACGCCGACTCTGATGTCGCCAATGCCGCCGAAGACGTCCCCGTCGAATCTCGCGCCATCTCATGATCTCCGTAAGCATTTTTTAGGGTTTTGGTGTTCTTTTTCCTATTTTTTCTAATGCCGACTGGAGGCTAGGTATCTTTTGTCTTGAAGATTCTTTTGATAGTTGAATTCGATCAAAATGAAAGAAAAGAACGAGGCTTTGGGCGAACATTTCTTGCCTTTAGTCACAATTATCCTCTCGTCTTCTGTTAAATCAAAACATCCCGACGTCTTTACGTGATGATTGATGTTGGAGAACTTTTGACATCTTCTCTAGAAGAGACATCCTACACAAAATTGCCACCCTTTCTAGAAAATTTATTGCCACCCACCATCGCAGCTAAATGGGATTCGGGAAAACAAACTGCATTCTTCGACTGTAGAGGTAAACGGTCATATCCCACTGTTTATCTTAGAATGACTATTTGAGGTCGATTAGAAATTGTAAAAAGGTACTACTAAAAGATGCAATGATATGCCTATGCTGAAACGGTATTTCCCAACCAACCCTTTCGTCAAGCATGCGATCACTCTTAATTCTGACTGAGAACAAATTGTTCATGCCGTGGTTCTCTGATTTTTGCTTGATTTTAATTTTCATCATAATTTTCTATTGTGCTCGTGGAATGCTGCTTTTGAAGGTTGACGGATGATTTGAATGGGCTGATGGTCGAGCAAGTTAGCCGCCATCCTGGACATTAGGTACCGATCCACTCAAAGAGTAAAGAAGATGTGAACACAATTTATACTATATTATCAATTAATATTAAAAGTAAACGGCTAACTTCATGCCCACAATGATGAAAATGATTTCTCTTTATGAAGTTAACTATAGTTTTTGTACATTTGTTGTATGAATAAGTAGGACAGTGGTAGAATAGTAGACATGGTAGGTATGATCAAGGTTTAAAAAAATGCGAGGCGGATCAATACGATTTTCCGTTGATGAGGCGAGGCATAAGCCTCGAGGTGGTCAAGGCATAAGCCTTGATTTATAGAGAAAAAACTCAAAAAAACTGGATAAATTGAATATATGTTGATAATATATGTTAATATAACATTATATTATATGATAACATTATATATTTTTTCCTAAAAAATATTATAGAATTAAAAACACCACTAGAAAAATATAACAATTAAAAACTCCGTATATATTGTAATATGGTATAAAAATGACAAAGCCTTCTCCTACATTGAGTAGGGTCGGCTATATGGATTCTTGTTCAAATCCATGTTGAAAGATCCAACTATTTTTTACACTGACCCCAACCCCCTCACACAAACACACACAAGGAGGGATTTGAACCCTGGTCTTTTGGGTGGTATGCACACTGCACACGAGGAAGATAAATACACCATGTATAATAGTTCTCAAAACTCAAACAAAAAATATGAAAATTCTCATATAGCAGGAGTATATAGATGATATATTAGGTGGAACTAAGAAAAGCATAACTAACCTGAGAATGAAATCGTTGGTAAAGAAATAAAAAGAACATAAAAAAACTTGCATATAAAAACCACGATAAAAAATACAAGTAGAACAAGCACTCATAAAATAATATAAACTTGCAAATCAATTAGAATAAATAGAGCTTATAATAGCATACCAAATGATATAGCAACTGGATCTATGCTATAACATAGCATATGTTACAAAACCACTATAAGAACACGTACAACTTATAATTATCATATATGTAAATCAAATTGAGAAATATAATAATAAGCAGAACAAGCTATCCCAAGCTAATATATAACTAAGAGATGAATGTACTAGGAGGAAAAATAAAAGATATATTGCAACTCTTAGAACTATATACTACGCATCTGAAAAATGATTTATAACAAGAGAATTTAGATTTAGTACCCGTTAAAGCTTACAAAAAAAACACAAATACTAATGTATAAGAAACAACTTCCTAAATAATATTTTAGAAATACTATTTAGGAAGTTGCCTCACGACAGTCGGATCTTTTCAACATGGATTTAAGCAGACTAATGTATAAGAAACAATAGCTAAATAATCTTGGTAGAAATGAGAAAAACAAGCAGGAAAAAATTGAAGCCAACAAAACTGAGGCGTCGCCTCGTGGGCACCTCAACGCCTCTCAGAGTGCTTTGAGCCTTTGAGGCGCACACCTTGGTTTCAATGAGGCTATAGCCTCAAGTTAGTTTTCTTGGAAACCTGCCTCAAGACGTACACCTTAGGCCCTCAAGGCGGGTTTTTTAAAAACCATGTGTATGATACTTGACTAGACATTTTAGTTGGCCTAATTTATAACTTTCAATTGAATTTATCGCATCCTTGTCATCTTTTTTGAGAAGATCAACACCGTCTATATGATGATGATCATCCAATTGTATTTCCTATAATAAAAATTGAATTTGTTGTAGAAAATGTTTAAAGTTGAAGATACATGTCCTTCAACACATTTAGATTATGTAAAGGGCCTTCCAGTTTGCACTTACTTTTGAGTATACTTTTCTTAAGGTAACTTTTGAGTATAATTATCTTTTATTACTGTGGAGGAAAAATGAGAGAACACAACGAGATACTTTATTCAAGATGTGTAGGGGTTTTTATATAGACCGAAATTCTACAACACTCAAAAGGGAAATTACATAAAAGATCCCGAAGGGTTACAACTCAATAGAATAAAATAAAGCTAACTCTAATGCTCCCCTTCAAGTTGGAGCATATCATCATGCCTAACTTGAAGATTATCCACGAGAGACGTTTCTTTAGTAGCGCCTTCGTGAATACGTCTGCAAGCTAAAAATCAGTGGAGATGTGTAGAGTAGTGATCTTCCCTTCTCGTACAATATCATGAACAAAGTGAGTCAATCTCAATGTGCTTGGTCTGCTCATGGAAAATAGAATCAGTGGCAATATATGTAGCGGACTTGTTGTCACAATGCAAAGGAACATGAGTAGTAATAACAATACCAAGTTTCTGTAGAAAAGAGATTAGCCAAGTAATCTTACATGTCGCCTGAGCCATCACCCTGTACTCTACCATCTGGAAACCACGATCTGCTTCTTGCTCCACCAAGCGATAAGGTTTCCCCCAACCATCATAGCGTATCCTGTAGGAGATTGATGATCCTCAGATGGACTAGTATAGTCTACATTGGCATAAGCAGAGATGTCAGTGTGGCGATTGACCCCGTAGAAGAGGCCTCGCCTTGGGGATTCCTTCAAGTAGCGAATGATCAGAAGAACATCTTTTCAATGTTTGTAAAGTGATCTCTCCATGTGTTGGCTGGCTCTGCTCACTGCATAAGAATATCTGGCCAAGTGACAGTAAGATAAAGCAGTTTGCCAAGTAGATTTTTGTATCAGGTCGTGTCTTCAAATGCAGGATCAACTGAAGTAGAGTGCTTCCTCAGATTTGCAGGAATTCCAGATGGCTTGCATCCAAGTAGTCCAACCTCAATTAGGATGTCCTAGCAATACTTCCTTTGTGAGAGATGAAGTCCCCCTGTAGTACATATCACTTCTATGCCAAGAAAGTAGCGGAGTTGGACAAGGTCCTTAGTGACGAAAACCTTCTGAAGTAAAGCTTTGGTCTCTGAAATGCCGTCTTTGTCATCACCAATGACAACCATATCATCAACATAAACTACTAATATGACAATAGCAGTGGATCGTCGTCTGACAAAAACAGAGTAATCAGATATCCTCTGGAAGCTAAGAGTGCTGATCTCAGTAGTAAGTCTATCAAATCATGTCCAAGGACTCTGTTTTAGGCCATAGATAACCTTGCAAAATCAGCACACATACTCCCCCTCGACTTCATAACATGGAGGTTGCATCATGTGAACTTCCTCTTCAAGATCTCCATAGAGGAAAGCATTCTTCACATTGAGCTGAACTATAGGCCATCCCTTATTGGAAACCACTGAAAGAATAATGCGAATAGAGCCCCATCCTCACCGTTGGGGAGAAAGTCTCAAAGTAGTCAACCTCATAAGTCTGTGTAAATCCTTTGGTAACCAGTCATGCGTTCAATCTGTCAATGGATCCATCATGCGACTATTTAGTCGTGAAGACACATCTGCAAGCCACATATCGAATTCCCATGGGACACGATACAAGGTCCTACATTCCCCTAGATGTAAGAACATCCATTTCCTTATTCATTGCTTGTCGCCAGCCATGATCCTCTAAAGCACTATGATGACCTCTGGGTAAAGAAATGTTTATGAGAGCATATGCATATCTCTTGACATAGCATGATATAGAATGGAAAGTATGTTGCTTTGTTGTTGTAATTATCTCAAGCTTCCTAGATAAGAGTTGCCTTTGGAATGCAGTATGGTTTTTCCTCACAACTTGTTAGTTCTTATGTCATTTGGTAGCTAGATAAACAAAAGAGTTAATCAAAAGGGAGATGATCATCTAAATAGGATCTGACGTAATTTTTGCAACGATCACTGTTGGAATTAATATACTACCACATTTTCAGCGGGTGACTCTTTTGTCTCAAAGAATGCCACTACGGTATATATGCTAGAACTAATTTCAGTCTATTTCGAAACTTATTAGGCATAGATATTCACTTTGAGAAGAACTTATCGTATAGAGTTATGATAAATATATTTCAAAAGATATTTATGAATTTATTAGGCAAAAAAAATCAAAATGCCGAAGATCTTTTAACAATGATCTGACAAAGTCTTGGACCTATTTCTATAGATATAATCAGTAAACAAGTAAATATGGATTTTTAGATTTCTCTTTGAAGTCTAAAAATTGAACAACCAACGTAAAAAATAGTCGAATCTTTCAACATGGATTTGAGCAAGAATCCATGTAGTCGACCCTACTTATAGTGGGAGAAGGCTTAGCACTTTTTTCTTTGAAGTCTAAAAATTTACCTACTTCTGAATATTGTATTCACAGTAAAATTTCCACAACACCCTTACTCAAGAAACATGTAAGATGCGAATGTATTATAGACCTCATACATACCAATGTCTGTGTTCCATTTAGCATTGCCACACATGAATTAGACATTAATGAATGAGTCATCAATTATTCTAATACTGGAAATCAAAACCCTGAAAATCAAAGGGAGGATGGAGATCATTTAACAATGATCTGTCATCAAGCCTTGGGCATATTTCTATAGATATAATCAGTAGACAAGTAAAATAGGGATTTTTAGATTTCTCTATCTACTTGTGAATATCGTATTCATAGTAAAATTTCCAACATACCCATCTCTAAGAAACGTGTAAGATGTGAAGGTATTGTAGATCACATACATACCAATGTGGATGTTCCATTTTGTATTGCCACGCATAAAGGACATCTGACTAGGTTCCTCCACTACCGCAAACCCCAATTAGATTCAGGCATGATGCACTTGCTATTTCTTTTATCTATTCGACCCAATGATTGAATTAAGTTGTAATATTTAATTAGGATTGTATTTTATTTGTACTTTCTCATCGAGAACTTCTAACTCTGATAATATTTGTGTCTGTCACACCCATTGTTTTTAAAAACGCGCCTCGAGGCGCTGAGGCGTACGCCTCGAGGCGTTTTTCTAGGAAAAACGCCTCGAGGCTATAGCCTCATGCAGCCTCAGTGAGGCTTAAGCCTCGAGGCTTATGAGGCGCGCCTCGAGGCGTAAGCCTCGAGGCGTTGCCTCGAGGCGTAGCCTCATTTGTGTGCTGATTTTTTGAATTTTTTCTGCAATATTTTTTTCTTTTCTTTTTAATTGTGGGTTTTTCATCTTTCATAGACAAGTATGTTCAAGTCCTTAAGCTCACAATTCACTAAAATGCATTTTTTTAGTTTATTAAAGTATTGAGCTTATTTTTACTTTGTTATGCATGTTCTTTATATATCAACATGAACAAAAATTTGGATCTTGAGATATTAAATCTAATGCCTCTACTCTTAGTATGCATCTTGTGTTACATCTAGCCCCTTTAGTAAATTTTATTCAAGACTTTAAATTTTGCAGAGAGTTACCTATTATTGTGCTTGCATATTCATATTTACTTGACTCCTTACTGATTTAGAGTCCAAAAAAGAGTGTTATATAACAACTTCGATGTTTAAACCATGATATTAGCCTTGAAATGTCATGAAGTTATGTATTTACTCATAACTATTGAATTTCTAGAACTTGAAAATTGTAATTATGGTTAATTATGATGTTTTATGAAAAAATTTCTTCCACGAATGAGGCTTACGCCTCAATATGCCTCGAGGCTTACGCCTCGAGGCAATACTGGGAAAACGCCTCGATACGCCTCACGCTTTTTAAAACCTTGGTCACACCTTTTCATGAATAGGAATCAACATTTGGAGGCCTACTTATTATAGGGATGCTTTATAGATCCACATAAACATTCTGAAACAATTCTGTGGTTTATTTTATAGGCTTTGAGGTTTGCAACATTCTGGGTGTCCACCCTTTTCTTTCACAAGAAAACATTCTGAAAATGTCTAGTAACCTCCCTGGTCATCCGCTGATTTTACTGAAATCCCATGGGAATAAAGCTTATATCACACGCCATGTATGAAAAAAGAGATCAAGAAGGCCTATGCCAATGGAGTGGCAGTTAGTGGAGTTAATGGAGTGGCAGTTAGTGGAGTTAAGTTGCTCAAATATTCAGTCAAGTTTGCATCTGCAGAACATCTATTCTTCAACTGTTTCCTTTGTATTTTATGATGTTTGCTCTATATTTTAGAACTGCAGATTGTCATAATCTATTAGGCAGTTTTTTATTCTGTCAGGGTCTGAAATTTTAAATTTCCTTAACTTTTTTCTTTGTAGACTTTTTTCTTGGTAGATAGGAGGAAACACTCCCTACGGAAATAGTTTATAGCTACTTATAACGCATTCATGAATATGACCTAATTTGGGATCTTATAGATGAAAGTAAGAATCCTATATAAAATTCATTTGGTAGATTGAGAACCTACAATCCTATATAAAATTCATTTGGTAGATTGCAGATCTACCTATAATTACTATAGCAATATGAGTTCCTTCACGTACAACTGAAATCTTGTTATTATTTATCTACTTAGTCATGATCAGATAGTTCTGAACCTTTTACTTGAGTAGATTTAAATAGTTATTCTTTTTTTATCATGCATTTCTTATTTATGAGTGCCGAAATGAAATGGGGTTTCCTGTGAGTAGCATATAAAGGGATGGATTTAGGTGAGCTAGTTTTGACTAGTAAACTGTTTACGGGCCTTCTTTTTGTGTTCTTTCGTAGGTAAATATTTAAAGATATTATTGTGAAACAATTAGAATGCTGGAGAGGAATCATTAGTAAAGTTGTTCAGGAATTAATTTGAGCTCATCACAATTTTCTATTTTTTTGCTACATATATGCAGAACCACATTAGGGGTATTCAATATTGAAGATCTTATTTGAATTCTGCAAAGTGCTAATTTTGCATCAAGTTTGTATCTCTATGCTCAGTAGTTCTCTTGGCGGCTGAGAAGTGAACCTCATTTGAAACGGATTTTGTTATGGCTTGCAAGTAAAACAAGAAATGGAAAATGCACAAAAGACACTATTTTTTATAAGGTTCATCCATAATTGTGTTTTGTCGTTCGGCAATCGTAGATTATTCTTCATTGTACCGGGAAAAAAGAACAGAGGGCATACAGATGGCTCTCAAGGCACCTTTAGGTTTAGGAGTGGCCCTGGCATAAAGGAATACATAAACTAAAGGTTAGAATTAACGCTTGTCTGTTGATTTCATTTTGAGGGCTTCGTTTGCTATATTCTGAACATGGGAACTCTACCCAAATTTTATGTATATATTATATGTAACTTGAGTGTTCTCCATTGGGATTTGTCTGAAGTACATTCTCAATTTTGTTCATTCCCTTTGCCTCTTGAATCATATGTAGTTTTTCTGCACATTTATGAAGGTGTTGGAAGAAATCGGCAGCATATCTCACTGATTTGGATCTCTATCTATTGTGGAAGTTGCCACTGGCTTGCTGCATGTAAATCAAACTGGTGCTGACATTATCTTGCCTAGATCTATGAG
Organism: Ottelia alismoides; assembly: GCA_037367405.1. Classification (NCBI taxonomy): domain Eukaryota; kingdom Viridiplantae; phylum Streptophyta; class Magnoliopsida; order Alismatales; family Hydrocharitaceae; genus Ottelia; species Ottelia alismoides. The sequence goes on from JAZKJV010007631.1 coordinate 443,483, forward strand.
TATGCTATCGCAAATATTTGGTGTTCACTTGTATGTTATCTATAGGTCTATCTATAAGCGTAATTTTGTTGAATTAGCATCTAGTGGAATGCCCGTTGTATTGAACATGGTGTTCTGTTTCTTATACTAGTTGAAGTACAATTAACTTGAATGAGGATGAGTGAGGGGCATGTTACTTCAATCCAGTGCTATTGGTATGCGATACTTTGATTCCCCTTTGGTCTTTAGTTTGAAACTTTAATTGACTATAGTCTAGAAATAACATGTTTTGGTTCCCTGCTATGACATGTTAGAAGTTAAGTAATAGTCTCCCTTCATGGGAAGATGACCAAAGCTTTTCTTTTTCTTTTGGACAATTCTCATCTTTGCTAGGAAATGCTGAAATATGCTTGCTTATGAATACTGTTGGAAAGAAAAGCTGATCCCCCAGTACAATATGCTTTCTGTAGCAAAGGTAAAATGATTGTTTGGCGGACTTCAACTCTGATGAACAACCCACAAAAATCATGAATAGAAGTCACCCCAGCTTATTCAGATTGATAGGGAAAGTGGTGTAAAGTTATGATGTGTGACATTGTCTAAAAATATCAGCAGACATACCGAACGTTAATCGCATAGTAACCTAGATTAGATCTCAAGGTCTCTCTCCTTGGTGATTCCTGTGACCTGATAAGGCGATTATCAGAGCTGCACATGATGTGCATATCTATACCGGGTTCAATTATCTATACCGGGTTCTACATGGACTCTCTGAACAAATATGTTTTGTTGCAGCAAATTGCACTTGATGTGCTATTGCAAGTCTTTTTACTGAAGTGTTGGTTGTGGAAATCTTCGCTATTGGGACGTGTCCAATGATCTACAACATGTTAAAATAAAAATCACATTTTCATTTTTCATACCCGCATATATACATTTGAAAAATCCATAGCAACGGTTGTTACTAATCTTTACTTTAGTGTTTATTGGTAAATCTGGCAGTTTGTTATTGCATTAGCATTTTGTTACCTATGTTGACATAATTTAACTCGGATCTATCCATTTTTAACCATATGCATCTTTAATAAACTCGACCCATTTCCACCCGATTGCATTGTTGGATCTAATGTTCAGGTATTGTGGTCCGATGTATCTTATTTCAACTGTTTGTATAATTACTCATGTGTGAAGCTCCAAAGCAGCAGATTTGACTCCATTACATTCAATATACTGTGTAAATTGCATAATAGCCCTAACTGTATAACTAATGATGACACTTTTACAAATATCCCCTTCTTAGCTGTGGATGCCTACCCTTCAGGCCTCCATGAGGACCGTAACAGCCCTCCTGGTGACTGGTTCTCAATCGTCCCGGCTCAATTGGCATTATATATATATATATATATATATATATATATATATATAGGAGAAACTTCAAATGAGACGGGGTCTCATTGAGATTATAGTGAGCCACAATTTACAGCCGTTTGATTTGAATTGATGGTCATGATTAAATCCGGTTTTCCAATAGAAAACCACCATCAAAACCGCCCTCCCTCCTCTTTTTATGGAAAATCTCAACATATTAACTACAATTCTGACTATTATGTTCGATTTAGAAATGCCACAATCGTCTCTCGTTTTTTTGGGCGGAAATGCAGGAGCAGAATGAGAGCTCCCTTTACGGAAGTAATTTATTACTTTCCATGTTTTTATCATTATCATAATCAGCCGTCGATACATTATCTTAATTAGTTAATCAATGCTTTCCATATTAAGATGGATTTGAAATTTATATATGTAAAGTCGGAACATGTAATAAGAATTGTAATTTACAATGCAAGAAATTTTTGTAATATAATATAAGGCATTTCAAAATATTGTCATACACTTGTAAAATTCAAACAACTTTATTAAAAAATAATCAAAATTTAATATTTATTAAGTACATAAATTCAAAACTTTAGAGTTTTATTATTAATTTAAAAAAGCATAGTATACTTTATGAGGCCATCATCTTTTTAATAAATTCGCTTAATTTTTAAATTTAAGTAGTATATGTTATTTCGTTTCATCTCATAATATTTGTATTATTTTACGTTACAATTTCAAATTATTGTTCATATTTTCAAATTGTCAACTAACATTTTCATATTAAATCTGTTAATAAATTTTAAAATCCAAAACATAAATTTTGTAATTATAATAGATTTATTTCAAAAAAGTCTCATATAATAGCAACTTGTTAAAGTAGTATTCAATAAACTATACCAATAAAGTAATATTTTTTGTGCTATTAGCCGTCCTGGCGTCTGTTTTTAAGAAAGTAGTTTTTCCTAATTTGTAGTTCCGCCTTTTCCTCTACTATCCCATTAAAATCGCATGTTCGTATTCTCTATATATAGAAATGTTTTATCGTCAAAACCATTCCATATAATGATAGTGGTTTTGATCCCATCCATCCGATTCTAATCCAACCGTATTTATTGTTGGCTCACTATAATCTCTATGAGACCCCACCTCATTTGAAAGGGTCCCTATATATATATATATATATATATATATATATATATATATATATATATATATATATATATATATATATATATATGGATAAAATGGGGCTGCCCCCATGGAGTAGCCAACTTGGCTACTCCCACCCCTATTTTTCCCTCATTTTTTTATTTGTTTTGGAAAATAAAAATTTGTATATTCATCATTATATCCCTCCCACATTGTATTAAAATTTCATCAGAAACAGAGACTCCTAAGCCCTCCATCCATACGTCATTTTTTTAACGGTCGCAGGATTTTTTAAATCGACCATGTTTGGATGGAGGCCGTAGGAGTCTCTGTTTCTGACGAAATTTTAATAGAATGTGAGAGGGATATAATGATGAATATAGAAATTTTTATTTTCCAAAAAAATAAAAAAATGAGGGAAAAATAGGGGTGGGAGTAGCCAAGCTGGCTACTCCCTGGGGGCAGCCCCATTTACCTCTCTCTTTCTCTCTCTCTCTCTCTCTCTCTCTCTATATATATATATATATATATATATATATATATATATATATGGGAAAAGGGAGCCTACACCCATGTGTAGGTAACTTACCTACACCCAACTCTTTTTCCCTCAAATTTTTTTATTTTTTTGAATTAATTCCTTGGGGAATTTAGATCACAATATATCACCATATCGTCATTCAAATTTCAACTTGTTTCGAGACTTCTAACTTATCCATCATGACAGTCAAATTTTAACGGTCTGAGATTTGCTGAAATCGGCCCCTTCCGATGGAGCTGTTAGGAATATCTGTTTTACATGAAATTTGAAACACATATTTCATTTAATATTCTAAGCAAATCCCCTAAATATCCATTTCAAAAAAATCAAAAAATTAAGAAACAAGAGGTGGGTGTAGGTAAGTTACCTACACATGGGTGTAGGCTCCCCAATCCCTATATATATATATATATATATATATATATATATATATATATATATATATATTACAACACCATCAATATATTCCATTTAATGCTCAAAGTGCGAGAGTGGAATCTAAGAATAGATGAATACTACTTGTCAACTTGGCGTAAACATTTTGGCTTGTTGTTAACAGGTCTAATTGGGTCATAGCTCAATAAATTGTCAAGGCTAGTCTTCCTTGATAAATGTCTGGAGATCTAAGCGTGAGATATTACATATACACATACATGTATACATATGTACACAAATCTGGCTCCTATTGTTCACACATGCACTTCTTGTATTCTTCGTGTGGATTGTTGGTGGCATTAGTGACAACTTGAGATGTAGAAGTTGAAAGGAGGGTACTTTCGGTTGGGATAGTTGCCAGGTTTGACTAGGACTAAGCGGTCAATAATCAGCCCCCTTCAAATAATCATCATGATTAGTTGGTCGATTTTTGTATGGTCATAACTTTTTTATTTTATTCTTGCTTTTTTAAAAGTAGTAATTTAAGATGCTTGATTTGAATTAAAATACTCATTTTATTTCATTACGGTAGTATAGAAAATGTACAAATCTATGCGAGTATATCAACACCAACAACAAAGCCTTTTCCCACATTAAATAGGATCAGCTACATGGATTTTTTTACCTCCATTCAGATCTATCTTGGGCCAATTTTGGGCTTAGGTTCAAAAAACTAAGATCCCTTCGTATAGTCTCATTCCAACACTTTTTTGGCCTTCCTCGTCCTCTCGTAGCTGGTTTAACATCCCAAAACTTGCATCTTCTAATTGGTGCATCGATTGACCTTCTTTGCACATGGTCAAACCACCTTAAGCAGTTTTGTCGTACCTTATCCTCAATCGGAACTACACCAACTTTCCTTCTAATTGCATCATTCCTAATCTGATCTTTACGTGTGTCCGCATGTCCACCTTAGCATTTTTCATTTCTGCTAGTGCCATTCTCTACACATGTCTATGGTTCCCAAGCCAATATTCAGATCCATAGAGCATAACTGTTCACACGACTGCTTTGTAAAACTTTCATTTGATTTTCAAAGGATTTTTCTTATCACAGAGAATATTAGAGGCTCCTCTCCACTTTAGCCAACATGCATTTATTCTATTAGTAACATCTCTATCAATTTCTCCATTGTGCTGTAAAATAGATCAATATTTAAAAGAATCCTTGTTCTGAGCATTGTTGTTACTAATCTTCACCCTGATTCCTTCACATTTGCTTCCATCAAAAGTACACTCCATATATTCAGTCTTAGCCCTACTTATACGAAATCCTTTAGTCTCCAATGTATGTCTTTAGGCCTCAAGCTTCTCATTTATTCCATCTCTAGTCTCATCAATCGAAACACAATATCATCATCAAATAACATACATCAATGCATCTCACGTTGGATGTGACTTGTCAACTCGTCCATAATCAAAGTAAAAAGGTATGGACTCATTGAACCTTGATGCAGACCAATGTTGATGTCAATAGTTAGTCTTACCACACTGGATCCTTACACAAGATGAAGCACTCATACATATCTTTTATAAGGTTAATGTATAAGACATGTACTTGTCTCTTCTCCAAAACTCTCCACAATGTCTCTCGTAGGCAGAATCGTAAGCCTTCTCCAAATCAATAAAAAATCATATGAACGTTATTTCTTTTAGCTCTATAAATCTCCATTGTTCTCAACAAGAGGATGGCTTCAATAGTTGAGCGATCTGGCATGAATCCGATTTGATTTTCTTTTACTTTAGAAACTTGCCTCAACCTTCTTTCAACCACACTTTCCCAAATTTTTATAGTGTGACTTATCAGCTTGATACCTCTGTAATTTGAACAATTTTAAATGTCTCTTTTATTCTTATAAAGAGGCACCATGATGCTTCTCTTCCAATCTTCAAGCATTTTCTTGCTTCGCCAAATAACATTGAATAAACTTGTAAGCCAAGTCTAACAACGCTCATCTAAACCTCTCCATACTTAAATAGGATTGTCATCAGGTCTTACACCTTTTCCAAGTCTCATAACCTTCAAAGACTCATCTACTTTCTTCCGAGGTATTCATCTATAGCTTGCACGATTCAAGTAACCCTCACTACTAGCTAGATCTCCCCCAGTGATCTCTCTACTTCGTTCCCTAATGAAAAGCTTATGGAAATACTGCTTCCATCTTGTCTTTATATCCTTTGGAGTAACTAGCACGTGGCCTTCCTCATCTTTAATGCATCTCACTTGAGAAAGATCTTTGGTCTTTTTTTCCTGTGCTTTGGCCTACCTAAATATATCCTTCTGGCCCTCCTTAGAGTTGATATTTTGTACAAAACCTCGTAAGCTTTTGACTTAGCTTCGCTCACAACTTTCTTTGTTACCTTCTTCTCTATTTTGTAGTTTGTGATAGTTTCCTCTATTATGTCCTTAGGCATAACTTTAAAGCACGCTCTTTTAATTTTGAGCTTATCTTCCACCCCTTCACTCCATCACCATGCCTCTTTCTATCCTGGAGCTCCTCTCTTAAACTCCCCTAGCAGTTCTTGGCTACCCTTTAGATACAAGATGTTACCTCCTCCCACATCTCATTTGCACTTCCGTTACATTCCCAAGATAAGTCTCCTAAAACCTTCTCCCTAAAGCTTGATTGTTTCAATTGAAGATTCCACCATTTAGTTCTAGTGATTTTGGGAACACTTCTTTTCTTTACCATACCTTTTATGCTTGTCCACACCATATTTTTATTTTAGCATTTTCTTGTATTTTTTCATTTATTTAAAATCATTTAGGAGTTATTTATTCTTTATCTAAATACAAAAAAAATTATAAAATAACTTTTAAAAATTCCAAAAAATATATTATATATTACTATATAATATAACTCTAGGCTAAAAATTACAAACAATATAGAAAGAAAACCTTAAAAATTGAAAAACCTTCCTAATTTTATAAAATTTTGAAAAAATTTTGTAAAATAAAAAAAAATGTTTTTTTATTATATATTTTTATTTATATTATATGGTATATATAAAAATAGTTTTGAGAATTTTTGAGATATTTATCTATTTTTAAATGCAAAAAATTCAGCCTATTAATACGAGTCACTATTTTGACATTTTAAATCAATTAAAAATACATAAAAATTAGCAAAAAATTACAAGAAAAATCTCAAAAATAGTGAAAAATTTAAAAAAATACAAAAATATTTTATTTTATAATTTTTGAATACCTATAGCTATATATAAATATAAAACCTCATATAGCTTATACATTATCAATATATATTACTTAATTATATTATTATTAATTATAAATACCTAAATATATTTAAAAACCTTTTACAAAAATAAAAAGGATTGTACCTATTTGTATTTTTTGATTTTTTATGTATTTATGTAATATGTACCATTTATATTATTTATAATATACATAATATTATATCTTCAAAATCAAAAATAAATTAAATATCAGAATGAAATAAAAAGAAAATTTAAAATATAAAATTCAAAAATATAAAAACATAAAACACTAAAAATCCATAAAAATTAAAAACCATTAAAAACCTACAAAAATCTAAAAAAACCAAAAAGTACAAAAGCAGTTGTTGTTTATTTTATATAATAAATATTCATGTCCACATATTTGCTCTATGTAATTTGACACTACACACTTAGTTGCTATACACACTTGTTTCTAGGGTATAAAAATTTTCGTCTCACTTAGATTCATTGTTCACTTATTCTGTGGGTTGATTGTTGACTGAAACGATCTGTTTGGGTGTTGAGTGCTGTGAGAGTGGTTGATACATCGATTGTTGGATCTGACTTATCGGACACCACGTGCCCTCTAAGACCAGATGTTAGACAACCCGTTCCGACACGTTTATCAATTGATATCAAGTCCACTGAGAGGAGTCACTAAAATCCAAGCCTCTTTCATCACTCCCTCGGAATGGAAGTGTCATGGTATACAATCGTTTAAGATCACATCACCTTCGAGTATTCCTAACATCCGTACATCCTACATACTTGAAGACCTAAAATACACCCGAAGTTCTGATCTTATTTGAACTGTCTCCTTCAGGGTTTTATCGTTAAGTTTCTCATTTGATCTTTGGGAGTTGGTATCGATCATATGCTCTCCAAAAGCATATATCATACCTTCAATCCTGTCTTGTTTCCAAAATAAGATGACCAACGTTGGAATTCGATTTATCCCAATATCTCGTGAGTGAGATCATGTCTTCCGATTCAGTAGTGAAGCTGTATGATACCTTTGAGAGATCGTATTACTCACATGCCCTCATATGCACACATGTTCACCGAATGATATACAATCATTTAAGATCACATCACCTTCGAGTATTCCTAACATCCGTACATCCTACATACTTGAAGACATAAAATACACCCGAAGTTCTGATCTTATTTGAACTGTCTCCTTCAGGGTTTTATCGTTAAGTTTCTCGTTTGATCTTTGGGAGTTGGTATCGATCATATGCTCGCCAAAAGCATATATCATACCTTCAAATCCTGTCTTGTTTTCAAAATAAGATGACCAACGTTGGAATTCGATTTATCCCAATATCTCGTGAGTGAGATCGTCTCTTCCAATTCAGTAGTGAACCTGTATGATACCTTTGAGAGATCGTATTACTCACATGCCCTCATATGCACACCTGTTCACCGAATGGTATACAATCGTTTAAGATCACATCACCTTCGAGTATTCCTAACATCCGTACATCCTACATACTTGAAGACCTAAAATACACCCGAAGTTCTGATCTTATTTGAACTGTCTCCTTCAGGGTTTTATCGTTAAGTTTCTTATTTGATCTTTGGGAGTTGGTATCGATCATATGCTCTCCAAAAGCATATATCATACCTTCAAATCCTGTCTTGTTTCCAAAATAAGATGACCAACATTGGAATTCGATTTATCCCAATATCTCGTGAGTGAGATCATGTGTTCCGATTCAGTAGTGAACCTGTATGATACCTTTGAGAGATCGTATTACTCACATGCCCTCATATGTACACCTGTTCACCGATGTATAGACCTTGATTAGGACATCAACCTAATGGTCTGTCTAGTGTACATACTTAGACATATAGTAATACATCTGTCTCTAGTCAGTGGAATTGTGCCTATACGTGACAACATACAACGTATGTCTTAGTTATCTCGATCTTGTTAAGTCAACTCTTTGCCTTAACACATCTGACACCTCCGAATCTCTATTCCTATGTAGAGGACTTGCACCAAGAGGTCGGTCGGATATCAGCCTTTGGATTAATGATTGCCATCTCCTTTTCAGGCTGGAAATCCTTCTTGATAATCACTTGACAGTGCGGTTGAGTCCTCATTCTAACTTTTTAGATATTCAACCCGACACCAACCTCTATGATCCGACCTTTGAATCAACAATTGTATGATATCAAGATGTCCATGGTACATAACCCTAATTGTACCAAGAGTCCTATTTTACAAATTAGTTTCTTCATTTCAAATTAAAGAGTGAATTGCAATAACTTTTATTGCTTAATGGCTCGTCGTGAGCTCATATGTCCAACAAGGAGAGATTGTTTCCTCGATCCCACAATATTGAAACTCATCTGTGTTACATGCCATAAGAATTCGAGACGGATTCTGTATCGATCTCAAAGATGGTTGTCTTAGGTAGCTTAAGTGAAGCAAGCAATGGGTGATATGGGTGTGAGGGAAGAGTTCGAAAGTGGTACCTTTGAAGGAAAAGAGAGTGTATGCCTTATAACCCTGAAAATTCTTATCGAATTCATCTATGATATGTTGCCAAATAGAACTTCTTAAGGGTTTCGGTGACATCATGATACCTAGGTAATTAATAGGAAAAATTTCAAATTTCCACCTAAGATAATGTATATTATTCGCACATCATATTTTAGATAAAATGAAAGAATCAAAGAGATGTATCTGGGATTCATAGCGTTAAACCCATTTTTTTTTTGCAGAAGATAGAATATGGTAAAATTGTAAACTTTGTGAATACAACATAAGTAATTTGTATAGTGAATATTTGTAAGTCCTAAGAAGGTGAACTACAGGCAGATGATGAAGCCTTTGTGTACGGTCAACGATTATAAATCTTTATGCTCTGTGGATTGTTTTTCTGGTCATTTTATATGATTATTTGGTTATTAATTTCAAATTAATCATATTTATGCATAAGCCCGCTCTCGTGCCTCATCAATGCCAAGATCTTGCAAGAATTCATAAGTTCCCATCAACGTCATCTTGGAAATCGATTTATTTTTATGTTTCTCTTGCATTCGCTCTATTATAGGATCATTTTTTAGTTTTAGTAAAGGAATTTGTGTAATTGTTATGAAGGGAAAGAAACCAACGCCGTGCACAAAGTGTGCTAGGGGCACAACATCTTCTATCAACCACTAGAGTTGCACGTAGATAAAAGATGAACAAGAAGTTGTTGAAATCTCAAGGGAAAAGATTTATAAATTTTTGACCTATGACAATTGTCTTAGTCAGCTAAACTAGCAAGCTTTTTTCACGATTAAAAGTAGGCTCTCGTAATTTCTAAGTTAATCATGGTTAAATACATAAACTTTTTATACAACGATTAAAAGAGAACTATCTCATAATAATTATATAAAGGTTGATCATGGTTAAAAGAAGGATGATTACAACAAATTTTATTGAAATCACTAACTCTTGATATGGGGCAATCCATATTACAATAAAAAAGGATATTTTTGCTATGAGTTAGTCGAGCTTGCATGCAATTTAACCTGACAATGTCCAATATATACATCTTTATAAATGGGATTTTTACACCCATAACCCTGAGTAATTTTGCAATAACATTAATAACCCTGCATAATCGTGAATTACATGAGAAACCTTGGATAATCACTTCGTCTCACAACCATAACCCTCCGTTAATTTTTCCATTAACTCAACCATATCATTAAGTCAATCCAACCCATAGTCTATTCAAAAACTGTTAATAAAATAAAAAATACCCCTTCATCATCGCACCCCTCCTCCAGGCTAGCCGCTACCGATGTGTCCACCCCACCCCCTGACCGCCACCTTCCTCCCCCAGGCTTGCGGACCGCCACCAGCCTCGACCTCCTCTGACGCCCACTTCTCCAGCCTCAACTCTCTTACGGAATGGCGGAGATGGGACCATCCTAGCTGCCAAGGGAAGCCTTGTCGGCGGGGGTGGCAGAAGAGTGGTTGGTCTGAAGCTTGCGAAGGAGGGTGGCCAAGTCAATGGTAGAGAAGGGGATGCGCTCGAGGAGGGAGACGACAATGACGACACGAACGACCAGGAGGCGGTCGGGGTCGGAGGAGGGGCGCAGACACCGAAACCCACACCTACGTCCTTCGTTGTTCTCTCTATGTACTCTATCTCCCTCCCTCTTGTTTTGTTCTACAGGTCACCACCAAACACACTATCTTTGACAAACGGGAAAGGAACCCAAAAGGAACTGATCACGAATGGGCTTGGCAACCACCATGATAGAGCTTGGGTTGACCTTCCACCAGGCTACCGTGACCGGATTCCTCGACGGAATCCATAACAGTGACTCCAAGATGCTCAAGATGGAGGAGTACATCCACCATTTAGAGGAGGGGAGACGAAAGATCGAAGATTTCAAACACAAGCTCCCTCTGTGCATGCTCAACTTAACCGATTGTGGGTACCCTTCTCGAATCTCTACCCGAAATCCCGTTCTCATCCTCCGATCTGTAAAATGACGAATCTCTGTTGCAGTGATCTCAGCCTTGAAGGAGGAAGTGATGCAACAGAGGAGGCGCGTGGGGCACCGACCTATGCTGGAACAGTTCGTGCCACTGAAGAACATAGATGAGGTCGGTGACCAGGGAGCGGAGGGACGAGATGATGGTGTGCTGCGACTCGCGATGGGACTCGATGCAGGACTCCAGCTGTTGCCTCATCTCCTTCACGGCTGAGATGCCATTGCTCAGGGAGGGGGAAGCTGCTGCCGGTTGGGAGTCGTACTCCATCGATACCGGAGTTGTTCTTTTACTGTCGAGAAGAGTAGATGACAGGACATGATTTGTAAATAAGGTTGAACATTAGGGGTAATTTTGACTTTTCCTAACGGGTGCCGTCGACTATAACATGCATTTTAAACGGAACATAACAAGGGGTTATGTCACGCAAGAGTTAGGCATTACTCGAGGTTTCTCGTGTAATTCACGATTATGCAGGGTTATGAATGTTATTGCGAAATTACTCAGAGTTATGGATGTAAAAATTCCTTTATAAATTTTTCTTGTTGGCATTAGGAAAGACATTCTCTGTTTGATGCACACTGAACCAAATCGATTCCATATAACATCTTAAACATAATTTCACATTTAAAACTCAGAAAGTACGAGAGTTTTTTTATAAGAGAGTAGTTGGTAAATTGAATTTAAATATTTTGGACGACCGTTCATGCTTTCGGTTGAAATGGTACCCAACAAGTTGCAAGCCTGCAAGGATTGATTTTTCTATAGAGAAGTCCGAATCTAAAATGGGGAGATTACATCCATACATCTAGGCTGCATCACACAATCGGTCCCTTCCACACGAACAGCATGCGAAGTAGACATGGGAATTAGGGCACATAGGACGGAGAGCCGCGGAAGCCCACGTGCACACGCAGCTGCAGAGGGGTTAAGAAGAAGAAAGGACGAGAAGACGTTGCGGTGGAGAGCGCGTACGTACATACGCTGCAACACTGCACTGCACACGGATCAGTGCAACTGCACACGCTTCCGCAGGCTGCCTTGCCTTCCACCGTGCAGATCGCATTACAACTTTGGAGTAGAAAGGCAGTAGATTACATGCAGCCTGTGAGAGCAAATTAAAAGGCAACAACACACACAAACACCATGCAGCTGCACCGGTCCAGTAGAGATCCATGCACTGTTGCTTGGTATTTACTTCGCCTCTCCATTCAATCACACCACCTTCACCCTTTCGATATCTCTTTTTACCTCTCCTCCCCACAGTAGCGTTTCTAGTAGCTCAGAGGCCTACGGGACGTGTAGGCCGGCAACTTAATTTAATCCCCTGTCCTGCAGGGGCGGCCATCTTCATCCTTCTCTCTTTTCAGGTAACCTAATCAAACTACCTCACGTGCATTCAAGTCACCAAATTAACTCTACCCTTATCTAATGATTTGCAAGTGTCGTTTGCTTATACTTTTCCCTTTTCCTGAAATTGATTCAGACCACGGCCAAAATTTTGTCCATTTTTTTCTTTTTTCCCTTAAGGAATTGTTCATTCGGGGAAAATAAATTAGAATGAGTCTGGGCTTAGTTCAGCCGATGTAATTTTATGATTGAACAAGGATGAAAATCTGAGCATTATAACAAAATGTATCTATGTTTTTTGAAATATATTATTATATCATCGGTTATTAATATATACTAATGAATTCTATTTGCAGAGAAGTTATTTTTATATTTATATTTTAAAATACAATATGGGATTGTAAAAAAACACTCGAGATTGCAAAAAAAGGTCATTATATTGTAAAAACATGGGCACGCCCTCCATCTCCAGCATCCTCTCTACCCGCACCTCCTCCGTCCTTCTCCTCCACGACCCACCTCCTCTATGCATGTCCTCCTTCGCCCACACACCTCCATTCACGCACTCCTTCAACCGTCTCCTCCATGATCCACCTCCTCCACGTGTATAAATGTAAAAAACAGCCTGAAATTTGTAAAAAGATGATATGATATTGTAAAATACGATATGGGATTGTAAAAAAAACTCGAGATTGCAAAATAGGTCATTATATTGTAAAAACCTGGGCACACCCTCCATCTCCAGCATCCTCTCTACCCGCACCTCCTCCGCCCTTCTCCTCCATGACCCACCTCCTCCATGCACGTCCTCCTCCGCCCACATACCTCCATTCACGCACTCCTTCAACCTTCTCCTCCCCTCCCCGCTTACCTTCACATCCACCAGCACGATCTCCGACGTTTGAACCTGTGGAATCGACCAGCCTCCTCCCACATGTCGTCATCGATGATCTTCACGACGTAGGTGAACATGATCTGTTGGGGAGGTGATGGAGGATGTCGGAGCAGCCTCCTCCCACATGCCGTCGTCGAGAGAGAGAGACAAGAGAGAGAGAGAGTCGTCGAGAGAGAGAGCCATCATCGAGAGAGAGAGAGATGTGAGATAATTTAGGAGATATTTTGTTGCATTCTAAATATAGAATATACCAAAATGACCATAATGGATTTTTCGACATTTAAAAAATAAAGATAACGAGCCATTAATGATAACCATCAGATTGACTATGGATGGTTACGATGGCGGGCTTTCTATGCACCCAAGAAAGGTGCACCTCATTGGAAATATTTCCTATATATATATATATATATATATATATATATATATATATATATATATATGGGTAAAATGGGGCTGCCCCCAGGGAGTAGCCAACTTGGCTACTCCCACCCCTATTTTCCCCTCATTTTTTTATTTTTTTGGAAAATAAAAATTTGTATATTCATCATTATATCCCTCCCACATTCTATTAAAATTTCGTCAGAAACAGAGACTCCCAAGCCCTCATCCAGACGTCATTTTTTTAACGGTCGCAGGATTTTTTAAATCGACCATGTTTGGATGGAGGCCGTAGGAGTCTCTGTTTCTGACGAAATTTTAATAGAATGTGAGAGGGATATAATGATGAATATATAAATTTTTATTTTCCAAAAAAATAAAAAAATGAGGGAAAAATAGGGGTGGGAGTAGCCAAGTTGGCTACTCCCTAGGGGCAGCCAACATGGCTGCCCCGCCCCATTATTTGTTAAATTTTTTTATTTTTTTGAAAAATAACGCCTTGTATATTCATTCCTATATCCCTCCTATATGCCATTCGAATTTCGTCAGAAATAGAGACTCCTACGGCCTCCATCCAGACAAAGTTGATCTAAAAAATCCTGCGACCGTTAAAAAATGACGTATGGATGGAGGCCGTAGGAGTCTCTGTTTTAGACGAAATTCGAATAGCATATAGGAGGGATATATGGATGAATATACATGGTGATATTTTTCCAAAAAAATAAAAAAAATTTGTGAAAAATGGGGTGGGGGCCATTTCCCCTATATATATATATATATATATGTAACTATTTCACTATCAACTGTTTATATAACAACGGTTGTTCACTACTCTTGTCATCAAAATATCCATACTCCTTGTTCTTATTAAAAAATAAACAAGCTAACGTTACCATATAAATGTCGCGAGTGATTTTTTTTGAAAAAAAAAAGGATTAGTACATCATCCAAAAAAAGAAACTCGGAGGTTCTGTAGCGTTTAAAACATGGCATGCCATATAGGAACTAGAAGAAAGACCGCTACCCAAAATAAAAATAAAGGTTCTCCATAATATAAAAGGCAGCACATTCTTTACTAGGGGCCCTTTTCTTTGCCTTGAGGAAAATTATCGAAAAACCTTCGATTGCTATGGTAGTTGCTACCGCCCACAATGACTATCCAAAAGTATCACTTCTTTAACCTTAACCAAATTCTTTACTAGGGGCCCTTTTCTTTGCCTTGAGGATTTCTCGCAGCTGTAAGACCTAGATGAGATCACATGGGACGTATTCATATCGCGAGTGAAAAGATAATCAAGATGAGTAGGATTTATAGTAGAAATTCGTATCATTAAACCTGGAAATAAAGGAAATAATTTAATTCTCAAAATGTGAACTAAATTCCTTGTACAAATATATTTAATATCAATCAAAACTATTATAGAGAGATTGATGGGAGACAGGCGACAAACTACGCCGTCAATCTCTTTTGGATGACAAATACAATTATTCGAAACCCAATATCTATAGACCTGAGAAATACATTGACATGCAATTTTGCATACTCCTTTCGATACACCACCGAATTAATACTACCTTTGACTTTATCTACTAGTAGCAATCTTATTTGTAACCTCTTCCATGATAAAGAAAAATATTTTACATGGGCAAAGAGGTATTTGAAGTTCTAACTGCATACAAAAATTTGAAGGAAAAAGGGTGGAAAATCATAGAGGTGAGCATACAAAAACTTTATATTCAAAATTTATAACTATAATTATATGAGCTAAGAATCCCGAAGGATTTTAGTAATTTCCCAAACATTCTTAACATAAAATCTCTCTCCTAGAATAAATCATCTTTTCCCAGGAAATAGATTAAAGATAGAGCAACTGCCTGGATCTTAACTGAAGTCTGCATATTGCCTAGCACTCTAAGTCCCCGTTCATTTGGAGAATAAGCACTGGAATAAGGACTCAATCCCTACCTAGTGTGGTTCTCAAGAGTATGCCTATTCCCATCTCCATCTCATTATTTCACCTCATTCTACCCTTATCCCTATCTTTATTCCACCTTACCTACCATTATTTCACCTTATTCCCCTTATTCCTATCTTTCCAGCTGAAGAGAGAATAAACTCTTATTCTTCCTATTCCCCATCGTTATTCCTGCTTATTACCGAACCGAACGCCCCTAAGTGAGTCCCATAAGAAAAGGATGCTCCTCGTAACAACTATAGATTAAGGGAGAACTGCCTATACCTCTCAATGTCAAATATGTAAAAGGTGGTGAACAGTGTCTTCCATGCCCTCCCTATAGCGCTGGCAACAATCATCCAATTTTTTGAACAATCTAGCTCGCCACGTGGCTACCATTACCCATTCTCTATCAAACAACCATATAGAAACCTTGGCATGTTGTGGCATCCTCCAAGTGCACATTTAGACCAAGGATAACATAACCATCCTAGGATAAAAACAAACGAACTATATATGACCTTATACACCTTTACCGAGAAAGGACCATTCACCCAAGACCAATGGTCTTGCCTAATGCAAAAGCCTCTACCTGAGTTAGCACCTTCACGAGGCTCCGAAGATTTGTCACATGCTACTTTGAGGGATCCGTCCAAAATTAGGATGACCAAACACCATTGACCCACACCTTGCTTACCAACAATTAATGGTCCACATATATTGATAGAACAGAGGAAAGTGGCAACAAAAGTCTCCTAACCAGACCAATCGCCCAACCAAAAGCGGAATCCATCGCTAGTGCCAAGATAAGGTATAAAGAATGGTGTGTGGTGCAGTAAACTGACTAAGCGATAATAATTTTGTGTTAGTGCAGTATGGTAGGTGATGAAACTCCATTTTATCATTCTTTATTCTATCATTTTGACCTTAAAAATCCTAACCAATGCATGTAAATAGTATTTATTTGTACAAAATAACACTCATTATTTGTTGTATTTATTGTATATAAAACATGATTTTAATGCCAAAATTATAGAATAAAGAGAAGAAAAGGAAAAAGAATAAAATATCAAAGATATTTTATGATCTTAAACCTCTAGACCAAGTCAAGAATTGAGTTGGTCGACAAGGAATAAAGTAGGGGAGATAAGGGTCAAGAATACAATAAAAATCTATTTTATTTATTCATTTATGTATTTTTGACACCTATTTTATTTTTTATTATTTATTCATCAAATGAAGAAACTTTGTACATAAAAGTTGTATATAATAATGTAAATAAAAATACAAAATTGAGTTTGCATAAAAATAATACACACTGTTCGTTTTATACACAAAATAAAAAATCAAAAACCCAACTTCACAGACCAATATCTTTCAATAAAAATAAAAACATATCAAAATCATCTCTAATTGTATACAACTTTTCACAAGCTATTTAATGATGGTGGTTTTAAATTTTTTGGAGTTACTGTGTGAAAGTTAGGTTTTTGACCCCTACTGTACAGTGTATCGATTAAAATATTCATTTTATTCATCCTTCATTATTTTTACAAATTTATATTTTTGTAACATCGTAATTATTATTTATAACATATGTGCATATTGAAATTAGAATAAAACCAATAAAATAAAATAAGTCTATATGTAAACATATACAAAATATCTATGTTACACTTGTATATAAATAAAAGGGAAAACCTATTCTTTCATTCTTTATTCTTTTATATTTTTATAATATTGTAAATATTATTCATATTCTATTAAAAATACAAAACCAAAATAAAACTCATTAAAATACATTAAAATAAATAGATGTATATAATACATAGGTAAAATACCTATAAATATACCTATACAATATACATATCTATTTATTTAAGTATACAAATTACATCATAAAATATAATAAAAATATATTTATACTGATAAAATAAGCTATAAATATATAAAATAAAATATACAAAATAAAAATACAAATATATAAAACATAGGCAAATATACTTGTAAATACACTATTAAAATTAACTACTAATAAATAAAGCCAAAAAAATAAATAAAAATCATAATAAATGACTAAATTAAATAATAAACATTTTTAATTTTCTACTAAAAAATAATAAAATCATTTACTATATTTAAATAATTAATTTCTAATAAGTATACTATTTTCTCTTCTAGCGGACTGATGTGGACCAATCACATCGTGTCTAGAGTTGACCTCCGGTCAACTTGACCCCCAGGTGCTTGCGGTTGTCAGAACACTCTACTCCTCGCATTTCTCCATTTTTGCGGTTGATCCATCGATCAATCGCCATCTCTCCCTTCGTGAAAAATCATCATTAATCTTTTTACATACACGCAACCCATTCGACACCTTGTACGTACGCTCGAATAATTTCTTTTCTCCGGTCAAATAAGGGTGCCCATTTTGTATACAAATAAGAACCTCCGCTCCTCCTTGATTTTGGTCAATCCCCGAGTCCTAAAGCCATCGCCTCCGGCCAAGAAGGTCTCCAGGTGACAATTGATGCATCCTTGGAGGTCGGGAAGCTTGCGGAGGAGGAGGTTGCGCCCAAGGCTACCGTCTCGGTGACCTCTGCTCCCTGTCGATCACAATAGGTGTGAGCTATGCATTTTAGTCTATGCAGCTTAGGATTAGTTGTAGGTTTAATTCTACCCCATTTGTTTCGTATTTTAGTAAGTCAATTAGTCAGATTAGCTAGGTTCGTAGTTCGCCGGAGCGGATCATGTTCCTGAATGTTTTCCGCCCCGCTTTCCACCTTCATTTCGTTTCCCTTCAACTTCTCGATGCCCCACGCACTTCCGTTCAATCAGATCCTCCTTGTACCTGGGATTGGAGGTCCAACTCCGTCGCCCTTCGCCGGATCTCTCCGCCACTGTCCATCTCTCATCCACTCACACCCAAATCACCCCCAGACTCATCGCTTTCATGCCCTTATCCTTTCTGCAGGGTCTGGAAGGTCGACGGACCCTCCCGGATCAATTGCGATCAAAAGAAAGGCACCTGGAGCCCCCTTGTTCCCTCGACATCGCCTGACAACGCCGAAGCTCCAGGTGCCCCGCTGAAGCCACCCATCGACGCGTCGGCCCTCTAGGAACGTGTAGAGCAGCTTGGAAATGACGGAGATGCCCGGAGGGGCCCGCTATTCCAGATCAAAACTCGCCCCAGGTGAGTTCCTCTTCGGTTCTTCCTGGCCCCTTCGTTGCCGTCCGATCAAGGGTGCGCCGTCAGTTTTGATCTCAGTTGTAGGATGAAGCCCGACCACGACCGTCAGATCGTATCAGACGATCTAATCTCCAACGTCCATCTGCGAACCGGTACCAACCGTTGGTTGAGCTCCACGTGTCCAAGTGAATGAAGCAGCGCCACTCGATTCAGCCTTTACTGGGTAAATTGCAAACTTAGCCTCATATTTTTGTATTTTAATATTTAACCTTGTAAATAAAAAGTCACGTGTAAAAATAAATGGACATTTTGCAATGAGACCCCTAAACTTTATGTATTTAAACTTACAGGGACACCCCTGCACCTTTTTGTATTTATATTTAGTCCAATAAAATGAAATGAATCTTGTATATTTTTGTAAAATTTGCTGGAAGGCTCCTATACTTTATTATATTTGCATATTGGTCCCACCTAAGCTGCATCATGTGTAGTCCCACGTGATGGTGAAATTGCGTTGAAGCCCTGACAGGTTTGTTATTATGAAATGGTCTTTAAAATTAAATAAATGTTTTATTACATTGGAAAATTTGCACCTGTGCCCTGTCATTTATTTTATTTGCAAAAGTACCCCTACTAGGACATATTTTTGTTGCTTTTATCTCTTTATTTAAAATACCTAGCATGTTCCTAAAAATTCACGAAAAATAGGCTTTAATGCTTCATGCCATGTATATTCACGCCATTATTTTTATTTGGCATTTTTTGCATTTAATCTATTTATTAAAAATATAATGAAGCCTATTTATTCCTTGTTTGTTTTATAAAATACCAAAAAATATAAAAACATCTACAAAAATTCCAAAAAAAATTATATATAATATATTTTGCACTATTTTATTTAGAGGCCAAAAATCAGTAAAAATGGGAAAACAAAAACCCTAAAAATAGAAAAACCTCAAAATCTTTTATAAAAATCTAAAAAATCCTTTTAAAATTTAAAAATATAATTTTCTTTTTTATAATTTTATTTATATAAATATTTATATATTAAAATTGATTTAGTTAATTTTGGAGTTTATTTACTATTTTTAAAATCAAATTTAATTTCGGGTATTTAATTAATTCTTTATTTGGGATATTTTTGACTTTAAAGATACATAAAAATTAGCAAAAATTCTAGACAAATAACAAAAAATTTAAAAATAATAAAAACCCAAAAATGTATTATTTGTATTTTATTTATATTTATTAATATTTATAAATATACTACTATATTTTGTATATATTAAGCCTTAAAATTGCTATATTGTGTATATACAAGAAAAATAATAAAAAAATATAAAAAGAAAATACAAAAATGGAAAATATAAAAATCAGATAAAAAATAGTAAACAAAAATCATAAAAAATAAAAAATAAAAAATCCACAAAAACAATAACATGGACAAGAGATAAAAGATAACATGTTGAGCATTGTATTTGCCTCCTTCTCCCATTTGCTGCCTCTGTTAAACTTCTACACATACTTGCACGCTATACACATTTGCTGTAGAATTGTAATAAATTTTAACTCCACATTTTTTATTTTCATTTATTTATTCTTGTTGTGGGTTAATTGTTGATTAAACATAGATTTTATCTAAGATCACATCAGCGACTATCCTTCCGCCTTGTGGAATGACACGACTTCGGCTTGATTCTCTCATTTATCAAATGGCACCATTATCAGAGAGAAACGTCGCGTAGTTGGAGCTTATTTTGTTTTGTCTCTTTTCTCTTGTCCATTCATTTATTGCATTGTTTATTTATTTTTATCAGTATTTATTTTTTATTAATTATTTGATATTAATTTTTTACTGTTCTGACCACCTGCTCTGTTTGTCTTTGATGCGAGGGACCGCTCCATGAAGGAGGACCTCTTACGAGGATCGGTGCACCAAAACAAGGCGGAGTCAGCCTTTCTTGCTCGGTTGACAGGAGAGAGAGCATCAAGGGCATATGGAGAAGAATTTTCTTACATTTTCTTATTTTTATTATTGTGTATATTTATGTGAGAGAGAGTGACACTTAATTGTAATCGTTTGGACTCTCCTAGGTACTTCGACTAACCAGAATAAAATCGGGATTGCTAACTCTACTTGATCTATAAAATAAAACGTAATGGATTTCTTATCTTGGGGAGAGCAACCCCCTCCTTGTATGTGCATTTTATTCTCACTTACACACTAAGGACTAGGGCCCAAATCCCAAGCCTGTCTTCGGTGTGTACAACTTTGTGATGATCCTAACTCTAAAATCGAAAAGATAAAAGACCGCATCTCGGTCTTCACTGTATCGAGTAGGTGAATTAGGGGTTTGCTTTTTGTATTGATTGTGACTTTGAGTACATCTGCATTTCATTCATTCTTCGAGTCTTCAGTCCCGTGTGTGTGCATATTTTCATCATTGAGTCCTTCTACCTCTCTCATACATATATTTCCTCATATGCATTCGAGTCATGATATTGGGTCTTGAGCTTCATCATCTTCGTCAGATCTTCCGGCTTTCTCCATACCCGTATCACCCATATCTAGTCCGATTCAAGGAGACCCCCCTCTTGGAACCACAATTTTGGATGTGTTCCCGCCTTGTGTGGAACACATAATTTGTCTTTGTTCCGATCTCTTCTCGCCCGCCCTCCTCGTATCCCCTGTATCATTCTTCTCTTACTCGGGATTGCTATGCTTACTGATATAGCCTACATCGAGGATTATGACTTCCATTGATTATTTAAGTCGATCCCATTTTGAGGATGCTGAGATTAGCATGCTACATTTGGTGGATCTGGACTCGATATATGGTTGGACTTTATTGAGGACTTTAATGATGCACAATTATTAGGTGTGATTGGTTATTGAGGATTTTTTATCTCGCACATCAGATTGAGGATGTGATAGGTTTCGATGATTTGATGATGATTTCATGAGCCATGAATGATCGATCAATTTTGCGGTTCTACCCGTCTTGATTTTAGAGAGCTCGATTGACTATCTTGATTTGTGCTTCAAAGCGATGGTGACCGGAACCCACATGATCTCACTCATCCCCTTGATTGACCCATCCTCGATCTCCTAACTCGTACATCCACCCGTGGCACTTAGAGGATTTTTTCTTATATCTTGTGTCATCTCAACTGATTGGATTGACTCGAATGACCGCATTGTGAATGATGAGATTGGATCTTTTGTCCCTCACATGATCTTATGCCTTCCCGAGGATTCATTATTGCTTGATTTTGAGGACCTGTGTTGTTATACCAACAGTCCCACGATGTGATTGATCTAGTTTGCATACCTCCCCGAGGACTATCTGCGGGAGCATGCAGCAATTTCTTTACGATCAGTTTCAGTCACTCACTATGTCTCCACCTTGTCGGAGCCTGAAACCGCATCATCTGATTTGTTTGTTTGACCTCCCTTACTGATTGTGTGCCCGATATGTCGGTGCATGAGGCCACATTCACTGACTCCTTTGAATCTTCTCTCCTTGATGGTCCTCACAAAGATGAGTGTCACTTTCCTGATCATTCACTGACTACTTCATAGCACTCTCCGAGGGTTATCTATGAGAGACTATGACAATTACTTGATCTACGGTCTCTTCTGCTGGTAGCCGATTTGTCACCTACCGAGGTCGCTTCTGATGATTCATTTAATGGATATGACTCCTTTGAGTCCTCTCTCCTTGACGAACCTCACGAGGATGATCTCTATCTAATTATTCATCGACTAGCATGCACTACTCCCCGAGGGTTATCTGGGGAGGGTACATCATTTTCTCGGTACTCAACTTCGCTTCTGGTGTCTCCTTTCTATTGGAGCATGAAGTCTGGTCTTCTGAATTGTGTACTCGATCTCCTCTCTAGTTGTGTCTCTTGTCTGATGGAGCATGGAGCCGAGTCTTCTGATTATTCTGAGATCTTTGACTCATCTGAGTATGCTCACCTTGACGATCCTTGCAGCGTTGAACCATGTATTGTGGTGTTCAGTGTGTCCCTGATCATTCTGACTTTATGACCACCAGATATCATGCTGCTGCATTGGGAAAGTCTCATGTTCTCCACCCTTCATATCTTTTTGAGACTTTGGTTGACTTGGATAGATCTATACTATTCTTTCTTCCTCCACATTTTACAGTATAGACTCTGCTCACTCATTCTTTCCTTATGAGCCAATGCTCTCCTTTCAGCTACCGGACCCTGTCTCACCTTTTGATTTATTTTCCTCGATAGCCGACACCCACTTGATTGTATACCCGGGTGTCTTTTCACTTTCTGATTGTGTTGTCGTTATCACAGGGAGATGATGACAAGAGTACTGTATTTACTTGTCAGATACCGTCCTGGACTTCACCAGTCTACCTTGATTTATATATATGTTTCATCTTATGTTCCTTCTTTCTCTCGTATGTCATGTGTACTCCAGATTTTACGCCATATTTTTATGACTATACTTAGGAAGTACCTTGTCCTATGTATAGGGGGGTACATACTGTATTGTTCTTTCTCCATTCTGTTTCATCACTCCTGTTGTTGCTTATACTTAGGGAGCTTTCACCCTAAGTATAGGGGGAGTGATGCGTATATTCTCTATGATCCTGTCATCTATTGGTATATGTCTTTTCTTCTTTTCTTCTTTTCGTTTTCATTTTTCATTTTCTACAGAAAGGGTGTCACCCCTTTTTGTCAATCTTCTGTACTTAGGACGTACTTTGTCCTAAGTATAGGGGGTGCACCCGCACCCCAGATTCTTTCATTCTTTGATCCCCTCCACTGTCTCCACTCTTGTTGATTTGCTCTGCTTAGGGATATCTCACCCTAAGTATAGGGGGAGACATCCCAAGATGTGGTCTGTTTATTCCCATCCTTGACCCTCCCTGCTTTAGGTACATTCTGCTATATTTAGGATTATTTGATCCTATGTATAGGGGGGATGGTCACCTTCTTATTCATTTATCTCTTCATTCTTTCATTTCTTATTCAGTCGTTGTAGTATAGGCTTTTCTATACTCAGTACGAGTTATGTCTTCTTTTTCTCTTCGATTTATGAGGACAAAGCTCATGCTAAGTATATGGGGTTCGTATATACTCTGTATATATTTTAACCATAACTCGTACTTTTGTATTATTAATAATAAGTATGGCTAAATATACTATATATACACATTTATAATTCATTAAAAACTAAATAATAACATAATTTATTCCTCAAATTCTTTTTGTATATACTGATTAATAAATCAGGTTAAAATATTTTTGCAAAATGGTGTGACCTGTTTGGAAAACTTTTTGTGAAAATACTTTTCAACCTTTGTAAAAATATTTTTATTTGCAAAAATTCTTTGTATGAAGTAAAAATCTTTGAAAATCTATTTGCAAATGATTTTGAAAATGTTTGAGAAAATATTTTTTTTAAAAAATGTATATATATTATGTGAAAAATCTTTGCAAAATGGCTTTCAAATGTTTGTAAATGTTTGCAAAAATTATTGTGTATTACAGTGTGCAAAATTGTTCATAAATACATTTGAGGAATAAATGCATCATTAAATAGGAATAATATATATATATATATATCAAATTATTTACCAATTTTACATATACCTATAAAAATAACTGGTGAAAACCTGTAGATTATTTAAATTCTTAACTCTTGTAAATAAAATAAAAAGTGGCACACCCGTGTAAATAGTGGTGCATTTTTTATACTTCTTGTGCCAATTTTTTTTTGAAAAATTCTTTGTGTAAAAATTCTTTTCGTTTTCAAATTCTTTTTAAAAATTGCATCATTGTTTCTGCATTGTACATACCGTTTGCATAGCATTCATATTCTTTGAGTGATCTTGATGATTGAACTAGTCCTATAGAGTCGGAGATTAGAGCTTAGTTGGACCTTACTGCACCTAACTGCACTGGAACCTTATGGGAACTAGGTTTAAGGTACTTCAGGTCCAATGAGACTTAATTCATTGAGACTCAGAGTTGGGTTCAAGTCACCTCAACTGACTAACCAGGACTTTTCGAGACGCATGCATGACTCTAGTCGACAGTGACCTAACTTGGACACTTGTACCTTTCACTTGGCTCAACTCAGTTGGAGTGGTGAGAGGAAGGGATTTTCTGATTTGAGACACACACGATTGGAAACATTCGTCCTCGTCTAGGGTGGGAAGTGTACCCCAACCTGATCTAGTTGCCATGAAGTCACATGAGAGTGTGGGTTTCAATAATGCTTCAAAAGAGGGATAGTCTTCTGGATCAAGAGGAAAAACTCCTTATGTAAATGTTACTGTAAATACTATGTTGAAAAAAAAGCTCCAAAAAAGTGGAAAGGTCTTAAAAGAAAATAAAATGCCTGCCGGTGTATGTATATATGTTATATAGAAAATAAGCAAGCTTGAGCATCAAAGTTATACCATGTGAGCCTGCAGCTGGATGACTTGACTACACTGGTCATGCATCCCGGGATAGGTAGCTACACTGGCTACCGTCCATTCTTTTCTTCACCTCCTCATCTTGAGTTGGATGCCACTTGAACTTAGAATGGAATACCCCGCTCCTCGAGGATAGAGTGCTGGATTGGGGAATCATTGGGTTGTCATTCTAGAGAAGTCAGTTCCATTGTCATTTCAGTTGGGGAGAGCCACTATCACTTACACCGTACAAGTCAGCTTCATAGTCATAAGGGTTTACGTATGATGTAGGCTAGTTCTGACCTGTCTATTGAGGTGGTTTGAATCGAGTTCTATGACTCTCGAAGGCTGTTGTGTTTTAAATTTGGTTCCCGACCAGGTTCCACACACATTTTCACATCAAGGTCTAACCTGAGCTCCAAACTTTGATTTTTTGAAGACAAGTTTAATTTTTGAAATTAATTCCATTTGTTCTTTCTTTTTCTTTTCTTCTTTATTCTTTTCATACTTATTGCATAAGTGTTTGCTAGGGACTAGCAAAGACAAGTATAGGGGGATGATGAAACTCCATTTCATCATTCTTTATTCTATCATTTTGACCTTAAAACCCTAGCCAATGCATGTAAATATAATTTATTTGTATTAAATGACATTCATTATTTGTTGTATTTATTGTATATAAAACATGGTTTTTAATGTCAAAATTATAGAATAAAGAGAAGAAAAGAAAAAGAAAGAAAATATCAAAGATATTTTATGACCCTAAACCCTGAGATCAAGTCAAGAATTGAGTTGGTTGACAAGGAATAAAGTAGGGGGATATAAGGGCCAAGAAGACAATAAAATCTATTTTATTTATTCATTTATGCATTTTTGACACCTATTTTATTTTTTATTATTTATTAATCCAATGAAGAAATTTTGTATATAAAAGTTGTAGATAATAATGTAAATAAAAATACAAAATTGAGTTTGTATAAAAATAATACACAATGTCCATTTTATATACAAAATAAAAAGCCAAAAACCCAATTTCACAGACCCATGTCTATCAAATAAAAACTCAAAACATATCAAAACTCTAATTGTATATAACTTTTCACAAGCTATTTAATGGTTATGGTTTTATATTTTTAGGAGTTAATGTGTGAAAGTTAGGTTTTTGACCCCTATTGTACAATGCATAGATTAAAATATTCATTTTATTCATCCTTCATTATTTTTACAAATTTATATTTTTGTAACTTTGTAATTATTATTTATAACATATGTGAATATTGAAATTAAAATAAAACCAATAAAAAAAATAAAATAAGTCTATGTATAAACATAGCCAAAATACCTATGTTACGCTTGTATATAAATAAAAGTGAAAACCTATTCTTTCATTCTTTATTCTTTTATGTTTTATAATATTGTAAATATTATTCATAATCTATTAAAAATACAAAATTAAAATAAATATCATTAAAATATTTAAAAATAAAAAGATGCATGTACTAAATAGGTAAAATACCTATAAATATACCTATACAATATACATATCTATTTATTTAAGTATACAAATTACATCATAAAAATATAATAAAAATATATTGATACTCAAAAAAATAGTTTATAAATATAAAAATAAAATAATAAAATAAGAAAATATATAAAATAAAAATAAAAATGTATAAAATATCGGCAAATATACTTAGAATTACACTATTAAAAATTAACTACTAATAAATAAAGCCAACAATAAATAAAAATCATAATAAAATACTAAATAAAATAATAAACATCTTTTATTTTATACTAAAAAATAATAAAATAATTTACTATGTTTAAGTAATTAATTTCTAATAAGTATACTATTTTGTCTTATAGCGGACCGATGTGGACCAATCACATCGCATCCAGAGTTGACCTCCGATCAACTTGACCCCAAGGCACCTGCGGTTGTCAGAACAGTCTACTCCCCGTATTTTCTCCTTTTATCGTGGTTGATCCATCTATCAATCACCATCTCTCCCTTCATGAAAAATCATCACTAATCTTTGTACATACACACCAGCCTATTAGACACCTTGTACATAAGCTCGAATCATTTCTTTTCTCCGGTCAAATAAGGGTGCCCATTTTGTATACAAATAATAACCTCCACTCCTTGATTTTTTGGTCAATCCCCGAGTCCTAGAGCCATCGCCTCCGGCCAAGAAGGTCTCCAGGTGACAGCTGGTGCATTCTTGGAGGTAGGGAAGCTCGCGGAGGAGGAGGTTGCGCCCAAGGCCACCGTCGCTGGCGACCTCAGCTCCCTACCGATCACAGCAGGTATGAGATGCGCATTTTAGTCTCTATAGCTTAGGATTAGTTGCAGGTTTAATTCTACGCCATTTATTTCGTATTTAATAAGTTAATTAGTTAGATTAGCTAGGTTTGTAGTTCACTAGAGCTCTGCTCCGGCAAACGTTTCACCGTATTCCTGAATGTTTTCCGCCCCGCTTTCCACCTTCATTTCATTTCCCTTCTCCTTCTCGATGCCCCACGTACTTCCGTTCAACCAGATCCTCTTTAGATCTGGGATTGGAGATCCAACTCCATCGCCCTCTGTCGGACCTCTCCGCCACTGTCCATCTCTCGTCCACTCACGCCAAAATCACCCCCAGACCCGTCGCTTTCTTGCCCTTATCCTTTTTGCATGGTCTGGAAGGCCGAAGGACCTTCCTGGGTTAATTGCGATCAAAAGAAAGGCACTTGGAACCCCCTTGTTCCCTCGATGCTACCTGACCACGCCAGAGCTCCAAGTGTCCCGCTGAAGCCACCCATCGATGCGTCGGACCTCCACGAACGTGTAGACAGCTCAGAAATGATGGAGATGACCGGAGGAGCCCGCTATTCCAGATCAAAACTCGCCCCAGGCGAGTTCCTCTTCGGTTCTTCCTGTCCCCTTTGTTGCCGTCCAATCAAGGGCACGCCATCAGTTTTGATATGAGCCGTAGGATGGAGCCCAGCCATGATCGTCAGATCGTATCAGGCGATCTAATCTCCAGCGTCCATCTGCGAACCGGTACCAACGTTGGATGAGTGCCACGTGTCCAAGTGAATGAAGCAACACCGCTCGATCCAGCCTTTAGAGGGTAAAACTTAGCCCAGTATTTTTTTATTTTAATATTTAACCCTGTAAATAAAATGTCACGTGTAAAAATAAATGGACATTTTGCAATGAGGCCCCTGAACTTTTTGTATTTATACTTTGGTCTAGTCTAGCTCAACTCACGTGTAGTCCCACGTGAGATAGGCAATTTGCAGGGACACCCCTGTACCTTTTTGTATTTATATTTAGTCCGATAAAATGAAATAAATGTTGTATACTTTTGTAAAATTGCCTGGAACCCCTATACTTTATTATATTTGCATATTGGTCCCTCCTAGGCTGCATCACGTATAGTCCCATGTGATGGTAAAATTGCATCGAAGCCCTAACAGGTTTTGTTATTATGAAATGGTCTTTAAAAATTAAATAAATGTTTTATTACGTTAGCAAATTTGCACCTGTGCCCCTGTCATTTATTTTATTTGCAAACATGCACTACTAGGACATATATTTTTGATGCTTTTATCTATTTATTTTAAATACCTAGCGTGCTCCTAAAAATTCACAAAAATAGGGTTAAATACATCATGTCATGTTATATTCACACCATTATTTTTATTTGGCACTTTTACATTCAATCTATTTATTAAAAATATAATGGAGCCTATTTATTCCCTTTTTATTTTATAAAATACCAAAAAATATAAAAATGTCTCTAAAAATTCCCAAAAAATATATATAGTATATTTTGCCCTATTTTATAATATATCAAAAACCCCTAAAATGGGGAAAAAACCCTGAAAATAGAAAAACCCCAAAATCTTTTATAAAAATCTAAACAATTCTTTAAAAATCCAAAAATATTTTTCTATTTTATAATTTTATTTATATAAATATTTATATATTAAAATGGATTTGGATAATTTTGGAGTTTATTTACTATTTTTAAAATCCAATTCAATTTTGAGTATTTGATTAATCCTTTATTTGGGATATTTTTGACTTTAAAATACATAAAAATTAGCAAAAATTCTAGAAAAATAACAAAAACATTAGAAAAATATTAAAAACTCAAAAACAATTTATTATTTGTATTTTGTTTATATTTATTAATTTTTATAAATATACTACTATATTTTGTTTATATTAAGCCTTATAATTGCTATATTGTGCATATAAAAGAAAATTAATAAAAAATATATGAGAAGATACAAAAAATGGAAAATATAAAAATCAGATAAAAAATAGAAAACAAAAATAATCTAAAAAATATAAAATTAAAAACCCACAAAAACAATAACAATGACAAAAGATAAAAGACAAAGTGTTGAGCATTGTATTTTGCCTCCTTCTCCCATTTGCTGCATGTGTTCGACCTCTACACATACTTGCATGCTATACACATTTTCTTAGAGTTATAATAAATTTTAACTCCACATTTTTTATTTTCATTGATTTATTCTTGTTGTGGTTTAATTGTTGATTAAACCGAGATTTTATCTAATGTCACATCAATGACTGTCCTTCCGCCTTGTGGAAAAACACGACTTCGGCTTGATTCTCTCGTTTATCAAATGGCACCGTTGCCGAAGAGCAACGCCACATAGTTGGAGCTTATTATGTTTTGTCTCTTTTCTCTTGTCCATTCATTTATTGCACTGTTTATTTATTTTTATCAGAATTTATTTTTAATTAATTATTTGATATTAATTGTTGACTGTTCTGACCACCTGCTCTGTTTGTCTTTGATGCGAGGGACCGCTGCGTGAAGGAGGACCTCTTAGGAGGACCGGTGCACCCAAGCAAGACGGAGTCAGCCTTTCTTGCTCGACTGACAGGAGAGAGAGCATCAAGGGCAGACATAGAAGAATTTTTGAAGATAGTTTATTTTGTTCTACATTTTCTTATTTCTATTATTATGTATATTTATGTGAGAGAGAGTGACACTTAATTGTAATAATTTGGACTCTCCCCGGTACTTCGACTTCACGAGGTCCATTGCTCGAGGGATTGTTCCCTTGGGGGCCTCGCCGGTTTTCTCGCATTTTGCTTGCTTTATTTTTATTTGTTTTTTGATTTTGTTTTATTTATTTTGTGTGAATGAGCCTTAGCCTAGGAATTGCTTGCTCGATAGATAATGGTCCAAAGCCCCTAATATAATTGCATGTACCTATAGCTTCACTTCTGGACTTAGTCAAATTTGGAATTGCTATTTATTTGGATTTGAGATCGAGCGCCGAGAGAAGTGCTATACAATGCTTGTAGGATCCGCTGTGGTGGACACCGATGCACTTCAGAGATCGGACTTTTGGATCTCATCTCCTGATATTTAGCATGAGGTTCTTCACAATAATAGCAATTTCTGTATCTAGGTCGATTTCATCGGATTGCATCTCATGTAGCACATGTTTTCAATTTTGTCTTACATCCCGCATGGAGAGAGCTGGAAAATACTGCAAGTCTTCTGACTTGGCATGCATCATCGATTTCCGACTTGCACAACTTTTCCGACCTCCACCCTCTGATTTTGCTCACCTAGGATGTTAAATGGAATGGGAAACTCATTAGATTCGTGCATTGAAAATTAAACAAAAAAAGTGATAACCAGAATAAAATCAGGACTGCTAACTCTACTTGATCTATAAAATAAAACATAATGGATTCCTTATCTTGAGCAAGTCCCATAGTGGAACTCAAGAAAGCAACTCACTAAACCAATATGGAAATCAGGTCTCTAGGCTATGCCACAAGTGTGTGCAAGAATGCTAATGTGTTTTTAGGTATTATTTAATTACAACTAATGTTAATTTTGACTAATTTCTCAAAACTTCTAGTTTAAATTTAATTTTAAATATAATAATAATAAATAATATAATATTATTATAGATGTGCATATAAGTAAAACATAGGGGGATATATAAAATTTATATTAGAAAATGGAGAATACAAATAAATTAAAAATAGAATATATATTTTGCGATTTAAGAAATTTGCAAAAAATTATTTTCTTTTTCTGAAATGTAAATAATATAGAAATAAATTCAAATGGAAATATAACATAAAATACAAAATAAAGGAAATTCAAGGAACTCAAGAAATGTGCTTTATTCCAAAATTAGGTCTAAAAATATCAAGGGTGTTTTTTCCCTTGAAAATAGAAGTCATAATGTTAAAAAAACCTTTATTTATTTATTTTATTTATTTTGTATGATTTTTAACTATTTTATAAGATTTTTGCTCTTTTTTTTTTAATTTTTGGCAAGTAAGTCAACATCCTAAAGAGATTTTTAGATGAAAAGTGCATCTACTATGAATTTTTTTAAATATCGTAATGGAATATAAACTAATTAGAAACATATAAAGACAAAAAGATTGATACTTTGTTTTTTTATTTCTTGGCAAGCATACAACAACAGAGAACATTAATAGATGCTCAGACGTACTTGAGCAAAATTTTATTTTTAAAACTTGCATGAATTTTATATCTCACAAACTGCAATAATTAATAACAAAATTTGTAAAAGAATTACCCACCCTTAGACCTGGCCAATGGCCAGGGGGCCCGCTCGCCCGGCCAGTTCATGGACCGGGCTTGGGCCAAGTGATTTTAGAAATGGGCCGGTCCGACCGGGCTTGCTCTTTGGCCCGCCCGTTAATTGGGCGGGCCGTTGATATGTGCCATAAAGTCCGGCCCGACCCGACATGGCCCGCACATATAAAAATATAGATTTAAAAATTATGATTTAGATACATTTAAAATAATATACCTCAAGTTTTTGTTTTACATTATCAATATTACATCTTATTTTATAGTTTACATGCAAAGTAACTCATATTGTGGTTACTTGAATTTAGAAAGATTAGATGATGCTAAAAAAACTTAAATATCTCCATAAATTTGATTTAAAAACTAATAAAAATACTTTACATTTAGCCCATGGGCTGGCCCAACCAAGACCTAGGTTGGGCTTGGCCTTGAGGAATGGCTCATGGACCGGGCCAGGTCGGGCCTTGGATAGGGTGTTTTATAACATCGACCCTTTCGACCAAGCCCGACACATACCTGGACCGGGCTTGGGCCTTGATGTATGGCTTGTGGATCTGGCCGGGTCAGGACTTGGATAGGGAGTTTTAGAACATTGGTCCTTTCAGCCCGACCCATGGCCCGCACTTTGGCCAGGTCTACCCAGCATCAGATCTTTAATGTATTCCAGAAGGAGCCAAAACATCAATTCCTATGAATATATAATGTAACTGAGCTAAAATGGTCAAGTTCCTTCACAAAATTGAAATTAACTTTGGTTTTTTACAGTTATGCGCCTCTTACATTATGTAATATCGGTTATGTCGCTCTCTTTTGCAATATCTATAATGCCCCTTTATTCTAGCAATATTCACAGTTCTGCCCTTTCTTCAAGGTAAAGTAGGGGCATGATAAATCCATGATTTATCATCTTATTTCTTATTTATTTACCTTCTGACTTAAACTAATTCAATAAATGGAAACAAATTCATTTACTTTAACAATTAACCCTAATTATTGTACATAATTAACCTTATTAACATGCTTTATTTTATTTGTTTCTTAATTATTAAAAATCTTGTAAAAACTAGTTAAATATTATACATATTTTTTTGAATTTAATTACTATTAAAAATAAAAAAGTCTCAAAAGAATTCAAAACAAGTGTTTTTAATTCATTAAAAATACTTACAAAAATATAAATATTTATATATGACCTATTTTAACTTTGTGTTAAACATGAAACTTGTAGATCTCAAAAATATCTAGTACCACTTTTGTGTTTGATACTTTTTCATTTGAGGCTTGTACAAATTTATTTTGCATTTTTTCTTTATTTTTCTTAATTTTCTTTTTTGGGCCACGTGGTGCATCCTCTACCGCCCACGTGGTCCGCCTCTTATTTAGCCACCGCCCACATTCCTAGTCCTCAGATCCATCTCATGGATCTGATCACGACCCTCTATTTTTTCATCCACTATGTGCCCTCTGATATGATCTCAAGATCGGATTAAAGCCCTCCATTAGTGCCTCAACCTCGTCCATCTGATTGACCCATTCAGATGCATCTGGAGCCTCCATTCAGGCCTCCATCAAGACCGTTGAATCTCCAGATCCAACAGTCTCGCTTCATCTTCCACCTCTTGTAACCGTCCCTCTTCCAAAGATGGCCTTGCCAACCCCCACCTTATCCCCTTTCCTATAACCGCTCCCCAACTCCTCACCATGTCACTACACCTCCATTACGTTGCTCTCAAATCCCTCCTCAACGCTGATGAATATGTGATTCATCACTCTAAAATCTAAAAATAGAGCTTCATTTCCAAGTAATTAATTGCACTTTTTCATCTAAATTGCATTCTTAGTATTCATGCATGTGTAAACAATATTCATATTTTAGCATTCATAATTGCATTAATAAGAAGCCAAAAATTCTATGTAAATAAACACATGTATATCATCATAACTTCTCCTATTTTTTAAATATTTTATAATAATCATAAATAAAGTAAAATCAACTTTGTTGTGTACATATTATTGATCTCAACAAAGGAAAAATACTAGAAAAATAATAACCTTTATATGTTCTCAATAAACCCACACTAGTTTTCGTACAAAAAAGCTGTAAATGTGAATATATCTCACACATGGTCTCCCATGAACCTCTAATCACTTTTGAATTAATTTACATTCAATTATCTATAAAATAAGATCGAATTCAATAAAATCAGAGTTCATATGTGAAACTTGGGTTATGAGACCTCATTGTATATTATATATATTACCTGATTCTGATTTTATTGTTTTATGTACAAAATAACTATTTTTTAATTATTTTTATTTATTTATTTATACTATTTTATTTTTGTTTCAATAAAGTATGCAAAAATCCATATCAAAATTTAACTATATCAAAGAAAATGAATCACCCTGAGTGTGTATATTTAATATGTATATAAGCCATTCCTCTTTTATTTCTTTATTTTTTGATTTTTAAAATAACAAAACAATTAGATTAATGTGTAAATAATTATTTTATATTTTATTTGATTTTATCTTATTTTTTCATAATTTAAAAATCACAAAAAATGCAAAACCTAAAAAATGTGGTATTCTATGTACATAGAAGATCGGAAAAAGTACACTTTTGTAGAGATGATTTCTTTTTATTTTGGTTCCTTCACGAAAGTTGCAGATCTTGTCGAAATGAACAACTTTCATGAAGACTACTTTTTGATTTAATATCGTTAATAATTTATTTTGTTTTTTTTCTATTTTTATTCTCAGATTTTCTTGGGAGCGAACAAGTGGCCACTCCTGAAGACATTACGTGTCTCCCCACTTATCACTTAACCCACCTCATCCTGGACCGTTGGATGAAGTACCCCTTCATCCAACGGCTCAATTCTTTTCACCTTTTACTTTTAATTACAATTTATTTCCTTTGTCTTTTATTTCTTTCTTTTACACATGGCTTATCCATGGCCATTCGATTACGATCGATAAAATGACCATGCTTCATCTTCTTCCTCCTCCGTCTCTTGCAGGAGAAGTAGCTCCCCTCGTTGCACCTCTTCCGCTCGATCGAGCTCCCCGCGTCCATCTCTACATTTTGCTTTCTTCTCCACGACCTCCACTTCCTCTCGATCTTCTCACCCAGCAACCTACGTCGCCCCCACCATAGCCGAAGCGTTGAGCGAGAATCCGAGATCTGACCAACGCTCGCTTCTAGGTTATTAGATCCAATATTTTTCTTCCCTTTTTCCTTCTTCTTATTCTTCTTTCTATTTCTTCTTCTTTTCCATTCCTTGATTTCATTTCATATTTTTTCTACTACTGTACTATCTTTTCCCCCTTTCCAGTTTCTGAAATTCAATCGAACCGACCCCCAAATAACCCCTTAATCGATAATCATCTCACCTTATTCACCATTTCACCTTCTCGTTCTTCTTCTTAATGTAACATGATTTAGCCAAATTTCTGCGGTCTTAAGTTCCACACAAAGCGGGAACTCAGTCGAAGTGTCGACCACTCAGAAATCCAACTAAAATCAACAATGAACCCACAATCAAATATCAAACAATGACAGACAGATGTGGAGTCAAATTTATTTTTAACTCTACATAAAAGATGTATAGATACAAGTACGTAGAGAGTTCGAACACAGGGAGCAAGGCAGGATAGATCAAGCAAGTGTGTGTGTGAATGTGATGTATTGTCTATACTATGCAATGCAAATGTTTTGTGGGGTTTTAATTTTTTTATTTAATTTTTTTAATTTTATATTTTGATTTTTTAATGTTCTGATTTCATATTTTCTTTTTATATTTTATATTTTTTTATTTTCTTTTTCAGTATTGGAAAATATATACAATATAATAAAAGAGGTGCTAGGCTATTTATAAAAATAGGGAAAATAGTCAGAAATTAGGAAATAAAATATTCTTGGTCTTTTTATATTTTCTACTATTTTTGTGATTTTTGGGTATTTTTCAGAATATTTTTGGTATTTTTAAAAAGGCAAAATAAAGAAAACAGTGAATTAAGATTCTGGCCGAAATTAAAATGGGAATGAAAAATATCAAACAACCACAAAATTTTCCCAAATTAATTTTAAAATAAAGAGAATAAAATAGGGAACTTACAGGACTTGAGTTTCTATTTTTTTTGTTTTTTCTACGATTTTATAGAATTTTTTGAAGTTTTTATGTATTTTCTAATTTTTAAGGTTTTGGTTTTGAATTTTTTAGTGATTTTTGGACTGACACTAGAAGACAATAAAATAGACCTTAGGTATTTTTTGGAATTTTTCAAGGTGTTTTAATATTTTTTGGTATTTTCTAATACAAACAGTAGCTAAAATGCGAGTTTTTGATTTTTAATAAACATTAAAATGCAACAAAAATGGAATGCAAAAATATGGCGTGAACAAGCAAGTTAACAGGGGATTATGATGATTTTTGTAGATTTTTTTAGTGTTTTAATGATGCGTGAAATAAATATAGAAAGCAAGCAAAAAACTATGGCCTAGTAAGGGTATTTACGTAAATAGATAAAAATCCAAGGGTACGCTTGCAATTTTCATACAAACTTTATAACTAAATATGCGAATTAATGGACTAAATAACAAGCACGGAACCCGCAGGGGTAATCGTGCAAAAACACCAAAGTCACGTGCGCGGGGCACGTGAACCTGGGAGGGGCATAACTGTAATTATCAAAACCTTGGGGACTGATATGCAAAAATCCCCGAAATTTTATACTGCAATTTATAGTTTTGGCACCTCAAACAAATAAACAAAAACACCGGGGGTCGATCTGCAAAAATGCCAAGTCACGTGCGCGAAGCACGTGACCCAGTAGGGACCTAAGTTTAATATTGTAAAACCACAGGGGCATTGTTGCAAATATTACAAAAACTTACTAACGTCCAATGAAAGTTTAAATGCTACTAAATAAATACAAAAGTAGGCAGGCACGGACGGCGGATGAAGCTTTACTTGGCCACATGTCCGCACTAGATCAAACGATACCGCTTCGCCACGATCGACCAGAATTAGATCGCCAGAAGGCGATCAACGGCTGGAGGAGCTCAAAATCCGACGGTGGCTGCTTCGCTGGACGAACTGAGGGTGATTGGACGACTCGAAGAAGCTTTGGAAGAACAACCGAAGAACACATGCCCAACGAGTTTGGATCGCTGTGCACGGCCTCCTCGGTGGCCCTCCGTTGCTGCAGGGAAGCCCAAGAGCTTGCCGATGATCTCCTCTACCAGCTGGAGGTCAGATGATGGCCTGGGAACGTCTGGCGCATGCCAGCGAGGTCGGAGGAGCTGCATGCCTCCAGGTCTCTCCGGCGAACACCAATACGGGCTCCAGGCACGCGTGAACGTAACAAGACATGCACCAAAAAGTTATACCTTCGAGGGAAAAATGCCTCGAAGGTTGGGGGAATGACTGGGCGCGAGGATAACGAAGGTGGCGGTCGGCCGGAGGAGCGCTCCGGTGAGAGGCTCGAATGTGTGAATCAACGGCGAAACGTGAAAGCGACGAATGCAAACTACTCCTAGGGATATGACGAGACAAATGCGAGAAAAATAAGAGGAAACAAACACCTGAAGGGCCAGGGCCCGAGGTTGAAGGTACCTCGACGGGAAGGTCACCGGAGGTGGGGTGGAACACCCAGATCTTCGTCGCTCCGTTGCCTTGAAGAAGCTAATCTGGAGCTGTCACCTCCAGGGAGCCAAGGCGGGTTGAAATGGGGACGAAGGACCAAAGAATGGGGTTCAATTTTCAAAAGAAAATCGGAGGAGGCTTATAAGATGTTTGACTCTGCGACTGGGGCTGTCCAAAGGCCGAGGACTATCGAGCAAATCTTTGATTCGTGGCCTGAGGAGATTCATTGGCGTGAATCATGGATATGCGAGCAACAAAAGTCAAGATGTAATTATCGTAGATGGGTGAAAGATCATGTCTCAAAAAATTGTCAAAGATGACGAAAAATGAGGCTTCTGACACGGCCCAGAGGGAAGGTCAGACTGTTGACTTTGGTCAACAGTCTAGACCACCTGGTTGGTCCACGTGGACCAACCAGGAAAAACCTCGAAAAAATTATTTATAAATTAGTTTAAAAATAGTAAATGAATTATTTAATTATTGATTATAAATGAAAATTTTTTATTTTTTTATGAAGTATTTTATAGTGATTTTTGTTTATTTTTATGAAGTGTATTTTTACAAGTTACTATTTTAGGCCTTTGTAGGTACACAAACCTATATATTTAATTAATTTATTTTTATTTTGTGATTTTAATTTATTTATTTTGAATTATTATTTTATAAAATTAAATAATATTTTTATATGCTTAGAAATATTTTTATTTTATTTTTCTGATGTATTTTGTATATTTAATAAAATATAAGTATATATTATACAGGTATAAGTATAGGTAGTATACCTATGTATCATATATACAAGTATTTTTATTTTGAGTTTTATTTAGGTTTTATTCTGATTTTAATGTGCAAATATATTATAAGTAATATTTACAAAATTATAAAAATATAAAATTATAAAAATAATGAATAAATAATAAATTGAATATTTTAATCTGTACAACAAGTATACAATGTGGGTCCAAAACTCAGCTTTCAAACCGTAGCTTCGCCAAATGCGAAACCACCGCCATTAAATAGCTTATTTTATTCTATATACACTTAAAGGTGAGTTTACTGCATTTGGAGTTTTCATTTATGAGATACGGGTTTGGGAAGTTGGGATTCTGGATTTTATTCAGACCGTAACTTTTTATCTGTAAATTATTTTTCAGTGAAATCAATTTTGTATTTTTCTTTATTTAATTATCTACAACTTTTATGTACAAAGTTTCTTTATTTGATGTACAAAAAGTGGAACCAAAAATAGGTCCCAAAATGAATAAAGAATGAATAGAAACACATTGTATTCTGGCCCTTATCTCCCCCTACTTTATTCCTTGTCGACCTATTCATCAAGATGCCTAGGTCTTGAGGTTTCGGGTCATAAAATATTTACAATATTTTATTCTTTTTCTTTTCTTTTATTTTGTCTATAATTTTGGCTTTAATTACAATATTTTATACACTATTTGGATGCACATGCATGAATGCTAAGATGATGTATTTAATGGTATTTACACGCATTTGCTAGGGTTTTTGAGGCCAAAATGATAGAATAAAGATGATGAAATGTGGATTCATCATCCCCCTATACTTTACCTTTGCTAGTCCCTAGCAAACACTTATGCAATAAGTGCAGAAAGAAAAAGAAAGAAAAGAAAAAGAAGAACTTGGATTTAGTTTAATTATCAAACTTGTCTTCACAAAATCAAAGTTTGGAGCTTAAGTCGGACCTTTGGAATTTTAGTGCAGGCGGAACCTTAATGAGAACCAAATTTGAAATCCAGCAGTCCTTGAGAATCCCAAAACTCTGTTCAAGTCTCCTCAATAGCCAGGTCAGAAATATCTCAACTCATACGCAAACCCTTATGACTATGAATCTGACTCGTACAGTGTAAGTGATGGTGGCTCTCCCCAACTAGAATGACAACGAAATTGACTTCTCTAGTACGACAACCCAATGATTCCCCAGTCCAATAACTCCATCCTCGAGGAGCGGGGTATTCCCTTCTAAGTTCAAGTGGCAACTAGCTCAAGAGGAGGGGGTGAAGAGAAGAATGGACGGTAGCCAGTGTAGCTACCTATCTTAGGATGCAAGACCAGTGTAGTCAAGTCATCCAGCTGCAGGCTCACATATTTGACTTTGGAACTCAAGCTTGCTTATTGACTTTACAACATATTCACCTACTTTGCAGGCATTTATTTTTGTTCAGGCTTGAACTTCTTTTTTTGTTGAAATACTATTCACAACAGCATTTTCATATGGAGTTTTTCCTCTTGAGCCAGTAGACTATCCCTCTTTTGAAGCTTTATCACAACCCACACTCTCCTGTCTTTAGACTTCCTCATCACTGGACGGGTTGGGGTGCACTTCCCTCTCTAGAGGAGGACAAATGTTTCCACTTGTGTGCGTCTCATACCGGCAAATCCAATTCCCTCACCACTCCAATTGAGTTGAGCCATGTGAAAGGTGCAGGTGTCCAAGTTGGGTCATTATCAACAAGAGTCGTGCGTGTGCTCCGACATACTCTACTTAAGCAGTCAAGAATCCATTGAACCAAGTCTTGTGATCCTCAAAGAATTAAGTCAACTAGACCTAAAGTACCTCAAACCCAGTTCCTATAAGGTTCCTGTTATTAGGTAGATTTTAAGGTCCAATCAAGCTCCAATCTCCGGATTTTACTTAGACTTGTTCAACCATCAAACTCAATCCGAAAAAATGCTAATGCTATGCAATGCGATGAAGAAAATATTTTTGTGATGCAATTTTCAAAGATTTTGAACTTTTTATGGATTTTTGAAAAGATGATGATGCGTATGCATTTTTTGTATTTTTCAAAAAGATTTTTCAAATGTTTTTTATTTTAGTTTTGCAAATATTTTTGGGATTTTTGAAAACAAAAAGATTTTGGATAAAAACTAGGTGAAAATATTTACACAGGAGTGCTTCTTATATATACAAGAAGTAGATTTTAAGAATTTACAAGGGTAAGTGATCAATTTTATACATATATATATAGTGGATTTTGGTGAGATGTATGTATTCCTCAAACTTATTTGAGACAAGTTTTTCAAACAATTTTTGAAAACTATAGTCCAAAATAGTTTTTCAAGCATTTTACAAACATGTACACACATTTGAAAATCATTTTGCAAAGGTTTTCAAAGCAGTATATATAGATTTTTCAAAATATTTTTGCAACCATTTTTCAAACCATTTGCAAATCATTTTTCAACTTTTTATTTCACACAAAGAAAATAAACTTTACAAACCACACATTTTACACAGGTTGAAAACATGTAACAAAATATTTCAAAATAGTTTTCAATAAATGTTCACAAAGATTTTCAAACTATTTTTCAAATATTTTGCAAAAAACATTTTCACCTGATTTATTAATCAGTACATACAAAAAGAATTTGAGGAATAAAGCATCTTTTTATTAAGATTTCTTAATGAATTTTAAAGAATAATTAGCCATATTTATTAGGAAAATACGAAAGTACGAGTTATGGCTAAAGTATATACGTAGTATATACGACCCCCCTATACTTAGTTTGAGCTATGTCCTCATAGATCGGAGAGAAAAGAGAAGACATAACTCGTACTAAGTATAGACAATTCTAAAGAATAAATGAATGAGCAAATGAATAAACGAATGAGAAGTTGATCGTCCCCCCTATACTTAGGATCAAATAATCCTAAGTATAGCAGACTGTACACAACACATGGAGGGTCAAGGGTGGGAATGAACAAATCGTACTCAGATTATCTCCCCCTATACTTAGGGTAAGATATCCCTAAGTATAGACAAGAAGAGGAGATAATGGAGAGGATCGAAAAGAATAAAACCAACTCGGGGTGCACACCCCCCTATACTTAGGACAAAGTGCTTCCTAAGTATAGAAACTGACAACAAGGGGCAGCACCTTTTTGATAGATACAGAAAATAGAAAAGGAAAAGAAGAAAAGAAGAAAAGATATGAACAGATGAGAGACTGATATAGACAGATGAATCTATACAACGGAAGATGGAATTGATCACCATGTATGAAATGCAAGTGATATAAGTCAAAGAACACATCTCATACCAGAAGAATGGGGGCAACGTCAATGGTCGGCGGGTCATGATCTAGATATAGTTTCAGGCGCTGACCATTGACACAGAAGGTAGAGGAAGATGATGGTTCGGATATGTCAATACTGCCATTGTCATGTACCTTCCTGACCACATAAGGACCTTTCCACTTGCTCTGTAGTTTCTCTGGAAATAATTTCAGCCTGGAATCGAACAACCATACGCGCTGATCGGGCTCAAACTGTTTATGGCTGATGTGAGAATCGTGCCATGTCTTCACTTTTTCCTTGTACTGTAGGCTGCTAGAAAAAGCTGTATCTCTCAGTTCTTTCAGGGCTGCCAACTCTGCTCTCCTCTGATCTCCTATACTCTCGGGATCCAATAATAGCTCAGTTACTGCCCAAAGTGACTTGTGCTTTATTTCCAAGGCAGATGGCACGGCTTGCCATAGACGAGTCGAAAGGGAGATGTCCCTAATGGATTCTTGAAGGACGTCCGATAGGCCCACAAGACCGAGTCCAAAAGCTGTGACCAATCCTTTCGGTCTGGGCGGACAACCTTCTGTAAAATAGTTTTTATCTCCCGGTTCGATACTTTGGTAAGACCATTAGTCTGAGGGTGATACAGTGTGGCAACCCGATGGTCAATGCCGAACTCGTCTGCAAGGGCCCTAACCTTGTCATTGATAAAGTGAGACCCCCCATCTGAAATGAAGACTCTAGGTACCCCGAACCATGAAATGATATTTTTCCTCAAAAATTTACACACGGTTTTAGCATCTACGGCTCGGGCGGGGATGGCCTCAACCCATCGGCTAACATAATCTACAGCGAGCAAAATATGCTCAAACCCCTGACTCTTAGGAAATGGGCCCATGAAATCAATCCCCCATGCATCAAAATCCTCACAAAAGTGAATGGGTTGCATGGGCATCATGTCTCTCTGTCCGCAGGTTCCCATCTTCTGACAGTCAGTACATCTCTTCACGAACTCATCTGAATCCTTGAAGAGAGTAGGCCACCATAGGCCGGATTGAAGCACCTTCTGTGCTGTCCTTTTCCCAGAATGATGTCCTCCTGCCTCAAGCTTGTGGCAGTATGTGAGGACGCTATGCTGCTCTTCTTGAGGAATGCACCTCCTCCAGATGCTGTCTACTCCTTCTTGATAAAGGACGGGATCCTCCCAATGATAAAACTTGGCCTTCGCCAGGAAGGTCTCGAGTTTCTGCCTGGGCCAACCTTGTGGGACCGTCTTGGCAACAAGATAGTTCACAATTTCAGCGTACCATGGGAGCGAGGCGATAGCCAAGATCGCCTCATCTGGAAATGTCTCTGTGATAGGTGCGCTGGGCTCAGATTCCTCAAGGTTCTCCAAGCGGGAAAGATGATCCGCCACCACATTCTTAACTCCAGGCTTATCCTTAATCTCAATATCAAATTCCTGGAGCAGAAGGTTCCATCTGGTAAGGCGTGCTTTGGCATCCTTCTTGGCCATTAAGTACCAGAGCGGTGCGATCTGTGTAAATTATCACTCTAGATATGAGAATATAAGATCTGTACTTATCCAAAGCAAAGACTACGTCCAGGATCTCTTTCTCTGTCACAGTATAATTCCGCTGCGTGGCATCCAAAGTCCGGCTGGCGTAGTGAATGGCAAACGGCAATCCATCCCTCCTCTGTCCAAGCAGTGGCCCAACTGCAAAATCAGAAGCATCCGTCATGATCTCGAATGGGAGAAACCAATCGGGTGGCTGAAGGACAGGAGCCGAAACAACCATACTCTTGAGAGTCTCAAAAGATGCAAGACACTTATCATCTACAATGAACTCTGTGTCTTTTGTTAGCAAATCAGTGAGCGGTCGGGCAATACGACTGAAGTCCTGAATGAACCGTCGGTAGAAACCGACATGCCCCAGAAAAGACCGCAATTGTCGCAGATTGGACGGTAGATTGAGTTTTCTAATGATATCCACCTTGGTCGGATCGACCTCCATGCCCCTGTTGGAGACAATATGACCAAGGACCGTCCCTTGAGTCACCATGAAGTGACTCTTCTCCCAAGACAAGACAAGATTCACCTCGATACAACGCTGAAGCACACGATCTAGGTGGTCAAAACATGCATCAAACCCGTCGCTGTAGACCGAGAAGTCATCCATGAAGACCTCTAAACAGTAACCCACC
Organism: Ottelia alismoides; assembly: GCA_037367405.1. Lineage (NCBI taxonomy): Eukaryota > Viridiplantae > Streptophyta > Magnoliopsida > Alismatales > Hydrocharitaceae > Ottelia > Ottelia alismoides. The sequence goes on from JAZKJV010007631.1 coordinate 487,445, forward strand.
ATGTCCAAGAAAATGGACAACATGCACCTTTGGAATGTCGTCGGGGCGTTACATAGACCAAAGGGCATCCGTCTGAAAGCATACGTCCCAAACGGACATGTGAATGTAGTTTTCTCCTGGTCTTCGGGCGCAATGACCACTTGATTATATCCGGAGTACCCATCAAGAAAACAATAATGACTCTTCCCAGCTAGCCGCTCGATAATCTAATCAATGAATGGCAGTGGGAAATGATCCTTCTTGGTGGCCTCATTCAATTGTATGTAGTCCACATAGACCCTCCAAGAAGTGGGTACTCAGGTAGCGATCTCCTCTCCAGACTCACTCACAATTGTAGTGATACCTGTCTTCTTGGGAACCACATGTAACAGACTAACCCATTTGGAGTCGGCGATGGGGTAGATAAAATCAGCGCTCCACCACTTCGATATTTCTTTCATGACAACATCTCCAAGATACGGGTTCAGCCGTCGCTGGAACTCACGCGACGGCCTAGCGTTATCCTCAAGATATATGTGGTGGGAGCACAAAGCCGGACTAATCCCCTGGAGATCAGCTATACTCCAACCTATCGCCTTGCGGTTTCTTTCAAGAACCTCCATCAGATGAGATTCTTGCTCTCCAGTCAAACCTGCTGAGATAATGACTGGGTGCATATCTGGCTCACCCGCAAGGAATCTATACTTCAACGACTGCGACAAAGGTTTCAGTTCTGGATAACTGGGAGGTGGCAGATCTGGCTTCTAATATGTCTGTGTGAAGGCGACCAGGTCTGCATGTGAGAACTCTCGCTCTGCATGAATACCTGACGAAGGGAGCCCTGCTGAATCATCAATAAACTGTACTAGCTCGTACTCTGTCATGGCTGTTGGCTCAGAAGGAATCAGACACGGCAAATATTCATCAAAATCATCCCAATCAATGTCTGAATCCGAGGGATCTGAAGTAGATGAATAAGATTGAGAATCATCAGCACCACTCGTCCCAACACTGTCGGCCTCAACGGTATCCTCGTCTAGGGGTGTGCTCTCCAAACTCTCGACTGCCATAAGCTTTAAGTATGGTGAATCCGTAGACAAGGCGAGGGTCTGTGCTACGGGATCTGTCCACTTGGATTTATCATCTGTCATCACAAAATCACACTCCTGGTGGATGTCTAGCTCTTCCTCTGTCATCTGCGCGGCTTAGCTCAACTGCTCTGAGCATTCTAATTCTCTTTCTCTAGTCTCCTCAATCGTCTCTATTTGTATGCTTTCGCCCTCTACGCGAAAACACACCTTCCTTCTATCATGATCGGTCACCACCTTGGCTGTGGCCAAGAATGGGCGTCCGAGTATGATGGGGGCATCCGTTAGCGACTCAGGGATCTCCATGTCCAATACAACGAAGTCCACGGGAATTTCAGGCCCTGAATGGTAACGACCACGTCTCTCAATAACCCCTTCGGCCTCTTAGTCGACCTATCAGTAAACTGAAGGACCGTCCTGCTCCTAAGAAAAGGACCAAACTCGAATCGGTCGACTAAGGTTGCCGGAAGAAGGTTAATAGAAGAGCCGCTGTCTAATAGAGTACGATCAAACTGCTGCTCCTGAATCTCGCATCTGACATAGGGAGCTCCTATATCTGGTCGCTTGGCTGGCAATTTGTTCTGAATGGTGCAGCAAGTGGAATAAGTGAGACATGTATCTGATCTCTGTGGTTCCTCCTCTTCCTGCGGACTGTAGTCTTCTCTTTCAAATTCTTTTTGAAGAGGGGGATGTGCTCAAGTGCTTCCTGTAGAGTCAGCTGAATATGGAATCTGTCAATCATCTGGTTGCTGAACTCTAACTGTTGGTCCTTTTTAGGATTTTCTCTTTTATTCCCCTTCGCTCGGTGAAGTGCTTCGGGAAAGGGGATAGTGGGGGCCTCCTCAAATGGAGGGCTAGGAAGAGGTTCCTACGCCTTTGAAGAAATAGAATCCATACAATGATCATCATGCAACACATATGGATCTGAAGTATGAACAGAAACCTTTCCTTTATTCATATTTTTGTTCTTTTTGTTGTTACCACAGTCCATAGATACAAAAGGTGGCAACACAGTAGAAGGAAGCTCAACAAAAGTGGAAGTGGTGGCCTCAGTACCACCAACGACACCTGTCTTCACGGCATCAGCATCGTTCTCTGGCTCTGCATCCAAAATGGTGGCATCAGCACCACCGTCTGCATATGGTATCACGACGGTCTCAAACCGTCGTTTGGATCTCCACCATTGGTGGCATCAACACCACCGTCTTCAACATCATCATTAGCGGCATCAACACCGCTAATCTACTCATCTGGCACTCCTAGTTCTGCATGTGGTTGTCACTCAGATGAGGCACCGCCGGCTGGCATCCTACCGCTCCTAGTAGTCACAAAATCAGCATCATACAAAGAAGAAGACATTTCACTCAAATAATCACTAGGAGAGGTATCCTCTGTAAACTCTACCTGCTCAGACTTCCTTTTCAGATTGTTCGGGTTTGGTTCAATCTGAGCTGGTATGGCGGCTTTGCCCTTGATGATATCCCTCATCTCTTGCCGGAACTTATCCATTTACTGCCAGAAGGATGCTCGTTGTTCAGAGAGCAAGCGGGCAAGGTCATCTAGAGCTGGTTCTCAAAAGCGGGGGCCTGAGAACCAGACGGGTTTCCCTGCTGGAAATGAGGTTGTTGCTGCTGGTGAGGATAGTGCTGGGGAGGATGGGAGTATGACTGCTGAGGCGGCTGATGCTGCCTCCAATGCTGTCCCTGATAGGCGGGACGAGGACCATGCTGGTACTGCTTTTGGGCGTACTGGGGCTGTTGCTGCTGTGGCTGGCCGTTCTGCTGTCCCTGAGCTGGAGGTTGTTGCTGAGATGAGGAGCCACCGTTGCCCCAACGGAATCCGGGGTGATCGCGACGAATCACGGGCTGTGGGTATCGATCGTACCAAATCCCATTGACTTCCATCAATGGCTCCTGCTCGAAGGATGGTGGAGGTAGAACTACCAGTGGCTGCTCCGGCTGATATGCCACCATCTGAGTGTCCTGAGATGGTGGCTACGATGGGTAGTACTGTAGCAACGGAACCGGCTCTGCCTGGATGTGGTTAACCTGGCGGTACAAGGCAGAGGGTTGGGATGAGCTGCTACTACCGGCATCAGCTCGTGACCGGGAAGGCTGCTGGGAAGAAGTTTGTGCCTCCTGTATGCAAAGAATCTGTGTCTTCAGGTCACTCATAGTCTTTGCAATTTGGTCCATCTAGGCCATTCCTTGCATCTGCTTCTTCTTGAGGATCTCGAGACGGTCCAGCTTCTCACTTATGATGCCCATGTCAGCTGCAGCTGATTCGGCTTGTGCTGCGGCTGCCGACAGAGTGTGCGGACCGGCATCGATGCGGGCGATCCTCTAGAATGATCTCGCTCCTTGCGGGGGCTTCTGTTGTGTGTAGACGCGGCTTGGGCCATAATAGTTGAGTTCTCTGCCATCCCTTCATAGATGGCCCAAACATCGTCTTCACCCTTGGAAAAAAATGACCCACCACAAGAGGCGTTTACAAGCCCCTGTAGCTCCGGTGTCAGCACACAAAAGAAACTTTGAACCAAATTGGGCTTTGATATATCGTGATGTGGACACCGGTCAATGAGCTCTCTGAATCGATCCCAGGCTTCATGAAACTGTTCATTAGGGATCATGACGAAGTTGCTGATCATAGCTCTAGCTGCGTTCGTCCAGCCGAGAGGGTAATACTTGTTTAAGTATGCGGTCCGGAGATCTGCCCAAGTGTCGACAAACCTTCCCAGATGTTTGAGCCAGTATGCGGCTCTGTCAACCAAGGAGAAAGGGAAGGCGATCATCTTGATAGTGTCCTCGGTTACCAACCTATCATGGATTGTGCTGCAGATCATTTCAAATTCTTGGAGGTAGAGATGTGGCTCTTCGATCCCCAGCCCATGGAATTTGGGAAGTAGCTGAATCGTGTGCGGGCGAAGCTCGAAATATCCATGGATAGCAGGGAGTCGGATCCACCGATGAGTGAGGGATGCTGCTGGATTGTGTAATTCCCTCGTGATTGTCTGTGGCGGCCTCTCTTGGTTGGGTTCTCCTCCCTCATTTTCTACAACTGCTATGTTACCTCCACCGCCACCGCCCCTAGGTCGGTTCTCTCGCATCTGTGCTATTTCTCTCATGAGATCACCCATGAATACTCCCTGGTCTCGGATCTGTCTCTGCATTGTCTCCAGGGATGCTAGCAGGGAATTGTTGATGGCAGCTTGATTGTATAGGAATGGAGAGTGCTCATGCTCATCTGGATGCTCTCCTCTGTCAGCCATGTCTGGATTCTCTGAAAAAGCAAAAGAACCCATCTCAGGTGCCGTCAAATGCTCTGAGCTCTGTGATGCACTAAATTCTGAAATTCTTGGACTGATGGAAGGAGAAGGGTGGTCGAGGGGGAATAGGGTGGAAGTGAACTTAGGCTCGGAGAGCGGGCTCTCCGAGGTCGTCCTAGATGAATAGGGAGGAGTGCTGGATAGCGGTGCCGACAAGGTCGGCCTAAGAGATCTCCATCCCATCATCTTGATTATGGAGAAGAGCAAGGTAAAAGAAGAAGAAGAAGGGGGCAAAATTGCGCACAATTGTGTTGTGTTTTTGATCTTGACCTAAAATTAACTGGCAATCAAACACAATGCAAGGGGATTCACCAACTCAACACGTGAAGCCATGAAGGTTCGGCTTTTATCTTGGTCGTTTTTAGCTTGTTTTCAGGAAGTTATCTTTTAACGAGTCCTTAGAGCGCTACGCCTAAAGGAGAGAGAGTACTGCCGGAAAAGTATTCCCGTACTTGTTCTCCTCCTGTGTATCCTGTAGCTTGCGCTTTTTGAGGTCCTTGTAACCATTCATGGATCCCTACTCAGCTAAAGAAGAATAGGGAGGAAGCCGATAGGTGAAACCGATACTTCGGATCTCGCTCGCAACGGAATCACCCGTGAGCGTGCAAGACCCTACTCGGACGCAGATGGTGAGACAGACACACCCGTGAAGGCGTGGCCTAAGCTCGGTACTTTGGACAAGGTCGATGCTCACACAATAGTGAGTCACCAATGTTGACCAAGCCCTACTCACCTGCGTACGATAGTAGCGCCAATACTTCAGAAATCCAGGCGATACACAAGGCATCCACAAGCTGGGTTTTTGGCTCTAATCCTTACGAATCACTCTGCTCACTTGGAAGGATACCTTCCCATGCAACTTGAATACAAGTGAGGGTGTTACTCTCCCCAATCAATGAATCCAGTTACCAGTTTTATTTTTGGTCAAGTTTTCTTAGCAGTCCCTTTTTTAATTTTTTTTGGTCTTATCGCTTCTTTTGAGTAGATTCAAACAAGCGCCTAATGTTTTTGTTTTTTCTTGATTCCTACTTGATCCAAAAACAGAGGGAGAAAAGTGTCAGAAAAGTCGTGCAAGTTGGCACCAAGATGGAAATCTCACCTTTGTGCCTATATGATGGAGGCTAAGATAGAAAGACTTACAGCGCCTCTAGCTCTCTCCATGCGAGATGCAAAGCAGAAATTTTTAAACCTAAACTACATGCCAATATGCAAGCAGAAATCATCCTAAGCAGGCAATTGCTACGTGAAGAACCACAAGTCAACCACCAATCTCCAATCCTAAAGTCCGGTCTAGGCTCACCCCTCCTCCTCTTCATACATCGAGTCCAGGAGAAGCGCTTGGCGGGATGAGCTCGCGGTGCGATGGATCGAAAAATAGCGATTAACTGTTTAATTAAACCAAGTCCAAATACGCACTATAGGTACATGCAATGGTTATTAGGGTGTCTGGACCTAATCTAATCGATCAAGCAATGCCTAAAATCTAAGGGTTCAATCCACAAAAGAAAGAAAAAAGGAAAACAAAACTGGAAAATGACTACGGTAAAACACGACAAAATCTGCGGTGGGCCCCCAGGTGAACAAACACCTGGAAAATAGGCCCGAAGTGTCTGAGTGTCCAAGTGTCCCTGTATTATTACAATTTAAAAATGAATCTCTCTCTCACAAAAATAAAAGACAACTAATCTAACACTCTCTTTCAAGTCTCCTGCTCTCTCTTGTCAGCCTGGGCTAGAAAAGCTGACTCCGCTTCCCACGGTTGCACCGGATCCCCTAGGCGATCCGCCTCGCTCCACAGTCCCTCGCAAGAAGATAAGAAAAGAGATGGTCAGATAGCTCAACAATATATATCAAAAATAGAAGAGAGATAAAATAAAGAAATAATGTAGACAATCAATCACACAAAAATGCAATCTATACGCTGTTGCTCCCCGGCAACAGCGCCATTTGATTTAGCCAAATTTCTGCGGTCTTAAGTTCCACACAAAGCAGGAACTCAGTCGAAGTGTCGACCACTCAGAAATCCAACTAAAATCAACAATGAACCCACAATCAAATATCAAACAATGACAGACAAATGTGGAGTCAAATTTATTTTTAACTCCACATAAAAGATGTATAGATACAAGTACATAGAGAGTTCGAACACATGGAGCAAGGCAGGATAGATCAAGCAAGTGTGTGTGTGTGTGTGAATGTGATGTATTGTCTACACTATGCAATGCAAATGTTTTTGTGGGTTTTTAATTTTTTTAACTTTTAATTTATTTTTTTAATTTTATATTTTGATTTTTTAATTTTCTGATTTTATATTTTCTTTTTATATTTTATATTTTTTTATTTTCTTTTCAATATTGGAAAATATATATAATATAATAAAAGAGGTGCTAGGCTATTTATAAAAATAGGGAAAATAGTCAAAAATTAGGAAATAGAATATTTTTGGTCTTTTTATTTTTTTCTACTGTTTTTGTGATTTTTGGGTATTTTTCAGAATATTTTTGGTATTTTTAAAAGGAAAAATAAAGAAAATAGTGAATTAAGATTCTGTCCGAAATTAAAATGGGAATGAAAAATATCAAACAGCTACAAAATTTTCCCAAATTAATTTTAAAATAAAGAGAATAAAATAGGGAACTTACAGGACTTGAGTTTCTATTTTTTTGATTTTTCTACGATTTTATAGAATTTTTTGACGTTTTTTGGGTATTTTCTAATTTTTAAGGTTTTGGTTTTGAATTTTTTAGTGATTTTTGGACTGACACTAGAAGACACTAAAATAAACCTTAGGTAAATTTTTTGGAATTTTTTAAGGTGTTTTAATTTTTTGGGTATTTTCTAATACAAACAGTAGCTAAAATGCGAGTTTTTGATTTTTAATAAAAATTAAAATGCAACAAAAATGCAATGCAAAAATATGGCGTGAACAAGCAAGTTAACAGGGGCTTATGATGATTTTTGTAGATTTTTTTAGGGTTTTAATGATGCGTGAAATAAATATAGAAAGCAAGCAAAAATCTGTGGCCTGGTAAGGGTATTTATGTAAATAGACAAAAATCCAAGGGTACGCTTGCAATTTTCACACAAACTTTATAACTAAATATGCGAATTAATGGACCAAATAACAATCACAGAACCCACATGGGTAATCGTGCAAAAAACACCAAGGTCACGCGCGCGGGGCACGTGAACCTGGGAGGGGAATAACTGCAATTATCAAAACCTTGGGGGCTGATATGCAAAAAACCCAGAAATTTTATACTGCAATTTAAAGTTTTGGCACCTCAAACAAATAAACAAAAACACCGGGGGTCGATCTGCAAAAATGCCAAGTCACGTGCGCGAAGCACGTGACCCGACATAGACCTAAGTTTAATATTCTAAAACCACAGGGGCATTGTTGCAAATATTACAAAAACTTACTAGCGGCCAATGAAAGTTTAAATGCTATTAAATAAATACAAAAGTAGCCGGGGTGGTTATGCAAAATACCCAAGCTATAGGCGGGCACGGACGGCGGATGAAGCTTCACTTGGCCACGTATCCGCACCAGATCAAACGATACCGCTTCGCCACGATCGGTCAGGATTAGATCGCCAGAATGCAATCAACGGCTGGAGGAGCTCAAAATCCGACGGTGGCTGCTTGGCTGGATGAACTGAGGGTGATCGGATGGCTCGAAGAAGCTTTGGAGGAACAGCCGAAGAACACGTGCCCAACGAGTTTGGATCGCTGTGCACGACCTCCTCGGTGGCCCTCCGTTGCTGCAGGGAAGCCCAAGAGCTTGTCGATGATCTCCTCTACTAGCTGGAGGTCAGATGATGGCCAGGGGACGTCTGGCGCGCGCCAGCGAGATCGGAGGAGCTGCAGGCCTCCAGGTCTCTCCGGCGAACACCAATACGGGCTCCATGCACGCGTGAACGTAACAAGACCTGCACCAAAAAGTTATACCTTCGAGGGCAAAATGCCTCGAAGGTTGGGGGAATGACTGGGCATGAGGATAACGAAGGTGGCGGTCGGCCGGAGGAGCGCTCCGGCGAGAGGCTCGAATGTGTGAATCAACGACGAAACGTGAAAGCGACGAATGCAAACTACTCCTAGGGATATGACGAGACGAATGCGAGAAAAATAAGGGGAAACAAACACCTCAAGGGCCAAGGCCCGAGGTTTAAGGTACCTTGACGGGAAGGTCACCGGAGGTGGGGTGGAACACCCACATCTTCGTCGCTCCGCTGCCTTGAAGAAGCTAATCTGGAGCTGTCACATCCAGGGAGCCAAGGCGGGTTGAAATGGAGACGAAGGACCAAAGAATGGGGTTCAATTTTCAAAAGAAAATTGGAGGAGGCTTATAAGATGTTTGACTCTGCGACTGGGGCACTCCAAAGGCCGAGGATTATCGAGCGAATCTTTGATTCGTGGCCCGAGGAGATTCATTGGCGTGAATCATGGATATGCGAGCAACAAAAGTCAAGATGGAACTATCGTAGATGGGTGAAAGATCAGGTCTCGAAAAATCATCAAAGATGATGAAAAACGAGGCTTCTGACACGACCCAGTGGGAAGGTCAGGCTGTTGACCTTGGTCAACAGTCCAGACCATCTAGTTGGTCCACGTGGACCAACCAAGAAAAACCTCGAGAAAATTATTTATAAATTAGTTTAAAAAAAGTAAATGAATTATTTAATTATTGATTATTAAATGAAAAATATTTATTTTTTATGAAGTATTTTATAGTGATTTTTGTTTGTTTTTATGAAGTGTATTTTTACAAGTTACTATTTTAGGCCTTTGTAGGTACATATACCTATATATTTAATTAATTTATTTTTATTTTGTGATTTTAATTTATTTATTTTGATTTATTATTTTATAAAATTAAATAATATTTTTATATGCTTAGAAATATTTTTATTTTCTGATGTGTTTTGTATATTTAATAAAATATAAGCATATATTATACATGTATAAGTATAGGTAGTATATTTATGTATCATATATACAAGTATTTTTATTTTGACTTTTATTTAGATTTTTATTCTGATTTTAATGTGCAAATATATTATAAGTAATATTTACAAAATTATAAAAATATAAAATTATAAAAATAATGAATAAATAATAAATTGAATATTTTAATCTGTACAAGTATACAATGTGGGTCTAAAACTCAACTTTCAAACCGTAGCTCCGCCAAATACGAAACCACCACCATTAAATAGCTTATTTTATTCTATATACAATTAAAGGTGAGTTTGATGCATTTGGAGTTTCATTTGTGAGATACGGGTCTGGGAAGTTGGGATTATGGATTTTTATTCTGACCATAACTTTTTATCTGCACATTATTTTTTAGTGAAATTAATTTTGTATTTTTCTTTATTTAATTATCTACAATTTTATTTACAAAGTTTCTTTATTTGATGTATAAAAAGTGAAACCAAAAATAGGTCCCAAAATGAATAAAGAATGAATAGAAACACATTGTATTCTGGCCCTTATCTCCCCCTACTTTATTCCTTGTCGACCTATTCATCAAGATGCCTAGGTCTCGGGGTTTCGGGTCATAAAATATTTACAATATTTTATTCTTTTTCTTTTCTTTTATTTATTCTATAATTTTGGCTTTAATTACACTATTTTATACACTATTTGGATGTACATGCATGAATGCTAAGATGATGTATTTAATGGTATTTACACGCATTTGCTAGGGTTTTTGAGGCCAAAATGATAGAATAAAGATGATGAAATGTGGATTCATCATAACCTTCTAGCATCAAGGCTCCTTCTCCCACAATCAATTCGAGCTACGCCCCTATCACCTCCCTTCAACTCTAATGCCAGACCGAGGTGTGAGAGATTCGAGTTTCTAGTATACATTTACAGGTTATCCAACCCCTCTTGAACCTCCACGAAGGAGCTCTAGCTCCTATTCCATGAACTGAGTCTTCTTGGAGCATAATTGGAGGTCCTCCATCATTCAGAGATGCATGTTCAACAATCATAGAATCTTTATCGAGTGATATCTACCACAACAAAGCCACTCCATTATGAGGATCCTTGTAGCCCCGCTTTTAAAGATTCAGCTTTCATCCATCACTCTGACCAAGTAATGGAGCAACAAAACCTCAATGTAGTCCTTGAGCTTCTTTGAGTAGTCTAGACACCTCCAACATGATTCCTCCGCTTCCAACTTCAGCGATGGAGCACCACCATGGACAACCTTTTCAATCACACATCACCTCATGTAGCCATTGTTCACTTACGAGCGTCTCACCAACCATCATGAGTTAGCCATTTGGGTCCTCTTCAAGTTCCATCCTTGTCATCTCCGCCTTGTTGCCTGCGGTGGTCATTCGCAGCACCTTACAATAGAGGAACCTGCAACCACGTCGCTCCCCTCTTAGTGCAACAACTATAGCTATTGTGGCACCTCTTCCCCGCCATCCTAACACTCCCCTCTAGTATCTTTGTACCGTCTAACGAGTACCATCTCCTTTATAGGAGCACCGCCCTTCTGTGGAATCGAAGCTCCAATTTGTGCCATTAGCCGCAACCGCCATTGGAATCACTCAGAGAAAAATACACCAGTAGATCTTCATACTGACCAAGATCAACTGATATGCACCACATCTCCTCCACCTCCCTGAGATTAACAAGGGAAGAAGAAAAGGGACCAGGCAATCACGTATGTGGCTTCCTCTCTTTTTGGAAAATTTAAGTACGATCCCATACTATTCAAGGTTATTGAATAAGTGACCTTTGACACAATTATTGTTCGATTTTTATTTCTCTAATTACATTTATACCCTCATATTTGTGTTTTTGTTTGGACTTTCATTTGGCATTAACTTTCCTTTCTAAAAATTGCATTCCATAGAACAATTAATTCTCTATCATTTGATGAAATGAATGTAATTTTAAGAGCCTTGGATTATTTATTAAAAATTTTTAAGTATGAGAATTGTCAATTTTACCCATCTGAGCTTTAGCGATTCATAGTAAATGAATCTTAGCTCCAAAAATTCTCCAAAAATCACAGAATGTTGAATTAATTATGTTATGGCATGTGTTCGAAAACTAGTCAACTTGTCTTTATATTTTCCTTAAATTATATTATTATCTGTTCATGTAAATAAATCTTAATAGAATGTAAACTTAATGTTTTAGGGTTTTTGAATTTTTTATATATGCCTCTTCATTAGACATTGCTAGGATAATTTTATTTCTGGAAAATTATTAGGTTTGCTAATTATTAAAATCAATTTACTGAAAATCACACTGTACGCATATTTAATTCATCAGAAATTTAAATTGTATCAAAAAATTCTAAAAAAACTATAGTAGGCTAATTTCCTCATTTTAACTTACTTTCACGTTTTCATAATTTTTGCATTTCATGTGCACTAAAAATAACATTTAAACCTTGAAAAAGATCCATTTTCAGGGAATCAAGAATTTACAAAATAGAAGAATATTGAATAAAAATAACAAATGATTTAAAAATAAAAAATAATTAATTGTTTATTATTTTTCAAACTATTTTCTGTGATTTTTAGTTATTTTTATGAAAAATAAATATAGGATATATACAGTATAATGTAGCATGTCTATGTATAATATACTTGTATATTATGTACATATTTTATTATTTTTACAAATATATATTATTTTATATTTATTTATTTACAAAATATTTTGAGGAATATAAAATGATTTTTATTTGATTTTTATAGAATAAGTAGATATATTAATTAAATAGGTCCTTTATACAATAGACCTATGTGTGTCTTTTATATAGTGAACTTTGGATTTTATTTTTATTTTATTTTTTCTAATTTTATTTTATTTTTATTTTATTATTAAAGATATGTACACGTGTTCAAAAATGGAATGGTATTCATAAGAAATGTAAATTAAATACAAATATTTATGTGTATATGTATTATCTACAATGTACCTATCTCCCCCTACTTATATTTCTTGTCGACCGGGCCAAGGTTTGACCTTATCTTAGGGTTTAGGTCACTCTATATTTATTTTAAATACATCCTTCTTTTTCTTTTCTCTTATTCTTTTATTTTTGTAAAATATGTGTTAATTATGCAATATTAACAAAGACATGTACAAAGGTAACTAATTGTATTTACTTATTTATAGATGTTTTTGCTAAGAGATGAAGCTAAATAAAAGAATAAAGAATGAGAATCATAGATTCATCAAATCTCTATTGGATTGATAGACTTCATGTTTTCAGTGGGAGAGCCATTAGTCTTAGAGAATGTCTCTATGACCTAGATATTAGAATACATTCATTGTTTATTTCTAAATGTTGGGAATAAGCATGCATTCTGGAATATACCTATCATAAAGAGTTATGATGGATATATTTTAGATGGCAATCTAACATCTAGAAGACCCTACTAAAATTAGAAAACTAATGAATGCTTCATTAACATTTCTATAAAATTAAACCCTTAAAGATCAATAGGGGGATGAAGATCATTTGACAATGATCTGACATCAAACCTTGGACATATGTGTATTGATGTGAGAAATAGACTAGTTAGAGATGGAACATTAGAATGTCTAAAATTTCAAATCTTACATACTTATGAATATTGTATTCAAAGTAAAAATGTCCAATGCACCCTTCTTTGAGAATGGTGTAAGATGTCATGGTATTCAAGATCTCATACATATTGATGTATGTGGATCATCTGTATCATAATAAACATTGATGATATGTGATATCAATTCGATGAATTTTTGTGATAGGAGATTTCTTCCCTTCACCTTAGAAACCTTTGAAATATTCAAAGATTTCACAATTTTGGTTTAGAACCAAAGTCTGAAGGGAGATGAAATGAATTTGATCTAACCCAGGTAGCTTGTACCTATTAGATGAATTCAAGGAATACCTTATGGAGAAAGGAATATCATTCTTATATCACTCCTCTTAATACATCTTAACTAAATAGAGTTGTATTGAGAAACAATTGGATCATGTGTGACATGAATTAATCAATGATGATTCTTAGCATAATTAATTTTTTGTTTCCCAGGTATATATGCAATAGATATTACAATATATATCCTTAATAAGATTCCATGCATCTAAATATAAAACCCTCATAAGTTATGGTTTAGAACCTAGCCTAGTGTTGTACACTTGAGGATTTAGGGTTGCTTGGTCCATGACCATATGATGGACGCAAGAATGCTATAATCTAGCACTAGAGTATTCTACTTCATTAGGAAAATAAATGATGGTATTGGATACCCGCTTTATGACCTTGAGATTCTTAAAAGGTTTCATCTCTAAGGATATGATTCTTAGATGATGATGACTCTCTTGATAATCAAGATAAAAATGAAGATAAGGATCTTGTTAAATCTTGAGAAGATAATGAGGCTAAACTAAAAGGACAATTAAAGATGAAACACTCATACCTCTTCAAATAAGTTCGAGGATGGATTACATGTGTCAGTTAAGTCTGACAATGACCTGACTTCATATGATGAAGCTTCTGAGGATCATGACATGGAAAGATGGATGTTAGCAATAAAGTCTAAGTCGGCTTCATATACAAGTGGTGTATATGGAACCTTGAGGATCAACCTATAAGGGTAGGACCCGTTACGTGTAAATGAATCTTCAAGAGAAAGAGGGAACCTAATGCGAAGGTAGGGACCTTCAAAGCATGGCTCGTATCCTCAAGATACACACAGAAATAAGACATCGCTTGCGATGAGACTTGCTTTCTGGTGACCATGCTTAAACCCATCAGAATATTGCTAACTATAGCTACTCAACTTGACTTTGACATCTACAAAATGGAAGTCGATATTGCATTCCTCTACGAATACCTCTCTGAGGATATTCATATGAAGTAGCCCCTAGGCTTCATAGTAGAGGAAAGCAAGGTGTGCAAGCTGAATAACTCCATATGTGGACTCAGATAAGCTTCTTGTAGTTGGAACGTCAGATTTAATGAAATTATAAAGGTTATGATTTCAGATAAAATCTTGAGGAACCATGTAAAGCATAGTGGGAGTGCCATTGTGTTCACCATGCTATATGTTGATGATATCTTAATCATTTATAATGATATAGGGATAATAACAAGTGTTTTATAATTTGGCTATTCCATACCTTGAGATATGATCTCAAGGATACCTCTCAGATCTTAGTTTTGAAGTTGTTCAGAAGCAAAGAGAAGAGGGTTTTGAGACCGTCACATTAGCAGTACACCTTGGACATGTTCCATTTTCTGGAAAATTCCAAGAAAGGCTTCTTTCCCTTAAGATATGGTACTGACCTATCTAAAGGCATATCACCTCAAAGAGTTGAGGACGTAAATGGCAAAGTTACATGCCCTTGTGCATCAGTTATGAGAAACCAGGTGTATGCTAGATGTGTACAAAAGTCAGATGTCTGCCATGCAATGGGAGAAGTAAACTGTTACTAATCCTACTATGATGATAAAACACGTAATTGCAGTAATAACAATATCTTCAAGAACTTAAGACTTCATAGATAGTGATCTAAAAGGTCTTAACTGCAGATGCCTTATAAGACTGAAGACTTGGTCTTAGTCTTAGGAGATAGAGATCTCCAGGAATAAGGGTATTTTGATAAGGATAATAGAAATTAATTGCTAGTTATAATGATTATTGAGTTGTAGTGTCAAAGGCACTGTAACTGCTTTAACAAGATTGAGTATTGGTTGCATAAGATGCAACATTCTCAATAGATGCGAGCACTATTACTAGGAGATATGCAAGTACCGTAAAAGGACATGGTGTAGTCTCTCAGAGCATAGTGACTGATCAGCTTACCTAGCTATTTTTATAAATAGCCTATGATTGTCACATGAGTGTGGGTTTAGAGATTAGCACATTAATGGCTCTTTGGGATAGTGGAAGATTGTTGGATATGCAAGCCCGTGGTGAGCCATTTTGTAATAATTGTTATTGCAAATATAATTCCCTGATCTGAAATGAAGAGTTACTAATTTGCATAATAGGTCCCTTAGTACACTTAGGGTTATGTACCATTGCCATCTTAATGACCATACAGTTGTTGATTCAATTGTTGGATCATAGAGGCCGGTACTTGGATGAATATCTTAAGAGTTAGATTGAGGACTCATCAAGCACCTTCAAATGATCATTAAGAGATGATCTCGAGCCTGAGTAGGAGATCGCAATCCTTTCTCTAATAGGTTGATATATAATTGACCTCTTGATACATGTCCTCTACATAGGAATATAGATTCAGAGGTGTTAGATAAATTAGGTCAAAGAGTTGACTTAACGAGATTGAGATAACAGAAGTCCTATGTCGTTTACTATCACGACATAGACATGCATCCTATGACCGGAGACAGATGTGGTACTATATGTTTGAGTATGTACATTTGGCAGACTGATAGGTTGATGGCCTAATCAAGATCTATACACTGATGTACTGGTGTGCATGCAAGGGCATATGAGTAATACGATCTCTCAAAGGGATCATAATGGTTCATCTGTTGAACCGGAAGACATGATCTCACTCATGAGATATTGGGAATCAAATTCCATACACGATCATCTCGCGTTGGAAGCTTGACTGAATTTGTAGGTTTGATATATACTTTTGGAAAGTATATGATTAATACTTAGGTATGATATATGCTTTTGGAAAGCATATGATCGATACCGACTCCCAATGTTCAAATGAGAAACTTAATGATAAAACCCTAAAGGAGACTGCCTAAATAGATCTAAAACTTCGGGTTTATTGTAGGTCTTCCAGTATGCATGATGTACATGTATTAAGAATATCTGAAGGTGATGTGATCATAAACGATTGTATAACCATGCCGCTTCCATTCCGAGGGAATGATGACACATGTGTAGATTTTAGTGACTCCTCTTAGTAGAGAAGTAATCTAATCTTAGTCCAAATGTTGGACATCGATCTGAATGAGATTATGATGCAATGAGAAGATTAGATCTATGGCCTTGATTTTATCAAGCATCTGTGAGAGGACCCCGAGATCTAGATTTGGGATGTGATCTCAATATCCAAGTCACTATACGTGGAACGAACAATTGCCATATCCTTATCTCCAAGTATCCACGGAGAAAGCGCATTATCCTTGAAAGAGTTCAAAGGTAATCTCATTGTTAATAATGTATTCGAGCATTGAGAAATGGATAATTAAATGTGATTTAATTATCATGAATAATATGAATTTGATTCATATTATTTGGACATATAAGGAGAGTTATTTAATATAATTGAATGTGTAATTATCAAAGATTTGAATAATGTGAGTGTGATTCATATTATTTGGGCACATGAGAATAGAGATCCAAGATGATTAAATACGATTTAATTATCATGGATATGAATAATGTGGATAATACTATCCATATTAATCATATATATATATTGCAAATGTGATTTATAGTATATAAGAGAGAGCTATTTGTAAATAACATTTACAAGTTAAATGTTGATGTGATTTAACTGAAAATGTAATTTACATTTTATTTTGGGGTGTAAATGTGATTCACAAATTTCCAATTGAATGATTGCAATGTTCACAAAATAAATTGGATTTATTTTTGTGAAATGATTAACAAAAGGTGTTGGAGAGTATCACGAGATAATGCAATCTCATGAAATAGGAGTAGCATGCCACCTTTTTAAACAGGAGGGTGAACAACCGCCTAATCCTATATGGAATTGGTGGACGTCCCCTCTTCATGTGGAAGAAGGCTTGCCTCCTTCCTATTTCTTCAAGGATGATTGATTTGGTTAAATTGGAATATATTGATGATCACTTAATATATTTAATTTAATTTAAATTAATTATTATTGCAAATATTTTTGCCACAAAATCATGATCATTGAAAGAGATACAAATCAATCTCCACCATTGGATTTGTGTTGTCCATGGATTGAGATCCATGGACTCCCAAAATATTATAAAAGGAGAGGCACCCTTAGCTCTTCTTTTGTATGAAATAAAAAGGTAAACTCTCTCTCTATTATTCTCTACACATCCTCTCTCTATCTCTCAACATGTTTCCGTCCACATGATGACCTAGAGAGGATCTCTATCGTTGAAGCTATGTTATCGTGTTGCCTTTTCGACCACTCGTGGATCTCTGTATCCTTCTATGCGCCTCGTTTGTGAAGGAGACATCAGATCTCGTGTGACGAGTTCAGGAGATTCACCAGTTGGATCATCAACATGGATTGTGAGGAGCACACATTTCATCAATGCGCTCGTAAGCGTCTCCTCCGTTGGATCAGACTTGAGACAGGAGGTCTCTTCATTTAGAGACGCTATCACAACCACGCTTCAAGAGGTAAACCTAATACTTGTTTGTGGTTTAGATGAAATGATTCGAGAAGTGTTATTGGATCATTTGGTTTCATCATTTTAAAATTTTTCAAATTCCATTGCCTTGAGAAACTAGTGCAACTAGTCGCTCCCAATCACATATGATGTCATCCTCACGCTTCTGTGATGCGCTTAAGGATCTTTTCATATTCTTTAAGTCATTCAAGGAAGAGGGTTAGATAGTTTAAAAATAATATCAAATAAAATGAATCATAAATAAATGAAAAATCGAGATAAGAGAGAAGAAATAAACAAATACAATCTATGTAGTGTTGCTCCCCGACAATAATATCATTTGTTGATAGAGATTTTTTGCTGGTCAGAAATTATCCTCAAGGAAAGCAAAGATAAATTATCGCTAAGGTTATCCACAAGAAATCTCGAGTTAGACGATAATTAACCCCTAATGAACATAGCAGCGTAAAGAAAAAATGTGGAGCTAAAATATATTGTAACTCTACAAATGTGTATAGTGTATAAGCATGTAGAGTATCGAATATAGGGAGAAACATGATAGATTGAGAAATTATGCACAAAATTTGTTCCTCTTCTTGCCTTTTTATTCTCTTTTGGTACGGGCTTTTAATGGATTTTTGTCTCTTATATCTGCCTACTTTATTCCTTGTCGACCAAATCAATTCTTGACTTTGTCTCAGGGTTTAGGGTCATAAAATACCTTTGGCATTTTATTGTTTCTTTTCTTTATTCTATAATCTTAGCAAATAATAATGTTAATTTGTATAAAATAATGATATTTACATGCATTTATTGTGGATTTCTTTTTATTCTCTTTTGTGTGTTTTTAATGTAAAAACGACGCCATTTCTTGATACGCTCTCGGCGAGGGTCAAAAATATCCTCACTAGAAAAATTGTGAAGGTGGAGTGTCGTTCAGGTGACCGCCCACCAAGAGTGAATCAGACAATAATTAGCCAGCAAATGAATATAGCAATGTCGTAAAAATATGGATTTAAAATTTATTATAACTCTAAAAAATATGTATTGTGTGTAAGCATGTAGAAGTCGAACACAGAGAGCAAACTAGGTAGATTGGGCAATAATGCACAAAATTTGTTCCTCTTCTTGGCTTCTTAATCTCTTTTTGTGTGGATTTTAATGGATTTGTGGCCATTATCACCTCCTACTTTATTACTTGTCGACCAAATCAATTCTTGACTTGGTCTTGAGGTTTAGGGTCATAAAATACCTTTGGTATTTTATTCATTTTCTTTTATTTTTTTATTCTATAATTTTAGCATTAAAAACTATATTTTATATACACTAAATATAATAAATAATGAATGTTAATGTGTACAAAATAATGATATTTACATGCATTTAGCTAGGGTTTTTAAGGCCAAATTTATAGAATAAAGGTTATGAAATGGAGATTCATCAAGTGGCGAATTTAGGACATGCGCTTAACGATTAAAATTCCATTTAAATTTAAATTTGCGTGTACCCCTCGTAATTTAGGCCACACATATTCATTGATCAAATCTTTCTTGAAAAATAAAATAGACGCACATAAATACGTACAATTAGCTCAAATTCAAATCTAATTCTTCCCTGCTAATAGTATCCTATTTAGGTACGACTTTTTTTTGACATGCATGCATTTAGTGTGAAAAATTCTAATTTCAGTGTAGCATAACACATGGAGAATGCTGGGAATTACTGTATGTATATTCTTACCTGAGCATACATCATAGTTTCTTTCTCGCAATATGTTTTCTGATTCCTCTCTTGATTTACAACCTAAGTCTAAAAGGAAAAGGGATTGAACGGTAGGCATGTATTTTGTTATCACATAAATATCAATGATAACCAAAATTTTAAAATTGGGACTGAATTGATGCAAGTTGACATAAAAAATTAGAATAAAATGGACACTTATTTTACGGGTGCATAAAGCCCTCATCAGACGCAGTTACTTACCTCCAGATAGAGTAGGTAAGGATGTAGACATTAAGGTTAGAGCCCAAATCCCTGGACTTGCCCCTAAGTCTCCAATTCCAACTCTTACAGGCTTGGGAGCTGCAAGGGCTTGCCTTAGACATTAGTGTATGTTTCAGTTGTGTAAGCTTGTGCATCTTCTTTGAGATGTGATATTCCGACATCTTAATGCAGGTCCTCTGCATGGGAATAGACATTCGGAGGTGTTAGATAAAATAAGTGATGATGTGAATTTTGACGCAGTCGAGATGTAAATAAATAATCACAATTGTCATTGTTCTCAACCACTCGAATCGGTCAACAAGAAAAATAATTTTCATTTTTAACAACTTAAGAAAAGATAAATCAATCAAAGCAATTGAAAGCGATTTCGCTATTCTATTTACATGGTATAGCGACCAGGGCCGAACACAAGGAGCACGATTTAAAAACTCAGTAGTCAAATTTCTAAAATGTAATTTTTAGTGGTTTTTGAATTTTCATTTTTTATTTTTCAAAACAAGCACAAAGAATAAAAACACACACACACACCACACTCTTTTTGTATTTTTCAGAATATTCAAAAATGTACAAAAAAGTCCAGAGAAAATCTTTTTGTGTTATATTTTAAAATATTTTTGGTACTTTTTTCGAATTTTTCTGGAGTTTTTGTGATTTTCTAAAAATCAAACAATGAAAAATGTATAAAATATTGGACATCCAAGAATATTTTGCAACTTAAAAATACTTTAAGTGATCAATATTCTTGGAACTTATTTTATGATAGACTATAGATAAATATCTACAATCAGAGATTGAAATCAATTTTTTTTATTTTTCTAAAATTTTCTACAAAATTTTTAAGATTTTTTGTTTTTCACATTTTTTTCGTTTTTATAAAGATTTAATGCACGAAAATTGGATAAAAATTAAAAGACAACAAGACACATCTACAATAATTTTTTGTATTTTTTAGACTAATTTTCGAGATTTTATGAATTTTCAAAGTTCGAGCAAGCAAAAAGACATTGTTTTTTATTTTTTAAATATATCAAATGACAATAAAAAATTATAAAAAATTTATAAAATGATAAAAACCACAACAGGAACATATATCAGTTTTTGAGATTTTTTCGTCTCATAAAAACATTTCTTTAATAAAAAAAGGGTATGCAAATTCAAGTCTGCAATTACAGGGACCTAAACGTCAATATTTAAAGTTTATGCCTCAAAAAGAATCGAATACAACATATAGAATCAGAATCGTAATTTACCCTATATATCACATGCAAGGCACATGCTTTGGAGTTGATAGGGACGTCTTTGTAATTTCTGAAATATCCAGGTGCTTTTGTAAAATTTCCAAAATTCCCTTTTTTTATTAAAACCCCCAATCTAGGGTTCTTGAAGCCCTTCTTTTCTTTTCAACAGGAGATGGGGGGGGGGGTCGGCTGCCACTGCCCACGAGAGTCAGGGACGCAGGGTGGCGGGAGGCGAAGGTACGGGGGCACGGAGGAGGAGCCGTGCGGGGGCGCGGAGGGGCTGGCCGTGCTGAGGCGCGTCAGCGGAGAAGGGGGTCGCGGTAGGAGCGCGCCGCCGAGTGTACGGCGGGGCCGGTACAGGCGATTGCTGCGGGGGCACAAGCGCGTGGCGTTTTCTGCTCTTTTTTTCTTTTTTTCTTTTAATTTTTCTCTACTGTAATCAGAAATATAAATAAAAAATCTTTTTTTAATTTTTTGTAAATGTAAAAACAGAAGCCATAAATAAGAAAGGAATTTTTTTTATATTTTTAAAATTATTTTTTTAAAAATTTTCTCGCAAAACAAAGATTAGAGAGAAAAGAAAAACAAAAATTTTATTTTAATTTCTTAATCTTTCCTGCAAAAACAAATATGAGATAAACAGGAAACTAATTATTTATATTTTTTGTTTATTTATGCACAATAATGGGATGTATGAACGGGCAGATCTTGCTATATGGTGGAATGGATTCATGGCTCCGGTCACCGTACGTGACTGGAGGTTATGGGTTGCGTGAGGTAGAACGTGAACGTGTGGAGATCAAGAAAATGATATGGAAAATCGGTGTCGGTCATGAATTATGTGTGGTGATTTTTTTGGTTTTAAGACCTAAAGATTAATCACGAAACAAAAATTTTATCTACGATCTACCTAAGAATAAAAATGATGAGAAAAAAATTGATCTCACCTCGAGGTTCAGAAATATCGTGATGGCCTCGACGAGGGCCGGCGCGCTATCATCGGACGACTCGGAGGCTAGGCACCCTTCTTCGACAAGATCGCTCTCGGAGATCGGGCTCCTCTCCACTAAAGATCGATCCAGTTTGAATGAGGGAGGAAGGAGCCAATAAAAAGAGAAGAAAAACAAAAAGGAAGAAATGTACAAATAAGGAAAGTAATTAGTGGTTATTTAAATAAATAAAATAATTAAATAAATAAAATAACTAATTAAAAACGAAATTTGGAATTAAATAAAATAATTAATTTATAAAAATTAATTAGCCACCTTAATGGTGGTTATTTAAGGTAGAAAAACAAATCTTATATACAAGGTAGGTTATTAAATCAAATAATTCAAATAACTCCAATAAAATCAAATAATTGAATTTGAATTTCGTAATTAAATTAAAATAAATAATTAATATGAGATATTTTTTTTGATGATTTTTATATAAGGAAGTTAGTGGTATACAAATATTATGTACATATAATACAATATACACATTTACAAATAAGGAAAGAATTTGTATACCACCTTTTTTAATTTTATTATTTATATATTTTTTCTTTTTATTTTTAACGAAAATAATATTTACAAATATTTACATTGTGTATAAAAATAAATATGAGTAAAATATATACAACAAGTATATGGGAAAACTGCACAAAACAACCCAGAAAACCGACTTTTTAATCGTAACTCCAAAAATTATGAAATTACATCCATTTGAAAGATAATTTGGTTTAGAGTATAATGGAAGTGAGTTTGGTTTAATTTGAGATCGTATGGAGCCAGAATTGGTATTTCAATTATCGTATTGTGGTTTTTTCTGAGGATGATTATTTATAATATGTACATTATTTTATTTAGCAATTATTTTTATTATTTACAACATATTTTTATTTACAACTTTTTTTTTACAAAAAAAATTAATTTGAGGTCAAATTATGTACAAATAACAAATAAAATAGTACACATTTTATACAAATATACAAGGAATTTATGTACAAATTATTTTTGGATTTTTGACAGAAAACCCTATCTCCCCCTACTTTATTCCTGATCGCTCAGGTCAAGTCTTGACCTTCTCTCGAGGTTTGGGTTAGTATGCATTTATTACATAAATACATCCTTTATTTTTCTTTACTTTTTTTCTTCTTTATTCTTTTATTTATTTACACAAAGTGTTAAAAATGCATATTTAACAAATGCATGCAAAATGGTAAATTCATGCAATTAGTGGGTATTTACATGTGTTTGACTAAGGAAATGAGGCTAAAATAAAAGAATATAGGCGATGAATCGTGGATTCATCATTCCTCTATACTTTACCTTTGCTAGTCCCTTAGCAAACACTTATTTGGAAAATAAGTGAAAATAAAATTAAAGAAAAGAAAAAGGAAAGAAATTAGGATAATGTTGACTTTTAAACTTATCTTCATAAAAATGTAGTATGGAGCTTTGTCGGACCTTTGGATTATTAATGTGTCAGAACCTTAATGGAAAATGGATTTAAAGCCTAACAGCCTCTAAGTTCCATAAGACTCCTATTCAGGTCTCCTCAACAGTCAGATCAGAACAAGTCCACAGACACAAATTCTTATGACTATAAATTCTTACTTGTACGGTGTAAGCGAAATATAGCTCCTCATCTCAATAGTAGCAAAGAAACAGCCTCTCTCAACAAGGTAACTCTAATCCCCCCGGTCTGGAAACTCTTTCCTCGAGGAGCGGGGATATTCCCTTCTAAGTTCAAGTATAACCAGCTCAAGAAGAGGGGATGGAGAAGAGAATGGACGGTAACCAGCGTAGTTACCTATCCTTGGATGCATGACCAGTGTAGCCATGTCACCCGTTGCAAGGTAACAAACATTTGACTTTGAAGCTCTTATTCTTTTTTTTTCACTTGTATATACACTCTGGCAGACATTTTACTTTTCAATCAGGCCTGTCCACTTTTGGAGATTTTGCATTTTTTCTCTCTTTTTTTTGAAAATATATACAAGGTGCAGCATGTACATAAGGTGTTTTTCCTCTTGAGCTAGTAGATTATTCCTCTTTTGAAGCATTATTGCAACCCCACAGCCTCCTGTCTTTAGACCTCAACATCGCCAAATCAGGTTGAGACGCACTTCCCTCCCCGGAGGAGGACGAGAGGTTCTGCCTAGATGTACTACCCTCGTATGCTACCCCAAGCTAAAAGATTCTGCCCCTCACTAGCTCCTCCATGAAGAGCTACGTGTAGAGTGCTTTGTCCAAGGTAAGCCACGGTATGAAAGAATCATGCGTGTGTTGTTAAATATTCTACTTAGACTTATCAAGATGACATGTGAATAAAGTCTTATGGACTCAAAGAAGTAAGTCATTAGGACCTGAAAAGTCTTAACTTCAATTCTTATAAGGTTCCTCTGAAATTAAGTGGATTAAGATCCAACTAAGCTCCATTCTTCAAATTTATTCCAGACTTAATTTAAATGTCAAAATTATCCCAAAAAATGCACATGCCAATGCAAGAAATATGTACAATGCAAAGAAAAGAAAGCAAAAATCTTTTTATGAAACAATTTTCAAAATTTTGAAAATTTTATGGATTTTTGAAAAATGACGCACATGCAAAAAGAGTTGTTTTTTATGCTTTTTTTAAAAACAAAAGATCAGTAATATATACAAGTATATGTTGAAGCAAGAAAATGCAGAGGTCGTGTTGACTCACAAGGCGAATCAACAGTCGCTGATTTGACCTCCAACGAAATCCCGATTCAAACAACAATTAACCCACGACAAATAAATAAAGCAATGAAAGTAAATGTGCGGAGTTAAAATTTATTATAACTCTACAACAAGATGTGTATAGGAGCAAGTATGTGTAGAGGTCGAACACATGGAGCAGACAGGTAGAACGGGGCACAAGTGCACAAAAATGTGTGAATGTGTGTGTGTGATCAAGAGTCTATGATGCTATTTTTTGTGGGTTTTTAATTTTATATTTTTTTTATTTAATTTTTAATTTTATATCTTTGTATTTTGATTTTTAATTTACTGATTTTTATATTTTCTTTTTATATTTTATATTTTGTTATATTCTTTTTCAATATTGGAAAATAAGGACAATGTAATAATAAGGAGAAAGAGATATTTATAAAAATAGGGGAAAATACTCAAAAATAAGCAAATAAAGTCTTTTTGGTCTTTTTATACCTTCTTACTGTTTTTGTGATTTTTGGGTAATTTTTAGAATGTTTTTGGTATTTTTAATTAGCAAAATAAAGCAAACAGTGAGTAAAGTGCAAGGCTGAAACTTAAAATGGAGAAATAAAATAGCAAACAGTAACAAAAATTCTCCAAATTAATTTTCAATGAAAGATAATGAAATAAGGAAAATTTAAAAGCAAAGTTTGTATTTTTAGGATTTTTGTAGAATTTTTAGGATTTTTATAAAGGTTTTTAGAGTTTTGTGATTTTTAAGAGTTTGGTTTTATAATTTTTAATGATTTTTGGCTGGGAGTTAAAACAAACTAAAAGACACAATATATATTTTTTTGGGATTTTTCTGGGGTGTTTCTATATTTTTTAGTGATTTTCTAATGCAAACAGTGCTAAAAATGGCTATTTTTGATTTTTTATAAATAAAAAAATGCAATAATTATGGAAAATAAAAATATGACATAAATCTACAATGCAACAGAAAGTTTAATGCAATTTTTGTGGATTTTTTAGTGATTTAAAGATGCATGCAAAAAAAATTAGAGATGACAGCAAGAAAACACACACGGCGAGGGCATTTATGTAATATGCAAGAAATGTAAGGGCCTCTTCGCAAATATTTCAGAAATATGATAACTAAAGAAAATACTTGCAGGACTAACTCAAAATGCTCAAAGATGCAAGGGTTCGCCAGCAAAAATGCCAAGAATCACGCGCCCTATGCACGTGATCTGGCAGGGGCGTTTTTTGCAAATAGTCAGGAATCCAGGGGCCTCCACGCAATTTTCCAAAAAGATTATAACTAATTAAGATAATCCGCAGACTGAATTCATATATCAAAAACACACGGGCTAAACGCGCAAAATGTCCAGGTCACGCGTGCTAAGCACGTGCGTCTGGCAAGGATGGATTAGCTAATAATACAAGTCTAAGGACTTTTAAGCAAAAATACCAGACGTAAATATACACCAGACGAATGTTTAGTCTTATAGCTTAAATATAAAAAACGCCAAGGTGTATTTGCAATTTACCCACAGCTGGGGGCGATCCGACGGTGGAGTGGCGTTCACTTACGCCACGTGGCAGCGCACGGGGGGCCGATACCCGTTCGAACCGGCGGCTGGGGGATTTTACTTAGACTTGTTCAACTATCAAACTCAATCCGAAAAATGCGAATGCCATGCAAAAAATATTTTTGTGATACAATTTTCAAGGATTTTGAACTTTTTATGGATTTTTGAAAATATGATGATGATGCATATGCAGGTGCATTTTTTTGTATTTTTCAAAAAGATTTTTCAAATGTTTTTGGATTTTAATTTTGCAAGTGTTTTTGGGATTTTTGAAAAGAAAAAGTTTTGGCTGAAAACTAGGTTAAAAATATGTACACGGGAGTGCTTCTTATATACAAGAAGTGAGTTTGAAGAATTTACAGGGTAAGTGGTCAATTTTATACATATATACATATATAGTGGATTTTGGTGTGATGTGTATATTCCTCAAACTTAATTGAAAACAATTTACACACAATTTTTGAAAACTATAGTCCAAAATAATTTTTACAAACATTTTCACACATTTGAAAATCATTTTGTAAAAGGCTTTCAAACAGTATATATAGGTTTTTTTTCAAATCATTTTTGCAACCATTTTTCAAACCATTTGCAAATCATTTTTCAAACATTTTATTTCACACAAAGAAAAGAAATTTTACAATCCACACAATTTACACAGGTTGAAAACATATAACAAAATATTTTCAAAATAGTTTTCAATAAATGTTCACAAAGATTTTCAAACTATTTTTCAAACATTTTGCAAAAAACATTTTCACTTGATTTATTAATCAGTAAATACAAAAAGAATTTGAGGAATAACCACATCTTTTTATTAAGATTTTTTAATGAATTTTAAAGAATTGTTAGCCATATTATTAAGAAAAATACGAAAGTACGAGTTATGGCTAAAGTATATACGCAGTATATACGACCCCCCTATACTTAGCTTGAGCTATGTCCTCATAGATCAGAGAGAAAAGAGAAGACATAACTCGTACTAAGTGTAGGAAAATCTAAAGAATAAATAAATAAAGGAATGGATGAACAAACGAATGAGAAGTTGACCGTCCCCCCTATACTT
The DNA here is from genome assembly GCA_037367405.1 of Ottelia alismoides. Taxonomy (NCBI): domain Eukaryota; kingdom Viridiplantae; phylum Streptophyta; class Magnoliopsida; order Alismatales; family Hydrocharitaceae; genus Ottelia; species Ottelia alismoides. The sequence continues at coordinate 514,763 of JAZKJV010007631.1, forward strand.
AGGATCAAATAATCCTAAGTATAGCAGACTGTACACAAAGCAGGGAGGGTCAAGGGTGGGAACGAACAGATCGTACTCAGGGTGTCTCCCCCTATACTTAGGGTAAGATATCCCTAAGTATAGACAAGAAGAGGAGACAATGGAGAGGATCAAAGAATAGAACAACTCGAGGTGCACGCCCCCCTATACGTCCTAAGTATGGAAAACTGACAAAAAGGGGCGGCACCTTTTCGGTAGATGAAGAAGATAGAAGAGGAAAAGAAGAAAAGAAGAAAAGAAGAAAAAGAGGTGAAGATAGAAGGAGAGATTGTGAGGATGTACGCATCGCTCCCCCTATACTTAGGGTGAAAGAAGCCCTAAGTATAGGCAACGACAGGAGTGATGACACGGAACGATGAAAAAAGAGCACTCAGCTCGTCCACCCCTCCTATACGTAGGACAAAGTGCGTCCTAAGCAAGGCAAACACGAGAATGGATGGACGAGCAATACGGTAGAGAGAACCGAAGTACACATAAGAGAATATACAACAGAGATGAATGTACACATGATCAAGAAGGTAGAAAGCGAACCTTCTTGCGGGACCGCGGAGGAATAGATCTAGTGTGGTGCAGGTCGACATCGGGGTCCACAGTGGACGGAATCCGATCAGGGTCGACAGGGAGATGGTCCTCAGTGGCCCTAGGGTGTGGAGGCACAGACGGGGTAGTGGAAGAAGTACAGCTAGGTCTGGCCTTGGAAGTCTCGCTGATATCAAAGTGAAAAGGGACAAACTCCTCATCATCGGAAGTAGTATAATCAGAGTCATCCTGCGAGGTCTCGTCCAGGTCAAAACCAAAAGGCACGAACTCATCAGTGGAAGTAGTCGAACTCTGTTCGTCCTCTATAATCTCAACCGGATCATCTTTTTCATCAAAAGGCCCGAATCTCTGAAGAAAAGCAACAAAATCAAATTCGGCCTTAGTCTCATCAGTATCTACATGGACAGGAGCGGAGTCATCAGTGGAAGTAGTCAGAGCATGTCCGTCCTGTATAGTCTCTATATCTGCCCTCCGCTCAATGGTATCGATCGTGTAAATCCCGCGGATGTCATCAACACAACGCCAATCACAGGAAGCAGAAACACCAAGGTCTATGCTTTCCGAGCTTTCCTCCTTGGAGAGGAATTCTCGGGTCTCATCATCGGTCATGAAGAAGGTCTCTCTGATATCCTCATAAAGGTCATAGTCCTCGGGGTCAGCCAAGACAGGTGAAGTCATATCAGGTGCAGGTCTCTGGTCGGCAGTAGGTGCGGTGATCAACGCTTCGCTCTCATCAGCAGTACGGAAGTGAATCTCTCCTGATCCGTAATCAATAACGACCCTTGCAGAGGCGAGGAATGGTCGTCCCAGGATGATTGGAGAGTTCTCCCCAGTGGAGGTCTCCATGGGCAATACGACAAAATCAACGTGATAGCTCGTGCCCTGAATCGAGATGACGGCGTTTTCAAGGATACCCTTCGGCCTCTTTATTGATCCATCAGCAAACTGTACGATCATCCTGGTTTTCTTGAGAGGCCCTAAGTGAAGAGACTGTACCAGCGAGAAGGGTATAATGCTAATCGAAGCACCGCCGTCTAGGAGAGTGTGATCACATGTGAACTCAGAGATGGTGCAGCTAATGAAAGGTGTGGCAGTGTTCCTCTTCCGAGGAATGGGACGATGAGTGATGGCGTGGGCAGTGGCCATGGTCAAGATATGATGCTCAGATCTGCTCCTCCGCTTTCTCTTCTTGGGAAGAGGAGTAGATAAATCGGTCATGGCCTGCTGAAGTGGGGCACGGATGATCTCATGAATGGTGGCCACCACTTCGGGTTCAGTCAACATTTTTTTGAATTTTTGGACCTCCTCCATACAAGGGAGGAAGTCGGAATCGTCATATACACGAGGCATGCCAAGAGCAGTCTGTACAGCGGCATCCTCGGGGTCAAAGGTGGGACTGGGTGTGAATGCATGTATGGTCCAGGGTTCTGGCAAGTGGACTCTCTTCTCAAAATCTTGATCAACCAAATGTCTCCCGAAATCTTTTTGGATTTTTAAATTTTTCTCATTTTTTTGTATTTTTGGTGATTGCAAACTCTCATGGAAATCCTCGAGTGAACCCATATCATCAAATGGTGGAACAACATGGTCGCTCTTATTGGTACTGGTGAGGTGGTCAATCCTCTGTCTCATATGATCCATCATCTGGGTCAAGTGCTCAAGGGTGGACTCCATGAAAGGTGACTCCAACAGCTCGACCTCGGGTGGATGTGAAGGTGGAGAATACGGAAGTGGAGGTGAGTGTGGATAGAAATCCGAGGTCTGATACTGTGGCTGAGGTGAATATGTACAAAAGTCAGGAGCAAAGTCCTCCTGGAAAAAAGGAGGTGGACCAGCTAGAGTGAACGAGGGATCCGCAAAATCCGGATAAAATACGCTCCAGTTGGCCATCTCGAAACAAAAGAAAATGATCGGGAGAGCACGATGGTCAAGTCAAGGGAAGTGAAGAAGAAGGCGCAAATGCGCTGATATGATCTAGGACGCACACAAAACAATCACAAACAAAAATGAAAATAATACAAACCCTCAATTCACCTACTCAACTCGGTAGAGACCGCAAAGAGCGGTCTTTTTATCTTGTCGGTTTTAGAGTTAGGTGAGAAGTCAAAGAATTTCACACACACTTAGGGGGCTTGATGGGATTTGGGCACTAATCCTTAAGGTGTGCGCGAACGAATAAAAGTGAAGACAATGAGGGGATTACTCGCCCCAATACAAGATTTTCCTTTTGATCGGTTTTAGGGTCAAGTAAAATTAGCAGTCCCAATTTTATTGATTATCACTTTTTTGGTTTTTTAATAAGAAATGCACGATCCTATCGGGGATTCAATTCCTTTGAGCACCTACGTTAGCAAAATCAGAGGGAGAGTCGGAAAAGCCATGCAAGCGTCAAATCAATGATGGATGCTAAAGCGTAAATGCTCACCTTGCCTCCAGCACTCTACATGCAAGGATGCTCAGCAGAATTGAAACCTATCTATATGCAAATGCAAGACGATGAAATCGCCCTAAGTTTCAGAAATTGCTATTATCGTGAAGAACCACAAGCTGACCACCAATCCTCAACCCTAGAGTCCGGTCTAGGCTCACCCCTCCTCTGCTCAACACATTTGAGTTAGGAGAAAGCGCTTGTTCGGGAATGAGCTCGCGGCGCGTGGATCGAAAGCTAATGATCAACTGTTTAAGATTTTGACTAAGTCCAAACGAAACTATAGGTACATGCAAGGGTATTAGGTGTTTGGCCTTAATCTATCGCAAGCAATCCTAAAAGCTAAGGGCTCAATCACACAAAAGAAAGAAAATCGAAAAACAAAACAAAAATAAAAAGAATGCGAGAAAACCCGACAAAAGCCGCGGCGAGCCCCCAAGTGAACAATCACTTGGAAATTAGGCTCGCAAGAGTCTAAATGTCCGGGGGTACCTGTATTATTACAATTAATAGTCTCTCTCTCACTACAAATTACAAAAATTAATGCAGGAAATAAATTCTACAACTAAAGGTGGAGCTCGGTCTTCAAAAATCTCTCCTCGTCTCCTCGGTGCTAAGATGGCAGAAGCCAGCTTCACGTGGGTGCGTAGGCGCCTAGGGTGGAGCGCCTCCCTCGATCCGCGGTTCCTCGCACGGAGTCAACAAAAGAGAAGGTTAGACAGCTCAATAGATATACAGAAAATAAAATAGCAAAAATGAAAGCCGCGAAATAGACAATAAATCACAATCACAAACAAGACCCGAACTAAGCGCTGTTGCTCCCCGGCAACAGCGCCATTTGTTGAAGCAAGAAATTGCAGAGGTCGTGTTGACTCACAAGGCGAATCAACAGTCGCTGATTTGACCTCCAACGAAATCCCGATTCAAACAACAATTAACCCACGACAAATAAATCAAGCAATGAAAGTAAATGCGCGGAGTTAAAATTTATTATAACTCTACAACAAGATGTGTATAGGAGCAAGTATGTGTAGAGGTCGAACACAGGGAGCAGACAGGTAGAACGGGGCACAAGTGCACAAAAATGTGTGAATGTGTGTGTGTGATCAAGAGTCTATGATGCTATTTTTTGTCGGTTTTTAATTTTATATTTTTTTATTTAATTTTTAATTTTTGTATTTTGATTTTTAATTTACTGATTTTTATATTTTCTTTTTATATTTTATATTTTGTTATATTCTTTTTCAATATTGGAAAATAAGGACAATGTAATAATAAGGAGAAAGAGATATTTATAAAAATAGGGGAAAATACTCAAAAATAAGCAAATAAAGTCTTTTTGGTCTTTTTATACCTTTTTACTGTTTTTGTGATTTTTGGGTAATTTTTAGAATGTTTTTGGTATTTTTAATTAGCAAAATAAAGCAAACAGTGAATAAAGTGCAAGGCTGGAACTTAAAATGGAGAAATAAAATAGCAAACAGTAACAAAAATTCTCCAAATTAATTTTCAATGAAAGATAATGAAATAAGGAAAATTTAGAAGCAAAGTTTGTATTTTTAGGATTTTTGTAGAATTTTTAGGATTTTTATAAAGGTTTTTAGAGTTTTGTGATTTTTAGGAGTTTGGTTTTATAATTTTTAATGATTTTTGGCTGGGAGTTAAAACAAACTAAAAGACACGATATATATTTTTTTGGGATTTTTCTGGGGTGTTTTTATATTTTTTAGTGATTTTCTAATGCAAACAATGCTAAAAATGGCTATTTTTTATTTTTTATAAATATAAAAATGCAATAATTATGGAAAATAAAAATATGACAAAAATATACAATGCAACAGAAAGTTTAATGCAATTTTTGTGGATTTTTTAGTGATTTAAAGATGCATGCAAAAAAAATTAGAGATGACAGCAAGAAAACACACACGGCCAGGGGCATTTATGTAATATGCAAGAAATGTAAGGGCCTCTTCGCAAATATTTCAGAAATATGATAACTAAAGAAAATACTTGCAGGACTAACTCAAAATGCTCAAAGATGCAAGGGTTCGCCAGCAAAAATGCCAAGAATCACGCGCCCTATGCACGTGATCTGGTAGGGGCGTTTTTTGCAAATAGTCAGGAATCCAGGGGCCTCCACACAATTTTCCAAAAAGATTATAACTAGTTAAGATAATCCGCAGACTGAATTCATATATCAAAAACACACGGGCTAAACGCGCAAAATGTCCAGGTCGCGCGTGCTAAGCACGTGCGTCTGGCAAGGATGGATTAGCTAATAATACAAGTCTAAGGACTTTTAAGCAAAAATACCAGACATAAATATACACCAGACGAATGTTTAGTCTTATAGCTTAAATACAAAAAACGCCAAGGTGTATTTGCAATTTACCCACAGCTGGGGGCGATCCGACGGTGGAGTGGCGTTCACTTACGCCACGTGGCAGCGCACGGGGGGCCGATACCCGTTCGAACCGGCGGCCCTGATTAGGTCCCTCCAGCCGATCCAACGGCTGATGTCAGCAATAATCCAAGGGTAGCTGGAGACCTGGAGAAACAAAGCTGATCCGACGGTCTCGAATCAATCTGGAAGAACTGGGACGAAAACTCCCCTGGGGCTCGCTTGATCCACCATGGTTTCTTGCTCCTACCCTTCAGGAGCTTGCCCTTGACGCCCCGGAGCTTCGTCTGCCTGCCCCGCAACTGTAGACCTCCTCCAAAAATCCGAAGTCCACGCCCAGATCCCAGACGCGATCTTGGGCGAGGAGGTGGCGTTTTATCCTCGGGGCGGGTCTTTGGCAAAAAAAAACGAGGCCCGAAAGCCTCTCTTGAGACCTACAAATGACAATAAAGAACAGCAGCAACAAAAACTTGTAGGTCCCAGACCTTATCAGCGGCGGGATGGCGTGAGATGGTGAAAGAGAGACTCGCCAGAGCAAGCTCCGGTGAGGGGCGGATTGGGTGTTTGGTCGGATGAAACTTGGGAGTAGAATGGTAGACTAAAGCTGCAACTATTGCAAATAAACAAAACAAAGGAAAATGCAAGGAAAACAAAGACGAAACAGCACCTCAAGGGTCGAAAAACCCAAGGTGGGTACCTCACGGCATACGCCGGAGATGGAGGTTGGAGACGCCCAAATAACTCGCCAAACACCACCTTGATGGGCTGGAGGTGGTGCTGTCACCACCACCGGTCCAGAGCTCCAGACAAAAGGGGGAAAAAGCGGGTCAAATGAGGTTCCAAGGGAAATGGAGGTGGCTGGGCGGTTTTTGAAACAATGGCCAAGGGGGCACTTTGATCGAGGCGCACGAGGCGCGTCAGTGATCCAAAAGCAATTCTAACACTTGGGCGTGTAAGGGTGGTGGACGAGGAGCAAAAGTCATGAAGACGCCAACATCAAAAGATGTAAGGACCATCCTCGAAAAATCCGCGAAAGCGGACAAAAAGCCACTTCTGACACAGCCCAGGAGCAAAAGCCAAGGAGTTGACCAACAGGTCAACTTCCACCTGGTTGGTCCACGTGGACCAACCAGGAAAATCCTTGGAAAAAAAGGTTTCTAAAATCTATTAAAAATAGGAAATGATTTTATTGATTTTTAATTATAAAATAAAAAATGTTTATTATTTTATAAATTATTTTATTATGATTTTTATTTATTTTTATGACGTATATTTTTACAAGTTTGCATTTATACCCTTATAGGTATCTACATCTATGTATTTAAGTATTCTATTTTTATTTAGGTATTTTTAATATTATTATTTTTATTTATGATTTTATAAAATTATAAAATACTTTTATATACGTAAATATATTTTTATTTTATTTTTCTGATTTATTTTGTATATTTAATAAAATACAAGTATGTTTTGTATAGGTATATGTACAGGTAATGTATCTATGTATTGTGTATACAAGTATTTTATTTTTATTTTTATTTAGGTTTTTATTCTTATTTTAATGTACATAATTATTATAAGTATTATTTACAACATTATAAAAATATAAAATTGTAAAAATAATAAATAAATAATAAACTGAATATTTTAATATGTACAAGTATACAATGAGGGTCCAAAACTCAACTTTCAAACCATAGCTCCGCCAAATGCGAAACCACCGCCATTGAATAGCTTATTTTATTCTATATACGATTAAAGGTGAGTACGCTACATTTGGAGTTTTTATTTGTGAGATACGGGTCTGGGAAGTTGGCATTCTGGAATTTTATTCAGACCATAACTTTTTAACTGTACATTATTTTTGAATGAAATCAATTTTGTATTTTTCTTTATAAAATTATCTGCAACTTTCATGTACAAAGTTTCTTTATTTGATATATAAAAAGTGGAACCAAAAATAGGTCCCAAAATGAATAAAGAATGAATTAATACATATAGGTATTTGATCTGCAATTCTGACCTTATCTCCCCCTACTTTATTCCTTGTCGACCTATTCATCAAGATGCCTAGGTCTCGGGGTTTCGGGTCATAAAATATTTACAATATTTTATTCTTTTTCTTTTCTTTTCTTTATTCTATAATTTTGGCTTTAAAAACCGCATTTTATACAATATTTACATACATATACATGAATGCTAAAATGCATGAATTAGGCCTATTTACACGCATTTCCTAGGGTTTTTAAGGCCAAAATGATAGAATAAAGATGATGAAATGTGGATTCATCAGTATATACAATTGTTTTTTTTAAAAAAAGTTAGGGGTGAGATACACATATTTACATAGGGGTGAGTTAATTATCAACAAGAATTAGATGAAAGGATATACAACTTGAGTAATTTATACATGTATATACATAGTTGGATTTTTTATTTTTTTGTGATGCATATATTCCTCATATTTATTTGAAAATAATTTTACAAATAATTTTGAAAACTATAGTCCAAACTAATTTGCCCAAATAATTTTACAAACATTTACAAGCATTTGAAAACTATTTTGTAAACATTTTTCAAACAGTATATATAGGTTTTCAAAATATATTTTCAACCATTTTTTAAAATATTTGCAAATAGTTTTTACAAAATAATGTATTTCAAACAAAGAAAATTATTTACAAACCACAATATTTTTACAAAGGTTGAAAATATTTTTCAAACATTTTTCAAATGGTTTTCAAAAGATTTTTCAAATAGATTTTCAAACTACTTTCAAAATATTTTTCAAAATATTTTAACCTGATTTATTAATCAGTATATACAAAAAGAGTTTTGAGGAAATATCTGCATCTTTTATTAGTTAGTTTTTTTCAAGTACTTATACAGTGTTTTAGCCATATTAAAAAATATGAAAGTACGAGTTATGGATAAAGTATATATGCAATATACACGACACCCCCTATACTTAGGTCGAACTATGTCCTCATAGTGATCAAAGAGCTGCAAAGGAAGACATAACTCGTGCTAAGTATCGGGAAGTTAAAAGGATGCTATGCTACAACGATGCATAAAATAATATAATCAATAGGATCGGTGACCCCCATATACTTAGGATCAAGTAATCCTAAGTATAGAAGACTGTACACAAGGGGAAAACCAAGGAGTAGAATGTACAGAGTCTACCTCCCCTATACTTAGGGTAAAATATCCCTAAGTATAGGCAACAAAACAGAGGTAAAAAGAATCAAAAGAATAATCACAAGTCTGACACCCCCCTATACTTAGGGTTAAGTACACCTAAGTATGGAATAATCATGAGATGGAGATGGAGTGTGAGACAAAAAGAATGTATGATATGGACAAATGGATCTATACAACTGTGAACAATGTTGAGGTGCCTCTCAACAAGCGCTAGAGTTTACGCCTCTAGCTGGGCGTAAAGGCTAGGATAATTCCGTATCAAGGTTCAGGACGGTATCCGTGAGGCGTATACCGTACTGTCGTCGCAGTCTCGGTGGGAGAACACCAACGAACTCAACAATATAAATGATAACACCCAGATAAACAATCAGGCATGTGTTTGCTATTGGGTAAAGAGATGGGCAGATGAAATCGAGCTCTGGTAGCACAAAAGAAATCATCGGCTCAAGGTTTGAATGGAGTGAAAGGGCAGAGCCGAAGAAGTCAAACGTAGAGAAGGAAGGATCTAGAAGGGAATCCTCCACGTTAATCACCGTCTCGAATAGATAAGGAAGATCAAGATCAGGAGACTCACTAAGAGGCTGATATCCGATGTATGGAATGTAGACAAATCAGTGAAATCATCGAATACCTCAAAGACCGGGTCATCCTCTCGAGGGTCGTCGAGGAGAGAAACCTCAAACTCATGATCAGAAATATAAAAATACTCGGTCTCGTGATCCGACAGATCGGATGCACTCCCAGAAAGTGAAACCGAGTACACATGGTCCATGGCATCCTCCTGCAGATAACCCTCGGGGAGTAATGCCGAATCATCAGGGAACTGGGGATCAGTGTTGCCAAAAATCAGGTCCTCCAAAAATGTATCGACCTCATCAAATGGAAGGACACAAAGCTCAAATATGGGATTATCAAGGTCTGTCAAATCAAAAATCGATCCCTCATCAATCCCTCGAAGCTGAGATGAATCCAAATATATATCCAAATCTGAGAAGATCATTTGAAGAATAGACACTGAATCTACTGGACATGTCCACTGGAATGACTCTAAGGACGGCTGAAATGTGGGATCCCTCTCTATATCTTGGGTAGCAGATCTAGAATCCAAGAATCATCGACGTGAAAGTGCGGGTCTGGCTCAAAATCTGACTGTAAATCCAACGGAAACTCGGCCAATGTCTAGCTCTGGGAACTCACAGTAGTAGTCAACACATCCATCATATGAAATGTAGTAGCATCCATATCCTTTGATTGGTGTGTGTTGTCTAAATAGGCATGAAGTGCTACACACTCAACTGATGTCATATCTCCATCGTGTGTTGTCCCGAATAAATCATCTTGTGAATATGGAATGTCTGAAAGTATATCCAAGATGGTCTCAACTAAATCCAGGTCAAGACAGTTGTGTGAATCACCACACGAGGTAATGACATATGCAATCTTCTTTGCGGTCCTCCCCCTCATGGTGATGTGGATAAGGTCAATCATCGAAAATCCATGATCTGGAAATCGCCTCAAAAGATCACGTAATCTCAACCATGAATCTATCAATGGCTCATGGGGGTCAACTAAAAAATCATGAATACAAGACCGCATCATCTCTGCTCTACGCTGGGGGTAAAGTTTCTGCAAAAAAAATGATGGTAAATCTCCCTATGTAGCAATCTTCCTTCCCAATCGTCTGTGCCAACTCTTGGCTCTACTCTGAAGTGTAAATGGGAAGGTAATCATCATCATGTCCTCAGAAGTGACATCAGGATATGATCGTGATCCACAAATTTCTTCAAACTCATCGATATGTAAATACGGTTCCTCGTGCACTTCCCCTGAAAAATTCGGCAGTAGATCAATGAACTCTAAATCCAGAACAAATGGTCTCAAAGTAGAAGCGGATTGCGTTTCCTGATCTTGGTTCTCATCCATCATCCCAGGATAGAAGTCATCTAAAGCTCGCAACTGCTCCATATGATTGCCTATGGTATGCACTCTCATCTCATCAAGGTAATTTCTCGGGTCTCGTATTTGGTCAATATGGTCTCCTCGAGCTTCACTCACAGCATGTCCTAAATGGGAGGGTGGGAATGGAGAAGATAGGAAGGAGAGAGAGGGTGGGATGAAAGAGAGTGAAGGAGAGAGAAGGAGAGAGAGGGTGGGATAGAAGAGAGGGATAGAAGGTGACTGCTAATGATTTAAAGATTATCGTAACCGACTCACACCAAAGACATACAAACACAATGAAAACTCCCAATTCACTAACTCTCCGCTATGTGAAGACCGTGAGAGCTGGTCTTTTATCTTTTCAATTTTTAGAGTTAGGTGATCAACAAAAGTTATACAAACACTTAGGAGGCTTTAATAGGATTTGGGCACTGCTCCTTAGTGTGTACGCGAGCAATTAAAAATGCAAACAATGAGGGGATTGCTCTCCCGATACAATGGTATGAATCAATTACGTTTGATTTTAAGAGTCCGGTTCAATAACAGTCCTAATTTTTATTTTTTGATTTTTTTGATTTTTTTGGATATTTTCAATAAAATGTCTGACGAGATTTCCGATTTCCTTTATTCCTATTTACACAAAACAGAGGGAGAAAATGGAAAAGACAATGCACGAGAAAATATGGATGCAAATGTTAGAGATAGAGGTGCGTAACTGACTCAAGGACTCTACATGCAATATGATCCGCGTAGAAAAATTAAACTAATCTACATGAATGCTATTGATTTGACTAAGTTCAAATGAATTCTATAGGAACATATATTCTATTAGGGGCTTTGGACCTAATGCTACCTGGCTCAATCAAATAGAAACCTATATCTAGGGGCTCAAGCACAAAAAACCCGCGTGAAACAAATAAAAAAATAAAAAATAAAATAAAATAAAAGCGAGAAAATAAAACACGGAAAACAACAGTGAGGTCCCCAAGTGCACCGGCACTTGGTGAAACAGACCCCGAAAAAGTGTCCAAGTCCACAAATGTTCAAGTCTGAATTATTACAATAATGGATTGTTCTCTCAAATAAAATAACTATTCTCTGCTCTTCTTATGCTTCTCCTCCTGCAAGGGTCCTCCAAAAAATAAACCAAGTCGTCCTCCAAGCGGTCCCTCGCACAAAAAGTCAAAGCAGATGATGGTCATAAAACAATTATAATATTTAGAGACAAAATTGAGCAAAAATGAAAAATGACTATAAAGCCATGCTCCCCGGCAACGACGCCATTCTGATGACGTGAATTTCGACGTGGTCGAGATGTAAATAAATAATCACAATTGTCATTGTTTTCAACAACTCGAATCGATCAACGAGAAAAATAATTTTTATTTTTAACCACTTAAGAAAAGATAAATGAATCAAAGCAAATATAAGCAGTTTTGCTATTCTATTTACCTGGTATAGCGACCCGGATCGAACACAAGGAGCACGATTTAAAAACTCAGTAGTCAAATTTCTAAAATGCAATTTCTAGTGGTTTTTGAATTTTCATTTTTTTATTTTAAAATAAACATAAAGGAATAAAAACACACACACCACACTCTTTTTGTATTTTTCAGAATATTAAAAAGTGTAAAGAAAAGTCCAGAGAAAATCTTTTTGTGTTTTATATGTTTTAAAATATTTTTGATAATTTTTTTCAATATTTCTGATATTTTTGTGATTTTCTAAAAATCAAAAGTGAAAAATGTATAAAACAGTGGACATCCAAAAAAATAATTTAATTCCTGTAAATTATTTTTATGATAAACTACAGATAAATATCTGCAATCAGAGACTGAAATCAGATTTTTTTTTGTTTTTTCTAGAATTTTCTATAATTTTTTCAATATTTTCATTTTTCACATTTTTTTGGTTTTTATAAAGAGTTAATGCACAAAAATTGGAAAGAAATTAAAAGACAACAAGACACATCTACACTAATTTTTTGGATTTTTTAGACTAATTTTCGAAATTTTATAAATTTTCAAATTTTGGGCAGGAAAAAAGACACTATTTTTATTTTTTTAAATATATCAAATGGCAATAAAAATTTATGAAAAATTTTTACAATGATAAAAACTACAGCAAGAACATACACCATTTTTTTGAGAATTTTTCGACTAATAAAAACATTTATTTAATCAGAAAGGGTATGCAAAGTCAAGTCTGAAAGCACGGGTACCTAAACACCAATATTTAAATTTTCTGCCTCAAAAATTAACAAAAACAACATATAGAATCAGAATCGCAATTTACCCAGTATATCACATGCAAGGCACATGCTTTAGAGTTGACAGGGGCGCCTTTGTAATTTCTGAAAGATCCAGGTGCTTTTGTGAATTTTCCTAAATTCCCTTTTTTTATTAAAAACCCCAATCTAGGGTTCTTGAAGCCCTTCGTTTCTTTTCAATAGGAGATGTGGGCGGCGGCCACCGCCGCCGCCCACGAGAGTCAGGGACGCGGGGTTGCCGGAGGCGATGGTGTGGGGGCATGGAGGAGGAGCCGTGCAGGGGCGTGGAGGGGCTGGCTGTGCTGAGGCACGTCAGCGGAGAAGGGGGTTGCGGCAAGAGCACACCGTCGAGTGTAAGGCGGGGCCGGTTCAGGCGATTGCTGTGGGGGCGCAGGTGCGCAGCGTTCAGCTGCTCTTTTTTTCCTTTTTTTATTTTTTCTACTATAATCAGAAATATAAATAAAAAATCTTTTTTTAATTTTTTGTAAATGTAAAAATAGAAGCTGTAAATAAGAAAGGAAATTTTTTTATATTTTTTCTTATTTTTTTAAATTTGCTTGTAAAACAAAGATTAGAGAGAAAAGGATAAAATTATTTTATTTTTTTAATTTTTCCTGTAAAAAAAATGTGAGATAAACATGAAAAATAATTATATATATTTTTTTGTTTATTTATGCACAATAATGGGATATATGAACGGGCGGATCTTGCGATATGGTGGAATGGATCCATAGCTCAGGTCACCGTACGTGACCGGAGGTGATGGGTTGCGTGAGGTAGAACTTGAACTTGTAGAGATCGAGAAAATGATATGGAAAATCAGTGTCGGTCGTGAATTATGTGTGGTGATTTTTTTTAGTTTTAAGACCTAAAGACTAACCACGAAACAAAAATTTAATCTACAATCTACCTAAGAATAAAAATGACGAGAAATAAAATGGATCTCACCTCGAGGTTCGGAAATGCCGTGAAGGCCTCGACGAGGGCCGACGCGCTGTCACCATACGGCTCGGAGGCTGGGCACCCTTCTTCGACAAGATCGCTCTCAGAGGTCGGGCTCCTCTCCACTAAAGATCGATCCAGTTTGAATGAGGGAGAAGGAGCCAATAAAAAGAGAAGAAAAACAAAAAGGAAGGAATGTACAAATAAGGAAAGTAATTAGTAGTTATTTAAATAAATAAAATAATTAAATAATGATTAAATAAATAAAAAATAAATTTGGAATTAAATAAACTAATTAAAATGATTACTTTACAAAAATTTATTAGTCACCTTAATGGTGGTTATTTACGGTAGAAAATCAAATCTTATATACAAGGTAGGTTATTAAATCAAATAATTCAAATAAATCCAATAAAATCAAATAATTGAATATGAATTTCGTAAATAAATTATAATAATTAATTAATGTGAGATATTTTATTTTTTGGTGATTTTTATATAAGGAAGTTAGTGGTATACAAATATTATGTACATATAATATAATATACACATTTACAAATAAGGAAATAGTTTGTATAACACATTTTCTAATTTTATTATTTATATATTTTTTTCTTTTTATTTTTTTTAAAATAATATTTACAAATATTTACATTATGTATAAAAATAAATATGAATAAAATATATACAACAAGTATATGAGAAAACTGCACAAAACACCCCAGAAAATCGACTTATTAACCATAACTCTAAAAATTATGAAATTACAGCCGTTTAAAAGAAAATTTGATTTAGAGTATAATGGAAGTGAGTTTGATTCAATTTGAGATTGTATGGAGCTGGAATTGGTATTTCAATTATCGTATTGTGGCTTTTTATGAGGATGATTATTTGTAATGTGTGCATTATTTTATTTAGCAATTATTTTTATTATTTAAAACACATTTTTATTTACAACTTTTGTTACCAAAATAAATAATTTGAGGTCAAATTATGTACAAATAAAATAGTACATGTTTTATACAAATATACATGGAATTTATGTACAAATTATTTTGGATTTTTGACAGAAAACACTATCTCCCCCTACTTTATTCCTGGTCGCTCAGGTCAAGTCTTGACCTTCTCTCGGGGTTTGGGCCAGTCTGCATTTATTGCATAAATACATCCTTTATTTTTCTTTTCGTTTTCTTTTCTTCTTTATTCTTTTATTTATGTACAAAACGTGTTAAAAATGCATATTTAACAAATGCATGTAAAATGGTAAATTCATACAATTAGTGGGTATTTACAGGTGTTTGATTAAGGAAATGAGGCTAAAAATAAAAGAATAAAGGTGATGAACCATGGATTCATTAATAGGTCAAAGAGTTGACTTAACAAGATCGAGATTACCAAGACCTATGTTGGATGCTGTCACGATATAGGCATGCATATTCTGACTGGAGATAGATGTGTTACTATATGTCTGAGTATGTACATTTGATAGACCGATAGGTTGTTGGCCTAATCAAGGTTTATACACCGACGCATTGTTGTGCATACAAGGGCATATGAGTAATACAGTCTCTCAAAGGGATCACACAGGTTCATTTACTGAACTAGAAGACATGAGCTCACTCATGAGATACAGGGATCAAATTCCCTACATGATCGTCTCGCTTTGGAAGCTTGACTAAATATGTAGGTCTAATATATGCTTTTAGAAAGTATACGATTAATACTTAGGTATGATATATGCTCTTGGAAAGTATATGATCGATACCGACTCCCAATGATCAAATGAGATAGTTAATGATTAAAACCTTGAAGGAGATAGTCTCAATAGATCTAAAACTTTGGGTTTATTATACATCATCCAGTATGCAGGATGTTATTTGGTATACTTGTGGGTGATGTGATCATAAACGATTGTATAACCATGACGCTTCCATTCTGAGGGAGTGATGAAACATGTATGGATTTTAGTGACTCCTCTCAGTAGAGAAGTAATCTAATCTTGGTACAAATGTTGGACAGTGATCTGAATGTGATTCAGATGCAATGAGAAGATAAGATTTACGGCTTTGATCGAATCAAGCATATGTGGGAGGACCTCGAGATCTGAATTTGAGATTTGATCTCAATATCCAAGTCACTATACGTGGAACGTATAATCGCCCTATCCTTATCTTCAAGTATCCATGGAGAAAGTGTATTATTCTTGAAAGAGTTCAAGGATAATTTCATTGTTGATAATGTGTCCGGGTATTGAGGAAAAGTTATAGTTAAATGTGATTTAATTATCATGAATAATACGAATTTGATTCATATTATTTGTCTATATAAGAAGAGTTATCTAAGATAATTAAATGTGATTTAATTATCAAAGATGTGAATAATGTGAATGTGATTCGTATTATTTGGGCATATGAGAATAGAGATCCAAGCTGATTAAATGTGATTTAATTATCATGTATATGTATAATGTAGATAACACTATCCACATTAATTATATATATTATAAATGTGATTTATAATATAAAAGAGAGGGCTATTTTTAAATAAGATTTACAATTTAAATGTTGAAGTGAATTGAATTCACAATGAACATTTAATTGAAAATGTACGTTTTATTTTAGGTTGTGAATGTGAATCACAATTTCAAATGGCATGATTGATATTTAACAAAATAATTTTGAATTATTTTTGCGGAATTATTTATAACAAATGTTGTTGTTTGGAGATATTCATGGGATTCAATACGATGATAATGGAAAGAGGAAGCCACCCTTCCATATGGACAGGGTGGACGATCACAATTCCTTACGGAAATTGGTGATCTTCTACTCTCCTTATGGAAGGAGGCTTGCCTCCTTCCTCTTTCTCCACAGAGTATTGATTTAATGAAAATTAATTTATATTGATTATTATTGAATATAATTAATTAAAGTAATTGTTGTTTTGTTTTTAACAACAAAATCATGGTCATTGAAAGAAATATAAATTAATGTGAACCATTAGATTTGTGTTGTCCATGGATTGAGATCCATGGACTCTCAAAATATTATAAAAGGAGAGGCAGCCATAGCTCTTCCTTTTAAGAAAAAACATACACAACATATGCTCTCTCCCTCTCTTTCTCTCTACTCACCAAGTCTCTCTCTCACCTCCTTTGAGTGGTCGTCCACCCTAATCCCTAAAGAGGGTCACCGTCGTTGCCACGCCATTGTGCCGCTGCTTCAACCGCTTGTGGATCTCTGTATCCTTCGATGCACCTCGTTCGAGAAGAAGATGTCAGATCTCATGAGACAAGATTTGAAGATTCGTTGCTTGGATCATCAACATGGATTGCGATGAGCACGCATTTCATCAATGCGCTCGCAAGTGTCTCCTTTGTCAGATTGGACTTGAGACAGGAGGCCTCTTCCTTTAGAGACTTGATCGCAACCACGCTTCAAGAGGTAACTTTAATAACTACATGCGGTTTAGATCAAATGATCTGAGAAGTGTTCTCGGATCATGTGGTTTCATTGGTTTAAAATTTTTAAATTCTGCTACCATGAGCAACTAGTACAACTAGTCACTCCCGATCACATACGATGCGATCTACGCGCTTTTATGATGCACTTAAGTATTTTTCCATATCCTTCAAGTGGTATCAGAGACAGTTTGGCTGAAGGTTTTGGATATGATCCATAAACCTAAGATGATACAGACATTTTTGTTGTGTAAACTTTCATCACATTTTATTCACGCAACCATGTTTTCTGCATTTTTTTCTCCTCGTTTAAATGTCTTAAAATGTGAGTTTATCATTTGTATTATGTTCCCATTAAATTATCAAACCATAGGACTTGAGTTTGCGTGATTTGGAATCTGTTTGCTAAGTTATAATTGTTTTAGTGGACATGTATCAACTATTGCAGGAATGGTATTTTAGAACGTAATCAAGATAAATGCATTTTTAGAATGCCTAAGAATGAATATATATCACTTGAGTTCTGTTGCAAATCAAAGATTAATAAAAAAACTAGTTTGCTTGATTTGGAATTCATTTGTTCAAGATTTGTTAGTTTTAGTAAACATGTGTCACTATTGGAAACTTAACAAATTTGAACAAGAATCTTGTGATTGTCATTCAATTAATTCATGTAAATTAATGATTAATCTCTCAAAATAATTAATTGTTAAATATTTGTGAAATATTTAATAAAGATAGATATTTTGAATAACCGTAAAAAACAAGATAAGATAATTGATCTTGATCGAATTGGTTACAATAAACTTTACAACAAACATTGATGCTTGAATAAGATTGGGGATTTATTTAGAAAAGATCCTTATAATATTAATCAAAATGGTTTTGATAAATATTATATGGCTCATCTTTGGTTGAATGACCGATTATCATCTCAAATACAAAATGATCATATCACTTTATCCTGACATGAGACGGATATGGTGTCTTGTCGGGGATTGATGGGGTAGCAGGTTGCTCCGTGAGTGGTCTGTCACACATCATGTGCGTAGTGGCCATGATAGCTAGTAAGGAAAGGATAATGCTTGAAGAAATCATGAAGTATTTTTCTAATTATTAAAATTTGAATAATACATATTTGTGAGATTATACCATCCTTCAAGTAATAATCAAAATTATTTGTTGGTTAGTTGATTGGATTAATAATTGATTTAATATTATTAAATTAATTAAGATCCAATTATACACTCTATTATGAATGGAGTTGTAATTTCCTTAGAAGAATAAAATATGTGAATATGATTGATAATAAATAATTAGAAATTGAACTTGATATGGAGGATCACATAAGTGACATCCATGGTCTTCCGTCAAGGCGAAGGGTTCCGTCGTCAGGGATTGTATGTAGGAAACGCCTATCCAAAGTGACAGATCCTGCATACAAGCGCATCTCGATCATGCTCTTTGCTTCTCGAAAGAGTATCGAGTCATTATTTAGGTGATATTTGATTGCGCATAGAGAGTTCTATTCCTGTTGACGGTTGGTTCAATTAACTACGTGTCAACATCACATTAGGGGTGGTAGGTCTAAGTGTTAAAGATCTAATTAGGAAATGCAAGTTGGACTTGCAAGGCAGAATGAGTTCTCACTTCTTTTTATCCGAGCTATAAGTTCTCATATTTTTGGGATGTGATAAAGGTAAGAAGGAGATCCCATATCTTGTTTGAGATATAATGGTAAGTATATCTTTTACTTTAAAAGTGAATAAGGTAGAACTTTTAGAGTGGACAAGGCAAGACAACTTTGATATAAAAATTCGTAAATTAAAGTAAAATATGCATTTATGCAAATATCTTATTTCAGATAACCTTCATTAAACCCACTCAATACGATACTCAATAATAACCATTAAAATATCATGGATTGGATCCATGATCAAGATATTGTACTTGCAATTGGATACATAATGTATGTGGTTTCAATGTGCAAGTTTCCTCAAAAAATGAGGAATGGCAATTAAATAGACAATAAGATAACAACCTGGGATTAATGTTTTTATAGTCTTGATCTCTCATCGAACGTGCTTTAGACTTATCATGTCGATGATGATTGTAATTGTCAAATAATCCTTATAAAATCTAAGAAGATGTTTTGGCATACATATGTTCTCTCAACATTTAATCATGAATGGCATGGTTCACTGCATTATGTAGAATGATGGCTTGATAAGAGATGATGTACTCGAAATGTTTGAGTACCTGCCTGAACCAAAGTCTTTGAGTTAAGATGGATGTAGATATGATAAGTGTCATCATTCTACTATCTATACTATAGTCGTTCATGAAGCTTCATAATATTCATATTTTATGAATCGAATTAAGCATGTGTAAATGTTAAAATACTCTTATATTGAAATCTTTTGAGTTCAACATAAGAGATTCTTTGTCTTAAGAAATGGTTGTTTATAGATGAAGGGAGCGTAGTGAAAGTATGGGTCTGACCCTAGTGAGAAGGAAAATCAAGGAGTTGGCTATACTTCTATGACTTCCATACCACATCCAAAGAGTTTGATGCCAAATAATGCAATAAGCCAATTTATTAATAATATGACTAGCTGGACTATCCAAGATCCTTAGAGAAGGACTCGGATAGTACATCAGAATAATGAACATATAATCATTGAAATTGAATTTCTTATTAGATAATATCAAAGTCTAATAACTATATCTAGATCTTCTAATAGCATTTGCAATTGGTTGCATATGTTTTTTAAGGACTAGAAAATTTGTTCACAAGGTTTCATAGTCATCTACATGGATATTGATGCAATTGTTGCAACAATCTCTATTGGATAGATAGACTTCATATTTTCAGTGGGAGAGCCCTTTGTCTTAGAGAATGTCTCTATGACCTAGATATTAGATTACGCTCATTGTTTATTTCTAAATGTTGGAAATAAACATGATTTCTAGAATAGACCTATCATAAAGAATTATGATGGATATATTTGAGATGGTAATCTAACATCTAGAGGATTCTACTAAATTAGAAAATTAATGAATGATTCATTTACATTTTTAAATACTGAAAATTAAGCCTTATAAGATCAATAGGAGGATGAAGATCATTTGATAATGATCTTGAATCAAGCCTTGGACATATGTTCGTTGACGAGATTAATAGATTAGTAAGAGATGAAACTTTAGACTATCTAAAATTTCAAATCTTACATACTTGTGAATATTGTATTCAAAGTAAAAAATATCCAATGCACCCTTCTCTGGGAATGGTGTAAGATGCCAAGGTACTCAAGATCTCATGCATGTTGATGTATGCAGATTATATATATCATAATAAACAATGATGATATGTGATATAATTCAATGATTATTTGTGATACGAGATTTCTTTTCTTCACCTTAGAAACCTTTGAAATGTTCAAAGATTTTACTTTTTGGTTAGAACCAAAGTCTGAAGGAAGATGAAATGAGTTTGATCAAATCAAGGTAGTCAGTACCTAATAGATAAATTCATGGAATACCATATGGAGAAGGGAATATCATTCCTATCTCACTCCTCTAATACACCTAAACTCAATAGAGTTATAGGGAGATGCAATTGGATCATGTGTGACATGATTTAACCAATGATGAATTTTGGCATAATTACCTCTTAGTTTCCAGGTATATATTATAGTAGAGACTACAATATATATCCTTAATAAGATTCCATGCAAGTAAGATGGAATCTAGCACCAGAGAGTGCTACTTCATTAGGATTATAAAGGATGGTATTAGATACCTACTCTATGACCTTGAGATTCTTAAATGATTTCATCTATAAGAATATGATTCAAAGAGGATGACTTTTCTTGAGAATCAAGATGAAAATGAAGTAAAGGAACTCATTGAATCTTGAGAAGATAATGACTTAACTACACATGGAATCCATCCTCAAACTCATTTGAAGAGCTATGAGTGTTTCATCTTTAATTGTCCTTTTAGTTTCCAATTTCAGGCAAATGACTTCATATGCTGAGGAATGAAGATGGGATGAAGGTGTGGGTCGAGAACAAGTAAATTCCAAGGAATTAGAGATGGATCACAATACTCCAACAATCAAGGAACTTAAAATTATGCTAACATAAGCCCTAATTGATTAAACTAAAGATCACACTAAGATACAAGAACTAAATGTCAAGAGAAAATGCAAAAAAATAGCTCTACCTGAATGGAGTTAAGGAGCAAAGAAGGTTCACCGATGAAGCTCCAATGATGCCTCAGACCATCGAATTCCACCTCTTATCCTCGCTGACTAGGTCTGGATGTTCGTGATGCCACCACGAGCTTTTACAAGAGGGTGTCCTAATGGGGTTATGAGGATAAATCGAGATCAAAACTAAAAAGGCACGATGGAGGTTTTATTCATAGGTGGAGTTTTGGGCAAAAGGGTGAGGAGATTGCGTGGAGGAGACAAGTGGTTGGTGGAAGCTAGGAGTTAGGAGTGGGTTAGGGTTGATGGAGGAGCAGGCTGGGGGTTGCTCGAGGGAGAAGGTGTATTGGAG
Source organism: Ottelia alismoides (assembly GCA_037367405.1). Classification (NCBI taxonomy): domain Eukaryota; kingdom Viridiplantae; phylum Streptophyta; class Magnoliopsida; order Alismatales; family Hydrocharitaceae; genus Ottelia; species Ottelia alismoides. The sequence goes on from JAZKJV010007631.1 coordinate 536,549, forward strand.
GAAGAGTGGAAACAGAGAGAAGAGGGAGTCAGAGGTGAAGGAAGGATTGTTGATCAAAGGTCTACAGTCGGGGGCTTCTGGTTGGTCCACGTAGACCAATCCAAAAAAGGAATGATTAAAATCATTTATTAAGTGGTTTAAAAATAATAAATGAATTTATTAATTTTAGATAAAAATATAAAAATGTTTATTATTTTATGTAGTATTTTATTACAATTTTTATTTATTTTTTACAGGACTATTTATTAGATGTTTATATTTAAATGTATATACATGGGTATATATACATGTATTTAGGGTATTATTTTATTTTTTTATATTTTATTGTTGTATTTACATATTTTATATATTTATAACTTATTTAATTACACATTTATATATTTTTATTGTGTTTTTTCTAATTTTATTTATTTACTTAAATAGATATGTACATGTATTATATATGTATACTTTACCTATATATTTTAATACTTTCTTTATTTTAATGTATTTTTGTAGTTTTATTCTGTATTTATTATTGATATGTATTTTGAATAATATTTACAAGTATATAAAAATATAAGAAAGCTGAAAATATAAAGAATGGATATATTGAATATTATATACATGTATATAGTACAATAGGGACCCAAAAGGCAACTTTGCATCTCAGATCCAAATCAAATGAAACCACTTTAATTAAATAGATAATTAAATTTTATGAACAACAAAGGCAAGTCAGGACAATTTTAAATATGTATGGAGGAGATACATGTTTGAGAACTTTTCTATGTGGCTTTTTGTTCTAAGGGTCATGGTGCATGATGTATTATTTTTGTGTGAAATCAATTTTGTATTTTTCTTTGTATTTTTATGTACAATTTTTATGTTGAGGATTTCATTATTTGAGGTGTTTACAAAGGAAAATAAAATAGGTGCCAAAATAGTTGTTATTGGTAACTAGAATTAGGGTTTTCAAGTGTTCTTTGCCCTATATCCCCCTATTTTATTCCTTGTCAACCAAGTCATCATGATGACTAGGTCTCGGGTCTAGGGTTAATCACCGTCATTATCACTTCATTTCTTTTTCATATCTTTCCTTTATTCTTTTATTTTGTAATTAAATCCATATATTTATACAGTATTTATATGCCAATTATTGACTGTTATTTTGTACAAATTAATGTTATATACATGCATTTAGCTATGGATTTAAGACAAAATGGAAGAATAAAGGTGATGAGAAGCATATAAGGGATAGTCAACACCCCCCCTCGACCCATTCACCCTGCACTTTTCATCCAGGGAGTTGTTCGGCCATAGGGGACGGTCGCCCACAACCATCCCTTCTATTCACACCACCGATCTAGCACCATCTGCATGCGACGATGATAGAAGCATATAGGGGATTGTCAAAAACCATCCCCCTGGACCCATTCACCCCCACTTTTCATCAAGTAGGTTATTCCATCAGGGGGACGATCTCCTTATTAGAGGAGGCGATCACCTTGATCGTCTCCTCTAACCTCCACATCTGGTGTGACGGGCATCGTTTTGATCGCCCCTTTCAAGAAGACAAAGGGGAAAATGTCTTCTCTGATCGTCCCATCAGCCTTTAGAGGGGACAACTATTTTGCACAGTCGCCTATTCTCATCCTAAATAGGGTAGTTTCTTGTAGTGATTTATACATACATACATACATACATACATACATACATACATACATATATATATATACATACACACAAAATCAACATAGGATTTCTATTAACAATTTATTATAAAATAATTAACCTTAATTATGAACACACTATGAAGTGATTATTTAAGTATTTTATAGGGTTTAAGTACGTTCTAGGGTTTAATTTTATGGATTCCTCACTAATTACCGATGAGAACAATTGTTCTACATGACCTCAAGGTTATAGACCTTTGTCATCAAAGGTTTAGCATGGGTTGTCAACCTCTGCCTCCCCTCCACCATCGCAACCACCAAACTTGTGTCCTAATGCACTGACTACTCATGGCTCCCAAGGGAAGTAATCCTCTAGTCGGAACCTCTTCTTGATTCCCCGAACTTCTCCAGTGTTGTGTTTCATTCAATATTGAAAGCTTGCATCAATTTTTGATATCATGACTCTCATAATGAATGTTATCAGACTCAGTTCCACGATTAACAACTCCATCGTCGGCATCGACACTAGAACAATTGTCTGTGTTGCCACAGGTACCTCTATGATCATTTCATCCACCTCATTTGCCACAACTTAATCAACATGGCTTTCATCTCATTGATTCTCTCATCTTCCGAAGAATCCTAAACAATAGAAGAAAAAACATCGATGAGTTTCATGCACCCCTACATAGAAAATATTCCTGTCGACGTGATTGAGCATAATCATTGACGGAATTATGCACAGAGCACTTGATCTTCACAATCACCCTCAAATACACCCTAAGACTTAGATTGTCATATACCACATCCATAAGCTCCTTGAGCGATGCCACAACCCTATGAAATACATCGACCTTCATACATCTCTAGGGAACCCATGACAATGCAATCTTCCGCCTCATGATTGTATTCAACATGTCATTCTAGAAGATCGGTCAACGTGACAACCGAACATGTCTCAGCTCGAATCCCTCCATAATCAATTACTCCTCTTCTTGATGCAAGAGACCACGAACACAAAGATATCGATGGTTGTTGATACGATTTTACGCGGTTTAAAAAGTTGTTTTTACCATGTCGTTGTTGTTCCACGCAAAACCGCAATCAAACAAATAATATTACAACTACAAGCATGTTGGAAAAATATGAGTTCTATAGTGCAAGTAGAGGTTCGTATCCGCAGGGACTAAGCAAACTCGCTCTTTTTGTTCTTCTTTAAAACTTGATTCAATTTATAAATGTATTGCGATGAAAGAAAATTTATAACAGAATGTGATCTACGGTGAAAATACTTCTTAGAACTTAGAGTAAGCAAATGATGGTATGAGTGCAACTAAGTAAGGAAGTGGGGGTTGATTTGCAATTTAATATGGGAAGATGAGATTTACTTGGAAGCTTTCAAGAGAGGATGATGAAAAAACTTGCATTGCATATATTTTCAAGAAAATAGAGTTGACAATAGCTTACACAAAAAGAGTTGTTCCTTCAAATTTAACTTAAACCAACTAACCAAGATAATAAAAATTCATGCGACAAATAAGATGGGAAAGAAATGCTTCTCTATTTGATTCCCGAGTGAAGATGACGATGATGGTGGAGATGGGAGTGTGTGGGAAGACACGTGGGCTGATTGCACACACGAGTATGGTGCCGGAGAGAGAAGGTCGTCGAGGAGGAGATGCGTCGCAGCAGCGCAGAAGGAGATAGCCGTGCAGGCTGCTACGAACTGGAGGAGATGACCATGCGTGTGGACGCACGGGCTGCTACGGGATGGAGGAAAACCACGGGGAGGAGAACGGCTGGACGTTGTTGGCGTTATCTTTGTGCCTGCATGAGAAAAACGAGAGAGAGGGAGATGGAAACAAGAGAGGAAAAATGAGAAAGAAGAAAATGGGGGAGAGGGAGAGGGTGCGCGAGTTGAGAATGGGGTAAGAAGGCCTCCTTTTATAGATGAAATATGCTTGCAAATAAAGGGAGACATCCCATGCAAATAAAGACAAAATATCATCATGAATGCATGAAGAATTAATTTTTGTATGGGGAAAAGGTGCATGGGAAAAAGGAACATGGGGAACATGGGTTTTAAATGCTTCTTGAGCCATGTGTTGTATGGGAAAGGGAGAGGGAATAAAGAATGTGAATTTTGCACAATGTTTCCTCTTCATTTCTTGCTAACAAATTATGTAGAGCCAAATTAGATTTAATGATCAAGCAATTTGCTTGGATAAAGTATTTCAATGAGTAATTGGATTTGATGATGAAGAGAGAATTTGGTCATTAATTTAATTATGCATTTCTAGAAGTGATTTTCTTGTTGTATTTGCAGAATCGATAATATCTGGCTTAAGTGATATTTGAGGTGTATGTATCAGATATTAATGGAATTCTTTATGTATTTTGTATACTATTATACCAGTATAATATGTACTCGTCACACCCCATACTTAAATCTTGCTAGTCCCGAGTAAGAATAAGATAAGAAATAATGAAGGAAAGGGAGACTAGCCAAGATAAATCTGGTGAGGGTTTGCAGCAGACATACCCACAAAGTCTCGAGTTTTCAGATCCTAACCACACGAATACACGGACTTCAGTAGAGTTGACCCATGGATTAATGATTTGTTTGAATCGTCTACTTGACTCAAGTTTTATAGTTTCAACAGCCTCTCAGTTCCAACAAAATCAAACATGGTTTCAGAAGGTCGATCAGGTTAGCTCATCCCTAAGAAACAGGTATTCTCTTTGACCTTGAGTGGATATAAACAGTGTTAGTGATAGTTTTAGCTTTCATGAGTCAAGAGAACGAGCTAACAACACAATCTATCAAGGTACCGAATGATTCCCTATACATATAGCCTCGGTCCTCACCTACATTCAGGCATAATCTCCTTTCACCCGAATATGTCAGCATAAAAAAATAGGTCATAGTTTATTGGAGAATGGGACTTAATTTCAGGGTTTTCCGTAGACCGCTTTGGTTCGTTGCTCTCATTCTTTTCCTTTTGCAGAGCATAACCCTGGGCCTCTTTGGGCCTCTTTAAAAATTTAGGTAGCATCATTGGGCTGCTACCACAGCTTTTTGGTGGAGGAGGGTTATTTGGTGGTCTTCTTTCCTTGCTTTTGCTTCGCACATCTTTGCATGATTGGTGGTTTTTGGCATTTTATATTGAGATATGCCTTTTGTGGTGTTTTTGTTTTGGGTTTGGCATCAAAAAGGTAGTATCGGCTAAATATTGACTTTGGAGGCACGATACTGGCTTAATTGCTGACACACTTAGACTAGAGAGATCATGTTGCTCCTGAGTCAGGTTCCTTCACTGACTATAGATAAGGTTCAGGCATTGGCACAACCATGAGGACAACTCCTCACCTCAACTAGATTGTAATTGTATCTCGTAAAATAAACTCAATTGAGCTAAGTGCAGTGTGCAGTTGCTTAATATCCACTGAAGAGTTTAAGAGTGCTACTAGTTTCTCAAGTGATCTAGTTAGATACAGAAGTTCATTCACCAGTAGAGTTAGTGGAACTGAGAGAATAAAGTCCATATGGACCTGAAGAAAGCTTAAAAACTCATGCCTAGTGAAATTCTGATGAAGTCAAGTGGATTAGGGTCAACTCAACCTTAGTCTATGATTTATGCAGTGAAGATTTGATTTCTCAAAATGGGATAAAACTAGGAAGGATGTATTTTTGGTGGTTTTCTTGCTTTTGAAAATATTTTTAGGGGAATTTTTGCAAAAGAGAGTTTTTTTGAAAGAGTATGCAATTTTGAAAAACTATGCAGACACCCCCCCATACTTATCAGAAACCATGCCCTCATGGTGAAGACAAAGTGTAATAGGAGGATCAGAAGGGGTGAGTTATTGTGAAAAGTATTTTTGGTTTTTTTGTGAAGTGTGGAGGTGGACCCCATACTTATCTAATGCAATGCAGTAAAGAGAAGGATACGAAGAAAGAAAAAGATACCTGTGGGTGTGGACCCACAAAATGTTGTTGGTTTAACGTCCCAACTCGACGATTCAGCTTATCAAGAGTATCCAGTGTTGCGTGTGAGTGCAGAAGCTGTATTCAGAAAACCCAAATGAAACTTTTGATATGATACGGATATCCTGACCCAAATGTGAGAGTGTGGTTGATGAATTTGATAAACGTGTGCTCTCATTAATACAGTGAAGACATTAATTGGTTGATGAATGAGAGATGAATCAGTTTGATCTTGGATTTGATGTGATGGGAGGGAAATGGGTGGACTGGTGAAGGGATCATGGACCAGATATGGTGTATTGAAGTCGAGCTCTATATGATCAAGAATTGATTCCTCCATGAGGTCCTCTATATATTGTAATAAATCATTATTTTCCCTCAAATAATCATCATGGCTATCCTCGGTGGCATCTATTGTGAATTTTATTTCAGTTCTCTTCCTAATCCACAAAGATGATTCTTTCCAAGACATATGATTAGGAGATTCAGAGGTCAGGAGCAGGGGAATATTGGCTAATGGATGATTTTCTTCGATTGTTTTGAGTAGTTCCTCGGTATCATCCCAAAAAGGATCAGAGAATTGAAAATCACTCTGATCAGACTCAGTAGTAGAAGATGTATCCATATAGTCATCGACTGAATTGATTTGATCTTCTTTCCTTGTGGTGGGGGTAATGGAATTGGAAATTTCATCTTTAAACGAGTCATCGCAAAAAATCTTCAGCATATCATCATGTGTTGGATGGAAGGGAGTTTTGGTGCATGAAGACGTCAACTCATTGTCTGATATGTCCTCAGATTTCAGCTCTAAATATGTAATTTCCTTAATTGAAAAATCACATCGGGAATCAACATCAAATGGTATATCTCCTTCTTTTTCTTCTTCCCATTCAACATAAGTGTCATCCTCAATTTCAACTTTTGTTTCAGACCAATAGATATCATTAATACACCGAGGTTCATAATTTTCAAAATCGTCTAAGGAAGGATCAATGCTATCATCAAAACATGTCTTCATCTTTGGCATACCCAGGGCTGAAGTTAATTTGAGATCAGTATTTAGTGTTTCCCAGACTTCATCTAATTCAAAAATTTCCCGATCAGTGAGAGGACATTGTGGGGCTTCAAGTGGAGAGTCTAGATGAGACATGTCCTTATGATTGAGTTGTGAGGTGTTCAGACTAACCTCTAGAGGATCTTTGCTGAGATGGATGGGGGAAAAATCATCAAGAATAACACAATTCTCTATCCATCCACATTCCTCAATTTCAAAGTCACCAGAAGTAGGGGTGACATGATCCACATGAATATTTTCATCATTGATTTTCAATTCCACTTTCTCATCTTCACAGTCAAAATGTGCCTTGGCAGTGGCCAAGAATGGTCGTCCAAGTATGTTGGGTCTCTCACTTGGTATATTGGCTTGATTGGTCTTTTGTTGTGTTGCAGCCAATTGCTGAATGGCATGGGTCAAAGCATCAAAATCTACATCTGAGGTTGGTTGTGTTAGTAAGGGCTCAATCAGTTGTTTGGGCTGGGTGTGATTTTGGACCCAATGGATTGTGTCCTCTACTGCAGAGAAATAACGCGTGCTGATGGGTGGTGGTTGGATGAGAGGGGCTATGGTATGTCGGATTGTCGCATTCTCTTCTCTCAAAAGTTGTAATTGTTGGAAGATGAGGTCCATGGTGTTCGGTTTATCTGCTCCCATGTCTCCTAGGCAACGGCGCCACCCATGTCGTTGAGGTCCCCGGCAACGGCGTCAAAATGTTGATACGATTTTACGCTGTTTAAAAAGTTGTTTTTACCATGTCGTTGTTGTTCCACGCAAAACCGCAATCAAACAAATAATATTACAACTACAAGCATGTTGGAAAAATATGAGTTATATAGTGCAAGTAGAGGTTCGTATCCGCAGGGACTAAGCAAACTCGCTCTTTTTGTTCTTCTTGAAAACTTGATTCAATTTATAAATGTATTGCGATGAAAGAAAATTTATAACATAATGTAATCTACGGTGAAAATACTTCTTAGAACTTAGAGTAAGCAAATGATGGTATGAGTGCAACTAAGTAAGGAAGTGGGGGTTGATTTGCAATTTAATATGGGAAGATGAGATTTACTTGGAAGCTTTCAAGAGAGAATGATGAAAAAACTTGCATTGCATATATTTTCAAGAAAAATAGAGTTGACAATAGCTTACACAAAAAGAGTTGTTCCTTCAAATTTAACTTAAACCAACTAACCAAGATAATAAAAATTCATGCGACAAATAAGATGGGAAAGAAATGCTTCTCTATTTGATTCCCGAGTGAAGATGACGATGATGGCGGAGATGGGAGTGTGCGGGAAGACATGTGGGCTGATTGCACACACGAGTATGGTGCCGGAGAGAGAAGGTCGTCGAGGAGGAGATGCGTCGCAGCAGCGCGGAAGGAGATAGCCGTGCAGGCTTCTACGAACTGGAGGAGATGGCCATGCGTGTGGACGCACGGGCTGCTACGGGCTGGAGGAAAACCACGGGGAAGAGAACGGCTGGACGTTGTTGGCGTTATCTTTGTGCCTGCATGAGAAAAACGAGAGAGAGGGAGATGGAAACAAGAGAGAAAAAATGAGAAAGAAGAAAATGGGGGAGAGGGAGAGGGTGCGTGAGTTGAGAATGGGGTAAGAAGGCCTCCTTTTATAGATGAAATATGCTTGCAAATAAAGGGAGACATCCCATGCAAATAAAGACAAAATATCATCATGAATGCATGAAGAATTAATTTTTGTATGGGGAAAAGGTGCATGGGAAAAAAGAACATGGGGAACATGGGTTTTAAATGCTTCTTGAGCCATGTGTTGTATGGGAAAGGGAGATGGAATAAAGAATGTGAATTTTGCACAATGTTTCCTCTTCATTTCTTGCTAACAAATTATGTAGAGCCAAATTAGATTTAATGATCAAGCAATTTGCTTGGATAAAGTATTTCAATGAGTAATTGGATTTGATGATGAAGAGAGAATTTGATCATTAATTTAATTATGCATTTCTAGAGGTGATTTTCTTGTTGTATTTGCAGAATCGATAATATCTGGCTTAAGTGATATTTGAGGTGTATGTATCAGATATTAATGGAATTCTTTATGTATTTTGTGTACTATTATACCAGTATAATATGTACTCATCAATGACCATTCCCAAAATAAACGACATGTCCTTCAAATCCGGATGCTAGGAGAAGCCTTAGGTTTTTTGAAGCTTTGAAAACATTCCTATCATAACATTCTGAACCAAACACATATTCCCCCACCCCTTACATATCAACTGATACATACTGCATTCTATTTATCTTATATAAAACAAGCTATAGTTATTACTATCTTCATAACTAAAAAAATTTGTTTCTTTAGTTTTAATGTTCTCTGTCCTATGTAAAATTTGATAAATTTTGTTTCCGGATTATATTAAAAAAAATCAATTATGTAGGCATTGAATCATAATAAATTTTGAATTATTACTAGGATGATATTATTAAATCATTTGTTTTAATTATTCACAGCAAGTCATCACATAATCATATATCATTATACAATTATGGAATTTTTATATTTTATTTATATATAATGAATGTCATTATGAAGAATCAATATTTCAAAAAAGGTTTTTATTAGTTGTGCCCCTCTGAGATATTGCAATATCAGTTATACCCCTCCCTTTTTGGGAATATCAGTTGTACCCCTGACTTCTTGTCGTTCTATCACTTGTTCCCCTTAGGTTAGTTGTCGTCCACCCACAGTGCAAACGAACATTAACTTTGAGGACATAAGTGAAATTAATGTAAAAAAGGGTTTTGTAGTCTTTTCTCACCCTCTTCCTCATCCTCTTCTTCTTCCACCTCTTCCCCCATCCTCTTTCTCCTCCCCCAACCTACTCCTCCTCCCACTCTGCTCGGAACTGCTCCCCCACCCCCGGCTGGTCGCCCTCCACCCGCAGTTCCTCCCCCGACGACCTCCTTCCTCCCCTCATCCTCCTCCTAGGCCAACAAACTTCTCCGCCCCCAGCCTCCCTACCCTCTCCTCCACCCCAGGCCTCCCTCCTCCTCCGCCTTACCCTCTTCTCCGCCCCCAGCCTCCCTCATCGTCTGTCTTACCCTCTCCTCCACCCCCAGCCTCCCTCCTCCTCCGCCTTACCCTCTTCTCCGCCCCCAGCCTCCCTCATCGTCTGTCTTACCCTCTCCTCCACCCCCAGCCTCCCTCCTCCTCCCCCAGCCTCCCTCCTCCTCCCCCAGCCTCCCTCCTCCTCTGCCCCCCATGCCCCCTCCTCCGCCCCATCCTTCCTCCACCCCAGCCTCCTCCCTCCTCAGCCCTGTCCTCTCCTCCACCCCCAGCCTGCCCCATCCTTCCTCCGCTCCAACCTCCCCCCTCCTCAGCCATGTCCTCTCCTCCGCCCCAACCCTGCCCCCTCTTTCGCCCCATCCTTCCTCCTCCCCAGCCTGTCCCCTCCTCCTCTCCATCCTTTGAGAAAGAGACTCTACTTGCAGCAAGGATCACAATCATAGATGACTTTTGTCCTCTCTTCGACCACCAATAATGATGAACTTGGAGAAGCGGCATAGGGTGGGGGCAGAGGAGGAGCAGCACGTCAATTGATCGTCAATTTTTGGGTTGATCGTTTTGAGAGTATGAGGAAGAAGATGAGGCTTTCCAATTTTACCCCTCCTACCCAAATCATGGTTTGAAAAAACCATGATTAAGTTCAACTTATTAACAACCAAAGTAACGGAGGGGCATAAGTGATAAAACGACAAGAAGTTGGGGGCACAATTGATATTCCCAAAAAGGGAGGGGTATAACTGATATTGCAATATCTCGGAGGGGCACCACTGATAAAAACCTTTAAAAACTATATCAAGAATTATAAAAAGAATATTATTAAAATAAAATATGATCACAATAAGATAAAGGGTGTTGAAAAATCATAAGATTTTTTATAAATGGATAATAATAATAATATTAATATTAATAACGACATTATAGTGTTTAATTTAAAAATATAGGTTCTTTTCCGATTATTAATAAAATCCACCACAAATGATAGTAGGAGTCCCTTTTATCAGATAATAGTAGCAAGAGGATTTAAAGAGACCATATGTATGTATGTGCTCTCTTATCTTCTGTATATTAAAAGTCTGTTACCTTCTTATATTAAAATATTGCAATATTATAGTTAACTTTTTTTCTATTAGAAATCAAGTGAAAATCTTAAAAGAATGATGATTGAAATGTATATTTTAGTTTAAACGAAAGTTTTGAATTCAAAGAAAATTATTCGGTAAAGTTTATTATGCTAGCATTTATGTTAATCTGTTTTAAAACGACATGAATTTTAGTATCCCTAAATATAAGTTAGGAATATATTTTTCTTGGCCCATTTGGCCTCTCCATATATTAAAATTCCTAACGTGGTCCCTGCCTTTATGCCTACCAGTTGGTAAATCTAGGCAAAATAATACTTATTATCTTCTTGAATCTGGCTTATAGTTGCTGTAAAGAAGGATGTGGGATTATTTTTGATTCGTCCGGATTTCAACAATTTACGTGTTCTTCTTCAGATTTCTAGGGATGAGCTCCTGATTGTTGGTCGCTCTAACGAACTGTCTTTCTCTTGTACTCTTGGATTTTCTCTTCTGCGTTATCTGTTGACAGTGAGTTCTTCTCCATTTGCTTTGTTGGGTGATTACTTCTACTTTTTGCTCAAAGAACTGCATGGAATCTCTGCCATTCGATCAAAGACTGAACGATCAGGATGTATATGAAATCCTCCGGGGAAAGACATCAGGCCCCTTGGATTTTCGATAGAATGACAGGCTTCCCTTGGGTCGGAGCTGTGGACTGGAGAGAATCAGAATCTCCAGACTAAAGCAAAGGAGCCACACAAATGGACAAACTTCACGGGGATGGCAGGCCTTGGAATTTATCAGCACTGTTAGAAAGCTTCAACGTGGGCGATACTCCATGTAATGCAGCCTCATAAATTAGGAAGGAGGCGGAGCAGATGAGAGGGGCTTTCCTTTGGCCATGGCGTTGCATAATACATGTCATTCATAAGCAGCGAAAGAAAAAAGAGATCCAAGAACGTGTGCCTGTGGTGTTATCTCCCTCCGAAAGCTATCAGAAGCGCAGGTGGGATGTTGCAGAACAGAAGCCCCTCTGCCATGCAAATGCCTTCCTCGAGGGATAGGGGTTGGAGCAGTGAATGTTATCCAATTAATGCTCTGGGCCACCACTTGATTGACATTTTTATTTCTTTTTATATCACCTCCATTCACATTCCTCTCCAAGGGGTGGGAGAGGAGAGGTCGACTTTAATTACTGTAAAAAAACCATATTCTCTTTTTATATATTCACCAAGTTGTTTAGTCATGTGTTCCGTAGTTAAGCATTAGACTTGCACCTAGATGAAGATATTATCAGAAAGGTATAATTGTATCCAACAAAAGATTTACCAAAAAAATCAACTATATGCCAATTAAATGCATGCGGACTCTTACTAACTCAGGGAAACTCCACCTCTTCTAAATATATTTTTATCTTGTAACTTATCACAGAGGATAAATTTCATGAGTTCCCAAGTTGAACAACTAACAATAAAATGTACTTATAGTGACACAATTCAGTTACTATATCTTACGTGGTTAACCATATACCAAAGAACATTATTCTTTGCCAAATATTCTATTGTACTTGAATTTAGTGTTGGATTGCATATCTATATTAATTATAAGACTAACAATGGTTAATGTAGAAATAAAATAAACAACTTTGTCATCAAAATTTGCATTAATCGATATATTTGCCATCAAAATTAATATCAATATTAACTAAATTTGATGATGTCAAGGTGCAAAACTCACAACGATTGACTTATTCAATGTGATATTGGTGTCGATGAATGACTACAAGGAACAAGCATCCGTTGTCTTCCGTGTGTGTTCTAATCGTTTCCAATCAACTGTAGCGATGATAAATAAAATATGATTGCTATATGAATGGTTGTTGCAACATAATAACAATTGTATCATTCTTTGCAAATTTTTATTGTAAAATCTAATTTTACAATGAAAAATATGTGTTCCTACATATTTAACATTGAATATAATATATACACACACAAACAAACAATTTCGTATCATTTATCATTATAGACTGAACAAACATGATCAATCGCTATAGATGTTACTCATACAATTTGATCTTGCCAAGAAACAAAGATGCCTTCATGGAGGAAGATTTCTTAAATTTCATAAATGGTTCACGCTGCCATAGCATCACTAAGGTGGTTGAAGTGAACAAGAGTTTCATATGTTCTTTGTGATGTGAAGACACTGGTGAAGATGAATGAACACAGAAAAAAAACAATATGGTGTATGTAGAAAATAGAGCTGTATGACATCTCATAAAGAAAATTTAAGATCACACAACAAGAAAACGGTACATGACAACAAATATTTTGAATATCTGTTGCAAATATCAATATCATTTGATTTTAATTTATAACAATATTAATATTTTTGTTAACGGCTAATATGACGACAGCTGTTTGATGATTTTCCTTTGAAATAGGTACTAATCATTGTTAATTTTTACAATGATTAAAAAAGTCAATGAGTAATGATTTTTTTATAAGATTTATTGTTAGCAATATAGTAATGAATATGATTTTCATTGTAGAAGTAAAGAATATACAATGGATAATATATGTTGTTATAAGTTTAACAACGTAATTATGTTGGTAAAAAATATAAAGTGGTTCGCTGCCATAGGCTAATTTTATTGTAGTTACGTATCCCTAACTTCATATCTATGTTTTTCAAGCATGCATCACTTACATATGTTTCCTCTTTTTGGATTTTTATTTAAAAGAAAACACATTGCTCGTTTCTCATTTAAAAAAAATCTTGAAAATGAATCCCAGTTAATTCGATTTTGCATAACAAGTAGCCACCTTAATTTAAAATCTCGAAGGACCATTTGAAATTTTTAGCGTGTGTTGAAGGATAAATCTCCATAATAATGTAAGAAACGAAAAAAGAATATTGCGATACTTGACTTTGTATACACAAGAAAATGCAATACACGTACACATACGGTAGATGGGAAGTAGGTATAACATAATTTGATGGTCTAGCAACAAGTATTGCCAATGGAATATCATGCACGTGCTAATAGTCTTAGATGTATAGCACGCGTCATCGTAATAACGAATTATTCATCTGTTAGCCTAAATTCAAAGGATATATAGAGCTATAGGAGAGAGAGAGAGGGGTTGGAATAGATAGATCTCAAGTGGGAGTTATTACCAGAATGGAAATAAAATAAGACATTTCGTGTCCGTACTCGAAAGGTCAGAGAGAGAGAGAGAGAGGTGATATGGTACACATCCCGACATCCAATCCATCACTGTGTTGCATCATATGCTCATAAATCCCCTCGCTCTCGTTGTCCACCCCTTCCCATAAATGCCCTCCCTCCGTACCCGCGGCAGGGAGCATTGCAAATTTGCAGGGGAAGGGAGAGGGGGCATTTCCGGTATTCTATCGAGGATACGAGATCGGTATGGTTGAGGAAGCGAAGTCAGAATGGCTCCCTCGCATTAATTACACCCTTCTTTACTTCTCAATAATAAAATAAAAATATTTGTGCTGTGTCATTATATATCCAATCATGGATGGGAGTGGACGTCACTTTCTGTCTGCATTCTTGCACGCCAAAAGTCGTAGGTTAGCTCGCGATTCCAAGTAAATCGCTTCATGTAAGTTGGACTAGTGCAAAGGGTTATTTTTTTATGAATGTAATTATAATCATTGCTTTTGAAATTAAATCGTCGGTTCAGATGGTTGGATTTGAAACGAGTCTGGCTCGATTTGGTTAATTGGTTCTCACAGTTCCGATCAAATTGGCATCATTTTTGTTCGATCGCCGATCTGATCGATTATTTGCAACATGATTTAACCAGGTTCAATCGAAATTGAATCACTCAACCACTATTCAAATTTGAATTTACATTAAAATACAGGTTTTTATCACTTGTGCCCCTCCGAGAGATCGCAATTTCCGTTACGCCCTTATCTTTTTGGTAATATCAGTTGTGCCCCTCACTTCTTTCTCTGGTATCACTTGTGCCCTTCCGTCAGATTGACCATCAATGAGTTGACTTAACCATGGTTTTTTCAAACCTTGGTGCAGTTAAGATGGGTATTATTGTCCAGACTTCTTATTCTTCATCTTCTTTCTCCTCCATTTGTTCTTCTTCCTTTCTCTTCATAATTTCTCTCTCTCTCTTAGTTACACCTTCATGCATCCATCGAATCTTTAAAAGTTTTGCATTTTCACGGATATATCACTCATTACGGATCAAATTGTGAATTTTATTGAATTTTTCGGTGGATTTTCATGAATAAATTAATCAAAATTTTATCTAAATACTGAAAGCCCTGGGGGTGCGAGGGCGGCGAGGCTAGGGGGAGACCTGGAAGCGGGAGGAGGCATGCAGGGGGTGACCTAGGGGCGGCGGGCCTAGGGGGTGGGGGGGGGGGGGGGGGGGGAGGATGGCAGGGGGAAGCCTAGGGGAGGCGGGGCTAGGGTGCGCGGGGGGAGGCAGGGCACGGGGTGCATGGATCGCGGGGGGAAGGCAGGCAGGGGGCGACCTAGGGGCGACGGGGCTAGGGGGCGCGGGGGAGGCAGGGCAGGGGGTGCAGGGGTCGCGGGGACTGAGGGCGCATGGGCGGGGGGAGGAGGCAGGGCAGGAGGCACGGGGGCGGTGGGAGGTACGGTGGGTGGAGGGAGGTGCGGTGGGCGGAAGGAGGGGCTGGGAGCAGGGGGCAGTGCGGGGGGCGGAGGGGAGGTGTAGGGGGCAGAGGGGGAAGGTGCGGGGGGCGGAAGAGGAGGAGGAGGACGGGGACGAAGGCGAGGCACGTGGGCGGAGCCGGAGGCTCGGGGCGGCTGCAAGAGAGCTCAAGGAGGAGGAGCGAGGAGCTGTGGAGGAGGAAGACAAGGGAGGAAGAAAAGGGAGGAATAGGAGGAGGACGAGGAAGAAGATGGGAGAGGAGGAAGAGAAGGGTGGAAGAAGACGAGGGAGAAGGAGGACTTTTCAATCCTTTTTTTAATTTAATTCCATTTGTGCCCTTAAAGTTAACGTCCGTTTGTGTTGGTTATGGACGGTCACTAACCCGAGGGGCACAAGTGATAGATTAGCAAGAAGTGAGGGACACAACTAATATTACCAAAAAGATAGGGGCATAACTGAAATTGCAATATCTCGGAGGGGCACAAGTGATAAAAACCCTTAAAATAATAATGGCAGTAATGAGTGTTAAATTCATGATCGCTTTTAACCAATTAATGAGTGGTAATCAACTAATTCAACTTAAATTTTTGAAAGGAGTGGATAATAAACATAATTAACTTATCATTATGCTAAAGTATTTAGTTCAAATATTATTTATATCTATTTTAATACCATATAGTGTTGCATATTCAAGAAAATATTTTACGTATAAAGTAATATACTTTAATTATTTGTATATTTTATATTTATTCTAAGTATGTTTGAGTGTATTTTCTGTAATTTTCTAATCAATTCAAGTTTAACTACTCGGTTCAACTATTTTTTCTTATCGGTTCGATCTAATCTGATTTTAAAAAATAATAACATCATTATCCGATTGAACCAGTTTTATGTATATAGTAATATACTTTAATTATTTGTATATTTTATATTTATTTTAAGTATGTTTGAGTATATATTTGTAATTTTTCTACTCAATTCAAGTTTAATTACTCGATTCAACTATTTTTTCTTATCAGTTCGATCGAATCTAATTTTAAAAAATAATAACATCATCCGATTGAATTTCCGATTTAGTCTCCGTTTCGATTTAAAAACCTTGAGTATAATTCTGTCATTTTTCAGGTGATGTGGATCTTCCTCCCTTGGTTGTGTGTTGGTTAGTGTGAAACAATTAACTCTTTTATGATTGGTTTTCACCGTAGAATTATATTGTGTAAATGGTGGAATTAGTCAGGGATCTGCATGGGATCTCATTCTCTTCCAAATCTGATCACCTCAAATCATATCAGATCTGAGCTTTGGTCCCATCCTCCATATCCAATCGAGATCTCCATCCATTTCATTTCATTAATTTTTGTTTGAATATAATTGGGATCGAGCCCCTTGCACTCGAGTTAGAATTGAATATTACAGGAACATGCTTAGATTGAAGCACCTGCAACAAAAACACCATTTGTTTGGAGGCATGTATCATCAAGTCCGCTGCATCTGAATTCTACGCGCGGATTAGGAAAATCAAACATCATTGTCATGCATACCCACATCTGGATCGGGTCTAGAGCCACCGGTGATCCGAGCCTTTCCAATCCTCCCCGCGCGAAGATGAGATGAAACGCCGCCCTCCGCAGCTCCTGGAGGAACGTCACTCATAAGCTCCGTCGCAAAACGCAACCACTTGGAGTCGTCGTCATAACATCGATTATAACCGTCCTACGCACTGCCTGGACGTCATCTCCATCGAGCAAGCTCCAGCTTCACCGATTGCAAATCGCCACCGCCTGGGGTGGAATTGGGGAAAAATATCCCGTCACCAGATTACACAAGAGCCGCTCGATCAAAATTTGATCGCACGGTTGTACTTCTTCTACGCGTCATCCACAAAAGCAAAGAACCACCCCACCGCCAAGAGCTTAAGCGATGCACGTGTACTGCACGTGCGTCGAAGAGGTTTCTGGGTGAATTGCATATTAACTCCCATAACTTTCTTATATTCCGTACATGTTATGAGCTGGTGCTATCATGTGTGCTTCACGCACAGGCACGATACTTTTGGGACTACTTGCAAACATAACCCACGTACTTTTTGTTCTTTCAAGCAGGTCCAGAGATAGGAGATTCGCGTGACAAAGCACGTGTTTTGCGGGAAATTTGTGCAAAGCCCCCGGCTTTCTACATATTCATGCGCACATGATTTCTGAATATAAAAAAATAAAAAATAAAATAAATACTATTTAGCATTAAAAATCTAAAAAAACTCTTTTAAAAATCTAATAAAATTACCTTTACTATTTTTACCATATTTTGCATAATATACTAAAAATAAAATAAAAAATAATAAAATCAATAAAAAATATAAAATACATAAAAACTTGTAAAAATCATAACTAATTCAAGAAAATTCGCCTAAAAATGCACAATATATCATTTTAAAGATAATTTCATCTACTTTCTAATAAAAATAAAATAAAAATATTGTCTTATTGTTTAAATATTTAAAAATTAGAAAAACAGCATAATTTTTAATAAAAAATAGTCTTTTACTTTAAAAATTACCTAAAATCCATAAACATCTCAAAAATCTCTTAAAATCCATAAAAGCATAAAAACAAATTAAAAACATAAAAATAATAAAACAAAAACCAAATAAAAATTAAAAACATTTTCCCAAATAATAAAAAATACAAAGTACTTAAGAAAATACAAAAATAATATAAAATTAATTAAAATTCGAATAAAAATCAAAAAAATCCTTGAAAAATAAAATAAAAATTAAAAATGTTCAACCATAGTTTGTCTATAGTTTACCCTAGTTCTCAACAGTTTGCCTCCCTGAGTTCGATACTCCCGAGCTTAACCGCTATACACTTAAGTTTAGGAGTATAAATAAATAAAAAAGAAGATTAATTCACCTTAATCTTTTCTGGTAAAACTCACATGGTTGATACAACGAGCAAAATTTTCTCTATTTCCTTCTTTGCAGGAATCTGAAGGAATTAGACCAGGAATTTTCCAAGTTTTTCAGATGGCACCGTCGCCGGGGAGGCAGCGCTAGGGCAACCGTAGACTTAGGTTTAGGATTTCTCTTTGCATCATTTTATTCTCTAACTTCATGCCTTTTTGTTTCTGAGTTGTGCAGCATAGGTCGAGCCGCATATCTGAGAACCGCAAAGTCGCAAATTTTTCTTTTTTGTAATTTCTTGTAAAAAATATATTTTTTAGGCACTTGCCTGTTTCTTTGTTTTTGTAGAAAGGGGCCTCGTAAAGGCATCCCGACTTGTATCTCTCTCGGGGTCTGTTTCACCAGGGATGTACTCTTGGGGGAGCAGGGCACCCATCGTGACTTTCTCGCTCGAGTTTTCTCGATGGTTTTCTGCGATTTTCCGAGTTAGGTGCTTGTTAGGAGTTTTGCAGTTTTCCCCTTCTCTGCATAACCATAGATTAGATGATTGCTTAGGTTCCGAAACCTAGGTGATTGTATATAGGGCCTAACCCAAAAAGACAAAAATACATTAGACGATCTTTTCTCTGAAAATATCCAAAAAAAGTGAAAACCAAAAATTAAAATAGGGACTGATAATTCTATCGGACTTAAAATAGACGTAACGACTCCACTTATCTTGGGAGAGAAATCCCCGAAAATGGCATGACAAGTACTATCTCCAGACTTTGCGAGAGAGAGAGAGACGACACATAAGGTAGAGCCGGAGTCTAGGCTTCTATCGAAGTACTACTTAGTTCATGCTTTAACTCACCTTGTCTTCAGTGGGTGCTCTTGGGTAGCCGGAAATGGTCTGAGGTCACTTAGCAGAGTGGGAGGTTTCTAGGACACTGCGTAAGGCTTCATCCTCAAGTAACACGGGTAGCCAGAAATGGTTAGTACTTACTCCCATATTGGCTGAGACTAGGTGAATTCTGGTGAGAACTCGGGACAGTACGACGTCGAAGTCTCAGGCAACTATCTAATCTCTCTAATATGTGAGAAGATTAATTGCCAAACAACTGTAAACCGAAAAAATAAACGACCGAACTTTTTACGGTCATCACCAGGGTTGCGTTGGTGAACTCGAGGCTTGCCTTGTGTTTGTTTGCAGTGTGAGTCTAATCTTTGAAATCTGATCAACCAAGCTTTATCAAGATGATGGGAAGGTGATCGCTCCGGTCGACTCTGACAGATCCTCTTTCTCGCGAACCTATCTGTTCCTTTAGATCGGTTCGGGATGACTCTCGTCCCAAACAGAAATACACTCGAGTTGTTCCTTCCAGACATGACTCTAACCCCGTAAGCTCGTCGTCGATTTCTTCTCTTACTCATTCTCATCATCATCACCGCCAATTATCGATAATCATCAGCAGCTACACATTGATTTGGCAAAGTCTGATTTAGATTCCTTTTCCTTTCCAGACGACATGCCTGGTAAAGGACCGCAGAAAACTTCTGTCGTCATCAATCATGCTACGATTAACAACGGTCTACTTGCTTCCTTTGAGATGATGCAGAACCAGATTAGGGAGCAAGGTAGACTTATGAATGATATCAGAGCTGAGCTGACTCAGTTACGCGCACAATGAGACCGGCCTGCAGCTAAGAATCCAGGACCTGAGGATCAGGAGCCGCAAGATGGAGCAGAGATACTGCCAGTAGATCCGAACCGTTTGATGCAGCATCTCTACAACCCTGGAGCTACTACAACCCACCGGTGGATCCGTCTCCATGTTATCCACGGGAATTTCGAATTCCGACCTCAGACGATCCTGCTGTTGCCCATGTTTCACGGGCTTTCTACTGAGGAGCCGCACCTGCACCTTCAGGAGTTCGAGCTTATCTGCAGCACGGTGCATGGTGCGTACGTGAATGAGGACATGATCAAATTGATTGCATTTCCTTTCTCCCTTGTTGATCGAGCAGCCTACTGGCTGAAACATCTAGGGAGATACGTTTCGATATGGGAGGAGCTGAGAACCACTTATCTGATTAAATATTACCCTCTCGGTCGAACAAATGCTGCTCGAGCTATGATCAGTAATTTTACCATGACCGGGAACGAACAGTTCCACGAAGCATGTGACAGATTCAGAGAGCTCATCGATCGGTGTCTCACAACGAGCTTTCAAATCCTATTCTTGTACAGAGTTTCTTCAATGGGCTGATATCGGAATTACAAGGTCTGGTGAATGCCGCTTATGGTGGATCGTACTTCTCGATGCACGAGGATCGAGTCTGGGCCATTTATGAGAAAATGGTAGAGAACTACACTACGATGTCTCAGACTCGAGTATATAACCAGATAAAGCCACCAACTTATCTCCAGCATTCCTGAGTGGCACAAATAGAAGGGAATACGCCTTCTGCGGTTTCGAATCCAATCGAATCCTCATCAGCTAATATGGGGATCATTTGTCAGAAGCTGGATCGAATGGAAATCATAGAGAAAAAGTGCCAGCACTTAGACAAGCTCGATAAGATTGACGAGCTTAAGAGATGCCTGAGTGATCTGAAGACACAGATTATGTGCCTTCAAGAAGTACAAACAGACCCCAACCAGTCTTCGAGATCGCAGGCTGACTCAGGTAGCCGTGATCGAGGCATACTTCCGAGGCCTCCATTTCAGCACATATACCATGTACATTCTGAGCCTGCTCATCATCCCTCGGCATACCCGCAATTCCAGCAGACGCTATCATCTGACACTCAGATGGTGGTGTATCAGAGCGATCAGTCTTTGGCATCTATGCCCCCAGCATACTCAGAGTTGCCTGAGCCATTGATCGATGTCAATGGGATTTGGTATGACCAACCGCAACAACCAGGAATCCGTCGTAATCACCCTGGTTTCCGTTGGTCAATAGGAGATGCCTCTTCCCAATAACAACTGTAGGTACTAATGGGACATAACAAAGAGCAGCAGCAGCATTACGGTCCTCGTTAGTATCAGTAACCTTAGTGGAGGCAGAGCACTTACCAGCCTCAGCATCAGCAACAGTATCCTCCACAACAGCAGTCAGCTCTACAACAACCTCAGTATCACCGAGGTGACTCATCCGGGTCTCATGGACCTTTCCATGACAACCCAGCATTAGAGTATCTCACTAACCTTATCACTAATCAGCAATCTTCTTTTAGGCAAGAAATGGATGAGTTTAAAACCCATGTCACCGAGCTAGTTAAAGGAAAGTCCGCCTTCCTACCCAGATAGAGCCCAACCCGAATAATCTGAAGCGAAAGTCAGTGCAGGTATATTTGACCGAGCCCACCCTCTAATCACATGTATTCTCCGATAACTATCTTTACTGTGATGATGATGATTTCATCTCTCTTAGGAGCGGTAGGATTCCAGTAGGCGGAGACTCTACTAGGCTCGAGGAAGATACCCCAGATAACACAAGCGAGCCTGTAGACGACATCGATGGTGGTGCTGAAGCCGTCTTACCCCTTGACGATGAAGATGGTGGTGCTGAAGCCACCAAGTCTGAAGAGCGGCCAGAATCGAACGCAGATGTAGCTGCTCTACCATTCTTTGTTTCTAGTGATGATGAAAGAAAATCACAAAAAATATAAAAAAGAGAAGATCTCGAAAAAGAAATAAAAAGATAATTGATTAATACGTCTCTCTTTCTGATACTTCACAAAAAGAAAGTCCCCGTTTTTCAAAAATATTTCCTTCTTCTTCTTCTGATCATCTGATTGTACAGACTAACCCGGAGGATGTACATATTCCTTTTCCTAAAGCACTCTACTTAGGAAAAGGTGTTAAAAAAGAAAATGTCAAAAAGATTCAGATAAAAGATCTGACGAAAGAGATGCTCGATAAATTCACGATCCAACTTACTCTTTCGGAAGCCTTGGCAACATCCCTCTTCTGCAAAAAGCCTTAAAGAACGAACCACCGTTCGTAGAAAGAAGAGGCAGTGCAATCACTGTTCTGAGATGCATGTGCTGACCAAGGATACATGTTATGCTATTCAGAATCGACTCCCAGCCAAGAGATCAGATACGGGAGTACCGTATGTTAGATGCAAGATCCTCGATCAGACTTTTGATCAGACTCTATTAGATAGCGGATCTTCGATTAATCTCCTTCCTTCTTCCTTACTCGACAAGTTCGAGCCTCTTTGACCAAGCCGAACGGTCTTGCAGTTTGCTGATAGATCGGTCAAGAGGCCTAAGGGTTTAATAGAAGACGTTATTATCACCATTCAGGATTTGAAATTCCCCGTGGACTTCGTCGTGTTGGACATGGCGGTCCCTGAATGCATGACCGATACCCCGATCATACTAGGACGACCTTTTCTGGCAACATCAAAGGCCGTTTCCGACTATGGTACTGGGAAGGTGTACTTTCGCGTTCAGGGCGAAAGTATACATATAGAGACGATCCAAGACTAGAAATCCAGAATAACTGAATCAGAGTGAGCATCTGATGACGAGCCCGACAGTCATCAGGATTGTGACTTCGTACAAACCGATGATGAGGCTGTCTGGGCTGAACCTAGTACCCAGTCTTTCTTTCCACCTTCACTCGAAGTCGAGATTCAGATATCAGAGGATGGAAGATTGGAGAGTACAATCTTAGAGCCGAACAACGAAACTCTTGATGGAGAAGATTCTGAGAGTTTTTCAGATCATTCATACCTTCTTTATCCCTCCGAGTCCGAAGTGAATCCTCAGAACTGTCAGTCACCCACAGATTATCAGATTCTAAAGATACTGATTGACAGTGCTTTGCTGAATTCTTATCACTTCAGACTCCATATTCAGAGCCTACAACCAGCTTGGAGACCGAATCTAATCGGAATATCCAACAATCTTCAGATCTTTCTAAGTCAGAGCAGGTAAAGTTCACACATATCGATCTAGCAGCCTACACCCAGGCTCTAATCAAACCCTCTCTTCATGTTCCTTCTCCCTCTGAGCTTAAACCTTTACCTCAAAGCATAAAGTTCCGATTCCTTGTGGGTGAATCCAAAATATTTCCGATCATCATCTCTTCCAATCTGACCGAAGATTAAGAACCCCGTTTGATGGCGATTCTTGAGAAGAACCGCAAGGCGATCGAGTGGTCAGTAGCCGATATCCATGGGATTAGTATGTCTCTGTGCTCCCACCACATCTTTCTCGAGGATGACACCAAGCCATATCGTGAGTTTCAGCGCAGGCTGAACCCAAATCTTCGAGAGGTAGTTATGAAGGAAATATCCAAGTGGTGGAGCGCTGATTTTATCTATCCCATCTCCGAATCAAAATGGATTAGTCCTTTGCATGTGGTACCCAAGAACACGGGTATCACGACAGTGATCAATGAGGACGGAGAGGAGATCGCTACTCGAGTACTGACTTCTTGGCGCTCTATGTGGACTACAGACGTTTGAATCAGGCCACCAAGAAGGATCACTTCCCGCTACCGTTCATCGATCAGATCATCGAACGATTAGCCGGGAAGAGCCATTATTGATTCCTTGATGGGTATTCGTGATACAATCAAGTGGCCATCGCTCCAGAAGACCAAGAAAAGACTACACTCACCTGTCCGTTTGGAGCGTATGCTTTCAAACAGATGCACTTTGAACTATGTAATGCTTCAGCTACATTCCAGAGGTGCATATTTCGATATTCGCGGACATGGTGGGAGATATCTTGGAGGTCTTCATGGACGATTTCTCGATCTACGGTGATGATTTTGATTCCTGTCTTTCTAGCCTAGACCGCATTCTTCAGAGGTGCACGGAGGTTAACCTCATGCTTTCTTGGGAGAAGAGTCATTTCATGATGACTCAGGGGACGGTCCTTGGTCACATCATCTCCAACCGGGGCATGGAGGTGGACACAACCAAGATGGAGATCATAAAGAAACTCAATCCACCGTCCAATCTAAAACAACTACGGTCTTTCCTCGGGCATGTCGGTTGCTATCAACGTTTCATATGAGACTTCAGCAAAATTGCCCGACCGTTGTCTGATCTTCTAACGAAAGACACCGAGTTTTTCTTTGATGATAAGTCCCTTTCGGCATTTGAAACTCTCAAGAATATGGTTGTAGAGGATCCTGCCTTCAGCCACCCGATTGGTCTCTCCCATTCGAGATCATGACGGATGCCTCCAATTTTGCCATTGGGGCTGTGTTGGGACAGAGGAGGTATGGCCTTACTTATGCCATACACTACGCTAGCAAGACTTTAAATTCCACACAGCAGAATTACACGGTTACAGAGAAAGAGATACTAGCCGTAGTATTTATCTTAGACAAATTCAGGTCTCATATCTTAGGATCCAAAGTTACTATTTTCATTGATCACACCGCCATCAAGTACTTAATAGATAAGAAGGATTCGAAGCCGCGTCTAACCAAATGGATCCTTCTACTCTAGGAATTTGACATTGTTATCAAGGATAAGCCTGGAGTTAAGAATGTGGTGGTGGATCACCTCTCCCGACTAGAACTCCCCGAGACTTCTGAGTTTGATGTACCCATCACAGAGACCTTCCCCGACAAGGTGATTCTTGCTGTCGCCCCGTTGCCATGGTATGCTTACATTGTGAACTATCTTGTTGCTAAGAAAGTTTCGCAAGGTTGGTCCAGACAGAGGCTTGAGACTTTCCTCACGAAAGTCAAGTCTTACCATTGGGAGGATCCGGTCTTTTATCATGAAGGAACGGATTCCGTTTGACGTCAGTGTATTCTTCAGGAGGAATACCAGAGTGTCCTCATGTATTGTCATAGATTAGAAGCTGGAGGGCACCATTCATGGAAGAGTACAACACAAAAGGTGCTCCAATCCGACCTTTGGTGGCCTATGCTCGTTGGGATGCTCATGCATTCGTAAAGAGATGTACTGATTGCCACAAGATGTGCACTTGTGGACATAGAGACATGATGTCGATGCAGCTGATTCACTTCTGTGAAGTGTTTGATGCATGGGGTATCGAATTTATGGGCCCATTTTCAAAAAGTCAGGGGTTTGAGTATATCCTTTTAGCTGTGGATTATGTGATTCGTTGAGTTGAAACTATTCTTGCCCGAGCCGCGAATGCGAACATGGTTTGCAAGTTCCTGAGAAAGCACATCATTACGCGGTTTGGGATTCCCTGAGTTCTGATGTCAGACGGGGGTAGCCACTTCATCAAGGACACGATAAGAGCACTTGCTAACAAGTTCGGTATAGACCATCGGGTTGCTACTCCGTATCATCCTCAGACGAATGGTCTAGCCGAAGTCTCGAATAGGGAGATTAAGACAATTTTGCAGAAGGTTGTTCACCCAGACCGAAAGGATTGGTCGCGGCTTTTGGACTCCGTTCTTTGAGCATACAGAACATCCTTCAAGACTCCATTGGGAACATCTCCCTTTAGGCTCGTTTAAGGCAAGCCATGCCACTTACCTGTCGAGATCAAGCCGAAATCCTTGTGGGCAGTGAAAGAAGTGATCTTTAGTCTAGATGATTCGGAAGATCAGAGGTAGACCGAACTGGCATCCCTGGAAGAGTTCAGAGACCATGCCTTCACGAGTAGCCTGCATTATAAAGAGCGGACGAAAGAGTGGCATGATTCCCACATCAGCCACAAGCAGTTTGAGTCTGATCAGAAAGTATGGCTATTCGATGCGAGACTAAACTTATTTCCAAGGAAACTTCAGAGTAAATGGAAAGGCCCTTACATTGTCAGAAAGGTGTATGACAACGGTAGCATCAATATATCTGAGTTGTCATCCGATTCCACCTTTTGAGTCAACGGTCAGCGGTTGAAACCCTTTCTCGATCATGAACCGCCGACCGTTGAGGTTGTCCCCATCTTTTTTGTATGAGATGATCTTATCACTCTTAAACTTTGCATCTCATACCTGATTTTCAAAGATCACTTGTATATACTCTCGATTTTACTCTTTCCCTTCCGTTTGTCTTACACCCTTAGGTTCATCTAGAATTTTGCTATACTTAGGATGTGCTTTATCCTAAATATGGGGAGGGGGGATGTAGACACCATGTTTTTATTTATATCCCTCTGTTCGATCACCCATGTCATTGCTTATGCTTAGGGTGTGCGTTACCCTAAGTGGGGGGGGGGGTGATCTCACTCATTCTGCCTTTTGATCGTTTTCAATTTGTGTATCGTCTGTTCCCTCGCTTGTCCCTCACCTTTTGATCTTCGTCTCTATACTTAGGGATATTTTACCCTATGTATAGGGGGGACAAGCCGAGCCATTGATTGTGTACATCCTCCTGACCTCGATCATCTTCGATTTTGAGTATGATATTCTTAAGATCACTTGATCCTAAGTATAGACGAGATGACTGGCTTTTATTCTTTCATTCGTTATTCTTTTGAGTCATTGTAGTATAGGATTCTTTTCACCAATCTATACTTGGCCTGAGTTATGTCTTCCTTTGCCGCTTCTTCGGTGACTATGAGCACATAGTTCATGCTAAGTATAGGGGGTGTTGTATATATATGCTATATATACTTTAGAAGTCATAACTCATATTTTATTGTATTTTTAATAATATGGCTCTCTAAAAGTATGGGTGTGTATTTTGGGTTTCTAAAAGCTGCAAGAAAACCGTAAAATTTTTTTACAAAAAATGGCTTAAAAATTGTATATAAAAATTGTTGTAAAATTCTTTGGATAAAATCTTTAAAAATGCGAAAAATAAAATCCTTATAAAAGTCTTGTATAAAAGTCGTATAATCTTGTATATAAAACTTGTATAAAATTCTTTATAAAATACAAAAAATACTCGTGTAAAATTTTTATAAATGGAATTAATCCAATTTTTTTTAAAAACTCCATAAAAATTGAAAAGTTTTAAAATCCAATAAAAATTTGCAAAATCCTTAAAAAATCACTTAAAACACTTAAGCTGAAAAATTTATTTCATAAAAAATTGTTGCATTCATTAGCATTTTTCAGAACAAGTTTGATTCTTGAACCGCATTGATCTAAGTCCGAGAGATGGAGCTTGGTTTAGGCCTTAATCCACTTAATTCTAAAGGGACTTTATTAGTAACGGGAATTGAGACTTTTCAAGTCTTGTAGACTTAATTCTTTGGTTTCCATGAGACTATGCTCGGAATTCAACTTGAAAGTGCCTAAGTGGGACATCCGGTGTCATCCGTTGAACTCTTCTCCATTTGAATCAATTTTGAACTCAAGCACTATGCACTTAGCTCGACCTGCTCGGGGCTGCGAAGGGCAATCCATTTCGGTGGTGCATTTCCATCCTTGTCTGGAAGTGATGATGTCTTAAGACATGATATATTGGGGTTGAAACAAAGCTTCGAATGAGGAAAAATTAGCTGGCACAATTTTTTTTTCCAAGACCCCAACAAATGGGCGGAATGAAAAGATGCTATATCCGTCGGAGCATAAAAGACCTATGCAATGCAACAATTATTTATACAAAAGAAGCCAAATACATCAAACTCCAAAAATGACCACAATGGTCCGAGCTTCAGAAAAGCCTGCACGTCTTCATGGAGACTTGCCTAAAATGACCAGGTTTCACAGGAGATGTGATTACATTGATCACACTCCAGTTCTCTTCCAATTCTTCCTACTTCTTTCTACATTCGATTGTGGACACAGCACGACCTGTCCTCAGAAGGAAATACCTCCCTCCTCGAGGATTGAGTTGCTGGACAAGGGCCCAATGGGAGTGTGTAGCTCAAATGGGCGGTTTCTTCGCTTCTCTAGAGCGGGAAGAGCTAAAACCTTTCACACATAGTACAAATTGCTTTTAAAGATGAAAAGTTTGCATGATGAATAGGTGGATCTGGGCTGGCTGTTGAGGTGAATCTGGATAAGGATTTGTGGAACTTGAGGTTTGTCGAGGCTTAAATCCTAATTCTAATAAAGTTCCGACACATTATTAATCCAAAGGTTTAAATCCAAGCTCCAGATTTTGGGTGAAGTGATATTCGGTTTAAAGAAACGATCATGTTCTAAGTTCTTTTATTTTCCTTTTTTCTTTTTCTTTTTGCTTGCATTTATTTATAGAATAAGTGTTTGCTATGGACTAGCAAAGGTAAAGTATAGGGGAATGATGAATCCATGATTCATTGCCTTTATTTTTCATTTTGGCCAAAATCCTTGGTAAAATACATGTAAATAATTACTAATTCTATTTAATTAACATCCTAATCACAATTCTTAATATTATATATTCAACACTTATTTTTACCAAAATAAAAGAATAAAGTTAAAAAGAAAAATAAAAGAAAAGAAGGATGTATATAGAAGATATATGAACTGATCCTAATCTTGAGACAAGGTCAATATGGACCTGGTCGACAAAAGAAATAAGTAGGGGAAGATACGGATCAAAACATACAAAAATATCAAGAAAATAAAGACCAAAAATATAATTTACCCATTTTCACTTTGTAAATACTTCACCTATTTATTTACCATCAAAATCGCTTCAAATCAAAACACTCCTTTTGTAAAAATTGTTCATAAAAATATATATTATTTTATAAAAATATCAGAAAAATAATTTGTTATAACCACAATGAACCGTAAAAGCCGCAAAAGCCAACTTCAAAGGTTCATATCTATTTCTAGAAAACTCCAAACTGACCAAACTCAGTTTTAAAATCTGTTTTGTACATAATACTATTTATTAAAAATATCGGAAAAATATTCTTATTAAACCGGTGAGTTTCAGCTTTTTGGACCCGTTGTATATATATACTATATGTAGAAACTTCTCGGGTTTTTAAATAAATAACCGTAAACCCGATTAACTTAATTCTTTTTCCTAAGATATTCTAAAATTGTATATAAAAATATAAAAATAAAAGTAACTCAAAATTTCAATAAAATCCGGAGGCCGAAGCCGCTACTTTTTTCGTCCGGGCCTCTTAACTCAGTCGTATGAACTCCGAATTGAGCAAACTCGGTCCCTAAAATTATATTTTCCAATTATCTACAAAATGACTTCAGTTTCACTAAAATCAGAGTTAATACGAAAAATGCGGTTTTCGGGTCCATATTGGTATATTATACAATAAATCGTAATTTATATTATTATTTAATACCTTAATCCTTTATTTTTATTTCAAAATGATATTTTATTTATTTATTTAAATTAATTAATTAATTATTTAATTAATTAACTGCTTGATTAAATACTTAATTACTTAATTTATACTTAATTATTTAATCAATACTTAATTACTTAATTAATCATTTAAATAATTTATTGATTTATTTATTAAATAATTAATTTCGAAATTATTATTAATTAATTTAATTCTTTTATTTAATTTAATTTCCTTTCTCTCTTACTTTACCAATTCTTTTCTCCGCTTCTTCTTCTTCTTCCCCCGTCGATCTTCCGCCTCCCTCTTTTCCGCAGTTCTCTGTCAACTGCCACCAACCTCCTCAATGGCCGGCCGTTCCCCCAACAACTCCGCTTCCGATCACCATCGGCAGTAATGAGAAACACCCTATCCTATAAATAGAACCCTCCTCCCTATCGAACCGGTATCCACCATTAACACCATCCTTTTTCTCAGTGAGCTCCGGTGGCGAGTCGGTGACAACAGCTGTCACCCCGTTGTAGCGAGAGAGAGAGAGAGAGAGAGAGAGAGAGATTTGGATGAGATCTACACCGTCGGGAGCCTCCGTGCACCGTGTGTCAAGCCTCCATGATCAATGCCGTTGCGTTGAGGTAAGAATAAGCGGAGCTCCGCCGAGTTCTGTCTTCACATGCGTCTCCACCCGCGACACTTCCGCTTCCATTCTAGGTACTTCTCTCTATCCTCTTCCTCTCCGCCTATGTTTCTCTCTCTCTGATTTCTCTTCCTCGCACCTTTCGTTTTCCTTAATTTCTGATTCGAAACCTAAACAATCGATTCATCTACACCTCATCTCGATAGATCCATTTCCTCATTCTCTTCCAAATCTGATCACCTCAAATCATATCAGATCTGAGCTTTGGTCTCGTCCTCCATATCCCAATCGAGATCTCCATCCATTTCATTTCACTAATTTTTGCTTGAATTTAATTGGGACTGAGCCCCTTACGCTCGAGTTAGAATTGAATATTATAGGAACATGCTTAGATTGAAGCACCTGCAGCAAAACACCATTGGTTTGGAGGCATGTATCATCGAGTCTGCTATATATGAATTCTACGCGCGGATTAGGAAAATGAAACATCATTGTCACACATACCCACATCTAAATCGGATCTAGAACCACCGATGATTCGAGCCTTTCCAATCCTCCCCGCACGAAGACGAAACATCGCCTTCTGCAGCTCCTGTAGGAACATCGCTCATAAGCTCTGCCGTGAAATGCAACCACCTGGGGTCGTCGTCATAACATCGATCATAACTGTCCTTCACACTGCCTGGACGTCATATCCATCGAGCAAGCTTCAGCTTCACCGATTGCAAATCGCCGCCGCCTTGGGTGGAATTGGGGAAAAATACCCCGTCACCAGATTCCACGAGAACCGCTCGATCAAATTTTGATTGCACTGTTGTACTTCTATGCGTCATCCACAAAAGCAAAGCACCGCCCCACCGCCGAGAGGTTTCTGGGTGAATTGCATATTAACTCCCATAACTTTCTTATATTCCGTAGAGGTTATGAGCCAATGCTATCACGTGCGCTTCACGCGCATGCGCGATACTTTTGTGAATTGCAAACATAACCTACGTACTTTCTGTTCATTCAAGCAAGTCCAGAGATAGGAGATTCACGTGACAAAGCACGTGTTTTGCGGGAAATTTACGCAAAGCCCCCAGCTTTCTACATATTCATGCGCACGTGATTTCTGCATATAAAAAAAAATAAAAAATACTATTTAGCATTAAATAATTCTCTAAAACACAAAAATATATATCGCAAACTTTAAAACAAATAAAAATTTTTAAAAAACTCTTTTAAAAATCTAATAAAAATTACATTTATTATATTTTACTATATTTTGCATAATATACCAAAAATAAAATAAAAATTAAATAATAAAATCAATAAAAAATATAAAATACATAAACATTTGTAAAAATCATAACTAATTCAAGAAAAATCGCTTAAAAACGCACAATATATCATTTTAAAGATAAATTCATCTACTTTCTAATAAAAATAAAATAAAATATTTTCTTATTGTTATAAATTTTAAAAATTAGAAAAACATCAAAGTTTTCAATAAAAAATAGTCTTTTACATTAAAAAATAACTAAAATCCATAAACATCTCAAAAACCTATTAAAATACAACATAAAATAAAAAATAAAAACCAAATAAAAATTAAAAACATTTTCCAAAAAAATAAAAAATACTTAAGAAAATACAAAAATAATATAAAATTAATTAAAATTCGAATAAAAATCAGAAAAAATCCTTGAAAAATAAAATAAAAATTAAAAACCATTCAACCATAGTTTGTCCATAGTTTACCCTAGTTCCCAACAGTTTGCCTTCTTGAGTTCGACACTCCCGTGCTTAACCACTATACACTTAAGTTTAGGAGTATAAATAAATAAAAAAGAAGATTAATTCACCTTAATCTTTTCTGGTAAAACTCACCTGGTCGATACAACGTCCAAAATTTTCTCTGTTTCCTCTTTTGCAGGAATCTGAAGGACTTAGACCAGGGATTTTCTGAGTTTTTTATTATACTATCATAAGTTTTGCAAAAAAAAGAAAATATATACTGCAACAAACTAAGTGTATGATGCCTCTTCTTTTAAAACCTGTCACTATATTGTCCATTGTTAATTATAGATTGACAGTATTAGTCTTGTCATATTATTTTTTACATTGAAATTAGTAATAAATGTCATAATCTGTAGGTACATATATGAACACTTATCCGTGGCTATTTTTGAATTTTTATCTAATCACGTTAATTTTTAAAATGATTTAAAAATTCTAATTGATAATTTTGATATTCAAATAATTATGTTCATATTTTTATAAAAACGTGAATTTAAATATCATTGAATATAAAAAAAGGTATGCAATTGATAATTTCATTGTCAATATTTGTGTAAAGATTTTTAGATATTACACGATTTGTGGTATCTACGTATATCATAAAAGATGTATTTTCTTATATTGTTTGGCATCCCCTTAAAATCATGGCTTCGTCCCTATCTTCATATGTCATCCTCCACCTCCATGCCATTCGCCTCCCCGTGTAATTGTTCTTCTCCATCTGTTAACGCCAAAATTCAAAATTTATAAGTTGAAATTGAAAATAAGAGGGAGAGAATGGTGGGGATATTTGTTGAGATATTAGTTATCATCTATTCTTTTTATGTATTCTCTTTTTTTCTTTCTACACTATATAATTTTCCCAACATATTTCTCCTTTATATAAGAGAATCCTAAGGCCTCATGAATAGATAACTTATTGCATTCTCTATCCGATGGTACGAGAGCAACAATCTTAGACTGTGGCTTATACCTAAAACCAACTGCCACCACCAGCCTTCATCCTCCTTGAGCCTCATGTGGGCCCTCCCACCCCCTCTAAGGGTCTCGCGTGAGGCCTTAGTGGGTTCCCTAGGCCTACCTAGTAATGCTACCCAAGCGCCCCCAAGCATTGCCAAGTGCCACACATGCGCTTCCAAGGCGCTGCCAAGTGTAACCCAAGAGCGACCCAACACCGCCCATGCGTTACCCAACGCTACCCCACACCGTCAAGGGGGTAACATTAACCATGTGCTACCAGACACTACCCTAGCGCTACCCATACCACAGATGAGTTTTCTTAGGTTAGTTGTGGTATGAGCATACATCCATGATGATGTATGTATAGACACCATATCACCTATCTATGGTCCCAGTCATGTACCGATCTGGCACTATGTCAGAAAATGGAGTTGATATTCCATCCATAGCTACTTTAAGGGTCTAGCACATATTGTCAATATGGATGGCACAAACTACGAGTGGTGGACGATGTAGTTCATGAATCTCTTGTAGAGCCATAGTAAGAAGCATATTATAACAAGGATAACCTAACCGACCAGACTGGGACCAATGCCTCATGGGTGGTAGATGATGCTTATGCAAATTTTTGGCTATCTAGTACCATTTCTGTGGAAATAACCAATGATATATTGAGTCAGCCCACATTGAAGGCAATGTGGTACATCCTCGCAGTGACGTACTCTCAAGAGAGGAAGGAGTCAAATATATTTGCAACTCCAGCATGATACTTTTATGACCAAACAATGTGATCGTCCTCTTAATGCCTTGTACATATCTCTTAGGGGTATGTTCGACAGACACCATAGCTACATACCTCTAATGGACTCACCAGAGCAGCACAAGGCCTTTTGCGGTTCTGTTATGACTGGGCTAACATCCCTTAACCCTAAGTATGACTCAGCTAACTCTCAATTATTCATATATGATATTATACCGGCTATGTAGGCAGCTTATGATGAGCTGAAATCTGCCTCTTTTAATAATATAGAGTTATTGTAGTAAAGGAGGTCGAAATCAATTAAACAAAACCACAACTTCAAATATGTGGAAAATTTTTAACTTGATAAGTGTACTAAGGTCTAACTCAAGGAGCAATGTTCTTTAGTTGCATGATTTTAAAATAATCAATGTAGTTATCTATTTGTAAAGATAATTTCTATGTCAGAAAATAAATGCCAAAAAAAATATGCAGATAAACTAATAAAATAAGATAGAAGAAGAAATAAAAGATAAAGAGAATGATATGTGGATATGTATATTTTTATCCTCACGTTGTTAATCAATTACCTCCCAGATAATTCGTAGATTTAAGGGAACAATCCATGAAATATTGTTCAATTAAAATCTAGAGGCAGGTTATGAGGTAAATTGAGAATAATACTCATGTTAGAAATGTTGATATCAATTATCCAGAAAACTTTAGAGATCAATTCTCCAACTCCTTGTAATATCTATTCCTTAAAATGAAATCCTTCTCCAAATCATCAAACTCAAAAATATTTATCAATTGCCCCTTAATTGCAAAGCACTGATAATTATAATAAATCACTTTAATTTCTGCACTCATATTTAGACCACATTAATTAGAGAAATATCACAATTTAGTGCATCAAGTTTATTTCAATTTTATTTTTTTTAAAAATTTCTATCATCAAATGTCAAGGAAATTATTAATTTAAGTCTCCCATAGTTAAACCTTGCATATAGCGATTATATACTTAAATTAAATTGCACTTTAATCAACCCTAATCTGTCCACAAGTGATGTAATATGATAAAGCATCAAAAGAGATCAAACCGGCATAAAGTGCTTAAATTTTTTTATAAAATATGAGAAAGTTATGCTTAAAACAAGTTTTATGGTCCTAAATGTAAAAAATAAACTTATTCTTGCATTTATTTCCTTTAAGGGGTTTATATGTGAATTCCCAAAAGTGGAGGGACTCCTATGCAAATTTGCCTCAGGTAGGAGTAAATTTGTAATATTGGAAATTCAAAGGTGATTCTATGCAAAAGAACCAGGACACATGTCAATCACATATGGACAGGGTGGCTCAAATCGAAGTGGTGGTCTGGCGCTGAGGTGGCATCTCTGCGTGGCTTGAACTGACCCGAAACTCAAGGCTCTAGTGGTGGTTCGATCTGATGAGGGAGAACAAGCTTGATGAGTTGATCTGAGGACTGGAGTGGCTTCAGTCCATGGCCATCGGATAAAAGTGATCCAATGGCACCTATACGAGGTTGGGATTCATTTTCCTCAAAATGATTGACGGAGAAGCGATGGAGGAATTGGGGGCCACATAGGCAGTGATCGACGTTGAAGAAACTTGGGGCTCCAATGAGGCGGACCTGCAAGTGTTAGCGAACAATAAGGAAAAGCAAGAGGGCGTGGATCTCCATCAACGAGTGGGGCTAGATGGTTCCTCGGTGGGTTGTTCTTGGTGACATGCAACTTAGCAAATAAGAAGAAAGAAGGGGGCAGGAACACCTATGTAAGCAACAAAACAGAGATGAGCTCCAGCCTATGCAAGGTTGGAGATGAGGTTGGTCTGGAAAGATAGAATGGAAGCAAAAGGAGGAAGAGGTGAGGTGTTTGTAGGATTGGGAAGAGGGGAAAGGGGTGATTTGGGTTCTACAAAGAAGAAGCAGTGACCAGAAAGAAGTGATGGTTGGGTGTAAGGATGTTATCGAAGATCGTGAAGGTGGAGCAGTTCACCTAGGGAGGAATTGATGTCCCTTTTATCGCTAAAGTGCTCCGGAGAAAGAAGCACGAGCTCTGCAGCATGGAGATGTTACACAACCAAGAAGATGCCAGTTGAGTATCGCACTGATGAATCTCCATTTCATCACCTTTATTCTTCCATCTTTGCCTTAAATCCCTTGCTAAATGCATGTATATATCATTAATTTGTAAAAATAAATACTCTGCAATTTGTACAAAATGTATAAAATAATATATATTTCATGTATTCAATTCCAAAATAAAAGAATAAAGGGAGAAAATAAAAAGAAAGGAAACAACATAGGTGATGAGTGACCCTAGACCCCAAGTCCCAGTCTTCATGACGACTTGGTAGGAAAGGAATAAAGTAGGGCGAGATAGGGCAGATAAATTGAACAAAATATACACAAAATCCTAGTTTCAATTCATTAATAGTTACTTTTTGGCACCTATTTTATTTTATTATTTTACACCTTAAATAATAAAACCCTCAACAAAAATAGTGTAGATAAAAATACAAAAAAATACAAAATTGAGTTCATAGAAAAATAATGCACAGTGTGCTCGGGACACATAAAATAAAAAGTTAAAATAAAAAATTCACTGACATGTCTCCATACTATATCAAAATGGACCAAAATCACCTTTAATTATATTCAACTTTTAATAAGCTATTTAATGAAGGTGGTTTCATTTAGTTTGGAGCTAGGATGCAAAATTTAGGTTTTAGACCTTATTGTGCAATATACCTATATATTTTATTCAATGTACTTATTCTTTGTATTTTTCAAATTTTTTTATTTTTATAATTTGTATAAATTATTTGAAATATATGTACATAATTATAAAAAATAAAACCATTAAAACGAAATCAAAATAAATAATATATTTAAATACATAGGTAAAATGTACCTATATACACGTATAAAGAATATATGCATAACAAATTAAATGTACATACATACTTAGAAAAATACAATAAAAATATCTAATTTTGTATTTAAATAAATTAAAACTATATGAAATACATGTATAAAATAATAAAAAAAATATAATACAAAAAAATAAATATCAAAATGCAGGGCTTTATAATTATATTTTACATGTAAATATTAGCTTGTAATAAAAAACCTCATAAAAATAAATAAAAACGTGTATAAATACTATATAAAATTACAAACATTTTTCATGTTTTAATAGATAATTAAATAAATCATTTGTTACTTATTCTTGACTTCACAAAGGTTTTCTTCCTGGGAATTTTCTGGTTGGTCCACGTGGACCAACTAGAGGACTCCCCGTGTTGACCCCAGTCAAGATACTCCATCTCTCTTTGTCAAGCGCCAATCTGTTAGAGCATGTACCTTCTCCCTTTTTTTGCTCAAGGCTAACATCATTTTCCATGACATACTTCTCTATTCCTAGATATTGAACATCCCTAATTCGTACGAACACGAAAGACATGGTTGATCTGCATCAACTCGATCAACATCTGCCTCACAATTCCTTCCATTCTTCAATTTTTAAATTTGCTCCTCCAGCTCTGCCTCTTATTTTGATCCTTCTTTGGTGTCTATTAGCCCCTTAGAGCCAGTCCATCCCGTTCCTCTTGGTGATAGCTTGAAGATCGGAGGCTTTGCAGTGAGGAGAAGGCATGGTGGAGCGATCCAAGACTACCATTAGAGACCATCGTCGATTGGTTCAACTTCCTTGAATTCTACACCATGTCGAGGCCTGTCCTTCCTATCCTAGGTACATCTTTAGTCCTCTTTCACTTTTCGCCCTTTATTTTCAAGTTTAATCGCATTTTCATTGTAATTTGAAAAACACCCAAATCCCTGGAGTTTGACCCCAAGGCAATTCTCTGAGATCTGACCATTTGATCGACCCACTTTTCATCCCACATCGACCCCCTCAACATTCTACATCGATCCTCCATCATCCAACCCAGATCCACCATGGTTTTAGGAGATAAGCTCCATCTCAGTCGCCCTTTGTCAGAGATGCATCGCTACATCGCCTCCGCATGATTTTTGCTTCACCCTTTGGTCGAGGGGATAACCCTCGAACCAAAGAAGATTTTGGTGCAGGTTACAAGTGGTGAAGACCCATCTGGAGACAAGGCAGGTACCTGGAGCATCTCCAGGTCTTCCAAAGACATCTGAGCCACTGGAGCTCCCACCTACCTACCTCACCCACCTGCATACACAAAGAAAGTCCAGCAAGCTGATGGGCCTATCAGAGCAAAGATCACCCGCTAGAGAAAGGAGCAACGATAAATTGAAACTCATCGGTCAGAAGTTCATCATCTATTCTTTCTACCCCTTCCATGCCATCTGATCAAGAGCACCACCTGGATCTAATCTAGGTCGTCGATTCTCTTAGAAGGGATACATAAGGACAATCGTTAGATCATACACATGGCACAACCTCAACGGCTGGATAAACGTACTTTAAGTTATAAATTTTGCAGACTCCCTCCGCCTTTTTGGTATTTTGTAAAAGGTTATGTAAATATTTAATTAAGTACGAAACATTTAGGACATTTTATATGTATGCCCTTGAACCTTTTTAGTATTCCATTTAAGTTTACTGCTAGGTCACCTCACGTGGACCCCACGTGAGTGGAAATTTTGCAAATGTACCTTTGCAACTTTTATATTTATTATTTCGTGCTTAAAAATCAAGTTGAAGTTCAAAACTTGTGGCTATTTTGCATGTTCACTATTTTATTTGCAAATATGCCCCTGTTAGCTTGATTTATTTTTATTTATGTATTTTTATTAAAAATAGCTCATGTGCTCTAAAAATTGCAAAAATAGGTGTAAGTGCATGATTGGCTTCTTGTTCATGATATAATTTTTATTTGCCATTTTGCATACATGAATTATTAATTAATAATAGGTACAAGTGCATGATTGCCTGCTTGTTCCCTGTTTGTCTTAGAAGATAAAAAGTAAAAATCCTTTTCAAAAAATTCTAAAAAAGCCCTACTATTTATAAGTCTATTTTATAACTCGAGATCAAAAATCTCAAAAGAAACTCTGAAAATTAGCAAACCCTTGCTAACACTAAAAAAATATAAAATATTCTAAAAAATCCCAAAAAACTTATTTCATATCCTATATTTTTATTTGCACATATTAACATGTATTAAAATTGGCATTGAGAAATTTTGAGCTTTATTGCTATTTTTAATTCTCAAATCTATTCGGTCTATTTAAAAAATTCATGTTTTACCTTATTCCTTGTGTTAAAAATACAAAAAATTAGAAAAATACCAAAAGACTATCAAAATAGAAAAATATTTTGAAAACATAAAAAGATTTTATTTTGAAAATTTTAACTATTTATACATATATACATAATTATAATACCCAATATATCCTATATATTATTATATATGTTTATAAAATTATTATTTATTATTACTTTATAACTATTTTAAAACCTTTAAAAAATAAAAAATACTATTCTTTGGATATTTTTTATTTTTGTATATTTATTATATATATTCTACTATTTATTACCTATATTCTATATATATACCTTATTTACATATATACTCATATATATATATATATGACATACTATATATTATATATTAAAAATGAAGAAATTACAAATCAGGAAATTAAATTTCAGAAAATACATAAATAGAAATAAATAAAAATTATTATTATTAATTATTTTATTTAATTCAAAACCCACAAAACATTGAGATATTCTTCATACCGATATACATAAATACTTATATTATATTATTTTTAAATAGTATACATTGCTACATTATGTGTTCCTTATGTTCGGCACCCTACCTGCTTGTCCACTATACACATGTACTTTGTAGGGCTATAATAAATTTTGTTCTACACTTAAGTTTATTGATTTATTTATTTATTGTGGGTGAATTGTTGAATTTAGCTTGGGATCTTTGTGAGAGGTAACTTCAACGACTTCGATCTCACCTTGTGAGATCGTATGACTCTCTCCTCCAATTCTTGGCTATCTCAAATGATGCCTTTGTCGAGGAGCAACAGATAGCATAACATTTTTATATATAGCTTGCACATTATTTTTCATTTATTTTTGCTATATGTTAATTATTTGAACTATTCTGAACCATTTGTCTTTGTTGACCTTTCTTGTGAGGGACCGTGTGGCGACGGCCATTTATTAGGAGGTGGTCGCACTCGAGATACGAGGAGGTTGGTTCTTCTACTTGTGAGCCAACCAGGAGAGAGCAAGAGAGAAGCAGAGACTGAAGGAGAAGAAGTAGACACACTCAACTATTTTTTTTATTTTGTGAGGAGAGATTTTATTTTATTTCTGTATCATTATTTTGTAATACTTTGGACTTGGATACTAATGAATCACCGTTTCATCACCTTTATTCTTTCATTTTTGCATTTAAACCCAAGCTAAATGCAGGTAAAGAGCATCAATTTGTACAAATAACATTCATTATTTAGTCTATCAATATTGTATAAAATATTGTATTTAAATCCAAAATAAAAGAATACAGAAAATAAAAAAATAAAGAAATATCTAAGGTATTGAATGACCCTAATCCCTGAGACCTAGGCATCATGATAACTGGGTCGACAAGGAATAAAGTAGGGGGAGATAAGGGCTAAAAACACAATAAAAACCCTAATTTTCATTTCTTCAATAATTCATTTTTGGGACCTATTTCATTCTTTATTATTTACACATCAAATCAATAAAATGTGTACATAAAAGTTGAAGATAAAAATAAATAGAAAAATACAAAATTTATTTCACACAAAAATAATACATATTGCACCTTCTACACTCAAAATAAAATTTCAAAATCCCAACTTCTCAGACATGTATCTCCTCCGGATGAACTAAAAATTCATCAAAATCATCTTTAATCGCATATAATTTTTAATTACCTATTTAATGAAGTGGTTTCATTTAGTTTGGAGTTAAGATGCAAAAGTTAGGTTTTGGACCCCTATTGTACAATATACCTGAATAAAATATTCATTTTATTTACTCTTCATAATTTCATAATTTTATTTTTTATAATTTTGGATTATAGTATATGTACATAATTAAAATCAAATAAACTAGAAGAAATACAATGAAATAAATAATATACTAAATTACATTGATAAAGTATACATGCTAATACCTATATAATAAATACTTATAATTAATTAAGTATACAAACACTCTAGAAAATACAATAAAAATATATTTATGTATATTTAAAAAAGTCATAAATATATAAATTTTGCATATAAAATAAAATCCAAAATAAAATATACAATACATAGGTAAATATATCTATAAATATACATGTAAAATGTAACATACAATAAATTACTTTGTAAAAGAAAATAAAAATCACATTAAAATACTACTTAAATTAATAAATAATTTCTATGTAACTTTTATTTAATTAATTTGTTTATTATTTTATTTTCATTTATATATTCCTTTACAGCCTATTTTCTCCCCTAGCAGTCCATGTGGGCCAATCAGGAGCCCAGATCAGTTGACCCCTGTCAACTATCTGACCCCCTATTCTTGTAGCCTTCATATGACTTTTGACTCCTCTTCATTGATTTTTCCTCATCGATACAATACCTGAAAAACCTCGATTTCTTCATGAAAGTTGACTCTTGATCGTTGCTCTTTCACACTAATGTGTTGCCTCGATTACTTGATAACCACCACGGGCAGAATTGGATCGCCAACATCTCCATGTAAATAGTTTCGCTTCTGCCCCCTTAATTTCTTTATCCATCTTCTACCATCCAAACCCTAGCCATATGTCGAATCGATACTCCCTATGACAACAGGAGCATCTTCATGGGTTCAACGAGCAAGGAAGGTGTTAATTTGAGGTCGATCCGAGCTTCACCGGCCACCTCCACCACGAGCTCTAGAGCTCCTCATATCCGCGCAGGTAGATCTCCTTTTCTATGCTTTCTAGGTAGAGTTTCTTTCCAGCATGGCATTTCCATTCTTAATTTAGGCTTCTAATTCCTTCTATTGTGTATAATCCAATTACTTCAATCACCGGAGCTCGGAGCTCCGACCCTTCGTTCTGCCCGTTCCGACTGTGCTCTGACCCCACTATCACTTTTACCCGCTTCCACTTCATCTGGTCTACACCCCATGATTTTCCATTCATTTTGAATCACTCAAGATCAGGCAATCACGACTTCCTACTCTGATGTTCATCGGAAGCCTCTACCACACTCCACCCTTGCCCATCTCCGCTGAATAAAGCATCGAAATTCTTTGTTTTTGTATTCTGTAGCTAACCATGCAGATCTTGAAGCTGGAAGGCCTCATCTGAGGCATTTTTGACCCTGCAAAGGAGATCTAAGCACCTCGACACTCCAGGGCTCTACTGATGAGACTCGAACTCCATTGAGCCCTCCAGTCAACGCGGAAGCATGCTAGGGTTGTTTTGAGCCATTGAGGAGCTTGCCGGGTTATCGGTGCTGCACGATATCCACAATCGACGC
The DNA here is from genome assembly GCA_037367405.1 of Ottelia alismoides. Classification (NCBI taxonomy): domain Eukaryota; kingdom Viridiplantae; phylum Streptophyta; class Magnoliopsida; order Alismatales; family Hydrocharitaceae; genus Ottelia; species Ottelia alismoides. Next base: position 578,698 of record JAZKJV010007631.1, read on the forward strand.
TCGCCAGCGCCCAATTCTTTATCTCTTCATCCAAGGCCCCTCAACACAATCCAATCAAGAACCTAGCTCTAGGTGTACAACCACCATCGGATCAAGTCACACCTCCACCATCAGATCTCATCCGAGAGGTAATCTCAAGCGTCCAACGCGAAGCGGTGTCTGCTGTCAGATAAGAACCACATGTATAAGTGACGTTCTCTCTGTCGTCCTCTAACGCACGGGCTTGGGTAATTTTTCCATATATCCCCTGCATTTTGTATTTTTGTATTAATCCATAAACTTTTATTTGTAGCGTTAACTATTTCGGATATTTTGTACTTTGCCCCATGTACTTTCCTTATTTACATTTAGGTCCAATCCGCAACACCTCACGTACCTGTGCACGTGAGGGGACTAGGTATTTTGCTTATGGGGCCTTGGGTAATTTATATTTCATTTCAGTCAATATTTTTGAAATATCAATGTAATATTTTCTGGAAATTTTGCATTTGCCTCCCCCCCGAACTTATTATTAATTAAAGAAATAGCCCTTCAGGTATATATTATAGGAAATATCTAGGAAATTTGTATTTTTGGTCCTAAACATCTCTGATGTGTTTGAATTTAATGCTTAAACTATAAATATTTACGTAAATGCCTTTGCTAGACTGTATTTTCTTTTTGTAGATTTTTTTTGTTAAAAATAAAAAATGTACCCTGAAAATTAATAGAAAATTAGGATAAATACCTTATATATTATTCGACCACATATAATTTTATTAAGGTATTTTATCTTATATTTTTAATTATTAAAAATAAAAAACAGATCTAATTTTCCTCATCTAGTTTAGAAAAATATAAACCAATCTAAAAATGTTTTGAAAAAAATCCAAAAAAAATATTTTATTTTTATATCCGATTTTGGTTGTATATAACAAAAATCCCTAAAAATACAAAAAAATATTAAAAATTAAAAAGTTCCAAAATCCTTATAAAAATTATAAAAAATTCCAAAAATATTTTTTGTTTCTGAATTTTATCTATTATATTTATTATATTTTAAAAATAGTTTTGCAACATCTTGAATTATTTATCTATTTTTTAATTTCCAAAATAATTCATCCTATTTATTCTAGTCACTATTTTAACTATTATTATAACTTATTAATTCAACAAAAATACAAACAATTAGTAAAAATTATAATAAAAATACCAAAATAGAGAAAAAAAGACAAAAAATATTTTATTTCATAATTTTTGAGTAGTTATAGCTATATTCATGAATATTAAGCATATATCCTTATATATAACTATACTTTCTTATATTATAAATTATTATTTTTATGAAAAATAAAACTAGAAAATTTTAAAATACAATAAAAATGAACAAATTAAAATTTAAAAAAATTATAAAAATAAAAAATTGAAAAAATTAAATAATTAAAAAACCATACATATTTAAAAAATTCCTAAAAAGCCCAAAACACTTGTTTTCTTTTTAGTCTATTTTTGTTTATCCCCCATTCACCCTGTGTTCGACACCCCACCGTACTTTCCACAATACAAATTTTATTTTAGGGTTATAATAATTTGATTCACATTTGTTTGCATTGTTTCATATTCATATTGTGTGGTTGATTGTTGATTGATCTCGATTTAGTGAGTGGACACCTCAGCGTCATTCTATCTTTGCTTCTAGTGAGGATATTTTTAGAGCATCGCTAAAGTTGAGTTCGTCAGACACTTCCACACTAACGAGGTCCATTTCTCGGGTGTATGTTCACATGGAGGCCTCGTCACGATTTTTCATGTTTTCATCGCTTTCTTTTCTTTTGTTTCTCATGTTTTGAGCTTTCTGCCTTTCTTTTCATTTGTTTATGTAATTGAGCCCCTAGATTTAGGATTGTTTGACATGGTAAGCTAGGTCCAAAGCTTTGATATAAGCATGCACATATAGTCTCTCCAAAGCTTTAATAGAAGCATGCACGTATAGTCTCTTTTTCTTGTACTTAGTCAAATAATTAATTGCAAATTACATGGAATTGGAACCACGACTCGTGAGAGATTCCGCATAGCACTTGCATGATCGTTGAAGCAGGCACCAAGGAGTCTCCAAGATCGAACACTTAGGCTCCACTTTTGAGTGATTAGCATTTGGTTCTTCCCGATAATAGGAATTCTAGTTCAGGATGCTTTATCGCTTTGTATACCGTTCAAGTAGTATATGGTTATATATTTTGTTTTGCATCCTGCATGGGGAGCGTCAAGAAGCACTGTGAGTCTTCCTACCTTGCATGCATCATTTGACACGAGAGTGAGATTTCTACTCTATTGTACACTTGCATTGCTTTTTCTGCCTTCTCCCTCTGTTTTATACCACATTTACGACTCAAAGAAAATACAAAAAAATCGTTAGGCAGTTTTCTTTGAAAAATACTCAAAAAAATGAAAACTCAATAATTAAACAAGGGGATTGTTAATAAACTTTCACCTTAATTAAAAGTTGTAATGGGCATCCTTGTTTTGATTTAATAAAGCCTCATTACTTTCACTTACCATTCAGACCGAGTGAGGCTTTCCCCACTAAGGATTAGAGCCAAAAACCCAATATGTGGCAGCCTTGATTATCACCTGGGTTGGTGAAGTACTGGTGCTTCTATCGTACGTGGGCAAGTAGGGCCTTGTAGATGACGGTGTTCCCACCTTGTGTAGAGCATCCTACTTGATCTGAAGAATTGAACATAGGCCACATCTTCACAGGGGTATATGTCTCATTGTCATGTGATCGAGCAACTCGCTTGCAAGGAAAGTATTAGTTTCACCTATTGGCTTTCTCTCTCTATTTCTTTGATTGATTAGCCACCCAAGCACGAGCTCAAGGAGCTCAATGTGCGCAAATCACATGTTACAAAGGGGGTGGAAGAAGTACGGGTTCTTTCCCGGTAATATACTGATGAATCTCCATTTCATCACCTTTATTCTTTCATTTTGGTCTTAAATCCCTAGCTAAATGCATGTATATATATCATTACTTTGTCAAAATAAACATTATGTAAATTGTACAAAATACTGTATAAAATAGTGTATATTTATTGTATTTAATTACACAATAAAAGAATAAAGGAAGGAAAGAAAAAGAAATGAGACATCATATGTGTTGGGTGACCCTAGACCCCGAGACCCGGTCATTATGATGACCTGGTCGATAAGGAATAAAGTAGGCGGAGATAGGGTAGATGTATTGTATAGAAAAGACCTAAAAACCCTAATTATTTTTGCTTTAACAATTGATTTTCGGTACCTATTTTATTCTTAAAAATATATAATACAAATTAAAACTAAAACACCAAATAAATGTATTTATACCTATATTTTACATGTAAATATTAACTTGTAATAAAAAGCCTCAAAAAAATAAATAAAAATACGTATAAAATACTACACTAAATAACAAACATTTCATTTTTAAGAAAGATTTTATTATATTATTTATTATTTATTATTTTTTTACCAATCTTTTTCTCCAAGGAGTTTCTGGTTGGTCCACGTAGACCAACCAGAACACTCCCCGTGTTGACCCAAGTCAACAACCTCCCTCTCTCTTCCTCGAGCTCCGACCTGTTAGAACTCGACTTTTCACCCATTTTTCCGCTTGATCTCATGATGCTCTGGCTCATCGTGATATGCATTTTATGGAGATTGAACGTCCATCACTCACGCCATGTCCAAAGATCGCATCGATCTCCTTCTATGGAATCAATATCTTCGATCGAAGTCATCCCATCATGCAACCTATAAATTTACTCCTCTAGTTTCCTTCTCGAGTTTGATCCCTCTTCCGTCGATCTTATCCCCTCATCCATCTAAATCTCTTCACTTCAGTTACAACAAGTGAAATAGAGGATTTGCAGCAAGGAGGAAAGATAGGAGGTGGTGATCCAATCAATCGTTAGAGGCAGCTCCAATAGGTTTTGCTTCGTCAACCATCAGCCAACTTGAGGCCAATTCTTCTGCATTTCTAGGTAATACAATAGGTTTACTTTCATTTTTCCACTTTGATTTTGCCTTTAATCAATTGTTTTAGCTTGATTTTAAAAATCCCCAATTCACCTGGAGCTTGAACTCCAAGCCAAATCATTGTGCCTTGCCTATCCTCTCACCCTGATTTCCATCCCAATCGATTCCACATCATCTGCTCTATCTATCCCCCTTGTGATCAACTGGAATTACTTGTTTGGAGAACCAGTACTCGCTCCACCACCCTTCACTAGAGGCTCGCCATTCTGTTCACCCTTTGTGTCCAGTTTCAAATGAACGATCGACGTGGTCACCCTCAAGTGTAGACATTTTTGGTGCATGTTAGAGGACTCTACAAGCCATCTAGAGTAGAAGATCGGATCTGGAGCAAATCTATGTCACCTGGGACTCGAACGGCCTCTAGGACGAGTTAGAGTCCATCTAGGCCTCATCTGAAGGCACATGCACGTGCGGAAGAACATCAACAAGCTCCAACAGTCGCCAACAAAAAGAGAGGACACTAAATTTGCCGGAGATCTGTGGTCGAAGTTCAACGATGGCGGGTTCTTCCAACGTTCTTCCAGAGGCCTCCATCACCATTCAATCAAGAACATGACCTAGATCTAATCTGGGTCGTCCGATATATTCGAAGTGTTGTGTCACCTCTACCCTTGGATCAATTATATGGCAACTAAGCGACTATTGGATTGAAGCAACTTAAGTGGGGTAAACTATATCCATCTCCTCCGGACATTTTATCTTTCGTAAACGGTCCTGTAAATATATTAAATAGGCTTCACTGGACTTAAACACAATATTAAAAAGTACCAACAGCATACATGTAATTTTTTGGGAAAAATTACATGTATGATGTTGGTACTTTTTAATATTGTGTTTAAGTCCAGTGTTAGGTTACCTCACGTGGATCCCAACGTGAGGGGATTATCTAGTATTTAAAAATCAAGTTGAAGTTTAAACTTTATGGTTATTTTGCACTTGTTACATTCGAATATATTTTATTTGCAAAAATATCCCTGCCAACTGGAATAAATTTATTTATGCATTTCTTTTATTAAAAATAGATCCTATGCTCTAAAAATTGTAAAAAAGGTGTATGTGCATGATTGCTACTTTTTCAAGCTAAATTTTTTATTTTCCATTTTCATGCATTTATTATTTATTTAAAATCAAATAGAGCTACTTTATTCCCTATTTGATTTGCATAATACAAAAAATATAAAACCATTTCTAAAAATTCAAAAAAAGATTACCTACTATTTATTAGCTTTTTTATAACTCTCAACAAAAAAAACAAAGAAAATCTCAAAAGAAACCCTTAAAATTATCAAACCCTTGCTACCCCTAAAAAATATAAATATTCTCAAAAACATATAAAATATTAGTTTCTATCCTATTTTTTATATACATATTTCTATATAATAAAATTAATTTTGAGAAATTTTTAGCCCTTTTCCTTTTTTAATCCTCAAATCAATTCAGCCTATTTTTAAAAGTTTATGTTTTGCTTTATTTCTGATTTTAAACATATACCAAAATCTGCAAAAAATCATAAAAATAGAAAAAATATTTGAAAAATTATTAAAAAAATTTATTTTGGCCTTTTTGACTATATTCATCTATATTTATAAATCATATACCCTATATGGCCTATATATATTATGTGTGTATATATATATATTATATTACTAATAATACTATAAAATTATATTTTAAAACCCTTAAAAAATAAAAAGGATTGTTCTTTTTTTATTATTTTCTTATTTTTGTATATTGTATATATATTCTATTATATATTACTCATATTATATTTTTATATACCTTGTATACCTTTACATATACTCATATATATAGTATTTATATATTATTAAGCTAAAAAATAAAAATTAGAAAATTAAAAATTAATTAAATATATATGATATAAAATGTATTATTTTGTTTAATTAAAAATCCACAAGAACCTTGAGTACTTATTGTGCATACTTGTATAGACACTTGCATTGTTTATTTATTTAAATAATTCGTGTGACATCACGTGCTTTCCCCTACTTGCTTGTCCACCATACACATTCATCGGAGGGTATAATAAATTTTGATCCATACACATCTACTTTGCATTGCTTTATTTGTTTGATTGTGGGTTGATTGTTGAATTTACTTGAGAGATTCTTGGGTTGTCATCAGGGCGACTTAGTGGCCCCTCCTTGTGTGGACCACAAGATAGTACTTGAGGGTTCCTTCTAGTATTTCATATACACACTCCTATATGGATAGACCTCATAAGGACATGTTAAAAGATTTTCCTTCAAAACAACCATAAAATTGTAAAGATAAAAATAAACGAACTCGCACAACTCCACTTGGATTTTAGTTGGTGAATCCACAACTTGTCTGATATTTGTTTGATTTAGATTATGGTCCAAGATCAAGTCATGCACACTTATGCAAATTTTGCCTTTTATTTTCCCTTATTTTATTCTTATTTCACCCCCACTCACTTTGAGTCATTCTACTATTTTGCACTCCTTTTATTTCTTGTTGACCTCCGTATCATTCATCCATTCTCGGTATTCACCTTTGACCTTGAGATGGCGACCCAGGGATGGCTTAGTTGGGACTCCGCTGACACCCACATCGATCCATGCAGTCGACCTCTCCAACAACTTGGGGCGATTACTGAGATCATGGTTTGGACTTTGTGAACCGCTCTCCAGTCTCCCCACTTTCTTCAATAAAGCGGGATCACTCTTGTCCCGAAATCTGCCATTTTGGATGGAAATTTATTTCACTCCATATACCTCTCCATCCTTAATGAAATTTTACATTGACCTTAAGACATAATGATTTTTCATATATGGTGCTTCAATTTAGACTAATCAGGCATTATTCCATTTGTAGATAAAGAGCCCATCTGGAGCCATAGATTTTATTTGATTCAGATTTCGCTACATAGATGGCTCTGAATGGAAAGGGAAATGGAGCTCATCATCCATAGCCACGGTCAGGCCAGCAGCCGGATCATAATGTGGTGAATATCCAACTTCTTGCCTCCATACATGCACTCCGACAACAACTCACCGACCAAGCATTGGCCCAGGTCACCTTTCAGGATATGCTAAATGATCTAGGTAGAAAAGAAACCAACCAGGAGGAGGAGAAGAGGAAGACATAGAAGATGGAGATGGTGGAGGGCCATTAGATGAGCAAAGAGGAGGGTGGCCCAAGCCAACCCATCAAGGAGACTTACAACCCTTGTGCCGAACAGATGAACGAATGGATTCAGATTCCTACTGTTCATGCCCATTTTGATTTGAAGTCTCAACTCTTGGCTCTGCTTACCACCTTCCTTGGGAATGAAAATGAAGAACCGTACAACCATTTTCAATAATTTGGGCACATCTGCAGAACCACACACTACCCTAACAGTCCATTAGGCATAGTCAAGATGACGATATTCCTGTTCAGCCTTCATGACAAGGCACTTCACTGGATCAATCATTGGGGGAAGATCATCATCACCTGGGAGGAACTAAAGTTTGCCTTTTTGCATAAGTTCTACACTCTTGGGTGGCTGAATCGGATGTGTGCCCACATTGCCAACTTCACCCAAGCCACCCACAATTCTGTTCATGAGGCTTGGGAGATGTTTACTAATTTGCAAGAAAAGTTCCCCCATCATGACATCTTGTGGACTAGCTTGGTCCAACATTTATTTGGGAGACTTACCATTGAAACCCAGAAGTTCATCGATGCCACTTGTGGCAGGTCACATTTTAACAAGGACGAGGATGTCATGTGGTAGATTTTTGAAGAAATGGTTGAAGGAGAAGCTATCCAATCATCATATCGTGTATATCAAAGGCAACCATAGATTCACCATAAACACGTGCATATGGCAACCTCGTACGAGCTGGACATGGTTCAGAGCTCCCATTTGAGCATTATAGGGAGCCACCTGTCCAAGTTGGATATTATTTAAAAGAGATCACATGACCTTGAGAAGATCATTGTGATGGAGTAGAGGACCCAGAATTTGGACAAATTGGATCAGATTACCAAGCAGCTGGAGCTGCTGGTAAGCACAATCAGTGCTTGTTAGTCTGTCTACATCGACTTTGACTCCTGCTAATAAGAAGGAGCCCTCACCGCCTTAGCCTCCTCAGCAGAGTCCTGCACAGTGGTTCAACATGTGTATTATGTGTAGGCACCCGAGCCATCATCGCCTTAGTATCCAAAACAACAGTTGATTGAATACCACCTGAAACACCAGATTCTCTCAGATCCATGTTCTTCTCCACCACCTCTCTTTCAGAAGGTGAATGGAGTTTGGAATAATGATGTGCAACTGACCCATCCAGGCGGACCTTAACAGGGTCTGTCTACCAACTCTCGTCCATTCCCTTAGCAGCAAGGAGGGAGACTTGTCCAAGGGAACCAACAACCTCACCAACAGCAGTCTCAACCATATCAGTAGGGTTGGAGACAGAATCAATTCCAACAACCCTAGTACCGTCATCGACAATACTATTAAAAGTACTTGGTTATTCCATATCAGCACCCTCCTCCTCACCATTAATAATATCAATTTTCTTCTCAGTTTTATCCCCAACATTCCTATTAGCAACCTTTACACCATTCCCAGTCTCAGCATGGCCAACACGCTGAACCATCTGAGGCTGCCCTCCTGTGAACCCCACCCTGGACTACTTGGCTCAGCTAGTTAAGAGCCTTGTTGAGATGAGTCAGAAGATAGATGATCTCACCGCTGCCAGGACCCTAATTTCGACACAAGTGGAGGCCAATAGCAACGATTTCAGAAAGAGAGAGAGAGAGAGAGAGAGAGAGAGAGAGAAGGCAGTTTGTGATGCCACATCCACACCCATAGAGTTAGATATTCATGATATGCTTTTATCTTATGCTAATACTCTCAGGAGCGGTAGGACTTTGCAACCTTCTTCAGTAATGAAGGGAAAGAATAGAACTTCCACAGGAAATTCATCATCTTCTTTTACATCAATCAAACCAGCAGTCGGGCCGAGTGAGGAAGAAGAAGAATGAGAAGCACCAGCCAACATTTTAAAAAATAAAAAAAATCAAAAATAACAAAAAGAGGATAACAACAGTCGGAGCATTGGCCAACCAGCAATGGAGAGGATTGTACCTACATCCAATCTAAAGTCTGCCAATGGAGCCCTACTTGCTATTTTGAGATGCCCACCACCTAAGACGGATGAAGATACTTCTTTTTGTCATCATGGTATACAGATAGATTTGGGCATAGATTTTTTTGTAAATAAGAACAATATTTCTGCATTTGGTTCTGTAAATATTCCTTTTGCTGACGCTTTACAAAAAATTTTAAAAAAACAAAAATTTGAAAATGCCTTGTCAGATACATATGTGGTTGTAATAATTCATAATCTTTTTCTTGAGATGCCTCTGCTGAAGGTCATTAACTGCATGTCAAACATCAAGAAGGGACTTACAGAGGCATAAACTTCAGAAAGATAGCCCCGCCAAGCCAGATAGAGAAATGTAAAGCACATCCTGACGGCGACGACAGTTAATGGGATCGCAATCTCCATAGCAAAAAAGAAAGACATGGGAGACCCTCTCGTCTAATGAACGATGTTTGATCAAGAGTTCAACCGAACTCTTCTTGATAGTGGATCATCAGTCAATATGATGACTACTTCACTACTTAAGGAATTTGTGTTGAGACTGATCAAATCTATAAGGATGATTCTGCATTTTGCAGACACTTCAATCAAGCGGTCTCGAGGAATTTTTGAGGATGTCATTGTTAATATCCAGGGAATGCAATTCCCTGTGGACTTCATCATTCTTGATATGGACACCTCAGCTCCTCTTATGCATACCCCTATTATACTTCGAGGACCGTTCCTACGGACAACCGAAGTAGTGGTGGATTACGGTTGTGGACAGATTACCTTTCACTCCAACAATGACAATGTACCATTCATATGATCCTGGTACCGAAACAAATAGAATCTACATCATATGCAAGTGTGCCTTCAGAGCAAACAAAAGAATGTGACTTCCTTGTAGAGATTAGAGATACAAATCTATTCATGAATGACATAAACCCACAAATTACTCTCATCCAAGGAAGGAGTGGATAACATAGTCGACTTCCCCTCTATCTTAGAAGATGAGATTTTTGCTGATATGCTGAAATAACTGCTTGATGACCACCTGTCCTTAGCAGAGGAAGAACAGATTATTGAAGATTTCATTGAACAAGATTCTATCATTGAGAATTTTTTTGCATCATTAGATTTAGGGCTTGAACTGTCAAAGGTGGACAGTGTACAGTTGAAAGATTTGGCACCATCGACACCTTGCACAGTTGTAGAAGTTACTTGTGAGAAGATTCAAACCCCACCAGAGCTCAAGCCTCTTCTAGCATAAATACAATACGCCTTCGTTACGGGTGCACCAAACATGTTTCCTGTTACCATCAACTCCCACCTAACTCGGGAAGAAGAATCCTGCCCGCTCGAGGTTCTAGAAAGAAACCGTAAGGCAATTTGCTGGAAAATTTCAGATCTCCATGGGATAAATCTGTCATTGTCTTCCCATCACATTTACTTGGAGGAAGATAGAAATCCTTCATGTGAATTTCAGTGAAGATTGAATCCAAATCTCCGGAAGGTTGTTATGAATGAGATTACAAAATGTTGTGATGCATGCTTCATCATTACAGCTAGCAGGAACCTCCCATCCTCCTCTAGGGAGGGATGTGCACCTCAACCTAGTCTAGTAGCATTGAGGTCTAAAGACAGGATGTTGTGGGTTGCAATAAAGCTTCAAATGAGGGATAATATGCTGGCTCGAGAAGAAAAACTCCTTATGTACATGCTGTACCTTGTAGATATGTTGTATATATATCATAAACAATGTGTGCAAATATACAAAAACCCTAAAAATGGGATATGCGTGATTGAAATTAAAATATCTACCGGAGTGTATATAGCTGAATAAGCAAAGCTTATGTATTCCATCGTCTCATCTCATGGAAGCTTGTAGATGGAGACTTAGCTAAACAGGCTAAGCTCGAAGGGATACGTGGCTACATTAGTCACGGTCTATTCTCTCCTTTTCCCTTCTTCTTGACTTGGTTGTACTTGAACTTAGAAGGGAATACCCCACTCCTCAAGGGAAGAGTTGCTAGACTGGGGGACTAGAGTTACCTTGTTGAAGGAAGTTGTTTCTTTGCCATTTTGTAGGTGGGGAGCTACATATTACTTACATGGTACAAGGAAAGATTCATAGTCGTTAGAGTTTGCGTATGTAGACTTGCTCTGATCTGGTTGTTAAGGAGACCTGACTATAGAATTGTGGAACTTGAATGTTGTTAAGTCTTAAACTTGTTTCCCAATAAGGTTCTTCAAAATTAATAATCCAAAGGTCTGATCAAGCCATACTCCAATTTTATGAAGATGAGTTTAATAATTAATCCCTCTTCCTTTTCCTAATTTCATTTCTTTTTCAAATAAGTGTTTGCTAAGGGACTAATAAAGTTAAAGTATAGGGGGATGATGAATATGTGATTCTCATTCTTTATTCTTTTTTTAGCCATATCTTTTAGCAAAAACACATATGAATACATGTAGATCCAATAAATTATCATTGTACATACTATTGTTAATAATGAATAATTAACACCTTTTTCCAAAAATAAAAGAATAAAGAGAAAAAGGAAAAGGAAAAGGAAAGAAGGATGTAGTTATGTAATAAGTATAGGATGACCGAAACCCTGAGAGAAGGTAAATCATTGACTTGATTGACAAGGAATGAAGTAGGGGGAGATAGGGTCCTTTTATAATTCATAACTATGCATTATATGTATATATTGTTACTATATTTTATTCATCGATAAAAAGACCTCAAAACAAATTATTTTCTCAATAAAAGTTGTACATAAAAATGTTCTCTAAATAATAAAAATATTTGTAAAATAAATTGTTGTACATATTATGACTAATACCACTCATAACAAGCCATAAAATAAGAACTTAAAAGATCAATTCTGGCTCCATATGAACTCGAATTCTTCCAAAATCACCTTTATTGGACTATAAATTAAATTATCTTTTAAATAAGCGTGGTTTTATAAATTTTGGAGTTATAGTGTGAAAGTTAGCTTTTTGAGTTTATTGTACAACTAGATAGTACATATACTTGTAAATTTCTATATTTAATTATTTTAATTCATACTTTGTGCATATTGTATTTTAACCACTAGTACATACTCCTAATAATAAAATAAAATTTATAAGACACAAAGTAAATTAAAAATAAAATCCAAAAAATTGATTGTATACCAGCCACACTTGTGTATAATGTATAAAATACCTATTTATATAGTACTTTTATTTAATTTGTAAAAATCAAATAAAAATTCTTTTATACTCCTTAAATTATTTTATAAATAAATAAAATAAAAAATAAAGTATATTTATGTATAAATAATAAAATAAAAGTAAAAGAATAAATTATAGGTATACTATACCTGTATATAATACCCTATACTGTATATACTGTATATAAAATTTCATAAAAATAATTAAAAATCACATAAAAATAGCTTGAAAAATAATAAAAAATTTTCATTTTAATCGTTTTTATTTTAAATTCATTTATTGTTTTATATTCAATATTCTTTGATTTTTAAAATCTGATTTTTCTAGTTGGTCAACCTGGGTCCGTTGACCCGAGTTAACCTCCCCTCTTCCAGACCCGACCTGAGTCCCCCATCGTTGAACTAAATCTGTCGTCTTTTTCCAGATCGGGTCCGATCATCTTCTCCCTTGATTTCTACATCCAATTCCTCTCCTCGGATCTGTGATCCTCGCGGATCCTTAGGTAGAGCCGGATGCTCCTAGGGTTTCACCCATGCCTTCGATATTTCAATACCCTAGAGGCATCCTATAAATTCTTCTCCTCCTCCTCCTCCATTGAGGGTAGCTCATCCCTTGCCACCTCTTTCCTCCTTAGCCACCTTACGGATCATGATAGGATCATCGTGGACCCCTTTGGAGCAAGTTCTGGTGGCCAAGTTGCACTTAGCTCCTATGTAGCCGGAGACCTCTAAAGGATATGGTTAGATCCTCAAGCGCATCACGGAAGCGTGTGCGTCGTATCGAATACGACGAGGAGCGACTAGTCGGACTAGTTGCTCGATTCAGTAGAATTTAAAAATTTTTATACGACGAGACCACGTGATCCAAGAACACTTCTCGAATCGTTTCGTCTAAAACACAAACAAGTAATAGGATTACCTCTTGAAGCGCGGTTGCGATCGAGTCTCTAAACGAAGAGACCTCCTGTCTCAAGTCCGATCCGACGGAGGAGACGCTTGCGAGCGCGGGGATGAACCGCATGCTTCTCACAATCCATGTTGATGATCCAAGCGGCAGATCTCCTGATCTCGACACACGAGATCCGACGTCTTCTTCACAAGCGAGGCGCACCGAAGGAGACGGAGATCCATGAGCAGAAGAACGGGCAGCATAACAACGATGCCGCGACGATGGAGAACCTCTCCATGGCATCCATGGTGGACGGCCATGAGAGGGAGAGAGAGGGCTGACCTCTAGAGAGAAAGAGAGAGAGAGAGAGATTCTTCTCAAGCATTGTGTGTAAAATAGAGAGCATGGTATGCCTCTCTATTTATAGGGTTTTGGGATCCATGGATCTCAATCCATGTGACATGTAAAATCAATGGATGAGATTGATTTATGTCAATCCAATGGTCAAGATTTTTGTTGGTAAAAGCCAACAACTTGTGATTTAATTTGATAAAAATATATTTGATAAATCAAATAAATATTAATACCATATTAAATCAATCAAATAAGGAGAGAGGAATCAAGAGAGATCAACCTTCCTCTTTGGAAGGGGGGGACGGCCACCAATTTCACAAGGAAATTGGTGCCGCCCCCCTCTTTCCAAAAGGGAGGGCAATCTCATGGCAATCCATGAGATTGCACATCTCCTTGAATTTCTCTCTACTTATTTTCCAACAACAATTTGTTGGTATTTTAATTCACCAAAATAATTCTCAATTAATTTTGGGAATATTGCAATATTGACATTGGAGTATTGTGAATCATATTCACAACCCAAAACCAAATGTAATTTACATTTTCAATTAATTAGACAATGTGTATCCAATACACACTAATAATTAATATACTAATATAAATTATATTAAACTCTCTCTAATACATTATAAATCACATTTATAATATATTATGAATAATTGGATATTACTATCCACATTATTCTTGTCCTTGATAATTAAATCATATTTAATCATCTTGGATCTCTTTATCTCATGTGTTCAAATAATATGAATCACATTCACATTATTCACATCTTTGATAATCAAATCACATTTAATTATCTAAGATAACTCTCTTTATAATATGAATCAAATTCATATTAATCTTGATAATTAAATCACATTTAATTATCCATTTTCTCAATGCTCGGATACATATATCAACAATAGAATTATCCATGAACTCTTTCAAGGATAATGCGCTTTTTCCGCGAATACTTGGAGATAAGGACAGGGCGATTGTATTGTTCCACGTATAGTGACATGGATATTGAGATCACATCTCAAATCCAGATCTCGGGCCTCCCATAGATGCTTGATTAAATCAAGACCGCAAATCTAATCTTCTCATTGAATCTAAATCACATTCAGATTAATGTCCAACATTTGGACTAAGATCAGATTACTTCTCTACTAAGAGGAGTCACTAAAATCCAGACCCGTTTCATCACTCCCTAGGAATGGAAGCGTCATGGTTATACAACCGTTTATGATCACATCACCCTCAGGCATTCCCAATACCTGTACATCCTGCATACTGGAAGACTCAGATTAAACCCGAAGTATTGGATCAACTTGATACTGTCTACTTCATGGTTTTATCAGTAAGTTTCTCATTCGATCATTGGGAGTCAGTATTGATCATATACTTTCCAAAAGCATATATCATACCTAGGTCTTGATCATATACTTTCCAAAAGTATATATCAAACCAACAAATTCAGTCAAGCTTCCAAAGCGAGACGACCGTGCGCACGGAATTTGATTCTTCCCAATATCTCATGAGTGAGCTCATGTCTTCCGGTTCAGTAGTGAACCTGTATGATCCCTTTGAGAGATCGTATTACTCATATACCCTTATATGCACACCAGCGCGCCGGTGTATAGACCTTGATTAGGCCATCAACCTATTGGTCTGCCAAATGTACATACTCAGACATATAGTAACACATCTGTCTCCGGTCAGAGGATGTGTGCCTATATCATGACAGCATATGATATAGGACTTTGGTTATCTCGATCTCGTTAAGTCAACTCTTTGACCTAACTAATCTGACACCTCCGAATCTCTATTCCTATGCAGAGGACCTGCATCAAGAAGTCGGTCAGATATCAGCCTAACTGATGAAGGATTGCCATCTCCTACTCAGGCTGGAGATCATCTCTTAATAATCATTTGACGGTGCTAGATGAGTCCTCAATCTAACTCATTAGATATTCATTTAAGCACCAGCCTCTATGATTCAATAATTGAATCAACAGCTGTATGATCATTAAGATGGCCATGGTACATAACCCTAATTGTACTAAGGGACCTATTATGCAAACTATTTACTCTTTATTTCAGATTAAGGAGTGAATTGCAATAACATTTATTGCATAATGGCTCGCCGTGGGCTCGCATGTCCAACAACCTCCGGCGCGTCGAGCTTCCTCTGTCTTCTGCACTGGAGTCGAGGCAAGAACCTTGTTGTTCACTTCACTGTACTACGCCTTCCAATCCCATGTACTCTGGTAATGTATTCCCCCTTCATTTCTCTTGTTTTCACTAGATTTGTCCATCATCTCCACCGCCATTTCAGTTGTTCCGACCATCTGGTCGGAGCCCCATATCACTCATCCAACCGCTCCAATCGCACCTTCCGATCATCCTTCATCTCTCAACACACTCTGATCACCTTTAGCTCCGACCTTAGGGTAGGATTTAAGGTCGGACCTCCTTCCTCCACTTTCGTCCGAGGTCATTACCACTCCTTCGCCGCTTCCCTCGACTTTTACATGCATTAACCCAACTGGAGCTATGCCTCTGAGTCCTATTACCCTTTGCAAGTATATGTGCATGCAATGAAAGCCAATCTGAACCCCGACTGCTCAGGCAGAGAACCCCTAGGTGCTCTTCCTCCATCCCGATCATCCAGCCGTTCAACGCCCCATCTGAGGACACCACTCGACATGGAGCGCCTTTAAGAAGGTGATGGACCCTACATCGGGCCCATCAAACATGTGGATTGTCGTACATGCCCAATTGAAGCCCGCCAGCACCTTGTTCTTTCAGCACCCTCCCTTGTCGTTCGATCTGGAGTCGAAGCTCCAGATTTAATCTGAGCCTTCTGATTCATGCCCAACCCTTGGCGCTCTAATCAATATGGACCCCATCTACGCCGTGCATTCTAGCCAGCTTTGAAGATCGTTAGATTAGATCGGGCGTGACAAATCTAACCGTACATCCCTGACATTCCCTGACCGTCAGAATAGCCTTTGTAGAGTATTATTAGGATCGTATGCTCGAGGACCCCACGCGCCTGCCATGTGCCTAGCAAGGGTATATTACACTTTTTATCCTTTCAATTCCTTTGTTTCGCTTAAGTCTATTAATTGTAATAAATAGTTAAAAACTTTTTGCATTAAGGATCTTGTTGTTTCATTATTTGCATTTTAGTCCAACTGAGTTGCAGTCACGTGTAGCTTTACATGTTGTTTGGGCTATTTTTAGCATCTACCCTGAACTTTAATTTGGTCATGAAATGAATTAAATGTTTTGAAAATTGCGTTTATGCCTTGTGAATGCTGATCACATGTTGAGCACGATTTTGTCTAGATAAATTGCTTTTTGGCCCTTGAACTTTGATTAGATATTATCTAGTAGGTCACATAACCTTAACTATTTGCATATTGGTCCTTGTGCACTATTTTTTAATTATTATTAATTGCAATAAACATCCACTTAACTCCAAAAATTGCCTAAAAATCATATATGACTCCTGGTTACATGCTTTATTTGTGATGATTTTTTCTTGTTTATTTGATTTTATTTTCCATTATTAAAAATTTTAAAACCCCCTAAAAAGTCTTATTTGTCTTAGAAAACTCATAAAAATTCGAAAAAATCCTTAAAAAATTCCATAAATTTTTTTGTAGTTATCTTTTGTCATCTTTTAGCTTCTACATAAATTTTATTTGAAATTACCTTGTAAAAACCTAAAAAAATATAAAATACTTAAAAACTTATAAAATCATATAAAATCAATAAAAAAATCCAAAAATTGCATTTTAAGTTTCTATTTGTAGATATTTCTTCATAGTTTTTGATAAAAATTCATTTCCAGGTGTTTTGAGTATTTTATCTTTTTTTAAATTGAAAAATACCCTTGGTTGTGCACTATTCGTTTGTTTTGTCACTTTTTGATTTTTAGAAAATCACAAAAACATATGAAAATTCCCAAAAATTCTAAAAAACACTACAAAAATATAAAACCCAAAAATATTATCATTTAATTTTTATGAGTATTTTTTACTTATTTGAAAAATATAAAAAGATTGCTTGTGTATATTTTTACCCCTTATGTATATTTCTCTTATATTAAAAAAATAAAAAATTGAAAAAAATAATATTATTAAAAAATAAATAAAAATCCTTTGATTTTCAAATCCCCTACTTAGTTTTTAATTGTTCTCCCTGAGTTTAACCCTGGTCGCTATACTAGGTTAATAAAAGTAGCAAAATTGCTCATTTTCACTATTTAATTTATTAGTGGTTTGAATAATTTTCTCATTGATCAAAATCAGATTTGAGTCACAATGACACGTATAATCACTTAAGTTGAATCGGATCTTGCCTTCATTAAAGCTCGACACATTCTCCACTCTTATCCAAGCAATATCTGCATTCCTCCACACCCGCGTTGAGTGCGGACAAGAAAAGAAAAGATGGTCCAAATCCTTTGCCCCTGCTCGCACCTATCACATAGGCAGTCATCCACCCCTAAAATCTGGCCACGACGGCTCTTAGTAAGAACCCTCCCAATGCTAAACAAACATACAAATACCTTTACCCTGCTGGGCACCCTGCTCCTCCAAATGATGTTAGCATCCAGTCTGGTGTCTCTTCCCACCTGCACGTCCTCACCAGTGAAGAACCGATAAGCCTTCTTTACTATGAACCTTCCATTACCCCATACCCAATGGTCCCGCCCAACCGTTGGACCCCCACCTCTACCAGATCCCTTCACAATATAAGGAGATCCTCCACCATACGGGAAGAAAGTAACACAGAGAATTCGAATATCCAGTCGTCATGATCTTGCATATCGTTAACCACCTCCTCTCTCCTACGTGCTTAACTAAATAGCCCTGGAAATCTCTCCCCTAGCACCCATCCAATCATCAAGCCAGAATTTGAAGCTATCCCCATTTCCCAACATTGGTTGCATTTTGGTGGTCATATCTGGAAGGATATTTGCAATCACCTGCACAACACAGAGGGAGACCGAATCTGAACGACCTCCAAAGATGTAGTTGAACTGTAGATCTTCCGCATGAGTCTGCTGACCAGATCCTTTGAATGCCCCTATATACGAAGCACCCATTTTGCCACAAGGGCCGTGTTCATCTTTCCCAATCTCAGGAACCCCCAAACCACCCAGTTTCCTAGATGTTGTGACCTTTGCCCAATTGGCCAAGTGGACTCCGTTTTTCATTTTCCGCCCATCTGACCAAAGAAAATGCCTCATGAGAACTTCCATCCTCTTACGAATCTCAATGAGAAACAACCACGTGGAGTAAAAGAAAATAGGTACGGCAGAGAGGACATGCTTCGGTAGTACCAACTTTCTACCCTTGGATAATGTAGATGCCTTCCAACCAGCCAGTCGTCCCTCTAACCTCACCATTACGGGTCTCCAGTCAAAAGTCTGCAGCTGCCCTGCAATAAGAGGAGGCCCAAGATAGGTGATAGGTGATGAATCCTCATTCATCACTCTTTATTCTTTTATTTTAGCTAAAAACCTTTGCAAAACACCATGTATATGTTTGTAAATAGAATAATTTACCAAAAAGCATGCATTGTGTAAATACATATAATTAGCATGTTTTTGTGCAAAAAATAAAAGAATAAAGAAATAAAGAAAAAGAGGGAAATATTTAGAATAAATATTGAGTGATCTGAACCCAAGGGAAGGCTCAACAGGGCCCTGACCGCAAAATAAAATAAGTAGAGAGAGATAGGGTGACTCAACCTTGTACATATACTCCCTCTTATATAAATATTTTATTTTATTTTCTAAAAATAAAATATTTATGTGCTTCCCTTATTTTGTATATATTTATAAAATAAAAATAAAAATAAATAATTTCTCTCTTCTCAGTGTATATATACCATATATATAAAATTAGAGACATATTTATTTAACCCTTATAAATAATTAATAAAAATCAAATAAAAGTTATTTTATATTCCAAATTTTATAATGTAAACAAATAAAATATAAAATTGGGATAATTGTACATAAATAAAATAATTAAAAATAAAAATAAAAAATATATAGGTATATATACCTGTATATAATATAATATATTGTAAATACTTAATTTATTTTTCAAAAAAATAATTAAAAATCACTAAAAAATACTTTGAAAATAAATAAACATTTTTTATTTTGAAAATATTTTGAAATAAAGCCATTTACTATTTCTAATTTAATTTACAAATAATTAATAAATGGCATGCTCTAAATGGTCCACGGGGGATGTTGACCCCCGGTCAACTCTCCCCCGCGGACCTCCTTTTCGCGGATCTTGTTCGAGTACCCGATTTCTCAGAATTTTCCCGATTTGGCCCGACCTCCATTTGGCCAAACCCCGAGCTCCGATTGCAGCTCCTTCATCCACAATTCACACTCGAGCATCTTCTTAGGGATCCGAGCCTCGCGGTGTGTGCCCAACTCCCATATTCACGAACCTTCACTCTTATATAGCCTCGCATCCAGACGTTTCTTCCAGCACCTTCAGCCACCGTCTTCGACTCCCAAGACCTCCACCTTCTTGCCTTGAGTGGCAGCAAGCCGTAGGAGGTGTCGTAGCGAGGAAAGAGGCGCTCTTGCCCCTGATCCGGTGGTCATCGCCGTTGTGCTCCGCCAATCGGCGAGCTCGAGCTTCTAGAGGCGTTGCTCCATTGAGGCGAGGATCTCAAGAGATGCAGCATCTCCCCCACAGATGCCTTCGATCGTCAGGTACACTAGTTAGCTAGTAGCTTAGCTTACATTTCGATCTTTAGGTTTTGCGTCGCCAGTCTTTGCCGGCCAATCCACACCACGTCGACTGTCCTTTCGGTCATCCGACTATCGCATCACCTTCACGAGACCTCTCCGCACCTTCTCCGCACCCTCGATCATCCTGGTTCACCCCGAAACCAGGACTTAGGTCTCCTCCGTCGTTGCCTCGCTGGAGACCCACGCTCCACCGCACCCACTTCCCCTTTTCGCCAGCTAATGGGTCGAGGCTGTTTGCCCTCGACCTCTCTTGTTTTCTTTGCAGGTATCAAGGCCTAAGAACCTCATCTGGAGGCTCAACTCTTCAGGCACAGGTGCTCCGACCATTCTTCGCCGTTGGCGACCTTCCAGGTCCTCCTGGCCCCATCTGAGCACTCCCATCGCTGCGGACGACCTTCCTCTTTGATTCGCCCACATCCGCAGCACCGGAGGAGGCCCTTCGCGCGCACGTTGGGCCGGCGAAACTCGTCGGCTACTTGTTCTTCTAGTATCCTCCGGAGCCGTCGATCGAGCCCCCTTGCGCCAGATTCGATCATCGCCATTCGTCTGAGGGAGGCTCGGAGCCATACGATCCATCTGAGGATCAGATCCGAGACGTTCATCACCGAAGGGACATCCACCATCCACAGCCGTCAGATCACACGTAGATGCCTCGCAGCCGTCGGATCATAATCATGGGGTAATATCACTTAGGCCCCTGTCCTTTTTGCATTTATAGTTTAGTCCTATAAATAGTAAGTGTTGTTGTTTTTATTTTGGTTAATTTACACCGTGGACCTTATACTTTCTCGTATTTGCGATTTAGTCCCTATGAGTGTGGAACACGTGCTTCGACACGTGAGTTTTTGGATAAATTGCATGTATGTGCCTGGACTGTTTTGATGATATTGTTTGATCTGTTATAAATAGGAATGACATTTTAGTCCTTCTAATTTTGAAACACATGCGTGCCTCATGCCCATCTGGGTTTTTTTGCAACTTTTGCCCTGCAGATTTAACACATGTCATTATCATTTGGCCCTGAAATTAGTTTTCTTTGCATTTAGGTCCTTGTGCACTATCAGGTTTTTATTGGCTGAATAAAATATCAAATAAACTCTAAATTCTGTGAAATTTGGACACGTGGCCCCTGCCACTGTGTAAAAATTTCACTAATCTTTTGGGACATTTTTGTTGCTGTTTACTATTTTTAAAAAATCAAAAACCTTTGTTCTTGCTACTATTTGAATTAGAAAATAAATTAAAAATATAAAAACTCATTTAAAAATTCTAAAAAAATTTGTTTTGTTTGTTTTAGTGTTTTTAGCTTCAGTCCAATTTTGGTTTAATTTGGATTTATGAAACCCATAAAAATTAAAAAAATCCTAAAGACCTTATAAAAATTATTAAAAATTCTAAATAGTTCAAAAAAATGCAATTTTGATTTCTGTAGCTTAGTTTTTATTTCTATTTTTCATAAAAATTGTCTTCAGATTTTTAAAGGCAGATATATATTTTTAATTAGCCATTCAAATCTGGTTGCACATTAGTTATTTGTTTTTACCTTTTTCGATTTTTATAAAATCAACCAAAATTATAAAATTCTGAAAAAATTACCAAAAATAATTAAAAATATATAAAACATAAAAATAATTTTATTTGAATTTTCTGAGTTGGTTTGGAGTGTTTAATAAATTATTATTTGTGTGCTTTTTGCCTTCTTTTTATACTTTCTTCATAATTAAAAATCATAAAAAATTTTAAAATTTATAAAATCCACCAAAAATGCTCTTCTTTATTTTATTTTTTTCGACTACTTCTTAGGCCACTTGGCCAACCCCTACTCCTTGAGTTCGACCCTGGTCGCTATACCAGGTTAAATAAATAGCAAGACCGCTATTCGGATTTTTGACTGTTTGATTTCTTTTGGTGGTCTGATTTTCTTAATTGACTGAGTCTCTCTATTTGGGTCGCAACATCACCGATGTTTTCACCTCAGCCTGATAGTGTAGAGGAATTCTCGATCATCAATAGGCAGAGCGCGAACGGGGCATCCTAGAGTGCCAATAACCACTTGAACCCCCGGCTCAGATAAACCAAAACACACCACCGTTGATTCCTCTCTATTAATCTGAAGGCTCAAAATGAGGGCAAATATATCCACTATTTTTATTGATCGCCTAATTCTATCCAACTGCGGTCTTAGGAATAGCATAGTGTCATCGGCATACCGCAACAATGGAATTGATATCTCCCCATTAGTGTGTCCCCCTCACCAATCTCCCTCCACCTCCAACTGCAACAAAACTGCCAACACATCCGCAACAATCGCAAAAAGAAGCGGGGCAAGAGGGCATCCCAGATGGATCCCTCTCTGTGGCTGAAGATAACCCCCTTCAAGCCTGCCATTTGTGAGCATCACAATATAGACAGTAGTAATACACCGCTTGATCCATGCCACCCATAACGGAGGAAAACCCCTCTTATCTAAAGCCTTCCAGAAAAACCGCCAATCCATACAATCATACGCCTTTGCAAAATTGATCTTCCAGAGCAGACCTCTGGTCTTGTTCCTCTTACAATCCGCAATCACCTCCGACATCAAGATCATCCCATCTGCTAGGGACCTCCCTGGGACAAACGTTGTCTGGTCAGGGGATATGATATCTTACATCACACCACAAAGACTGTTGGCAAGCATCTTAGAAACAATGATATAGATGGTGTTAGAAAGCGCAATGGGTATGTAATCATTAGCCAAGCATGGATTCTCCCATTTTGGCAAAAAGAAAAGTAGTGCTCTATTTGACTTTTCGACCCCCTGATTACCACTGCTAAACTCCTGAAAAATCTCCATCACGTCACCCTTGACCATGTCCCAAAACTCCCTATAGAAGTGCGCTAAGAACCCATCAGGACCATGGGCTCCATCAGTGTTATGCTGAAACAAAGCAACCTTGATCTCCTCTTCCTCAAACTCCTTGATCAGTGAGTCCTCTTGAGCCTCAGAAATGCTCGAAACACCCCTACCCTACCAACCCCAACCACTCCGTGAACCCCATCTGCTAGAAGTCTGGAAGTGTAATCTGAGCGCTGCCAACACAGCTCGGTCTCCTTGCATGACAGTACCAGTAATGAATACTCATTCATCACTCTTTATTCTTATATTTTAGCTACAAAAACCTTTGCAAATGCATGTAGATATGTGTAAATACAAATAATTACCAAAAGCATGCATTGCGTAAAAACCTATAATATTAGCATGTTTTTGTGCAAAAATAAAAGAATAAAGATTAAAAAGAAAAAGAGGGAAATATTTAGAATAAATATTGAGCAACCTAACCCAAGGGAGGGCTCAACATGGGCCTGACCGCATAAAAGCCAAAGTAGAGGGAGATAGGGGCTCATGTGTGTAAATATTTATGTAAATAAAATAAAAGTTTTTTCCTCACAAAAATAGGCTTGTAAATATTTGTATATATTTATAAATATAAAATCAATATAAAATTATAAAAATTAAAAAGAAAACAAAAAGGCCATTCATGTACATGATCACCTTGTACATAGCTCCATCATCCTTAATTATTTCAGCCTTATAATAAAATCATTTTCCAAAATTTTTGTAAATATCCTATATTATATAGTGTAAATAAATAAAATAAAAACAATTAAAACAAAAACAAAATAAAAATAACAAAATTAAAAACACAAAAATATATTGTATATATACCTATGTATAACCCTACTATGTATATACCTTATTTTATTTTGAAAAATTAATTAAAAATCACTAAAAAATAGAAAAAAATAAAATAAAAATATTTCATGTTTTAACTTTTTGCTAAATCGGCCCCTAGCTACCCTAATTTTCACTTCTAAGATCCAGCCACGTGGCCGCTTCCTACTGGTCCTGGGATTGTTGACCGCCCGGTCAACTACTCCCCCCGCAGGACCACTTCTCACGGGCTTAGGCGCCCGACCTGATTTCCCTAATTTCTAGCGCCTAAACCCGATTGATTCTCACCTAAACCCCGGGTCAGATCCGTCCACGACACACCCGTCACCCTCGCCGGAGCCTTCGCCTTGGGATCCGCGCTCCAGATCGCCCTACCCACGTGCTTCTTTCCGGACCCTCCATGATATATATTCTCAGCTCCGCCACCTCGAATCTCATCTTTGGCCATTCGATTCCACCCCCTGTGAGCTCCAGCGTGCTCATGAGAGTGACAGCTCGCGTCCGGTGCTGTTGAAGCGAGGAGAGGGAGCGTGACCACTGATCCGGCGAGCTTCGCCGCCGTTGCTCCGCCACCAGCTGGAGCTCGAGCCTCGGAATGAGACGCTCCTCGAGGCGAAGACCTAGAGCATCCTTAGCTCATCCCCAGTCTCCTCGTCCACCCAGGTAGTCCCGTAGACCCTTCTTTTCCTTTGATTTTCCATTACACCCAAATCGCCGCTCCGCCGTGTTTCGCCGATTCCGTCCACGACCGACCCCTAATCGATCATCGGGCTTCACCATCGCCCTCGCCTTCTTCCCACGCACCTTCTCCATATCCCCATCCAACCCAGCTCGCACAGGAGCTGGGGTTCGAGCTCCACCGTCCCCCCTTCGCCGGAGCTCGCTCACATCGCCCCATCGTTCACCGTCACTCCGCCTAACTGGGTCGAGGCAGTTTACCCTCGACCCGCCAGTCTCCCGGTTGTCTTTGCAGGTACATCCAAGCCCATCTGAGGGCTTGGACCATCAGGTCCAGGAGCTTCATCTCCGTCGACCTCGCCGCAGCTCCTCAGAGCTCGGTAGGGTCATCGGAGATTGCCAGCAGCTGCGGAACGACATAGCGGAGCTTCTCCGACCTTGACGAGCAGCAGGGGAGGTCCACAGCGCACGCACGAGGCCGGCAAACTTCGCCGGCCAACTGTTCTTCCGATACCTTCCCGACCGTCCGATCATCCTCACCCTCCAGTTCGCATCTCGACCGTTCACTTGAGGAGGACCCGCCATCGTCAGATCCATCCACGAGGCGATCTAGACCGTCCGAGCCGAGAGGGATAGCCACCGATACCCTCAGCCACTAGATCTGACACGTGGCTACTCCTTCGCCGTTGGATGCACCCGAGGAGCGCAGCATTGGACCCCCAGTTGCCCACGACCGTCCGATCACACACGTGGCGTCCATCCTGCGGTCCGCGTTAATAAAGGGTAATTTACCCTTAGGCCCCCTTTGTTATTTTATTTTGCTTTTAGTCTTGTAAATACTTAGCGTAGTTATTTAGTTTTGGGATATTTGCATAGAGGACCTCGTGCTTGTTTTTTATTGCTGTTATGCCCCTGTGTGTGGTCTGACACGTGCATCGACACGTGATCTTCTGGGCTTTTTACATTATCGACCCTGTAGTTCTGGATGTTATCAATTGAATGAAAGTTTTTAATTATTTGCATTTATACCCCTGTGTGTGATATATTTGAGCATGTGCGGATATTTTTGGGTATTTTGCGAATAGGTCCCTGGACTTTCGGTACCCATTACCAATAAGCCCTTGGAACTTATTTTTTTCACATTTGGGTCCCTGAGTGCCCCAGGCACGTGTGAAGCACGTGTCTCCCTAGGTTAATTGCACCAGACCCCCAGACTTCCGGGTATTTGCACTTTGGTCCTTGTGCACTGTGCCCCTTCTTTATTTTTGGACAAAATAGCAAAATACCTCCAAATCCAACGAAAATTGGACACATGGCTCCTGACATAGTGTAAAATTTTCGAGGATTTTTGAGGACATTTTTGTTTTCATTTGATATTTTTTTAAAAATTCAAAAACATATTTTCTTCACTGTCTAACTTTAAAAATCACAAAAAATATTAAATAGTGTCTAAAAATAACAAAAATTGTCCACTGTCTATTTTGTTGTGTTTGATTTTCTAGCCAATTTTGGCTATTTTTCATTACTGAAAACCACTAAAAATCGAAAAACACCCAAAATCTTATAAAAATTCTCGTAAATCAATTAAAAATCCAAAAACAATAAAATAGGTGCCTAAATTTTCCTTGTGTTATTCTCTTTAGAGGAAAATTACCTCCCAGCTAATTTGGGGCCTTTAGATATTTTATCTAGGCCCTTTTAGCTCGGCTGGACAGTACCTACTGTTTCAGTTACTTTTTTATTTTTAGAAAATTAAATAAACATCAGAAAAATCCCAAAAATTCACCAAAAACATTAAAAATTATAAAACACATAAAAAGATTTTTGTTAGAATTTTTGGTTGATTTTTAGTGTATTTAATAATTTGTTGAAGTGTATAGTTCCTTAGCTTTTATTATTTTCTTAATACATTAAAAATCCAAAAAATATAAAACAATTAAAAACCACCAAAAATATTTTCTTCTTTTATTTTATTTCCTTTTTGACTACTTCGTAGGCCGCAAGGCCAATCTGTGCTCCTTGTGTTCGACCCTGGTCGCTATACCAGGTTAATATAATAGCAAGACCGCTATCGCATTTTTGATTGATTTTATCTATCTTGGTGGTCTAATCTTCTTGATTGAGCCTAGCTGAGTGATTGAGGTCGCAACGACCGAATAGCTCCTTTACCTTAGTCGCTCAGTACGCTCATCAGAATGGCGCCGTTGCCGGGGAGCACGGCTTAGTAGTTTGTTATTTTATTTTCATTTTTGTTTTCGCGGCTTTTCGTGGCTCTTTCAGAGCTCGCGGCTTTTCGCGGCTTTTGTTTATATCTTATTTTTGTTTTATTTTGTTTTATTTTCTTTTCTTTTGTTTTTATTTTTGTTTTATTTTGAGTGTTTATTTTATTTTGCATTTTTGCATATATACCCTCATTTCATTTTCATTTATTTTTCTTATCACTATTATTTGATTATTTTGGTCTGGCCACTTGTCTCTATTTCTTGCGAGGGCCCGAGGACCGCGGAGGCGACTTTCGAGGAGCCGACGCAACCGCTGGACTTGGAGGCAGCTCCCTTCTTTACGGAGCCGCAGGAGAGAGCGAGAGAGAGAGTTGAGTTGGAGAGGTTTAGTTAGATTTTTTATTTTTATTCTGATTATTATTGTAATAATACAGGGACTCAGACTTGGACTCTTGGACTCTTTGGCTTAGCGGGTCTGTTTCACCGAGCACCGGTGTGCTCGGGGGACCCTTAGGATTTTCGCGGCTTTTTCGCGGTTTTGTTTTCTTTTCTTTTTAGCTGCCTTTTCGGTGTTTACGCGGTTTTTATCGAGCCCCTAGACTTAGGATTTTCTGCTTGCTTGTGCCGTAATTAGTAGGGTCCCCACACTTAATTATCTGCCTGCTCCTATAGTGCGCTTAATTGGACCTACTAATAATCAATTAATAAAAATAACTGACTCATTTTCCTTCGTGGCTTACGTGCCGTAGTCTACCCCACAAAGCGTTTCTCCTACCCCCGATTTGTCGGGCAGAGGAGGGGTAGACCAAGACCGGACCTTTGGCCTGTAGGACGGTGACCAGTTAGACGGTTCTGCAAGTAGAACTTGCTCATCTAGGACTCGGTTTTCATCGCTGCATCATTTAGGTAGTTTATTTTCTGTTTTTACATTTATGCGCGGATCATATTGCATGTAGAGTGCTGGAGACAGGTACGCCTTTCTGACTTTGCATGCATCATTGATTTATCGTGCATCGGCTTTTTCGTCTTCTCCCCCTGTTTTTGACCTAATAATCAGGTTAACCGAAAAATTCGTTAGGCGTTTGTTTTTATTTGAAAAATATTAAAAAGAAAAACCATAAAATTGGGACTAGCTAAGACTATTGACCCTAAAAGTCGCTCACCTTAAAAATTTATCTTGGGGAGAGCAACCCCCTCCTTGTTTGGTTTGATTGCGCGAGAGAGTGACCCGCACCCTAGGTAGAGCCCTCCGGTGCTATCTCCAGCTGACTACCGACTCTTCCGTGCGGGCTAGTCGGTTGGGGTAGTATCGGGTATCCTAACAGGTCACGTAAGCGCTCTGATATCTTGTGTGTTCACCTAATAAAAATTGACAAGATAATTTGACCGAGCTTTTATGGTCTTCAGCTCGCGTTGCGTTGGTGAACCAGAGGTTTGCATTCTGATCATAGTTTCTCTAGATCCCATCCGCACTACTCGACCAGATCACGATGATGGGTAGACGCTCTCTTAGGCAGCCTCTGGCTGCACCGCTTTCGGACACGTTTACCCAATCATCTAGGTTAGCCCGCGAGAGCCGAGACCAGTTCTCCGAGCCCGAGTATGATTCCGCCCTGTTCCCCCTCGACCCCCTTTCTTTCGGTTCTGAGAGATATGATCCAGAGGAGAGAATAACAGATTTGACAGCACCTGAGTATGGCTCATTTGATTTTGCAGACGTCATAGCCGGTAGTTCAGAGGACCGCTCCAGGACAGAGCACATTGTGATGGACCAGGGAGCGATCAACTCCATCCTGATCGCTTCATTAGAGACAGTGCAACAGCAGCTGAGGGATCAGGGAGCTTTCATGATTGAGATGAGGAGAGAGTTGGAGCGACTCAGAGCAGAGAGAGATCAGAGCGAGCCTGAGGACAGACCAAATGCAGAGGCACGAGCCGCGGCAGCCGCAGCAGCAGCCGCCGCCGCCGCAGCGGCAGCCGCCGCGGCAAGAGGACCACCGAGACCGATGCGGGAGTTGCACAACCCCGGATCTACACTGATGCATCATTGGGTAGTGGTGCCTGCTATCGTGGGGGACTTTAAGTTCCCCCCGAACACCCTGCAGATGCTTCATCGTTTTCACGGACTTGCCACCGAGGAGCCCCATCTCCACCTCCAGGAGTTCTTGATGATCTGCAGTACTGTCCACGACCGCCATGTGGACCAGGATACGATTCGGATGATCGACTTCCCCTTCTCCCTAGTAGACAGAGCAGCCACCTGGCTGAAGTATTTGGGGAAGTTTGTTTACACATGGAGCAGCTCCGCACCGAGTACTTGAGCAAGTACTATCCACTCGGGCGGACCAATGAAACGAGGGCCCTGATCAGCAACTTCTCCATACTCCCCAACGAGCAATCCCATGAGGCATGGGAGAGGTTCTGAGAGCTCACAGACCGATGCCCGCACCATGATATCTCGAAGCCGAACCTTGTGCAGAGCTTCTTCAGCGGGCTGACACCAGAGCTCTAGGGCTTGGTGAACGCTTCTTGTGGCGGGTCCTATTTCGCCAAGGATCATGACCAGGTCTGGGCCATCTTCGAGGAGATGGCCGAGAACTATATGGTGATGTCCCAGACCCGGTTGTATACACAGGGCAGACCCCAGCAGCAGCCAGGACCCGTGCAGTACCAGAGGATAGAACGGGTCGATGCTGGTCCATCCAGTTCATCCGCAGTTGCAGCAGCACAGGCAGAGTCGTCCGCTGCGGATATGGGTATCATCAGCGAGAAGTTGGACCGCTTGGAGCTGATCGAGAAGAAGCAGTGCCAGGTGATTTAGCGAGAAATAGGGCGGTCTTAAGTTCAACACAAAGCGTGAACTCAGTCGGTGTATCGACCACTCTAAATCTGGACTAAAATC
Source organism: Ottelia alismoides (assembly GCA_037367405.1). Lineage (NCBI taxonomy): Eukaryota > Viridiplantae > Streptophyta > Magnoliopsida > Alismatales > Hydrocharitaceae > Ottelia > Ottelia alismoides. Next base: position 608,645 of record JAZKJV010007631.1, read on the forward strand.
AACAATTAACCCACACTAAAGATCAATAAATTAGAAATAATGTGGAGTTAAAATTTATTTTTAACTCTGCACAAATGGTGTATAGTGACAAGTATGCAGAGAGTTCGAACACAGGGAGCAAACAGGGTAGTTCAAAATAGTGTGCTCAAGTGTGTGTGTTGTTTGATGTGTCTACACTAAGCAAGCAATCAAAGGAAATTTTTTGTGGGTTTTTAATTTTTAATAAATTTTTTAATTTAATTTTTAATTTTGTATTTTGATTTTTAATTTTTGATTTTTATAATTTTCTATTTTATATTTTTTTTAATTTTCAATATTGGAAAATAAAGACAATGTAATGAAAGGCAAGATAAAATAGTTATAAAAATAAGCAAAAATAACCAAAAATTCAGAAATAAAGTGTTTTTGATATTTTTAGGATTTTTTACTGTTTTTGTGATTTTTAAGGATTTTTCAAGGTTTTTTGGTATTTTTAGTTACTGAAATAAGTCAAATTAGTGAAATAGACGCTGGCTGTGAGTAAAATGGGATTTAAAAATAGCAACCAGTACTCAAAATTTTTCAAAATAATTTTCAAATAAAGCTACTGAAAAATGCAACAAACAGGAGTTGAGTTTGTATTTTTTGGAGTTTTCCTTGATTTTATATATTTTTTTGAAGTTTTAGAGTGTTTTTAAATTTTTAGTGTTTTTCATTTGAGATTTTTAGTGATTTTCGGACTGACACTAAAATAGGATAAAATAGACACTAGGTAATTTTTTTGTAATTTTTCGAAGTGTTTTAATATTTTTTAGCATTTTCTAAACTAGACAGTACACAAAAAGCATGTTTTTGATTTTTAATAAATATAAAAATAAAATAAAATCAAAAACTAAATTAATAGCGTGGAAGCATAGGTGCACAGGAGCTTAAGTTTAAAATTTGAGAAATTTTGGGATTCAAATGATACCCTAATTAAGTCATGCAAGCATACAAAAATTAAAGGTATGGCAGGGACCTTTCTGCAAAAATACAAAACTATGGGGGCACACCTGCAATTGTCGCGCAAAATTACTACTGAATTAAATACTTTTGGGCCAAATAATAAACCAAAAAGCCGCAAGGGCTTCCTCACAAAATCTCCAAGGCGCACGTGCGTTACACGCGCGCCTGGCGGGGGCACAAATGCAATATCACAAAAATGCAAGGACTAGAATGTAAAATAACCAGAACATTAATACTGCCGATGAAAGTTTATAGACTGAAAAAAATAACAGGACCCTGGAGGGTCTCTCTGCAAAATGCCCTGTCCCCTCATGCGCACAGGCACGTGAGGTGACGTGGCGAGGGACCTAAGCTTAAATGCAAGAACATTGGGGGCCTAAAAGTAAATATTACAAAAAGATTAATGCCGCAAATGAATGTTTCGAGGTTATTTAATAAATACAGAAACAAGTCGGGTTTATGGCGCAAAATACCCAACTTAGGCGCGATCGTACGGTGGATGCGCGCCCACAAGGCCACGTGTCGCAGCGAGAACGACCGATACCCCTTGGGTTATAACGGTCCAGATCAGATGATGGATGGGGCGATCGACGGCTAGCAGGGCTCACATCTGACGACAGCTGTGCCTCCTGGGAGACCCTCAAAATCCAACGGCAAAGGAGCTCCTTCGATGAACTGGGAAGAACAAGCGGCGGGCTGAGCTTCCCAAGCTCCGATCTCCTTCCTCCGTTGTCCGGCAAAGCTTCAAAAAGTGTCCCCGAGCTCCTGCGGATGTCCTGAAGGTCCTGGAGGCGGCAAAAAGGGTCGGCACCCCTCGGAACCACCCCACGACGTCGCGGTAGCGGGAAAGCTTCAGGAGGGTCCGACGACCTTCAAAATCCTCTCCAGGCGTGCATTCACGCTCTGTACCTGCAAAACGTTGTTAAGGAGGGCGAGGGCAAAGTGCCTCGCCCCTCCTGGCGGCTGGAGAAGGAGGAAAGCAATGAGATGAAACTCGCCGGAGCGAACTCCGACGAGGGAGGGCTGGCGGTGATTAGATGGGTGATACTCGAGATGGACGGGTGGAAGATGATCCTACCTCTACCAGAAACATAAAGAAAACAAGAAAAAGAAGAGAAAACAGTACCTCGAGCCCAGAATGGCAAGATGGGACCTCGACGGCGGCGGCCACCGGAGGTGATGTGGAACACGCTTCAGACCACCGCCACACCTCAACGAAGAGCTCGGATCAATCCCCTGTCACCGGAGATCACAAGCTGCAGCTCGGAGGTCTTGGCTAGGCCCAATTGTGGTTCAAAGTCAAATGGGAAGAAGGGGCGCGGTTTTGAACATGGCTGGACACGGCTCGGAGATTGAGGGAGAACGGGCAGCATGATGGCCCTCTGCCCGAGGAGGAAGGTCGGCGAGGTAGAGGGATGGTAGGGGAGCAACTTTGCAGAAGGGCTTGAGCTCAAAGTATGAAAGGGGAGCCCGCGAAAAACCCAAGAAAACGGGTGCTCGAGACGGTCCAGGAGGCTAAGACCTTGGGTCAGGAAGTTGACCCCCAGTCAACGGATGGCGTGGCCTGATTGGGCCACGTCATCCGCAAAAAGACAAAAACGTAAATAAAACTTTGTAAATTGAATTAAAAATAATAAATGATTTAATTAATTTTAGGTTATTTAATGAAAAAATGTTTATTTTTTTATAAATTATTTTATAGTGATTTTTATTTATTTTTTAGAGGTATATTTTTACAAGTTTGCTTTTTAGCCCTTTATAGGTATATTATCTATATAGTTTATTAATTTATTTTTATTTTGTGTATTTTATCCTTATTATTTTCATTTCTTATTTTCTAAAATTATGAAATACTTTTATCTACACAAATATATTTTTATTTACTTTTTCTGATATGTTTTATATATTTAATAAAATACAAGTATGTTTTATATAGGTATATGTATAGGCAGTATACCTATGTATTCTTTATACAGGTATTTTTATTTTGTATTTTATTTGCATTTTTATTCTAATTTTAATGCACATATATATTATAAGTAATATTTACATAATTATAAAAATATAAAAATGAATAAATAATAAATAAAGAATAAATTGAATATTTTATTCAGTACAGGTATACAATAGGGGTCCAAAACTCAACTTTCAAACCGTAGCTCCGCCAAATGCGAAACCACCGCCATTAAAGAGATTATGTTATTCTATATACAATTAAAGGTGAGTATGCTGCATTTGGAGTTGTCAGTTGTGAGATACAGGTCTGGGAAGTTAGGATTCTGGATTCTTATTTAGACCATAACTTTTTATCTGTTCATTATTTTTCTGTGAAATAAATTTTGTATTTTTATTTATAAAATTATCTACAACTTTCATGTACAAAGTTTCTTTATTTGATATATAAAAAGTGGAACTAAAAATAAGTCCCAAAATGAATAAAGAATGAATAGAATGGATATGTATTTTATCTGTATTTCTGACCTTATCTCCCCCTACTTTATTCCTGGTCGACCTATTCATCAAGATGCCTAGTCTCGGGGGTTTTGGGTCATAAAATATTTACAATATTTTATTCTTTTTCTTTTCTTTATTTATTCTATAATGTTGGCCTTAATTACAGTATTTTATACACTATTGTGATGCACATGCATGGATGCTAAGATGGTGATTTTAATGCTATTTACAGGCATTTGCTAGGGTTTTTGGTGCCAAAATGATAGAATAAAGATGATGAAATGTGGATTCATCTTCCCCCTATACTTTACCCTTGCTAGTCCCTAGCAAACACTTATGCAATAAGTGCAAAAGAGAAAGAAAGAAAAGAAAAAGAAGAACTTTGGATTTTATCTGATTATCAAACTTGTCTTCGCAAAATCAAAGTTTGGAGCTTAAGTCGGACCCTTGAAATTTTAGTGCGGGCGGAACCTTAGTGAGAATCGTGTTTGAAATGCAACAGTCCTTGAGAATCCCAAAACTCTATCCAAGTCTCCTCAATAGCCAGGTCAGAAATACTTCAACTCATACGCAAACTCTTACGACTATGAATCTGACTTGTACAGTGTAAGTGATGGTGGCTCTCCCCAACTAGAATGACAAAGAAATTGACTTCTCCAGTACGACAACCCAATGATTCCCCAATCCAATAACTCCATCCTCGAGGAGCGGGGTATTCCCTTCTAAGTTCAAGTGGCAACCAGCTCAAGAGGAGGGGGTGAAGATAAGAATGGACGGTAGCTAGTGTAGCTACCTATCCCGGGATGCAAGACCAGTGTAGTCAAGTCATCCTGCTGCAGGCTCACATATTTGACTTTGGAACTCAAGCTTGCTTATTGACTTTGTACATATTTGCAGGATTTTTATTTTTGTACATGCCTGAACTTTTTTTTTTCGAATACTATATACAGCAGCATTTACATAGGGAGTTTTTCCTCTAGAGCCAGTAGACTATCCCTCTTTTGAAGCTTTATCGCAACCCACAACCTCCTGTCTTTAGACTTCCTTATCACTGAACGGGTTGGGGTGCACTTCCCTCCCTAGAGGAGGACAAATGTTTCCACTTGTGTGCGTCTCATACCGGCAAATCCAATCCCCTCACCACTCCAACTGAGTTGAGCCATGTGAAAGGTGCAGGTGTCCAAGTTAGGTCATTATCAACAAGAATCGTGCTTGTGCTCCGAAATACTCTACTTAGGCAGTCAAGAACCCATTGAACCAAGTCCCGTGATCCTCAAAGAATTAAGTCAACTAGACCTGAAGTACCTCAAACCCAGTTCCTATAAGGTTCCTGTTATTAGGTAGAATTTAAGGTCCAATCAAGCTCCAATCTCCGGATTTTACTTAGACTCGTTCAACTATCAAACTCAATCCGAAAAATGCGAATGCTATACAATGCAATGCAGAAAATATTTTTGTGATGCAATTTTCAAAGATTTTGAACTTTTTATGGATTTTTGAAAAGATGATGATGATGCATGTATATGCAGATGCATTTTTTTGTATTTTTCAAAAAGAATTTCAAATGTTTTTGGATTTTAATTTTGCAAATGTTTTGGGATTTTTTTGAAAACAAAAAGTTTTGGCTAAAAACTAGGTGAAAAATATGTACACGGGAGTGCTTCTTATATATATAAGAAGTGGATTTTAAGAATTTACAAGGTAAGTGGTCAATTTTATACATATATATATAGTGGCTTTTGGTGTGATGTCAGTATTCCTCAAACTTATTTGACACAGATTTTTCAAATAATTTTTGAAAACTATAGTCCAAAATAATTTTTACAAATATTTTACAAACAAGTACACACATTTGAAAATCATTTTGCAAAGGCTTTCAAAACAGTATATATAGGTTTTTCAAAACATTTGTGCAACCATTTTTCAAACCTTTTGCAAATCATTTTTCAAACATTTTATTTCACACAAAGAAAAGAAATTTTAGAAACCACACAATTTCACACAGGTTTAAAACATGTAACAAAATATTTTCAAAATAGTTTTCAATAAATGTTCACAAAGATTTTCAAACTATTTTTCAAACATTTTGCAAAAAACATTTTCACCTGATTTATTAATCAGTAAATACAAAAAGAATTTGAGGAATAACCACATCTTTTTATTAAGGATTTTTAATGAATTTTAAAGAATTATTAGCCATATTTATTAAGAAAATACGAAAGTACGAGTTATGGCTAAAGTATATACACAGTATATACGACCCCCCTATACTTAGCTTGAGTTATGTCCTCATAGATCGGAGAGAAAAGAGAAGACATAACTCGTACTAAGTATAGACAAGTCTAAATAATAAAGGAACAAATGAATCAAACGAATGAGAAGTTGACCGTCCCCCCTATACTTAGGATCAAATAATCCTAAGTATAGCAAATTGTACACAACGCAGGGAGGGTCAAGGGTGGGAATGAACAGATTGTACTCAGATTGTCTCCCCCTATACTTAGGGTAAAATATCCCTAAGTATAGACAAGAAGAGGAGACAATGGAGAGGATCAAAGAGAATGAATATACTCGGGTGCACACCCCCCTATACTTAGGACAAAGTACGTCCTAAGTATGGAAAACTGTCTACAAGGGCGGCACCTTTTTGATAGATAAAGAAGATAAAAAAAGGAAAAGAAGAAAAGAAGAAAAGAAGAAAAGAGATCTGAAGATGGAAGGACAGATCAGAGGATATACACATCCCTCCCCCTATACTTAGGGTAAAAGAAGCCCTAAGTATAGGCAACAACAGGAGTGATGACATGGAACGAAGAATGAACACTCAACTCGTCTACCCCTCCTATACGTAGGACAAAGTACGTCCTAAGCAAGGCAAACACGAGAAATGGGTAGACGAGCAAAAACGGGAGATAGAAAGAGTCACAAGAGAGAATCTACAACATAAAAGGGTGATCATCAGAAGGTGGAAAGCAAACCTTCTTGCGGGACCGCTGAGGGATAGATCGGATATGGTGTATGTCGACATCGGGGTCCACAGTGGACGGAGGCCGATCAGGGTCGACACGGTGAAGGCCCTCAGTGGAATCAAAACAGAAAGGGACGAACTGATCGATGGAAGCAGTATGGTTGGGTTCTCCCTTGGTGGTCCTATGGTGTGAAGGCGCAGACTGGTGAGTGGAAGAAGTACGACTAGGTCCGGCCTTGGAAGTCTCGCAGATATCGAAGTGAAATGGGACAAACTCATCATCCTCGGAAGAAGTGTAATCGGAGTCGTCCTGCGAGTCCTCGTCCAGGTCAAAATCAAAAGGAACGAAATCATCTGTGGAAGTATACGAACTCAGATCGTCCTCAAGACTCTCACCTGAATCCTTGTCTTCAATAAGAGGTATGAATTTATCAAAATAAATGGCAGCATCATAACCGACCTCAATCATCTTGACCTGTGAAGGGCCAGGAACGGACTTATCAGTGGAAGTAGTCAAACTAGGTCCGTCCTGTCTAGTCTTACCTGGGTCATTTGTCGCCTTATGAGGTCTCTCAAAGTAATGGGCAACATCATAAACATCCTCAATTATCTTATCATCTACCCCCTGCTCAAATGGTTCAATCACGTAAATACTCTGGATCTCATCAACACATCGCCACACGCCAGGAGGAGGATTAGTGAGGTCCATGCTTTCCGACTTCCTCCCCTTTCGGGGGATCCGTCGGGGCTCATCAGGGATCACTAAGGAAGTATCTCTAGTAGCATCAGGTAGGTCACAAGCCTCAGAGTCAGCTATGGTCGGTGAAGGTGCATCAGGTGCAAGTCTTTGGTCAACTGTGGGTGCGGTGATCGCCACTTCGCTCTCGTCAACAAGACGGAAGCGAATCTCTCCTGATCCATAGTCAATAACGACCCTCGCAGAGGCGAGGAATGGTCGTCCCAGGATGATTGGAGATAGCTCCCCTGTGGAGTTCTCCATGGGCAACAGGACAAAATCAACATGGTTGCTCGTGCCCTGAATAGAAATGACGGCGTTTTCAAGGATACCCTTCGGCCTCTTGATTGATCCATCAGCAAACTGAACGGTCATCCTGATCTTCTTGAGAGGCCCTAAGTGAAGAGACTGTACCAGCGAGAAGGGTAATATGCTAATAGATGCACCGCCGTCCAGGAGAGTGCGATCACAAGTGTAGTCAGAGATGGTGCAAGTGATGAAAGGTGTAGCTGTGTTCTTCTTCTTGGGAATGGGACGGTGTGTGATGGCGAGGGCAGTGGCCACGGTCAAAATGTGACGCTCAGATCTGCTCCTCCGCTTTCTCTTCTTGGGAAGAGGAGCAGATAATTGGGTCATGGCCTGCTGAAGTGGGGCACGGATAATCTCATGAATAGTAGCCACCACTTCGGGTTCAGATAACATTTTTTTGAATTTTTGGACTTCCGCCATACAAGGGAGGAAGTCGGAATCAGCATATACACGAGGCATGCCAAGAGCAGTCTGTACAGCGGCATCCTCGGGGTCAAAGGTGGGACTGGGTGTAAATGCATGTGAGGTCCAGGGCTCTGGCAAGTGGACTCTCTCCTCAAAATCTTGATCAACCAAATGTCTCCTGAAATCTTTTTGGATTTTTAAATTTTTCTCATTTTTTTGTATTTTTGGCGATTGCAAGCTCCCATGATCACCTACAAGTAAATCCGAATCCCTGACGGAAGGAGCATTAATCTGATTATTCCTCAAGATAGCAAGATTATCATTCAACAAATCAATGCGCTTGGTCATCCGATTCAAGATATCTCTCATAGAGATCGAGGGAGGTGACTCCATCAGGTCAGACTCGGGTGGATGTGAAGGTGGAGATGGATAATACACAGGCGGGGGTGGATGTGGGTAGAAGTCCGAGGTCTGATACTGTGGCTGAGGCGGATATGTACAAAAATCAGAAAAAGTAGGAGGAGGATCCTCCTGATAAAAGGAAGGTGGACCGGCTGGAGCGAGCGAGGGGTCCGTAAAGTCCGGATAAAATACACTCCAGGGGTCCTCTCGAAAACAAAAGGAAGTGATTCGGGGGAGCACGAAGGTCAAGTCAAAAGAGTGAAGAAAAAGGCGCAAATGCGCAGAGATGATATAGGACACAAACAATCACAAACAAAAATGAAAATAATGCAAACCCTCAATTCACCTACTCAACTCGGTAGAGACCACAAAGAGCGATCTTTTTATCTTGTCTGTTTTAGAGTTAGGTGAGAAGTCAAAGAATTGCACAAACACTTAGGGGCTGAATGGGATTTTGGGCTCTATCCTTAGTGTGTGCGCGAGCAAATAAAAGCGAAGACAATGAGGGGATTACTCGCCCCAATACAAGCTGTTTCTTTTTTATCGGTTTTAGGGCCAAGTAATATTAGCAGTCCCAATTTTATTGGTTATCACTTTTTTGGATTTTTAATGAAAATGCATGCGCCTAACGAGGAGTCAATTCCTTTAAGATCCTAGGTTGGAAAAATCAGAGGTAGAGAGGCGGAAAAGCAATGCAAGCGATCAAAACGATGATGGATGCTAAAGCGTAAATGCTCACCTTGCCTCCAGCACTCTACATGTAAGGATGCTCAGCAGAATTGAAACCTATCTATATGCAAATGCAAAGGCCGATGAAATCGCCCTAAGTTTCAGAAATTGCTATTATCGTGAAGAACCACAAGCTGACCACCAACCCTCAATCCTAATGTCCGGTCTAGGCTCACCCCTCCTCTGCTCAACACATTTGATTTAGGAGAAAGCGCTTGTGTGGGAATGAGCTCGCGGCGCGTGGATCAAAAGCTAAATGATCAACTGTTTAAGATTTGACTAAGTCCAAACGAGACTATAGGCACATGCAAAATATTAGGTGTTTGGCCTTAGTCTATTGCAAGCAATCCTAAAACTAGGGGCTCAATCACACAAAATAAATAAAATCGAAAAACAAAACAAAATAAAAAAGAATGCGAGAAAAGCCGACAAAAACCGCGGCGAGCCTCCAAGTGAACAATCACTTGGAAATTAGGCTCAAGAGTCCAAGTTCGGGGGTACCTGTATTATTACAATTAATAGTCTCTCTCTCACTACAAATTACAAAAATAAATGCAGGAAATAAATTCTACAACTATAGGTGGAGCTCGGTCTTCAGAAATCTCTCCTCGTTTCCTCGGTGCTAGGCTGGCTAAGCCGGCTTCACGTGGGTGCGTAGGCGCCTAGGGTGGAGCACCTCCCTCGATCCGCGGTTCCTCGCACAAAGTCAACAAAAGAGAAGGTTAGACAGCTCAATAGATATATCAAAAATAAAAGAGCAAAAATAAGCAAAAATAAAAACCGCGAAATAGACAATCAAATCACAATCACAAACAAGACCGAACTAAGCGCTGTTGCTCCCCGGCAATGGCGCCATTTGATTTAGCGAGAAATAGGGCGGTCTTAAGTTCAACACAAAGCGTGAACTCAGTCGGTGTATCGACCACTCTAAATCTGGACTAAAATCAACAATTAACCCACACTAAAGATCAATAAATTAGAAATAATGTGGAGTTAAAATTTATTTTTAACTCTGCACAAATGGTTTATAGTGACAAGTATGCAGAGAGTTCGAACACAGGGAGCAAACAGGGTAGTTCAAAATAATGTGCTCAAGTGTGTGTGTTGTCTGATGTGTCTACACTAAGCAAGCAATCAAAGGAAATTTTTTGTGGGTTTTTAATTTTTAATATTTTTTTAATTTAATTTTTAATTTTGTATTTTGATTTTTAATTTTTGATTTTTATAATTTTATATTTTATATTTTTTTAATTTTCAATATTGGAAAATAAAGACAATGTAATGAAAGGCAAGATAAAATAGTTATAAAAATAAGCAAAAATAACCAAAAATTCAGAAATAAAGTGTTTTTGATATTTTTAGGATTTTTTTCTATTTTTGTGATTTTTAAGGATTTTTCAAGGTGTTTTTGGTATTTTTAATTACTGAAATAAGTCAAATCAGTGAAATAGATGCTGGCTGTGAGTAAAATGGGATTTAAAAATAGCAACCAGTACTCAAAATTTTTCAAAATAATTTTCAAATAAAGCTACTGAAAAATGCAACAAACAGGAGTTGAGTTTGTATTTTTTGGAGTTTTCCTTGATTTTATATATTTTTTTGAAGTTTTAGAGTGTTTTTAAATTTTTATTGTTTTTGTAATTTTTCGAAGTGTTTTAATATTTTTTAGCATTTTCTAAACTAGACAGTACACAAAAAGCATGTTTTTGATTTTTAATAAATATAAAAATAAAATAAAATAAAAAACTAAATTAATAGCGTGGAAGCATAGGTGCACAGGAGCTTAAGTTTAAAATTTCAGAAATTTTGGGATTCAAATGATACCCTAATTAAGTCATGCAAGCATACAAAAATTAAAGGTCTAGCAGGGACCTTTCTGCAAAAATACAAAACTATGGGGGCACACCTGCAATTGTCGCGCAAAATTACTATTGAATTAAATACTTTTGGGACAAATAACAAACCAAAAAGCTGCAAGGGCTTCCTCACAAAATCTCCAAGGCGCACGTGCGTTACACGCGCGCCTGGCGGGGGCACAAATGCAATATCACAAAAATGCAAGGAGTAGAATGTAAAATAACCAGAACTTTAATACTGCCGATGAAAGTTTATAGACTGAAAAGAAATAATAGGACCCTGGAGGGTCTCTCTGCAAAATGCCCTGTCCCCTCACGCGCACAAGCACGTGAGGTGACGTGGCGAGGGACCTAAGCGTAAATGCGAGAACGTTGGGGGCCTAAAAGTAAATATTACAAAAAGATTAACGCCGCAAATGAATGTTTCGAGGTTATTTAATAAATACAGAAACAAGTCGGGTTTATGGCGCAAAATACCCAACTTAGGCGCGATCGTACGGTGGATGCGCGCCCACAAGGCCACGTGTCGCAGCGAGAACGGTCGATACCCCTTGGGTTATAACGGTCCAGATCAGATGATGGATGGGGCGATCGACGTCTAGCAGGGCTCGCATCTGACGGCAGCTGTGCCTCCTGGGAGACCCTCAAAATCCAACGGCAAAGGAGCTCCTTCGATGAACTGGGAAGAACAAGCGGCGGACTGAGCTTCCCAAGCTCCGATCTCCTTCCTCCGTTGTCCGGCAAAGCTTCAAAAAGTGTCCCCGAGCTCCTGTGGATGTCCTGAAGGTCCTGGAGGCGGCAAAAAGGGTCGGCACCCCTCGGAACCACCCCACGACGTCGCGGTAGCGGGAAAGCTTCAGGAGGGTCCGACGACCTTCAAAATCCTCTCCAGGTGTGCATTCACGCTTTGTACCTGCAAAACGTTGTTAAGGAGGGCGAGGGCAAAGTGCCTCGCCCCTCCTGGCGGCTGGAGAAGGCGGAAAGCAACGAGATGAAACTCGCCGGAGCGAACTCCGGCGAGGGAGGGCTGGCGGTGATTAGATGGGTGATACTCGAGATGGACGGGTGGAAGATGATCCTACCTCTACCAGAAACATAAAGAAAGCAAGAAAAAGAAGAGAAAACAGTATCTCGAGCCCAGAATGGCGAGATGGGACCTCGACGGCGGCGACCACCGGAGGTGATGTGGAACACGCTTCAGACCACCGCCACACCTCAACGAAGAGCTCGGATCAATCCCCTGTCACCGGAGATCACAAGCTGCAGCTCGGAGGTCTTGGCTAGGCCCAATTGCGGTTCAAAGTCAAATGGGAAGAAGGGGCGCGGTTTTGAACATGGTTGGACACGGCTCGGAGATTGAGGGAGAACGGGCAACATGATGGCCCTCTGCCCGAGGAGGAAGGTCGGCGAGGTAAAGGGATGGTAGGGGAGCAGCTTTGCAGAAGGGCTTGAGCTCAAAGGATGAAAGGGGAGCCCACGAAAAACCCAAGAAAACGGGTGCTCGAGACGGTCCAGGAGGCTAAGACCTGGGGTCAGGAAGTTGACCCCCGGTCAACGGATGGCGTGGCCTGATTGGGCCACGTCATCCGCAAAAAGACAAAAACGTAAATAAAACTTTGTAAATTGAATTAAAAATAATAAATGATTTAATTAATTTTAGGTTATTTAATGAAAAATGTTTATTTTTTTATAAATTATTTTCTAGTGATTTTTATTTATTTTTTGAGGTATATTTTTACAAGTTTGCTTTTTAGCCCTTTATAGGTATATTATCTATATAGTTTATTAATTTATTTTTATTTTGTGTATTTTATCTTTATTATTTTCATTTCTTATTTTCTAAAATTATGAAATACTTTTATCTACACAAATATATTTTTATTTACTTTTTCTGATATGTTTTATATATTTAATAAAATACAAGTATGTTTTGTATAGGTATATGTATAGGCAGTATACCTATGTATTCTTTATACAAGTATTTTTATTTTGTATTTTATTTGCATTTTTACTCTAATTTTAATGCACATATATATTATAAGTAATATTTACATAATTATAAAAATATAAAAATGAATAAATAATGAATAAAGAATAAATTGAATATTTTATTCAGTACAAGTATACAATTGGGGTCCAAAACTCAACTTTCAAACCGTCGCTCCGCCAAATGCGAAACCGCCGCCATTAAATAGATTATTTTATTCTATATACAATTAAAGGTGAGTATGCTGCATTTGGAGTTGTCAGTTGTGAGATACGGGTCTGGGAAGTTGGGTTTCTGGATTTTTATTCAGACCATAACTTTTTATCTGTTCATTATTTTTCTGTGAAATAAATTTTTTTTTTAAAAAAATTATCTACTACTTTCATGTACAAAGTTTCTTTATTTGATGTATAAAAAGTGGAACTAAAAATAAGTCCCAAAATGAATAAAGAATGAATAGAATGGATAGGTATTTTATCTGTATTTCTGACCTTATCTCCCCCTACTTTATTCCTGGTCGACCTATTCATCAAGATGCCTAGGTCTCAGGAGTTTTGGGTCATAAAATATTTACAATATTTTATTCTTTTTCTTTTCTTTATTTATTCTATAATTTTGGCCTTAATTACAATATTTTATACACTATTGTGATGCACATGCATGGATGCTAAGATGGTGATTTTAATGCTATTTACAGGCATTTGCTAGGGTTTTTGGTGCCAAAATGATAGAATAAAGATGATGAAATGTGGATTCATCACCAGGGCATCACGCAGATGGAGCAGATGGCACAGACTCTGAGCGACATGAAAACCCAGCTCATGTGTCTCCAGGAGGCACAGACGGCTTCCCAGCCCCGACTTCAGTCGCGAGGCGATACCGGCGGCAGCAGCAGCTCGTCCCAGTGCTCCAGCTCCTTTCAACAGCCTAAACAGGTTCATCTTGTACAGGCGGAGCCGTACCAGCCGCAGCAGCCCTCTTACCAGTCACCACCATCTCTAGACCTGCAGATGGTGGTATACCAGCCGGATCAGCCTCTGGCAGTACTCCCGCCAGCCCAGTACGACGCAGAGCCGTTGATGGATGTCAACAGGATTTGGTATGACCGTCCCCAGCCTGGGATCCGACGAGACCATCCCGGATTCAGGTGGGGGAGTGGAGGTACCCAGCCCCAGCAGCAGTCATCCGGTCAGGGAGGGCAGTATAGCCAGCAGAGGGATCACCAGCAGCAGCAGCCCCCAGCCTACCAGCCATACCAGCAGTCGTCCTTCGTTCCTCGACCCTATCAGCAGCAGGGACAGTCTTGGAGACGTGAGCAACAGGCTCACCAGTCACAGCAGCAACATCCTTCCTCCTACCCCTCTCAGCAGCAGCAGCAGCACCAGGCCCAGCAGCCTCATCATCAGAGAGGCTACCCGTCGAGCTCCCACGAGAGCCCCACCTTGGATGACATAGCCCGCCTCCTCACGGATCAGCAGGCTACTTTTCGACGGGAGATGGACGAGTTCCGCCAGGAGATGCGGGACCTGATGAGAGGGAAGGACGCCATCCCTACACAGATAGAGCCGAATCCGAACAGCCTGAAGAGGAAATCTGAGCAGGTAGTTTCCACTGAGCATGCCACTCCTAGTGATCCATTTGATGATATGTCTTCGGATCTATTTGATGCTGATTTTGTTACACTTAGGAGCGGTAGAGCACCAGCAAGCGGCGCCTCATCTGAGCGACGACTCGAGGATCCACCCAGGGCGCCAGATGAGGAGGAGGAGAGCGGTACTGAGGCCGCACACGATGATGATGGCGGTACTGATGCCACCAAGGATGCTGATTCCACCGGCGGTACTGAGGACGCCGCTTCACCAGTTCGAGGAGGTGGTGTTGATGCCACCAGAGTAGCCGAGCCAGCCCGCGGTACTGAGGCCGCGAGACGTCCAGTAGCAGAGCCAGCCCATGGTGGTACTGAGACCACCAGTGTTTTCGTAGAGAGAGATGTTGTTTTTCCTCATGCTGATGTATCTCAGAGCACTGTTTTGAATAAAGGAAAAGGTTTAGTTTCCTCTGGTCCCACTGTGGTGATTGATGTATGTGCGGATCCGGCCATCGAGCCGTCTAGGCCTTTTCCTAGTCCTTCATCTGCGAAGGACCCTGTCATCCCCTTCCCTAGAGCCCTTCAGATGGGGAAGGGGAAGAAAAGAGAAAAAGACCCAAAAAGGAGAGAGCAGGAGGAGTTCAGCCAGAGCATGATCGACAGATTTCACATACAGCTGACCCTTCAGGAGGCTTTGCAGCACATCACCCTTCTTCAGCGATCTTTGAGAGACAGGACCACAGTCAGGAGGAGGAGGAGGAACCACACTTCAGAGATTCATGTGCGTACGAAAGCCACGTGTTTCGCAATCTAGAACCGTCTGCCGGCCAAGAGGCCAGATTCAGGGGCCCCGTATGTCAGATGCCAGATTAGTGAGCAAAGGTTCGACCGGACTCTATTGGATAGCGGATCGTCTATCAACCTCCTTCCGGCAGCCCTTCTCGACCGCTTCGAGTTGGGCACTCTTCGACAGAGCAGGACAGTCCTTCAGTTTGCTGATCGATCTGTCAAGAGGCCGAAGGGGTTGTTGCGAGACGTTATCGTCACTATTCAGGGCCTGCAATTCCCCGTGGACTTCGTAGTGTTGGACATGGAGATCCCTGATTCAGTGGCCGATACCCCCATCATCCTCGGTCGTCCGTTCTTGGCCACAGCCAAGGCAGTGACTGATCATGATAGCGGGAAGGTATACTTTCGCGTCGAGGGTGAGAGTGTACAAATAGAGACGGTTGAGGACTACAGAGCCAGAGAGAGAGCATGCTCAGAGACTAGCACAGATACAGAGCAGCTGACAGATGTCGGGCTAGACATCCACCAGAACTGTGACTTTGTGATCACAGATGATGAAGCAGCATGGGCAGACCCTTCAGCACAGGCTATCCTCTCATTTCCAGACACCACTGAGGCAGAGATGACAGCAGAGGAGAGCTTGGAGAGCACATCCCTGGTCCAGGATACCACAGAGGCAGCAGAGCCGGTTCTCGACCGCGACACGGTTTCTAGTGATGGTGGTACTGAGGCCACCTTGTGTGACGGGGGTACTGATGCCACCTTGTTCGATGCAGATCCCTCGGATTCAGAGTCTGATTGAGCAGATTGTGATGACCAGATGCCAGACCTGAGTCCACCTGAGCCTACAGATGAGGAGGAGGTAGAGGCAGAGCAGATCAGAGACAGCACAGTTGAGCAGACTCCTCCAGATCCAGTTTGTGAGAGCTCGTATTCTTTCTCCCAGGCAGATTTAGCAGACTTAGCAGCATTCACGCACCTTCTTCCAAGGCCAGATTTGCCAGCACCCAGCTGTCCAGAGCTGAAGCCGCTCCCTACTTCGCTGAAGTATCGGTTCCTTGCGGGCGAACCTGAGATGTACCCAGTCATCATCTCCGCCGATCTGACTGGAGAGCAAGAATCTCGTTTGATGGGGGTTCTTGAAAAGAACCGCAAGGCAATCGGATGGAGCGTAGCAGATCTCCATGGGATTAGTCCATCATTGTGCTCCCACCATATTTATCTCGAGGAAGGGGCGAAGCCGTCGCGTGAGTTCCAGCGGCGACTGAACCCCAACCTGAGAGAGGTCGTGATGAAGGAAATATCAAAATGGTGGAGTGCAGATTTTATTTATCCCATTTCTGACTCCAAGTGGATCAGCCCCTTACATGTGGTGCCCAAGAAGACGGGCATCACGACTGTGATCAGTGAGTCAGGAGAGGAGATTGCTACACGAGTACCCACCTCTTGGAGGGTCTATGTTGACTACAGGAGACTCAACCAGGCCACCAAGAAGGACCATTTCCCCCTGCCTTTTATTGACCAGATCATTGAGAGACTGGCAGGGAAGAGCCATTATTGCTTCCTGGATGAGTACTCGGGCTACAACCAGGTGGCCATCGCTCCTGAGGATCAGGAGAAGACCACCTTTACCTGTCCCTTTGGTACATATGCCTTTCGACGCATGCCATTTGGGCTATGCAACGCCCCTGCGACTTTTCAGAGGTGCATGCTGTCGATCTTTTCGGACATGGTAGGGGAGTGTTTGGAGGTCTTCATGGATGATTTCTCGGTCTACGGCGACGGATTCGACTCCTGTCTTGACTGCCTAGACCGAGTACTCCAGCGATGTATTGAGTACCATTTGGTTCTATCTTGGGAGAAGAGTCACTTCATGGTGACTCAAGGGACGGTGCTTGGCCACATCATCTCCAACAGGGGCATGGAGGTTGATCCGGCCAAGGTTGATGTCATTAGAAAACTCGCACCACCGTCCAATTTGAGCCAGCTACGGTCATTCCTGGGGCACGTTGGATTTTTAGAGGAGATTTATTCAGGATTTCAGCAGGATTGCCCGGCCGTTGACTGACCTCTTGACGAAAGACACCGAGTTCCTTGTTGATGACAAGTGTCTTTCGTCCTTTGCGACTCTCCAGCAGTGTGTGATTGAGGCTCCTGTCCTCCAGCCGCCTGATTGGTCTCTCCCATTCGAGATCATGACGGATGCCTCCGATTTTACCGTAGGGGCAGTGCTGGGACAGAGGAGGGATGGAGTCCCCTTTGCTATTCACTACGCTAGCCGCACATTGGATTCCGCCCAGCGGAATTACACGGTCACAGAGAAGGAGATGCTAGCTGTAGTGTTTCGCCCTAGATAAGTTTCGATCTTATAACATTGGATCTAGAGTGACTTTGTACACAGATCACACCGCCATCAGGTACCTCATGGTGAAGAAGGATGCCAAAGCCAGACTCACTAGATGGATCCTTCTACTCCAGGAGTTCGACATTGAGATTAAGGATAAGCCTGGAGTCATGAATGTGGCGGCGGATCATCTCTCCCGTTTAGAGCAGCCTGAGGAGTCTGAGCAGATTGATCCCATTCGAGATACCTTCCCAGATGATGCGATCCTTGCTATCGCCTAACTCCCGTGGTATGCCGATATTGTGAACTTTCTCGTTGCTGGGAAAGTCCCACAAGATTGGCCCAGGCAGAGGCTTGAGACCTTCGTTGCGAAGGCCAAGTCCCTACCACTGGGAGGATCCCATCCTTTACCACGAAGGAGGGGATAGCGTCTGGCGTCGGTGTATTCCTCAGGAGGAACACCATAGCGTCCTCACTTACTTCCACAAGCTTGAGGCAGGAGGACATCATTCTAGGAGGAGAACGACACAGAAAGTGCTCCAATCAGGCTTGTGGTGGCCCACCCTCTTTAAGGACTCAGATGAGTTCGTGAAGAGGTGTACTGACTGTCAGAGGATGGGCACTTGTGGACAGCGTGATATGATGCCGATGCAGCCCATTCACTTCTGTGAGGTTTTTGACGCATGGGGCATCGATTTCATGGGTTCATTCCCTAAGAGTCAGGGATTTGAGTACATTCTGTTGGCCGTGGATTATGTTAGTCGTTGGGTTGAGGCCATCCCCGCCCGAGCCGCTGATGCGAGGACAGTTTGCAGATTTTTGAGGAAGCACATCATCACGCGGTTCGGGGTTCCACGAGTTCTGATTTCTGATGGGGGGTCTCATTTCATCAACGACCAGGTGAAGGCCCTTGCTAGCGAGTTCGGTATAGACCATCGTGTTGCTACACCTTACCATCCACAGACGAATGGTCTAGCCGAGATGTCGAATAGGGAGATCAAGACGATATTGCAGAAAGTCGTCTGCCCTGACCGAAAGGATTGGTCACAGCTTTTGGACTCGGTCTTATGGGCATATAGGACGTCTTTCAAGACTCCATTGGGCACATCTCCCTTTCGCCTCGTATATGGCAAGCCGTGCCATTTACCTGTTGAGCTGAGGCACAAGTCACTTTGGGCAGTTACAGATATTCTTATGGATCCAGATGGTATGGGAGACCAGAGGAGGGCAGAGTTAGCCGCCCTGGAGGAGCTTAGAGATACTGCTTTCTCAAACAGCCTACAGTATAAGGAGAGAGTGAAGGAGTGGCATGATTCTCATATCAGCCACAAGCATTTTGAGATTGGAGAAAGAGTATGGCTGTTTGATGCGAGGCTTCGTTTGTTTCCAGGGAAGCTACAGAGCAAATGGAAGGGACCCTACTTGGTCAGAAAGGTACACGACAACGGTAGCATTGATATATCCGAGTTGTCTTCTGAGAGTACCTTTCGAGTGAACGGCCAGCGGCTCAAGCCATTTCTAGATCATGAGCCGCGGGTCGTTGATCTTGCCCCTATTCATTTTGCGTGAGATGTGGTCTTTGACTCACATCTAAGGCATCTCACGCCTGAGTTTCACTGATCTTCCGCCTTGCATAGATCCAGATGTCTATATCACTACATTCTTTAGTCCCACATCCCTTTCTTCATCTTGTGATTATGCTATACTTAGGGTGCACTTTACCCTAAGTATAGGGGGGATGTGAGACCTTTGGGTATTTATTTTGTTTCTGTCTACCCCTGTTTTTGCTACCCATACTTAGGGATATTTCACCCTAAGTATAGGGGGGGCAGACCTGTACATTCTCCACTCGGTTTTTCCCTTAGTATACAGCCTGCTATACTTAGGATTACTTGATCCTAAGTATAGGGGGAAGACCCGAGACCTTCTTGACTTTTCCATTTCATTCATTCTTCTTTGTATATAGCCTTTCTTTTCACTTCCCTATACATAGCACGAGTTATGTCTTCTTCATCGCTCTTGACTCTGAGGACATCGTTCGAGCTAAGTATAGGGGTGTGTGTATATGTTTCATATATACTTTAGCCATAACTCGTACTTTGTGTGAGTGTGTTAATAAATAAAATGGCTAAAAATCACAAAAATTAAAAATTTTCATGTTCATAAACTTCTTTTATTTGCACATAAATAGCTAGTGTACAAATTATTTTTGTAAAAATGATTTCAAAAATCTTTTGTATAAAGTTTGTGTAAATATTTTCTTATCAAAATTATGTATATAGTACAAAATTTTTCCAAAATGATTTGAAAATCAAAAGTTTGCAAAAATCTTGTGTAAATTTGTGTAAATATCTTTTTGCAAAACTTGCACTTCATGCATCATTCATTCATGATTTCAAAACATTTTTCAAAAATTTTGCATGCTTGTAAACTTTGTGTAAATAGCATCTTTTTGTACATATGTATATAGTTTTTCTGGATGATAGTTGACATTTAAACTAGCCTGGAATCAAATTGAGAAATGGAGCTTGATTAAGATCTTAATCCACCTAACTTCTAAGAGGAACCTTATAGGGCTTAGGTTTAAGGCTTTTCAGGTCCATGGTGACTTAATTCTTTGAGTCCACTAGGCTATGATCACATGTCATCTCAATGAGCCTAAGTAGAGCACTTAACAACAACACATGACTCATATAGATTGTGGCTTTACTTGGACACCAGCACTATGCACCGAGCTCTCTACGGATGAGGTGGTGAGGAGGCAGTCAGCCTTGACTTGGGGTAGCATATGAGGGTAGTACTTCTAGGCGGAACCTCTCTTCTTCTTTTAGTGAAGGAAGTGCGTCTCAACTTGGTCTGGTTGCCATGAAGTCTAACGACGGGAGTTGTGGGTTGCAATAAAGCTTCAAAAGAGGGATAGTCTACTGGCTCAAGAGGAAAATCTCCTTGTACATATGCTGCACATGTATATGTTGTATAGATGCACTTGAAAAAAAAATGTGCAAAAAGTAAATAACTCCAAAAAAGTGGTGGGTCTAAGAGAAAATGATAATCCCACCGGAGTATGTGTATAGAGTGCAATAAGTAAAGCTTGGTTTCATGATCCACCTAATGTAGCTTGCAGCAGGGAGACTTGGCTACACTGGTCAAGCTCCCAAGGGTACTTGGCTACACTGGCCTTGACCCATTCTCTTCTTCCTCCTCTTCTTGAGCCGGTTGAACTTGAACATAGAAGGGATTACCCCCGCTCCCCGAGGAAAGAGTGGCCAGATTGAGGTCATAGAGTTACCTTGTTGGGGAGGGTTGTCAAGTTGCCATTTCTGAGGTAGAGAGCTTAGACCTCACATTCACAGGACAAGAAAAGATTCATGGTCTTCAGGGTTTGTGATTGATGACTTGTTCTGACCTGGAGCATTGAGGAGTCTTGGTTATAGATTAGTGGAACTTGGAGGCTGTTGAGTTTTAGACTTGAGTCCAAATAAGGTTCCGACACATTAATAATCCAAAGATCTGATCGAGCTCCATACCTTAATTTAATGAAGGCAAGTTTAATAATCAGCCTTGATCCATGTACATTCTCTTTTTCTTTTTCTTTATTTCTTTTTCACTTCTTTTTCAAATAAGTGTTTGCTAAGGGACTAGCAAAGTTAAGTATAGGGGGTGATGAATACTCATTCATCACTCTTTATTCTTATATTTTAGCTACAAAAACCTTTGCAAATGCATGTAGATATGTGTAAATACAAATAATTACCAAAAGCATGCATTGTGTAAAACCTATAATTAGCATGTTTTTGTGCAAAAATAAAAGAATAAAGATTAAAAAGAAAAAGAGGGAAATATTTAGAATAAATATTGAGCAACCTAACCCATGGGAGGGCTCAACATGGGCCTGACCGCATAAAAGCCAAAGTAGAGGGAGATAGGGGCTCATGTGTGTAAATATTTATGTAAATAAAATAAAAGTTTTTTCCTCACAAAAATAGGCTTGTAAATATTTGTATATATTTATAAATATAAAATCAATATAAAATTATAAAAATTAAAAAGAAAACAAAAAGGCCATTCCTGTACATGATCACCTTGTACATAGCTCCATCATCCTTAATTATTTCAGCCTTATAATAAAATCATTTTCCAAAATTTTTGTAAATATCCTATATTATATAGTGTAAATAAATAAAATAAAAACAATTAAAACAAAAACAAAATAAAAATAACAAAACTAAAAACACAAAATATATTGTATATATACCTATGTATAACCCTACTATGTATATACCTTATTTTATTTTGAAAAATTAATTAAAAATCACTAAAAAATAGAAAAAAAATAAAATAAAAATATTTCATGTTTTAACTTTTTGCTAAATCAGCCCCTAGCTACCCTAATTTTCACTTCTAAGATCCAGCCACGTGGCCGCTTCCTACTGGTCCTGGGATTGTTGACCGCCCGGTCAACTACCCCCCCAGGACCACTTCTCACGGGCTTAGGCGCCCGACCCGATTTCCCTAATTTCTAGCGCCTAAACCCGATTGATTCTCACCTAAACCCCGGGTCAGATCCGTCCACGACACACCCGTCACCCTCGCTGGAGCCTTCGCCTTGGGATCCGCGCTCCAGATTGCCCTACCCGCGCGCTTCTTTCCGGACCCTCCATGATATATATTCTCAGCTCCGCCACCTCGAATCTCATCTTTGGCCATTCGATTCCACCCCCTGTGAGCTCCAGCGTGCTCGTGAGAGTGACAGCTCGCGTCCGGTGCTGTTGAAGCGAGGAGAGGGAGCGTGACCACTGATCCGGCGAGCTTCGCTGCCGTTGCTCCGCCACCAGTTGGAGCTCGAGCCTCGGAGGGAGACGCTCCTCGAGGCGAAGACCCAGAGCATCCTTAGCTCATCCCCTGTCTCCTCGTCCACCCAGGTAGTCCCGTAGACCCTTCTTTTCCTTTGATTTTCCATTACGCCCAAATCGCCGCTCCGCCGTGTTTTGCCGATTCCGTCCACGACCGACCCCTAATTGATCATCGGGCTTCACCATCGCCCTCGCCTTCTTCCCGTGCACCTTCTCCATATCCCCATCCAACCCAGCTCGCACAGGAGCTGGGGATCGAGCTCCACCGTCCCCCCTTCGCCGGAGCTCGCTCACATCTCCCCATCGTTCACCGTCACTCCGCCTAACTGGGTTGAGGCAGTTTACCCTCGACCCGCGAGTCTCCTGGTTGTCTTTGCAGGTACATCCAAGCCCATCTGAGGGCTTGGACCATCAGGTCCACGAGCTTCATCTCCGTCAACCTCGCCGCAGCTCCTCAGAGCTCGGCAGGGTCATCGGAGATTGCCAGCCGCTGCGGAACAACATAGCGGAGCTTCTCCGACCTTGACGAGCAGCAGGGGAGGTCCACAGCGCACGCACGAGGCCGGCGAACTTCGCCGGCCAACTGTTCTTCCGATACCTTCCCCGACCGTCTGATCATCCTTACCCTCCAGTTCGCATCTCGACCATTCACTTGAGGAGGACCCGCCATCGTCAGATCCATCCACGAGGCGATCTGGACCGTACTAGCCGAGAGGGATAACCAACAATACCCTCAGCCACTAGATCTGACACGCGGCTACTCCTTCGCCGTTTGATGCACCCGAGGAGCGCAACATTGGACCCCCAGTTGCCTACGACCGTCCGATCACACACGTGGCGTCCATCCTGCGGTCCGCGTTAATAAAGGGTAATTTACCCTTAGGCCCCCTTTGTTATTTTATTTCGCTTTTAGTCTTGTAAATACTTAGCGTAGTTATTTAGTTTTGGGATATTTGCATAGAGGACCTCGTGCTTGTTTTTAATTGCTGTTATGCCCCTGTGTGTGGTCTGACACGTGCATCGACACGTGATCTTCTGGGCTTTTTACATTATCGACCCTGTAGTTCTTGATGTTATCAATTGAATGAAAGTTTTTAATTATTTGCATTTATACCCCTGTGCGTGATATATTTGAGCATGTGCGGATATTTTTGGGTATTTTGTGAATAGGTCCCTGGACTTTTGGTACCCGTTACCAATAAGCCCTTGGAACTTATTTTTTTCACATTTGGGTCCCTGAGTGCCCCAGGCGCGTGTGAAGCACGTGTCTCCCTGGGTTAATTGCACCAGACCCCCCAGACTTCCGGGTATTTGCACTTTGGTCCTTGTGCACTGTGCCCCTTCTTTATTTTTGGACAAAATAGCAAAATACCTCCAAATCCAACGAAAATTGGACACATGGCTCCTGCCATAGTGTAAAATTTTCAAGGATTTTTGAGGGCATTTTTGTTTTCATTTGATATTTTTTTAAAAATTCAAAAACATCTATTTTCTTCACTGTCTAACTTTAAAAATCACAAAAAATATTAAATAGTGTCTAAAAATTACAAAAAATTGTTCACTGTCTATTTTGTTGTGTTTGATTTTCTAGCCAATTTTGGCTATTTTTCATTACCGAAAACCACTAAAAATCGAAAAACACTCAAAATCTTATAAAAATTCTAGTAAATCAATTAAAAATCCAAAAATAATAAAATAGGTGCCTAAATTTTCCTTGTGTTATTCCCTTTACAGGAAAATTACCTCCCAGCTAATTTGGGGCCTTTAGATATTTTATCTAGGCCCTTTTAGCTCGGCTGGACAGTACCTACTGTTTTAGTTACTTTTTATTTTTAGAAAATTAAATAAACATCAGAAAAATCCCAAAAATTCACCAAAAACATTAAAAATTATAAAACACATAAAAACATTTTTGTTAGAATTTTTGGTTGATTTTTAGTGTATTTAATAATTTGTTGAAGTGTATAGTTCCTTAGCTTTTATTATTTTCTTAATTCATTAAAAATCCAAAAAAATATAAAACAATTAAAAACCACCAAAAATATTTTCTTCTTTTATTTTATTTCCTTTTTGACTACTTCGTAGGCCGCAAGGCCAATCCGTGCTCCTTGTGTTCGAGCCTGGTCGCTATACCAGGTTAATATAATAGCAAGACCGCTATCGCATTTTTGATTGATTTTATCTATCTTGGTGGTCTAATCTTCTTGATTGAGCCTAGCTGAGTGATTGAGGTCGCAACGACCGATTAGCTCCATTACCTTAGTCGCTCAGTACGCTCATCACTACCTCAATAGAGAAAATAAAAATTCTACACCGCCTTCCACTAGGCATGGCATGGAAAAATCATGTATTTGCATCTCACTCTTTCAACCAATACTGTCTGAATTTTTGCCTCCAAGTCACTTCCTCATTCTTGTCCTCCATGAGAATGTCAGCCATATGTCTTCTTCTCTCTTCAGCCACCACTACTGTGAGTTCCCTTTCATCCTCCAACCTATCCAACCTGCAAACCTCAACCAGAGACGTAGCCCGTATGGGTTGCCTCCGCAGCCGGTTCTCCCAGGCAAAGTCCACCAAATACCACTGTAGAGCAACAAGTTTAGTCGTCAAACAAATAATTGTCGAGCCGTGGGTTCGACACCCCTCCCAAAAAGAAGTCACCAACTAATGAAACCCATCCTCAAGCAGCCAAATCTGCTCAAACCGGAAGAAGGATCGTGGCCGAACATCCTCCCTAGAGGACAACAACAATGGCGTGTGGTCATAATGTGATATCGGCAGAGCATTCTCCCTAGCCAACGGAAAAAAGCTCATCGCATCACTCGAGAGTAGGAACCTGTCAAGGTAAGATCTCGATCTGGTGTTTCTCCATGTATATCTACATCCCGTCGCATCCACTATCTTCATCCCAAAATCCGTAAGGAGCCCTCAAAGCTCTGGTGATCCCATGTCACAACCACCGCAACCCCCAAGATGATCCTCCAGGTGAAGAGTAATATTGAAATATCTAACAATGATCCAGGGTATTGAGTGGTATCTCTCCCGAGCAAGTGCCAGCTCATCACTTTGAAAAGTTTACCTAATTGCATGGCCCATACACGTTGCTTATCACCACCCTAGTGGTATCCGCTCTATGCTTCAATACAACCGAAATAGAGTGTCTACTCACCATCTCCCCACTATCCACGGTGGATTTGCCTCCCTTCCATCCAGTGAACATACCCCCAGATGCACTAGTCAACTAAATAACCCGGAAATCTGCCAAATTGTTTCCTCCCACCTTCCATACCGACACAAAATTAGTCGAGGTTTTAGTTTCATGCAACAAGACGGCATCAGCCATCTTCTCCATGATCATTGCCTGCACCGCAGCTCTCTTTTTCCGCCTTCCCATGCCCTGCACATTCCATGATATATTATTCATTTAGTAACCAGAAGTACCCTACTTGGTGAAAAAATGCCCAGACATGCTACAAACTCCACCTCCAAGCCATCGTCCACCTACCCTTTCTCCCATGCACCCTTCCTATTCCCCAAGCCAACTTCTTCCATTCCTAGCCACCCAATATCATCTCCGCTCCCTTCAGTCACACCTTTCGATGGCCCTTCGACCGCCATCCCAGCTCCTTCCACCCTCTTGGAAATCAGGTTCCTTCTTAGAAAAAAGGCAACCCCGGCTTCCCCCACCATTTCAAGCTTCCCGTACATCTTGACTCGCCTCATCCTCTAACGATCCCTCATCCCACAACATACAAAGCTCCAACCACACCGATTCGCCAAGCCCCGTTCACCCCCTCCAGGCAACCCCACCACCAACCCAACA
This sequence comes from Ottelia alismoides, assembly GCA_037367405.1. NCBI lineage: Eukaryota > Viridiplantae > Streptophyta > Magnoliopsida > Alismatales > Hydrocharitaceae > Ottelia > Ottelia alismoides. The sequence continues at coordinate 634,872 of JAZKJV010007631.1, forward strand.
TCCCATGCAAACCAATGCACCCCAATCCTATCATAGCCACTGATGAATCTCAGATTCATCTCTCTAAATATCATTAATTAAGCTCAAATCCCTCAAAATCATTGGCATTTCTGCATTTATTCTGCATAATTAGCATTCATGCATGTTTTAAGAAGAATTGCATTTTAATAATCATTTCTGCACAAAATAAGAGCCAAAAACCCAGCAAAAAATGACCTGTAAATAGCCTAACTTCCCCAATTTTTAACTAATTCATGCTAATTCCAAATGACCCAAATCCACTTCCACTGTGTACGTATCACTAACAAGAATAAAAGAAAAATACAAAAAAAAAGTGGACCAAAAACCCAAACCCTAGTTCTAGGATTCCCAGACTAAAACCCTCGTATCTTCATCATCCAATGTCTGTTTTGATTCTACTTACATTTGAACTAATGTACATTCAATTACCTTCAAAAGCAAGACCAAGTTCAAGTGAATCGGAGCTCATATGTGAAAGTTGGGTTTTGGGCCTCTTTTGTACATTTTGTATTTTAGCAGTTTTTGACCTATTATTTTATGTACATAATTAATCCATTTTATTTTATTTTTTTCATTTGACTTCTTTGATAAAGTTTTATTAAAATGCGTAAAAATCCAAATAAAAACTGAGCTTGAAATCAAAGAAACTAATTAAGTCCAGGTCTTCACTAACTATTAGTACAAAAAATGGTCTTTTCGTGTTTTATTTTATTTCTTCTTTTTATCAATTAATAAAAAATCCAAAAAAATTATATTAGTGTGTAAATATTCATCTTCGATTTTACCATAATTTTTCCGGATTTTTTATCTGGTTTAAAAATGATAAAAAAATTATAAAACCCAAAAATCAAGGTATTTTATGTACATGGGATACCCCAAAAATATCACTTTCTGCAATTGATCGATTTTGGTTTTGGTGCCTTCAAGAAAGTTGTGGATCTCATCGAGACAAGTAATTTTCGTGAAGAAACTTTTTCGATCCGAGGTCGTTTTCTATTTCTTTTTTTATTTTTATTTGTATTTATTTTTTCAATTTTGTGGGGCTGACATGTGACAGCTCCTAGAGCTGCCACGTGTCAGCCATTTTTGAAGGATTTATTATTTCATTTTTATAAAAAATATTATAAGGTCGCACACGTGTGGGGCACGTGCCTCCTGCGCACATGCCTAGCACGTGCTTCTCGCGCCCCCTTTTGCCACCACTTGTCACCATCGTGGCCGTTCGATCTCGGCCGATTGGATGACCACTGCTCTCCTTTTCCTCGCTAATCCTTTGGAAGCTCCGTCGTGCAGTCCATCCCTGCAATTTCCGTCGGAGATTTCTCCACCGTCGGCCTCCTTCCTCTTCCGTCTCCAATCAAATCGCCACCGGCCTCCGCGTATTTCGTCACCGCCACTGTCACGATCATCACGCGATCTCTCCCCGTCGAATCCCAATCACATCTCTCTTCCCCACGATCCTCACCTACTTCTATCTCCGGCCGGTCGTCCTCCTCCTATAAAACCAACGCCACCCCGCATCGTCCCATCATCCGCTGTTCAACCCCAAGGACTCCTCCCTGGAAGTGACAGCCCGGTCGCCATCCTTCACGACGTGATCCGAGGTTCCTGAACCTCGTTACAGCCCCACCATCGAGCTATTGCGCCGCTCCGGCCACGCCGTCGACCACTCCACCTCCAGGTATACCCTCCGCTATTATGCATCTCCATCTTCCCCTGACATCGTCCTCGATCATTTCGCTCCTTCGCTTCACCCATTCTCCTCTCCTCGATCGCACACCCTGTCGCACTCCACCTTCATCTCCGACAGTCCTAGGAGCTCTACTTCCAAGAGATTCAACGACCTCTGCCTGCATCATCTCCGTCGAAGCTCTACTCCAACGCCAACCTCTTCTCTATGCGACGACATTCCAATGACAACCTCCAGGCGCTCTGGCTTCGTCTCCGACAACCGCGTCTACGTTAGAGAGGGGACTTCTTGTGAAGAAGCCCCTGGGGTCCAGATCAATAGCGCAGAAGCTCGCTAACTCATGGGTTACGTGCATCGCATGTGACCTGTTGGGTTAATTGCTGAAAACCCCCAAAGGTTGTCCTATTTGCAGAACAGTCCAGCCGACCTAAAGGTCACGTGCTTGTCACGTAACATCTTGGAAATTTTGCAAACACCTCCTTAGAGTTTCCGGTAATTATCTATTAGTCCTTTTGCATTTTATTTTTATATTTATATATTGCAGAAATACCCATATATTCCCCCTTTGTTTTGGACAGCTACATTGCATATTTTTATTATTAAAAATAGGCACTTTGTTCTACGATTAATTCTCTGCATGATAGCATATGCTTAGCATTTTTGTGATATATGGTTAATTAGTAATTAATTATTTTGTGGAGAATTGCATACTTTGCCAAATTTGTGCTCTGATTTTTTAATTAATTAATTGTTGCTCTAAAAATTGCTGTCTAAAAATTGCTGAAAATAACAGAGTGTAGAATTAATTGTGTTTAACATTGTGCCTAAAAAAGAATTGTATTTTCATGCATTATGTGTCCTATAAAACCATTTTTCATATTTTAATATTTAATTTTTAATAGGTATTAAATCTGGTAATTTCGAGGTTTAGCATTTAAAAATTCAAAAAAAATTCATCGTGCATCCAAATATCCAAAACAATTACAGTGCATTCATTTCATCATGATTACCATCTTGGCCAAGTTTCATATTTTTCAGACATTTTTTTATTAATCTTTACATTTTTGTTCCTAAAATCGGCCAGAATTGCATTTTGCATCCCTAATGGCATAAAAAATTACAAAAAAAGACCGCCTCAAAAATCATGCACAAATTTTGATAGACAAAATTCTTGGTTGTTCCTTTGCCTCCTTGTGTTCGACCTTAGGACTTGCCCAAGTGAAATAAACATAAAACCGCATCGATTAAAATTGATAAAAAAATTTTATGTGGTTATTTCTTGACTGATTCTGATTGCCCGCCTACAATGAAACGACATATTTTTAAACGAACGATAATCCAATCCACCACAATATATATTTAACACAGGTAATTCGTGATCCGTCAGATGGCGCCGCTGCTGGGGAGGCAAACGGCTTAGTTTTTTTTTGTCTAAAAAATTTTGATCGGTTTTCCGCATTTGGACAGTCTGACCCCTGAATTTTTCACTGTAAATTCCATTTTTTCTGCATTTATTTTCTTGCTTTATTTTTTATTTATTTTTGAGTCACTCTCTTACACACTCTCTCTTATTTTTCTTGCGAGGTACCTAGCGTACGTGGAGCGGTTTTTCAAGAATCGACGAATATTCACCAACATCCAAAAAGCTGCAATTAATTTAAGATCGAGTTGAGTAGTGAGAGAGCGTAGAGTCTAAGATTTTTTTCTGCAATTTTTACATTTCTCTAATTAATTACTCATTTTTAGCGGTGTCCGTTTGGACTCTCGTGTGTGTAAAAAGACCTTGAACTTTTCTGTGGTGTATCATGGCATGTTTCACTCTCCGGTGAGGGTGGGGCCCGACTTGAGTGGCGCTTAGGATAGACCTGCACATACAGCTCTTAAAGCTTCTAAATTTTAGATTGTGCTTGTAGGAACTAGGCCCACACTTCACTTTTATTGAGACGTACATTAGATCGTTAAATTTAGCCAAATTCAACTCAATTCTTTCCCGCTAATAGTACTTTCTGCTAAATGAGGTTTTCATCGGCTTGCATTCATTTAGATAATCTTTCAATTCTTGTATTGCATCCCACATGGAGATTGCGAGGATTCACAATAAGTCTTCTAACTGAGCACAAATCATAGTTTTTTGCGTGCATCGACTTTTCCTGAATTTCTCCCTCTTATTTTGTCACATAATTCTAAAGAAAATTGGGACTGGATGGTAGACGTGTATTTGTGCTCACTTAATTATTCATTGATCTTCTAATTAAAATTGGGGCTGCTAAATATAACCGATTTTAAATAACCCATAAAATCAAGAATTATTGCGGGAGAGCAACCCCGACATTGTATGCTTTTATCTTACAGCGAGGAGAGAGACACACACTAGGATAGAGCCAAGCCAGGATTTTCATATTGACTACTGATTCTATCAAAAACGATTAGCTACTTCTCAGAGAGGATCTAACGGGTAGCCGGTAAACGGTCTGGATTTCCTTAGCAGAGTGGGTGGTTTAGAGGACACTGTGTAAGGCTCCGTCCTCAAGTAACATGGGTAGCCATTTCACGGTCCGTACTTACACCCATACTGGTTGAAAGTAGGAGCAACTAGTCGTCAGAATTCAGGCCAGTCAGTAGGGAAATACAGACGCCTAACAAATCGTTTAAATGGTTTGCAAGATTTTTAATTATCACCAATTAAAAATTGACAAGATAATGGGCCGAACCCTCACGGCCTTCACCGAGTGAGTTGGTGAAACAAGGTTCTGTATTGTGTTTGATATGTGTGTAGAAACTAGATAATCATCGAAAACCACACACTTGTGCCTAGATCATGAATCGTAAGCCTCTTGATAATCTCTTGAAATCGAGAATGGAAGATTGTGGTAATTTTCATTCGGATTCCGCAAACCCTTCTCTAACCACCACAAACTTTCCAGTCTCAAAGGTTCGGAGACATTGTTACTCAGGACCACCTTGGGTTCAGAAACACCTTTCCCATGAACCCTATTCCTACAATTCCTTCTTCTTTTTGGAAGGAGGTCAAACCCATATTGTTTGTCTCTCTCCAAAACACATCGAGGAGAACTCCTACCTCGATAATGCTTGTTCGAAATATTCACTCTATTAATTCAAATCCATTATATTCTGAAGGTGAAGAAAAAGAGGAGAACTCACAAAAGATGCCTCCCAAAAAAGACCATGAAGATGAACCCAATGAAGATCCAATGCAGATGATTTTTTTGCGAGATTAGCTGCATCCGAGCAGCAACAACTTTTACTGAGGGAGCAACTAGAGCAGTTGAATGCTGCGGGAGAACCACCAATGGAAGCAACATACAATCCTGGACAATACAAAGTGAGAAATTACTTGCAGCCACCTCAGCCAGAAATCAACTATGAACTGAAACCACATTTTTTGAGTCAATTACCACAGTTCCATGGTAATGCAGCTGAAGAACCATATAAATTTTTACGTGACTTTGGAGCTGATATGTTCTAATCTGAGGCACCTGCATGTCAGCCAGGATTACATTCGTCTCACTGTAATCCCTTTCGCCTTGAAAGGGAAGGTATATTACTGGGTGAAGAATTTAGGAGTGACGGTGACCACGTATGATAGGTTCAAAAACCTATTCTTAAAAAAACTTTACCCTTTGAGTCGAACCAACCAGATGAGGACACACATCACTAGTTTCTCTCAGATGCCTAATGAACCACTCTGTGATGCTTGGGATAGACTTAAAGATCTACTACAGAAATGTCCCTGCCATGACCTGGATAACAACATCTTAGTTCAGTCACTCTACTCTGGCCTCAGCGACGAGACTCAGGGGTTGGTGAGCACTGCTTGCGGTGACAACTACACATCATGAGGAGCTGAAAACGTCTGGAAAGTAATAGAGCAAATGGCTAAGACAAGTCGCTCACAGATTGCCAGTAGGACATACATCGATTTCCTGAATACATTCCAATATAAAGGGGAGAGCAAACTGTTGCGGAAATAGCAGAGGATTTGATTCCAAACATGAACATCATCGCGGATAAGTTGACAATTGTGGATCAGATTCATAAGAGGATGAATGACATTGACAACAGAATCTCCCAGTTTCCGAAGCAAATGGAGGAACTGACTGAGAAGGTATCCAAGATGGGGATACCCACTGCACCTACGGTCCCGATCTATCGTATACATTACGTCCAAGAGTATCCAGGATCAGGACAACAACAACCATTGGTTCAGGACCAATCCTATACCCAACCTTCCCAGCAGTCACCTTCACCAGCCGAGATTGTTGAAGAAGCACCGCCTCCAACGTTCGAAGTGAACGACATCTGGTACACTCAAGACAATACCCGACATGGTAATATGGGGGACCGTCATCCTTACCAATGTCCACCCACTTTCTATAATGCCGCATTCCCACCAGATACACAGCACACTCAGAATACTGCATTATTCCAACATCCAAAGCAGCAGCAGCAACCATACAATCGCCAGAACCAGCCTCAACAATACCGTCAGCAATACCAAGCTCCAAAAAGTTACATCTCAAAACAACCATCCAACCCTCAAGAAGAACCCGTAGATATCCAGAGATAGATGCTTGAGGAAATTCGCAACTTTCGAAATGAATTACAAGATCTACGGGTTGATGTTTATCACTTGTCCCGTTGGAGAGATGAACTGACAGCCCCTGCTACAACCATTCATGCCCAAGTTCAAGTAACCCTAATAGCTTGAACAAATCTCAATATTCCTAATACAATGGCCAGGTATACTATTCAGATTTTTCTATATCTAAACATCAGATCCTTTTGTTGGACAATATCAATGCCATGTCACTTAGGAGCGGAAGGACCGTGGACGTACCTGATCGGGTACGGGAATTGGATCAAGAAGACTCGGAAGATCAACCGGAGGATACTTCTGAGAACGAAGAAGAAGGACACCTGAATTCAGCACCAGTGAAGAGCCCAGCACGCGAGAAAGGAAAAGCACCAATGGAGTCTACAGAGGACCTTGCACCTTTACTTGATGCAAAAATGCCTTTGTCACCTTTTCAGCAACATGATTTTGATTATTATCAGAAAACCAATGATTGTAATAAGAACTCCATTTCTAATAAAGATGCTCTTATTTATGACTTTGGTTCTCTATCTCCTGTCTCAAATGCTTCCATTCCTTTCCCCCATACTCTTAAGAAAGGAAAACCAAAGAAAAACATTCAAGATGATCCCGAAATGGAACAATTCTGCCAGGAAAATATCACAGTCAAAGTACCCTTTGATCAATATGTAGCCAACAATCCGACATTTCAAAAGTACTTGAAAGTGAAATGCACTCCCACCAGGGCTCGTACAAAGGAACCAAGTCAATTTGTGGAGACTCATATTTTGACTATTGCAACTACCAAATGTGTAAGAAATCGGTATTTACCAAGAAAGAAAAGGGATCTGGGTGCTCATTATGTGGAGAGTAGCATTGACGGCATTTGCGTTTGCACGCGTACTACTCGATAATGGTTCTTTGACCAATCTTCTCCCCTTAGCTTTGTATTACAAATTGAGGTTAGGTCCTCTCAGAAAATCATTATCTTTGCTACAATTTGCTGATAAATCCACTAAGAGACCTAAGGGAGAAGTAAAGAATGTAGTCATCTTGATCGAGGGTACACAATACAAAGTGGACTTCACTGTCCTTGATATGGAGACCCTGAACCATTGGAAGGAATCCCAAACCATTCTTGGAAGACCATTCTTGCGTGTCGTTAAAGCTGTATTCGATTACGGTACATGAATGATGAAATTCCGCTCTCCAGGTGGAGAGGTGGACTTGGGGGATGAAGCAAACAAAGTGGCAAAGACTGGACACCGAATTTACCACTGAATACTCAGAGATGTCAGAATGCAATCTCATTAGCACTATTGGGCCTTGGGATCAACTTCCAGAAATTTGAAGTTAAAGCCCCTCATTAGAATAAGAAATAATGCATAGTGCAGTTTGCGAGATGTTGCCATTTAGACACACAGATACCTATAAACTTGATGACATAGAAATCCTTTCGGATTTGTCAGTCCCATCTTCTTCAGGACAATCAAGAAATGTCGATGACGAGTCGGACGCGGCTTTGGTCGAATTACCGCACTACTTTTGCGATCCGACTCACCTTTCGTCAGAATTGGAAGCAAGCACATCACAGAGTGAATCACTGCCAACCAACACAGAGCCAGACTCAAAAGCCATTCAGCCAGACCTAATTGATGATTCAGACTTGCCGGAGCTGAAACCACTTCCTCCTACACTCAAGTATGCATTTCTTACAGGACCCAAAGAGAAATTTCCTGTAATCATTAGCTCATCATTAACCAAAGATCAGGAATATAGATTGCTTGAAGTTCTTGAGCGAAATCAAAAAGCCATTGGTTAGACTATGTCAGATCTCGTGGGAATCAATCTCGCTCTCTGCTCACACCAAATTTATGTTGAGGATAACATAAGACCTTCCCGTGAATTTCAAAGAAGATTAAATCCCAATCTCCGGGAATTAGTTAAGAAAGAGATAGAGAAATGGTGCAAAGCAGGGTTTATATACCCCATTTCTGGCTCCAAGTGTGTGGCTCCCCTTCATGTTGTCCCGAAGAAGTCGGGAATCCAGATGGTCACCAACGAGGAGGGGGTAGAGATCGTGACCCGAGTACCCACGTCGTGGCGTGTCTGTGTCGATTACATGCGCTAGAATGCTGCGACCAAGAAAGATTACTTTCAACTGTCATTTATTGATCATATCTTGGAAAGACTTGCAGGGAAAGCATTCTTCTATTTTCTTGATGGGTACTTGATGAATCCTCATTCATCACTCTTTATTCTTTTATTTTAGCTAAAAACCTTTGCAAAACACCATGTATATTTGTGTAAATAAAATAATTTAGTAATTAGCATGCATTGTGTAAATAATAATAATTAGCATATTTTTGTGCAAAAATAAAAGAATAAAGAAATAAAGAAAAAGAGAGAAATATTTAGAATAAATATTGAGTGACCTGAACCCAAGGGAAGGCCCCACAAGGGCCTGACCGCAAAATAAAATAAGTAGAGAGATAGGGTGACTCAACATGGTGTAAATGCCCCTCTTTATGTAAATAATTTATTTTCTAAAAATAATAATATATTTATGCTTCCCATATTTTATATATATTTGTAAAAATAAAAATAAAATAAAAATGGGAAAAAGAAAAAAAATAAATAAATAGATTCTCTCTCTTCAGTGTATATATACCATATATATAAAATAAAATACCTATTTATTTCCCCTTGTGAATAAGTAATAAAAATCCAATAAAAATCACTTTATATTCCATATTTTATGATGTAAATAAATAAAATATAAAATGGGAATAAATGTACATAAATAAAATATTAAAAATAAAAATAAAAAACACATAGGTAAATATACCTGTATATAATAATAATATAATGTAAATACGTAATTTATATTTCAAAAAAATAAATAAAAATCACTAAAAAATTCTTTGAAAATAAATAAACATTTTCCATTTTGAAAATATTTTGAAATAAAGCCATTTACTATTTTTAATTTAATTTACAAATAATTAATACATGGCGGCTCCTGATTGGTCCACGGGGAACGTTGACCCTCGGTCAACCGCCCTCTCCTGGACCACTTTGCGCGGATCTGCACCAAGGACCCGATTTCTCCCATTTTTCACGATCTGATCTGCCAACCATTTCCCTAAACCCTGGGCCCCGATTAACCTTGATTCATCCCTGATCCATGCCCGGGGATCTTCCTAGGGATCCGTGCATCAGAATGCCATGCCCGACTCCATCTTTGCCGAATCCCTACCACTATATAATGTCATCTTCTTCCTCCATTAGCCGTACCTTTGGCTCTCGTCTTCGACTCCCAGGACCTCCACCGTGTTCCTTGAGTGATAGCGAGTGAGATCGAGTGTCTGAGTGAGGATTTGGAGGTGTGCAGCCCAGATCTGGCGACCCTCGTCATCGTGCTCCGCCGCCGACGAAGCTCGAGCCTCTAGAGGCGACGCTCCATCGAGGCGAAGATCACCGGAGAACCAACGTCTCCTCCCCAGTCGACTGCGATCATCAGGTAGATCCCTTAGGCTTCATTTCGTCTTTTAGATTCGATCTTCACATCCCAGCTCCGCCGGCTCCGCCCTAGTGGCCGGAGTCCCGCCAGTCCACCTTAGCCGTATAGATCGACTCCTCGACTCATCGCCACCTTCCCTACGAGACCTAACCACCTTGAGCTAGGCCATCTAGGTCTGAATCGAGTTGGGTTCCTCCCATCACCTCCGCCGGAACCCCCCGTCGACCATCCACGTCGCTTCTCTTCCTCTTTTAGCCAATAACTTATACCGGAGCATCCCTCCGAGCAAGAGCTTCTTTTTGCAGGTCAATAAGCGCGAGAGACCCCCTTGGCAGTGCTTCTACCCTTCGTCGGAGCTGCTCCGGGTCGCTCCTCCCTTGCCGGAGGATCCGACCGTTGGGGCCTTCATCGGAGACCATCACCCAACGCGGAACACCATAGCGAGGAGAACACACCTCTCCGATCTTCCATCGGCCATCTGGATCGTCTCCGGATCGCCGGAGAAGCTCGCCCAGGAGGAGTTCTTCCTGATCCTCTCGCAGCCGTCGGATCACCCCTCTGCGCCAGTTGTTATCTCAGCCGCACGTAGCCTGCTCATGTCAGGTCGTTAGATCCATGATCTGACGGCCACGTGCGACTGATGGCACGAAATTCCGAGAGACTAAGGTAATCAGGTGTATCTAAGATGGTCGTTGCGACCTCGGTCACTCAGATGTGCCAATCAAGAAAAATCAGACCACTAATAAAGATAAAATCGATCAAAAATGCGATAGCGGACTCGCTATTGGATTAACCTGGTATAGCGACCACGGTCGAACTCAAGGAGCACGGGTTGGCCTCTCGGCCTACGAAGTAGTAAAAAGGAATAAAATAAAAGAACAAAATATTTTTTTAGTGGTTTTAATTTATTTTGTATTTTTTGGATTTTTAATGTATTAAGAAAATAAGAAAATAAAGAAACACACACTTCAACAATTTATTTAAAGCACTAAACATCAACCAAAAATTCAAACAAAAAAATTTTTATGTGTTTTATGATTTTTAATGTTTTTGATGAATTTTTGAGAATTTTCTGATGCTTATTGAATTTTCTAAAAAATCAAAAAGTGGCAGAAATCAAAGGTACTGTCCAGCCGAGTTAAAAGGGCTTAGATAAAATATCTAAAAGCCCTAAATTAGCTGGGGAGGTAATTTTCCTGTAAAGAGAATAAATCAAGGAAAATTTAGGCACCTATTTTATTATTTTTGGATTTTTGGTTTAATTATTAGAATTTTTATAAGTTTTTAGGTGTTTTTCAATTTTTAGTGGTTTTCAGTAATGAAAAATAGCCAAAATTGGCTGGAAAATCAAACACAAGAAAATGGTCAGTAGACAATTTTTTTTTGTAATTTTTAGACACTATTTAATATTTTTTTGGGGTTTTTAAAGTTAGACAGTGAAGAAAATAGAGGTTTCTTAATTTTTAAAAATAACAATTGAAAACAAAAATGTCCTCAAAAATTCTCGAAAATTTTACACCATGGAAAGAGCCATGTATCCAATTTTCGTTGGATTTGGAGGTAATTTGCTATTTTATTCAAAAATAAAGAGAGGGCACAGTGCAAAGGGACCAAAGTGCAAATACCCAAGAGTCTGGGGGGTCTGGTGCAATTTACCCAGCAAAACACGCACCACGCACATGCTTGGGGCACTTAGGGACCCAAATGCAATAGAAATAAGTCCCGAGGACTTATTGGTAACAGGTACCAAAAGCCCAAGGGCTTATCTGCAAAATACCCACTAACATCACACACATGCTCAAATAAACCACGCACAGGGGTATAAGTGCAAATAAGTAAAAACTTTCATTCAACTGTTAACATCCAGAACAACAGGGCATAAGATGCAAATATCCCAACAAACCACGTGACGAAGCACGTGTCAGACCACACACAAGGGCATAAGTGCAAAATCAACAAAGTACGGGGCCCTCTATGCAACTAACCCTAAAACTAAACAACTAAACTCAATATTTACAAGACTAAATGCTAAATGAAAGAAAAGACAGGGCCTAAGGGTAAATTACCCTTTATTATGCGGAGTGGCTGGATGGACGCCACGTGTCTGATCAAGCGGTTGAGGGCGACTGGGGGTCCAACGCTGCTCTCCTTGAATCGATCCAACGGAGGGGGGCTGGCCACGTGTGAGATCAAGCGGTCGAGAACGTCTGGGGGCCACACCCTTCTCTGGTCCAACGGCTGAGATCGCCTCTCCAAAGATCTGGCGGTGCAGGAGCCTCCTGAGATGGACGGTCTGGATCAACACTGGAGGGCTGAGGCGATCAGACGGCGACGGAGGGTGCTGGAAGAACAGGTCGCCGGCGAGACTCGCCGGCCTCTGGCGTGCGCTAGACTCCTCCTGGAAGCACTCCGAAGGTCGGAGAAGAAACGTGGTGTGCTCCCGCCTCTGCCGGTAGGCTTCGATGATCGAGCCGAGCTCCAAGGAGCTCGGGCGAGGTCGGCGGAGCTGAGCCTCCTGGCTGGATGTCGAAGGACTTCAGATGTCCTTCGTTTGACCTGCAAAGCGATCCAGAAGACTCGCGGGTCGAGGGCAAACTGCCTCGACCCGGTTAGGCGAGGTGACGGTGGTTGATAGGTCGAAATGGCGAGCTCTGGCGAAGGGGGTAGACGAAGGAGCTCGGCTCCCAGCTCCTGTGCGAGCTGGGTTGGATGGAGGGGTGAAGAAGGTGCGTCGCAGGGAGGCGGATGCGATGGTCGATTCCGATGATCGAACGGAGTGATGGGATGGTCGGAATCAGCTAGAGACGGCGGCGGTACGAATTGGGCGTAAATGGAAATCAGGGAAAAATAAAGACCTACAAGGTTACCTGGGTGGACGAAGAGACTGGGGAGGAGCTGGGGAAGCTCCTGGTCGTTGCCTCGAGGAGCGTCTCCCTCCGAGGCTCGGTGCTCACGCTGGTGGCGGAGCAGCGGCGACGTAGCTCGCCAGATCGATGGATTCTATTCCTCCCCTTGCTTCGACAGGCTCGGACGCGAGCTGCCACTCTCGCGCACTCTCTGGAGCTCACAGGTGAAGGATTCGAATGGCCAAAGATAGAGAAATGAGGTGGCGGAGCAACGGCTATATATGGCTAGGGGTCCGACTAAGAGAGGTCCGGACAAGCTTGGAAGTGCGCGGATCCCGAGGATGCGGCTCCGGCGAGGATGTCGGATGTGTCATTAAGGATTCGAACCCGGGGTTTAGGTGGTAGGCACTCGGGTTTAGCGGGGAAAAATCCGAGAAGTTGGGGACCCGCTAAGGACCCGAGTGGAGTGGTCCTGGGGGGGGTAGTTGACCGGGCGGTCAACATCCCCATGACCCAATAGAAACAGGCCACGTGGCTGGATTTTGAAGTTAAAATTAAAGGTAGCTATGGGCCGATTTAGCAAAAACTCAAAACATGAAATATTTTTAATTTATTTTTTTCTATTTTTTTGTGATTTTTAATTAATTTTTAGAAATAAAAATAAGGTACTTACATTATATGTACTATATAGGTATATGTACACTATTAGGGTTTTTAATTTTTGATTTTTAATTATTATTTTTATGCAATTTTATTCCTATTTTATATTTTATTTATTTTCATTATAAAATAAGGAATAAAAAGGTATTTTTATTTTATTTATATACATAGGTAAAATAAATACATATATACACTTATATACATGGTATATGTACAATCTATTTTTGTGTTTTTAATTTTGCTATTTTTATTTTGTTTTTTTGTTTTAATTGTTTTTATTTTATTTATTTACATTATAACACATAGAATATTTACAAAAATTTTGGAAATTAATTTTATTTATTTACAAGGTTAAATATATATGTAGGTGAGTCTATGTACAATGTGAAAGTGATAATTTTTGTTCTTTTTATTTTTCTCTTTTTATCTTGTTTTTATACTTATAAATATGTACAAGTATTTACAAGCCTATTTTTGATGAGGAAAATATTTTTATTTTATTTACCTAAATATTTACACACATGAGCCCCTATCTCCCTCTACTTTGGCTTTTATGCAGTCAGGCCCATGCTGAGCCCTCCCTTGGGTTAGGTTGCTCAATATTTATTCTAAATATTTCCCTCTTTTTCTTTTTAATCTTTATTCTTTTATTTTTGCACAAAAACATGCTAATTATAGGTTTTTACACAATGCATGCTTTTGGTAATTATTTGTATTTACACATATCTACATGCATTTGCAAAGGTTTTTGTAGCTAAAATATAAGAATAAAGAGTGATGAATGAGTATTCATCACCCCCCTATACTTAACTTTGCTAGTCCCTTAGCAAACACTTATTTGAAAAAGAAGTGAAAAAGAAAGAAAGAAAAAGAAAAAGAGAATGTACATGGATCAAGGTTGATTATTAAACTTGCCTTTATTAAATTGGGGTATGGAGCTCGATCAGATCTTTGGATTATTAATGTGTCGGAACCTTATTTGGACTTAAGTCTAAAACTCAACAGCCTCTAAGTTCCACTAATCTATAACCAAGACTCCTCAATGCTCCAGATCAGAACAAGTCATCAATCACAAACCCCGAAGACCATGAATCGTTTCTTGTCCTGTGAATGTGAGGTCTAAGCTCTCCACCTCAGAAATGGCAACTTGACAACCCTCCCCAACAAGGTAACTCTATGACCTCAATCTGGCCACTCTTTCCTCGAGGAGCGGGGTATTCCCTTCTAAGTTCAAGTTCAACCGGCTCAAGAAGAGGAGGAAGAAAAGAATGGGTCGAGGCCAGTGTAGCCAAGTACCCTTGGGAGCTTGACCAGTGTAGCCAAGTCTCCCTGCTGCAAGCTACATCAGGTGGATCATGAAACCAAGCTTTGCTTATTGCACTCTATATACATACTCCGGTGGGATTATCATTTTCTCTCAGACCCACCACTTTTTTGGAGTTATTTTCTTTTTGCACACATTTTTTTTTCAAGTGCATCTGTACAACATATACATGTGCAGCATATATACAAGGAGTTTTTCCTCTTGAGCCAGTAGACTATCCCTCTTTTGAAGCTTTATTGCAACCCACAACTCCCGTCGTTAGACCTCATGGTAACCAGACCAAGTTGAGACGCACTTCCTTCACTAAAAGAAGAAGAGAGGTTCCTCCTAGAAGTACTACCCTCATATGCTACCCCAAGTCAAGGAAGACTGCCTCCTCACCACCTCATCCGTAGAGAGCTCGGTGCATAGTGCTGGTGTCCAAGTAAAGCCATAATCTATATGAGTCATGTGTTGTTGTTAAGTGCTCTACTTAGGCTCATTGAGATGACATGTGATCATAGCCTAGTGGACTCACAGAATTAAGTCACCATGGACCTGAAAAGCCTTAAACCTAAGCCCTATAAGGTTCCTCTTAGAAGTTAGGTGGATTAAGATCTTAATCAAGCTCCATTTCTCAATTTGATTCCAGGCTAGTTTAAATGTCAACTATCATCCAGAAAAACTATATACATATGTACAAAAAGATGCTTATTTACACAAATTTTACAATCATGCAAAATTTTTGAAAAATGTTTTGAAATCATGAATGGATGATGCATGAAGTGCAAGTTTTGCAAAAAGATATTTACACACATTTACACAAGATTTTTGCAAACTTTTGATTTTTCAAAACATTTTGGAAAAATTTTGTACTATATACATAATTTTGATAAGAAAATATTTACACAATCTTTACACAAAAGATTTTTGAAATCATTTTTACAGAAAATAATTTGTACACTAGCTATTTATGTGCAAATAAAAGAAGTTTATGTACATGAAAAATTTTAATTTTTGTGATTTTTAGCCATTTTATTTATTAACACACTCACACAAAGTACGAGTTATGGCTAAAGTATATATGAAATATATACACACCCCCTATACTTAGCTCGAACGATGTCCTCAGAGTCAAGAGCGATGAAGAAGACATAACTCGTACTCGGTATAGGGAAGTGAAAAGAAAGGCTATATACAAAGAAGAAGAAACGAAATAGAAAAGTCAAGAGGGTCTCGGGTCTTCCCCCTATACTTAGGATCAAGTAATCCTAAGTATAGCAGGCTGTATACTAAGGGAAGAACCGAGTGGAGAATGTACAGGGTCTACCCCCCCTATACTTAGGGTAAGATATCCCTAAGTATAGGCAACAAAAACAGGGGTAGACAGAAACAAAAGAGATACCCGAAGGTCTCACATCCCCCCTATACTTAGGGTAAAGTGCACCCTAAGTATAGCATAATCACAAGATGAAGAAAGGGATGTGGGACTAAGGAATGTAGTGATATGGACATCTGGATCTATACAAAGCGGAAGATCAGTGAAACTCAGGCGTGAGATGCATTAGATGTGAGTCAAAGACCACATCTCACGCAAAATGAATAGGGGCAAGATCAGCGACCCGCAGCTCATGATCTAGAAATGGTTTGAGCCGCTGGCCGTTCACTTGAAAGGTACTCTCAGAAGACAACTCGGATATATCAATGCTACCGTTGTCGTGTACCTTTCTGACCAAGTAGGGTCCCTTCCAATTGCTCTGTAGCTTCCCTGGAAACAAACGTAGCCTCGCATCAAACAACCATACTCTCTGTCCAATCTCAAAATGCTTGTGGCTGATATGAGAGTCATGCCACTCCTTCACTCTCTCCTTATACTGTAGGCTGTTTGAGAAAGTTGTATCTCTAAGCTCCTCCAGGGTGGCTAACTCTGCCCTCCTCTGGTCTCCCATACCATCTGGATCCATAAGAATATCTGTAACTGGCCAAAGTGACTTGTGCCTCAGCTCTACAGGTAAATGGCACGGCTTACCATATACGAGGCGAAAGGGAGATGTGCCCAGAGGTGTCTTGAAAGACGTCCTATATGCCCACAAGACCGAGTCCCAAAGCTGTGACCAATCCTTTCGGTCAGGGCGGACGACTTTCTACAATATAGTCTTGATCTCCCTATTCGACACCTCGGCTAGACCATTCGTCTGTGGATGATAAGGTGTAGCAACACGATGGTCTATACCGAACTCGCTAGCAAGGGCCTTCACCTGGTCGTTAATGAAATGAGATCCCCCATCAGAAATCAGAACTCGTGGAACCCTGAACCGTGTGATGATGTGCTTCCTCAAAAATCTGCAAACTGTCCTCGCATCAGCGGCTCGGGCGGGGATAGCCTCAACCCAACGACTAACATAATCCACGGCCAACAGAATGTACTCAAATCCCTGACTCTTAGGGAATGGACCCATGAAATCGATGCCCCATGCGTCAAAAACCTCACAGAAGTGAATAGGCTGCATCGGCATCATATCACGCTGTCCACAAGTGCCCATCCTCTGACAGTCAGTACACCTCTTCACGAACTCATCTGAGTCCTTGAAGAGGGTAGGCCACCACAAGCCGGATTGGAGCACTTTCTGTGCCGTTCTCCTCCCAGAATGATGTCCTCCTGCCTCAAGCTTGTGGCAGTAAGTGAGGACGCTATGGTGTTCCTCCTGAGGAATACACCGACGCCAGACGCTATCCCCTCCTTCGTGGTAAAGGATGGGATCCTCCCAGTGGTAGGACTTGGCCTTCGCAAGGAAGGTCTCAAGCCTCTGCCTGGGCCAATATTGTGGGACTTTCCCAGCAACGAGAAAGTTCACAATATCGGCATACCACGGGAGTGAGGCGATAGCAAGGATCGCCTCATCCGGGAAGGTATCTCGAATGGGATCAATCTGCTCAGACTCCTCAGGCTGCTCTAAACGGGAGAGATGATCCGCCACCACATTCTTGACTCCAGGCTTATCCTTAATCTCAATGTCGAACTCCTGGAGTAGAAGGATCCATCTAGTGAGTCTGGCCTTGGCATCCTTCTTTGCCATGAGGTACCTGATGGCGGTGTAATCTGTGTACAAAGTCACTCTAGATCCAATGATATACGATCAAAACTTATCTAGGGCGAACACTACAGCTAGCATTTCCTTCTCTGTGACCGTGTAATTCCGCTGCGCGGAATCCAATGTGCGGCTAGCGTAGTGAATGGCAAATGGAACTCCATCCCTCCTCTATCCCAACACTGCCCCTACGACAAAATCGGAGGCGTCCGTCATGATCTCAAATGGGAGAGACCAATCAGGCGGCTGGAGGACAGGAGCCTCAATAACACACTGCTGGAGAGTCGCAAAGGACGAAAGACACTTGTCATCGACAAGGAACTCGGTGTCTTTCATCAAGAGATCAGTCAACGGTCGGGCAATCCTGCTGAAATCCTGAATAAAAATCCTATAAAATCCAACGTGCCCCAAGAATGACCGTAGCTGCCTCAAATTGGACGGCGGTGCGAGTTTTCTAATGACATCAACCTTGGCCGGATCAACCTCCATGCCCCTGTTGGAGATGATGTGGCCAAGCACCGTCCCTTGAGTCAACATGAAGTGACTCTTCTCCCAAGATAGAACCAAATGGAACTCAATACATCGCTGGAGTACTAGGTCTAGGCAGTCAAGACAGGAGTCGAATCCGTCGCCGTAGACCGAGAAATCGTTCATGAAGACCTCCAAACACTCCCCTACCATGTCCGAGAAGATCGACAGCATGCATCTCTGAAAAGTCGCAGGGGAATTGCATAGCCCGAATGGCATGCGTCGAATGGCATATGTACCAAAGGGACAGGTAAAGGTGGTCTTCTCCTGATCCTCAGGAGCAATGGCCACCTGGTTGTAGCCCGAGTACCCATCCGGGAAGCAATAATGGCTCTTCCCTGACAGTCTCTCAATGATCTGGTCAATAAAAGGTAGGGGGAAATGGTCCTTCTTGGTGGCCTGGTTGAGTCTCCTGTAGTCAACACAGACCCTCCAAGAGGTGGGTACTCGTGTAGCAATCTCCTCTCTCGACTCACTAATCACAGTCGTAATGCCCGTCTTCTTGGGCACCACATGCAAGGGGCTGACCCACTTGGAGTCGGAAATGGGATAAATAAAATCTGCACTCCACCATTTTGATATTTCCTTCATCGTGACCTCTCTCAAGTTGGGGTTCAGTCACCGCTGGAACTCACGCGACGGATTCGCCCCCTCCTCGAGATAAATATGGTGGGAGCATACTGATGGACTAATCCCATGGAGATCTGCTACGCTCCATCCGATTGCCTTGTGGTTCTTTTCAAGAACCACCATCAAACGGGATTCCTGCTCTCCAGTCAGATCGGCGGAGATGATGACTGGGTACATCTCAGGTTCACCCGCAAGGAACCGATACTTCAGCGAAGTAGGGAGCGGCTTTAGCTCTGGACAGCTGGGTGCTAGCAAATCTGGCTGCGGAAGGAAATGTGTCAATGATGCTAAGTCTGCCAAATCTGCCTGGGAGAAAGAAAGCGAACTCTCACAAACTGGATCTGGAGAAGGCTGCTCAACTGTACTGTCTCTGATCTGCTCTGCCTCTACCTCCTCCTCATCTGTAGGCTCAGGTGGACTCAAGTCTGGCATCTGATCATCGCAATCGGCCCAATCAGACTCTGAATCCGAGGGATCTGTATCAAACAAGGTGGCATCAGCACCACCGAAACACAAGGTGGCCTCAGCACCACCATCACTGAAAACCGTGTCGCGGTTAAGAACCGGCTCTGCTGCCTCTGTGGTATCCTGTACCAGGGCTGTGCTCTCCAGACTCTCCTCTGTTGTCATCTCTGCATCAGTGGTGTCTGGAAATGAGAGGATGGCCTGTGCTAAAGGGTCTGCCCATGCTGCCTCATCATCTGTGATCACAAAATCACAGTCCTGGTGGATGTCTGGCTCGGCGTCTATCAGCTGCTCTGAATCTGTGCTGGCCTCTGAGCGTGCTCTCTCTCTGGCTCTGTAGTCCTCAACCGTCTCTATTTGTATACTCTCGCCCTCGACGCGAAAGTATACCTTCCCGCTATCATGATCAGTCACCGCCATGGCTGTGGCCAAGAACGAACGACCGAGGATGATGGGGGTATCGGCCACTGAGTCAGGGATCTCCATGTCCAACACTACGAAGTCCACGGGGAATTTCAGGCCCTGAATCGTGACGATAACGTCTCGCAACAACCCCTTCAGCCTCTTGACAGATCGATCAGCAAACTGAAGGACTGTCCTGCTCTGTCTAAGAGTGCCCAACTCGAAGCGGTCGAGAAGGGCTGTCGGAAGGAGGTTGATAGACGATCCGCTATCCAATAGAGTCCGGTCGAACCTCTGCTCACTAATCTGGCATCTGACATACGGGGCCCCTGAATCTGGCCTCTTGGCTGGCAGACGGTTATGGATCGCGAAACACGTGGCTTTCGTCAGCACATGAATCTCTGAAGTGTGGTTCCTCCTCCTCCTCCTGACTGTGGTCCTGTCTCTCAAAGATCGCTGGAGAAGGGGGATGTGCTGCAAAGCCTCCTGAAGAGTCAGCTGTATGTGAAATCTATCGATCATGCTCTGGCTGAACTCCTCCTGCTCTCTCTTTTTTGGGTCTTTTTCTTTTTTCTTCCCCTTCCCCATCTGAAGGGCTCTAGGGAAGGGGATCACAGGGTCCTTCGCAGATGAAGGACTAGGAAAAGGCCTAGACGGCTCGACGGCCGGATCCGCACATACATCAATCACCACAGTGGGACCAGAAGAAACTAAACCTTTTCCTTTATTCAAAATAAAGTTCTGAGGTACTTCAACCGAAGGAAAAACAACATCTCTATCAAAACGAACACCGGTGGCCTCAGTACCACCACGGGCTGGCTCTGCTGCTGGACGTCTCTCGGCCTCAGTACCGCGGGCTGGCTCGGCTCCTCTAGTGGCGTCAGTACCACCTCCTCGAACTGGTGAAGCGGCGGCCTCAGTACCGCCGGTGGAATCAACATCCTTGGTGGCATCAGTACCACCGTCTTCATCATGCGCGGCATCAGTTCTGCTCTCCTCCTCCTCCTCATCTGGCGCCTTGGGTGGATCCTCGAGTCGTCTCTCAGATGAGGCACCGCCTGCTGGTGCTCTACCGCTCCTAAGTGTAACAAAATCAGCATCAAATAGATCCGAAGACATATCATCAAATGGATCACTAGGAGTGGCATGCTCAGTGGAAACTACCTGCTCAGATTTCCTCTTCAGGTTGTTCGGATTCGGCTCTATCTGTGCAGGAATGGCGGCCTTCCCTCTCACAAGGTCCCGCATCTCCTGGCGGAACTCGTCCATCTCCCGTCTGAAGGTAGCCTGCTGGTCCGTGAGGAGGCGGGCTATGTCATCCAAGGCAGGGCTCTCATGGGAGCCCGAAGGGTAGCCTCTCTGGTGTTGAGGCTGCTGGAACCGGTGCTGCTGGTAAGAGGGGGTAGGAGGAAGGATGCTGCTGCTGGTGTGGTGGGTGATCCTGCTGCTCACGTCTCCAAGACTGTCCCTGCTGCTGATAGGGACGAGGAACGAAGGATGACTGCTGATATGGCTGGTGGGCTGGGGGCTGCTGCTGATGCTGGTGATCTCTCTGCTGGCCATACTGCCCTCCCTGACCGGATGACTGCTGCTGGGGCTGGGTACCTCCACTCCCCCACCTGAATCCGGGATGGTCTCGTCGGATCCCAGGCTGGGGGCGGTCATACCAAATCCCGTTGACATCCATCAACGGCTCTGCATCGTATGGGGCTGGCGGGAGTACTGCCAGAGGCTGATCCGGCTGGTATACCACCATCTGCATGTCTGGAGATGGTGGGGACTGGTAAGAGGGCTGCTGCTGCTAGTACGGCTCCGCCTGTACAAGGTGAACCTGTCTAGGCTGCTGGAAGGAGCTGGAGCGCTGGGACGAGCTGCTGCTGCCGCCGGTGTCGCCTCGCGACTGAAGACGGGGCTGTGAAGCCGTCTGTGCCTCCTGGAGACACATGAGCTGGGTCTTCATGTCGCTCAGAGTCTGTGCCATCTGCTCCATCTGCGTGATGCTCTGGCACTGCTTCTTCTCGATCAGCTCCATCCGGTCCAACTTCTCGCTGATGATGCCCATATCCGCAGCGGACGACTCTGTCTGTGCTGCTGCAACTGCGGATGAACTGGATGGACAGCATCGACCCGTGCTATCCGCTGGTACTGCACGGGTCCTGGCTGCTGCTGGGGTCTCCCCTGTGTGTACAACCGGGTCTGGGACATCACTATGTAATTCTCGGCCATCTCCTCGTAGATGGCCCAGACCTGGTCGTGGTCCTTGGCGAAATAGGACCCGCCGCAAGAAGCATTCACCAGGCCCTAGAGCTCTGGTGTCAACCCGTTGAAGAAGCTCTGAACAAGGTTCGGCTTCGAGATGTCGTGGTGCGGGCATCGGTCCGTGAGCTCTCGGAACCTCTCCCATGCCTCGTGGAATTGCTCGTTGGGGAGCATGGAGAAGTTGCTGATCAGAGCCCTCGCTGCATTCGTCCGCCCGAGTGGATAGTACTTGTTCAAGTACTCGGTGCGGAGCTGCTCCCAGGTGTAAACAAACTTCCCCAAATGCTTCAGCCAGGTGGCTGCTCTATCTGCTAGGGAGAAGGGGAAGGCGATCATCCTGATCGTGTCCTGGTCCACCTGACGGTCGTGGACAGTGCTGCATATCATCAAGAACTCCTGGAGGTGGAGATGGGGCTCCTCTGTCGCGAGTCTGTGGAAGCGGGGTAGTAAATGCAAAGTGTTCGGGGGGAACTTGATGTCCCCCACGATCGCTGGAAGTACTACCCAGTGGTGCGTCAGCGTCGATCCAGGGTTGTGTAACTCCCGCATCGGTCTCGGTGGTCCTCCAGCCGCGGCTGCGGCGGCTGCCGCTGCTGCGGCAGCTGCTGCTGCGGCTGCTGCATCCGCATCATCTGGGATCCTCGGTCCCTCTCTCCTCTGCTCTCGCTCTGCTCTCATCTGCTCCATCTCTCTCCTCATGTCGATCATGAATGCTCCCTGATCCCTCAGCTGCTGTTGGACGGTCTCTAACGAGGCGATCAGGGTGGAGTTGATCGCTCCCTGATCCAATACGAAGTGCTCAGGCTGACGGGAGAGATCCTCAGAACTGCCGGCCATGACGTCTGCAAAATCAAATGAGCCCAACTCAGGTGCTGTCAAATCCATCAATCTCTCCTCGGGCTCATGTCGCTCAGGTCCGAAAGAAAGGGGGTCGAGGGGGAACAGGGCGGAGTCGTACTCGGGCTCGGAGAGCTGGTCTTCGCTCTCGCGGGCCAACCTAGATGATCGGGTAGACGTGCCTGAAAGCGGTGCAGCCAGAGGCTGCCTAAGAGAGCGTCTACCCATCATCTTGATCTGGCGAGTAGTGCGGATGAGATCTGGAGAAACTATGATCACAATGCAAACCCCTGGTTCACCAACGCAACGCGAGCTGAAGACCGTGAAAGTTTGGTCAAATTATCTTGTCAATTTTTATTAGGTGAACACACAAGATATCAGAGCGCTTACGTGACCTGTTAGGATACCCGATGCTACCCCAACCGACTGGCCCGCACAGAAGAGTCGGTAATCGGTCGGGAATATCACCGGAGGGCTCTACCTAGGGTGCGGGTCACTCTCTCGCGCATCCAAACCATACAATGAGGGGGTTGCTCTCCCTAAGACAAATTTTTAGGGTGAGTGTCTTTTAGGGTCAATAGTTTTATCCAGTCCCAATTTTATGATTTTTCTTTTTAATATTTTTCAAATAGAAAATAAACGCCTAATGAATTTTTCGGTTCTCCTGGTTATTTAGTCCAAAACAGGGGGGAGAAGTCGAAAAAGCCGATGCGCGATGACATCAATGATGCATGCTGAGTCAGAAATGCATACCTTGCCTCCAGCACTCTACATGCAAGTGATCCGCGCAGAATTTAAAGACAGGAAATAAACTACCTAAATGATGCAGCGGGAAAAACCGAGTCCTAGATGAGCAATTTCTACACACAGAACCGTCTAATCGGTCACCGACCTCCAAGCCAAAGAGTTCGGTCTTGGCCCACCCCTCCTCTGCCCGACAAATCGGGGGTAGGAGAAAGCGCTTTACAGGGTGAGCTGCGGCACGTAGGCTACGAAGGAGATGAGTCGATTATTTTTATTAATTGATTATTAGTGAGTCCAATTAGCGTACTATAGGAACATGCAAATAGTTAAGTGTGGGGACCCTACTAATTACGGCACAAGCAAGAGAAAATCCTAAAGCTAGGGGCTCGATGAAAACCGCGTAAACACCGGAAAAGGCAGAAAAAATAAAAAGAAAACAAAATCACGTAAAAAGCCGCGAAAAACCTAAGTCCAAGAGTCCACAAGTGTCCAGTCTGAGTCCCTGTATTATTACAATAATAATAAAATAAAAGTAAAAAGTCTATCTAATCCTCTCCCACTCCACTCTCTCTCTCTTGCTCTCTCCTGCGGCTCCGTACAGAAGGGAGCCGCCTCTAAGTCCCTCGGTTGCACCGGCTTCTCGAAATCGGCCGCCTCGGTCCTCGGGCCCTCGCAAGAAAAAGGGATGAGTGGTCAGACCAATAAAAATAATCAAATAATAAGAAGAAAAATAAATGAAAGAAAATGAGGGTATATATGCAAAAATACAAAATAAAATAAACACTCAAAATAAAACAAAAACAAAAATAAAAGAAAAAGAAAATAAAATAAAATAAAACAAAAATAAAATGGAAACAAAAGTCGCGAAAAAGCCGCGAGCTCTGAAAGAGCCGCGAAAAGCCGTGAAAACAAAAATGAAAATAAAATAAAAACTACTAAGCCGTGCTCCCCGACAACGGCGCCATTCTGATGGCACGAAATTCCGAGAGACTAAGGTAATCAGGTGTATCTAAGATGGTCGTTGCGACCTCGGTCCAATCAAGAAAAATCAGACCACTAATAAAGATAAAATCGATCAAAAATGCGATAGCAGACTCGCTATTGGATTAACCTGGTATAGCGACCAGGGTCGAACTCAAGGAGCACGGGTTGGCCTCTCGGCCTACAAAGTAGTAAAAAGGAATAAAATAAAAGAACAAAATATTTTTTTAGTGGTTTTAATTTATTTTATATTTTTTGGATTTTTAATGTATTAAGAAAATAAGAAAATAAAGAAACACACACTTCAACAATTTCTTTAAAGCACTAAAAATCAACCAAAAATTCAAACAAAAATATTTTTATGTGTTTTATGATTTTTAATGTTTTTGGTGAATTTTTGAGAATTTTCTGATGCTTATTGAATTTTCTAAAAAATCAAAAAGTGGCAGAAATCAAAGGTATTGTCCAGCCGAGCTAAAAGGGCTTAGATAAAATATCTAAAAGCCCTAAATTAGCTGGGAGGTAATTTTCCTGTACAGAGAATAAATCAAGGAAAATTTAGGCACCTATTTTATTATTTTTGGATTTTTGGTTTAATTATTAGAATTTTTATAAATTTTAAGGTGTTTTTCATTTTTTAGTGGTTTTCAGTAATGAAAAATAGCCAAAATTGGCTGGAAAATCAAACACAACAAAATGGACAGTAGACAATTTTTTTTGTAATTTTTAGACACTATTTAATATTTTTTTGGGGTTTTTAAAGTTAGAGAGTGAAGAAAATAGAGGTTTTTGAATTTTTAAAAATAACAAATGAAAACAAAAATGTCCTAAAAAATGCTCGAAAATTTTACACCATGGCAGGAGCCATATATCCCATTTTCGTTGGATTTGGAGGTAATTTGCTATTTTATTCAAAAATAAAGAGAGGGCATAGTGCACAGGGACCAAAGTGCAAATACCCAAGAGTCTGGGGGGTCTGGTGCAATTTACCCAGCAAAACACGCACCACGCGCGTGCCTGGGGCACTCAGGGACCCAAATGCAATAAAAATAAGTCCCGAGGACTTATTGATAACAGGTACCAAAAGCCCAAGGGCTTATCTGCAAAATACCCACAAACATCACGCACATGCTCAAATAAACCACGCACAGGGGTATAAGTGCAAATAAGTAAAAACATTCATTCAACTGTTAACATCCAGAACAACATGGCATAAGATGCAAATATCCCAACAAACCACGTGACGAAGCACGTGTCAGACCACACACAAGGGCATAAGTGCAAAATCAACAAAGTATGGGGTCCTCTATGCAAATAACCCTAAAACTAAACAACTAAACTCAATATTTACAAGACTAAACGCTAAATGAAAGAAAAGACAGGGCCTAAGGGTAAATTACCCTTTATTATGCGGAGCGGCTGGATGGACGCCACGTGTCTGATCAAGCGGTTGAGGGCGACTGGGGGTCCAACGCTGCTCTCCTCGGATCGATCCAACGGAGGGGGGCTGACCACGTGTGAGATCAAGCGGTCGAGAACGTCTGGGGGCCACACCCTTCTCTGGTCCAACGGCTGAGATCGCCTCTCCAAAGATCTGGCGGTGCAGGAGCCTCCTGAGATGGACGGTCTGGATCAACACTGGAGGGCTGAGGCGATCAGACGGCGACGGAGGGTGATGGAAGAACAGGTCGCCGGCGAGACTCGCCGGCCTCTGGCGTGCGCTAGACTCCTCCTGGAAGCACTCTGAAGGTCGGAGAAGAAACGTGGTGTGCTCCCGCGTCTGCTGGTAGGCTCCGATGATCGAGCCGAGCTCCGAGGAGCTCAGGCGAGGTCGGCGAAGCTGAGCCTCCAGGCTGGATGTCGAAGGACTTTAGATGTCCTTCGTTTGACCTGCAAAGCGATCCAGAAGACTCGCGGGTCGAGGGCAAACTGCCTCGACCCGGTTAGGCGAGGTGACGGTGGTTGATGGGTCGAAATGGCGAGCTCCGGCGAAGGGGGTAGACGGAGGAGCTCGGCTCCCAGCTCCTGTGCGAGCTGGGTTGGATGGAGGGGTGAAGAAGGCGCGTCGCAGGGAGGCGGATGCGATGGTCGATTCCGATGATCGAACGGAGTGATGGGATGGTCGGAATCAGCTAGAGACGGCGGTGGTACGAATTGGGCGTAAATGGAAATCAGGGAAAAATAAAGACCTACAAGGTTACCTGGGTGGACGAAGAGACTGGGGAGGAGCTGGGGAAGCTCCTGGTCGTTGCCTCGAGGAGCGTCTCCCTCCGAGGCTCGGTGCTCACACTGGTGGCGGAGCAGCGGCGACGTAGCTCGCCGGATCGATGGATTCTATTCCTCCCCTCGCTTCGACAGGCTCGGACGCGAGCTGTCACTCTCGCGCACTCTCTGGAGGTCACAGGTGAAGGATTTGAATGGCCAAAGATAGAGAAATGAGGTGGCGGAGCAACGGCTATATATGGCTAGGGGTCCGGCTAAGAGAGGTCCGGACAAGCTTGGAAGTGCGCGGATCCCGAGGATGTGGCTCCGGCGAGGATGTCGGATGTGTCATTAAGGATTCGGACCCGGGGTTTAGGTGGTAGGCACTCGGGTTTAGCGGGGAAAAATCCGAGAAGTTGGGGACCCGCTAAGGACCCGAGTGGAGTGGTCCTGGGGGGGGGGTAGTTGACCGGGCGGTCAACATCCCCAGGACCCAATAGAAACAGGCCACGTGGCTGGATTTTGAAGTTAAAATTAAGGGTAGCTATGGGCCGATTTAGCAAAAACTCAAAACATGAAATATTTTTAATTTATTTTTTTCTATTTTTGTGATTTTTAATTAATTTTTAGAAATAAAAATAAGGTACTTACACTATACGTACTATATAGGTATATGTACACTATTAGGGTTTTTAATTTTTGATTTTTAATTATTATTTTTATGCAATTTTATTCCTATTTTATATTTTATTTATTTTCATTATAAAATAAGGAATAAAAAGGTATTTTTATTTTATTTACATACATAGGTAAAATAAATACATATATACACTTATATACATGGTATATGTACAATCTATTTTTGTGTTTTTAATTTTGCTATTTTTATTTTGTTTTTTTGATTTAATTGTTTTTATTTTATTTATTTACATTATAACACATAGAATATTTACAAAAATTTTGGAAATTAATTTTATTTATTTACAAGGTTAAATAAATATGTAGGTGAGTCTATGTACAATGTGAAAGTGATAATTTTTGTTCTTTTTTATTTTTCTCTTTTTATCTTGTTTTTATAATTATAAATATGTACAAGTATTTACAAGCCTATTATTGGTGA
This sequence comes from Ottelia alismoides, assembly GCA_037367405.1. Taxonomy (NCBI): domain Eukaryota; kingdom Viridiplantae; phylum Streptophyta; class Magnoliopsida; order Alismatales; family Hydrocharitaceae; genus Ottelia; species Ottelia alismoides. The sequence goes on from JAZKJV010007631.1 coordinate 662,766, forward strand.
GGAAAATATTTTTATTTTATTTACCTAAATATTTACACACATGAGCCCCTATCTCCCTCTACTTTGGCTTTTATGCGGTCAGGCCCATGTTGAGCCCTCCCTTGGGTTAGGTTGCTCAATATTTATTCTAAATATTTCCCTCTTTTTCTTTTTAATCTTTATTCTTTTATTTTTGCAAAAAAACATGCTAATTATAGGTTTTTACACAATGCATGCTTTTGGTAATTATTTATATTTACACATATCTACATGTATTTGCAAAGGTTTTTGTAGCTAAAATATAAGAATAAAGAGTGATGAATGAGTATTCATCAGCGACCCACGTTCGCCTCTGTGCCAGAACCGTTGGATCCTCAAGAGGGCTTCATCAGGACCATGTAGTCGTCGCCATCCACAGCTCGACACCTGGCACGCACGCGCCCCTCACGCACCTCGGCTAGGTAACTTGCGCCCATACCCCTGCAGTTTTATTTAGTTTTTGTTTAGTCTATTAAATAAGTTTGCACTCTTGGGTTATTTGCATATTTGGACCTCTAGTTTAGAATATTTGCTATTGAGTCCATGCTTGTGTGAAACACGTGCTTCGACATGTGCTTTTTGGACTTTTTGCGTCTTTGATCCTATAGTTCCAAGGTGTTACAGTTTGTATATTTATTAATTATAATTACACTTTGGTCCCTGTGATTGTGAACCACGTGCCAAGCACGTGAGATTGTGGGCTATTTGCATTATCTAGGCTGGGGTTTGTGGCTGTTCTGGATTGAAGTTTAAAATTTAAAAAATTATGTTTATACCCCTGTGCGTACAGTTTCAGACATGTGCGAATTTGATGTGATTTTTGTGCCTATGCCATTATAGTTTCAAGCATATGTTCCAGTTTAGCCGTAAAACTTTGTTTTTCAAGCATATGTTCCAGTTTAGCCGTAAAACTTTGTTTTATTGCGTATAGGTCCCTGTGTGCTGTAGCCTTTTTAGAGGTTGAATAAAATACCAAATTAAATCCAAATCTAGTGAAATTTGGAAAAGTGGCCCCTACCACTAAGTAAAAATTTCACTCAATTTTTGGGACATTATTGTTGCTTTTTATTATTTTTAAAAAAATAAAAAACCATCATTTTTGCTACTGGTTGAAATATAAAATCAACTAAAAAAATAAAAATTCATCTAAAAATTCTAAAAAAATAGGAATCGTTTGTTTTGTGGTTTTTAAGTTTCTATCCCATTTTTGTGTCGTTTGGATTTATAAAACCCATAAAAATTTAAAAAACCCTAAAAATCTTATAAAATTTATTAAAAATTATATAAAAATAAAAAATATGCAATTTCAGTTTTTGTAGTTTAGTTTTTATTTTTATTTTTCACAAAAATTGTCCTCAAATTTTTATAGGCTAATTAGTTATTTTTAATTAGCCTTTCAAATCTGATTGCACATTACTTCACTATTTTTTCCTTTTTGATTTTTATAAAATCAAATAAAAATATAAAATTCTCAGAAAATCATCAAAAATACCTAAAAATATAAAAAACAAGAAGTAATTTTCTTTGATTTTTCTAGCTTTATTTGTGATGTTTGATAAATAGTTGTTTGTGTGTTTTTCCTTTATTTTTATATTTTCATTCTTATTAAAAATATAAAAAAATTCAAAATGTTTAGAAATCCACCAAAAATAATTCTTTTTATTTTATTTCATTTCAGACTACTTCGTAGGCCATCTCGGCCAATTCGTGCTCTTTGTGTCTGACCCTGGTCGCTATACCAGGTTAAATAAATAGCGAGGACCGTTGTTGCTTTTATTGATTTATTCTCTTATTTTGGTGGTCTCTGATATTTTTCTTGTTGAGCTGAGCTGCGAGATCCTGGTCGCAACGACCCTGGAGTGTTTTTATACCTTCATCCGAGTCTTGGTCACATTTCCAGCTCATCAGTACTCTGGCTACAATCAAGTAGCCATCACTCTCGAGGATCAGGAAAAGACCACATTTACATGTCCTCTCGGCACTTACGCATTCAAGCGCATGCCTTTCAGGATTTGTAATGCCTCATGCACATTTCAGATGTGCATGACTGCCGTATTTGCCGAAATGGTTGGTGATTTCCTGGAAGTCTTCATGGATGACTTCTCAATCCATGGTGATTCATACAATACATGTTTAGCGTACTTGGACCGAGTCCTCAAGAGATGTAGTGAGGTTAATTTGGTACTCTCCTAGGAGAAAAGTCATTTTATTGTGACAGAGGGTATTGTGTTGGGACACGTCATCTCCAAAAAGGGAATGGAGGTCGACCCTGCTAAGGTGGATGTCATCAAGAAACTTGAGCCACCAACCAACGTCAAGTCAGTAAGGTCCTTCTTAGGGCATGTTGGATTTTATCGAAGGTTTATTCCTGATTTTTCAAAGATCGCCCGCCCACTGACCGAGCTCTTAGGAAAAGACACCGAGTTTATTGTAAATCATAAGTGTCTAGAGGCCTTCGAGCTCCTGAAAAAGAAAATATGTGAATCATCGATATTACAAGCTCCCGACTGGTCTCTTCCCTTTGATATCATGACTGATGCATCAGATTTTGCTGTCGGGGCTGTGTTTGGACAAAGACAATATGGGATACCTTATGCGATTCATTACGCAAGCAAAGTTTTGGATCCTGCACAGAGAATTTACACGGTCACTGAAAAGGAAATGCTCGCAGTAGTTTGGGCCCTTGAAAAATTTAGATCATACATATTGGGATCCAAGGTGACGATTTTCACTGATCACACGATAATTAGATATCTAATGGAGAAAAAGGATGCGAAGGCACGGCTTTTGAGATGGATTCTATTAATCCAGGAATTTAATTTGGAGATCAAGGATAAACCTGGAATAAAGCATGTTGTTGCTGATCACCTTTCCCGAATTGAGCAAAATGATTATTCTGAAACTGGACCAATTAAAGAGACTTTTCCAGATGAGTCAGTTTGCGTCACTGACTCAGTCCCATGGTACTCCAACATAGTGAACTATCTTGTCTCCAAGAAAGTTCCCTTTGGTAAGACCAAGAGAATAATTGATCGATTGAAGTCTGATTTAAGAAAATACCATTGGGACGATCCTTTCCTTTTCTATGAAGGACGGGATTGCGTCTGGCGAATATGTATTCCTCAGGAGGAATACGAGAGTGTCCTCACACATTGTCATTCTCTTGAGGCTGGAGGACACCATTCGGGAAAGAGAACCACACACAAGGTACTCCAATGTGGATTTTACTGGCAGACCTTATTTCGAGATGCTAATGATTTTGTATGGTCATGCCCGATTTGTCAAAGAATGGGAGGGACTGTTTGTTATAGAGATGAAATGCCCATGCAACCAATGATTTTCTGTGATGTTTTCGATGCATGGGGGATTGACTTTATGTGTCCTTTTCCCAATAGCCTTGGATTTGAGTACATCTTGTTAGCGGTTGATTATTTATCGAGATGGGTAGAGGTTATTCCAACCCGAACCGCAGACAGCAAAGTGATTTGTAAGTTTATCAAGGATAATATCATTGCAAGGTTCGGGGTACCAAAAATATTGATTTCGGATGGGGGTAGCCACTTTGTGAATAAGGAAATGAGATCTTGGCTAAGGAATATAAATTTGAGCATAGATTAGCCAACCCATATCACCCAGAATCTAATGGCATGACAGAGGTTTCTAATAGAGAGGTGAAGGGTATTCTTCATAAGTTGGTTCGTCCAGATATGAAGAACTGGTCTAAACTATTGGACCAGGTTCTGTGGGCCTATAGGACAGCCTACAAGACCCCACTCGATACTTCACCATTTAGGATGATCTATGGCAAGCCATGCCATTTACCAGCAGAGCTAATTCACAAATCAGAATGGGCGATCAAAAATTTGAATTGGAGTTGTCACCTTGGGAAATTATGTCGGGATTTAAATCTAAATGAGCTAATTGAAATCCGAAACCGGACATATGACAACATTATGATCTATAAGGACAAGGTCAAGAGATGGCAAGACAGACACATTAGACATAAAACCTTTGTCCATGGGCAAAAGTATGGTTGTTCAATGCTCGGTTGAAGATTTTTCACAGAAAATTCAAATCAAAATGGTCAGGTCCTTACATTGTCATCGATGTGCATACCAATGGAAGTGTGGATATTGTCGAACTCAAAGATGATGCACAACCTTTCTTAGTGAATGGGAAATTGCTGAAGCCATATATAGAATCATCCAAAGAGCAGACAAGTCAAGGTGAGGTCATCTACTTCATGCAGAACGAGCACATTGAAGACTCATCAGCTCACCCTCCCTCCTGACCCCATCTGTCTCCTTGTACATCTTCTTCCTCTACTTAGGCCACGGCCTATGTATAGGGGGGGAGGGGACCGATGCCATCTGTATATACCATTTCCCTCATCAAACTCCTTCTCACAATCGCCTCATTTCCACCCTTCTTCCTTACTTAGGCTGACCAGAGCCTAAGTATAGGGGGAATCGATGCTCATCTGTATATACTCTCCTCCTTCACATATCCCGATCGCCTCATTTTTTCGCTCTTCTTCTATATTTAGAATGTTTACTGTCTAAGTATAGGGGGCAGACCAATCTGTCTTTTTCTTTTTCACTCTCTTACGCTTAGCCCGAGCTATACCTTCTTTACACTTCTTGTGCTTTAAGGACACAACACTCGCTAAGTATAGGGGGGTCTGTATATATATTGTGTATATATATTACCAATATCTCGTACTTTCGTGCGTAAGTCTATATGTATTTACAGGGTGGGTAATTAATTTGAAAAAAAACAACAAAAAAAGAAAAAAAAAGAGTTCTGCTACTAACACTGACTGTATCCAACTCAAAATTTTTGAAAAAATGGCTTCTTATTCATTTTTGCAAAAAAAACCTAAAAAAAACCCTTTCATAAACAAAAACTTGTGTCTGCATTTCACATACCTGCACTTCATCCATCATTTCATTTATTTACATCTGTGAAAAGTCCTTGAGTTCTGAACCAAGTTATGAGCAGAAATCGAGAGTGATCTAGACTTAACCTTAATCCATCTAATTTTTAGAGGAACTTCATCGAGAAAGAGGATTATAGAAGCTCCAGGTCTATGACTTAATTCTTTGAGTTCCATATGACAATGTACAGCGTTTGACTCTTAGTGTCTAACCTGGTCTCTTCATTCTGGGTACAACTCTGGAATAAGGAATTAATTGGTACTCTCGCACTATGCACTTAGCTCAACTCATACGGGGTGTTGGAAGACTGTGTGAGTTTCTTTTTTGGTAGCGTGGAAATCTAAAGACCGGAGTCCGTGTTGAAATAAAGCTTTGGAAAAGGGATTGAAGGCTGGGCACAATTTTTTTCTAAGACCCCAAAACATGTATGGAAAAAAAGATTCTATATCCGTAGGGCCACAACAGGATCCAAGCTGAACTATCAAAATCCAAATACAAAGAAGCATTCTACCAAATAAATATCTGACCAGAAAGGTCCAAGCTTCAAGAAAACCTGCAGATCTCGGTGGAGACTCGGCTACACTGGACATCTTCGCAAGGAGAGGTGAGTGCACTGGCCACCCTCCAGTTCTTTTCTCCTTCTTCTAACTTCTCCCCCATTTCGATTGTGAACACAGTGCGATAGACCTTAGAAGGAAATACCTGACTCCTCGAGGACGATTTACTGGAGAGGAGATTTGTAAGGTAGTCCGGTATTCTGGATGGGAAGAGCTAAAACCTTTCACACACATGAGTCGATTGTTCACTATTCATAGGGTATGCTTTGGAAAGAGGATTGATCTAAGATGACTTCTGAGCCAAAACTGTGACAATGATGTGTAGAACTTGAAGGCTGTTGATTTTAAAATTCTAAGTCTCACAGAATTTCCGCCAAACTAATAATCCAAAGGTCGAGTCTAGTTCCATTCTCACCTTTAGCTCGTGGTCTTGGTATGGAACCCAATCCCATTTCACTTCATGGCATTTCTTTTGATGCTCAGGGTTGAGCATGGTTCATGTATAGGGGGATGATGATTCTCAAATTCATCACTCTAAATATCATTAATTAAGCTCAAATCCCTCAAAATCATTGTCATTTCTGCATTATTATGCATAATTAGCATTCATGCATGTTTTAATAAGAATTGCATTTTATCACTCATTTCTGCACAAAATAAGAAGCCAAAAATCCCAGCCAAAATTGACCTGTAAATAACCTAACTTCCCCAATTTTTAGCTAATTCATGCTAACTCTGAATGACCCAAATCGACTTCCACTGTGTACATATCACTAACAAGAATAAATGAAAATAATAAAAAAATCACTAACCCAAATAAGTGGACCAAAACCCAAACCCTAGTTCTAGGATTCCCAAACTAGAACCTTCCTATCTTCCTCATCCAGTGTCTATTTTGATCCTACTCACTTTTGAACTAATGTACATTCAATTACCTTCAAAACAAGACCAAGTTCAAGTGAATCGGAGCTCACATATGTGAACGTTGGGTTTTGGGCCTCTTTTGTACATTTTGTATTTTAGCGGTTCTTGACCTATTATTTTATGTACATAATTAATACATTTTATTTTATTTCTTTTTCATTTGTCTTCTTTGATTTAATTTTTTTTAAATGTGTAAAAATCCAAATCCAAACTAAGCTTGAAATTAAAGAAACTAATTAAGTCCATGTCTTCACAGACTATTTGGACAAAAATTGGTCTTTTTCGTGTTTTATTTTATTTCTTATTTTTATTAATTAATAAAAAATCCAAAAAATTAGATTAGCGTGTAAATATTTATCTTTTATTTTACCATATTTTTTCCAGATTTTTTATCAGGTTTAAAAATGACAAAAAATTATAAAATCCAAAAATCAAGGTATTCTATGTACAGGGGATACCCCAAAAATATCACTTTGTGCAATGGATCGATTTTGATTTTAGTGCCTTCATGAAAGTTGTAGATCTCATCGAGACGAGTAAATTTTGTGAAGAAACTTTTTCGATCCGAGGTTGTTTGCTATTTCTTTTCTATTTTTCTTTGTATTTATTTTTTCAAGTTTTGTGGGGTTGACATGTGGCAGCTTCTGGTGCCGCCATGTGTCAGTGATTTTTAATGATTTATTATTTTGTTTTTATATAAAAAATATTATAAGGTCACGCACATGCGGGGCACGCGCCTCCTGCGCACGTGCCCAACACGTGCTCCTCGTGCCCCTTCTGCCACCACATGTCACCATTGTGGCCGTCCGATCTCGGTCGATCGGACGGCCACTGTTCTTCATCTTCCTCCCCATTCCTTTGGAAGCTCCATCGCACCGTCCATCCCTACGATCTCCGTCGGAGATTTCTCCATTGTCGGCCTCCTTCCTCTTCCGTCTCCAATCAAATTGCCACCGACCTCCGCGTATTTCGCCGCCGCCACCATCACGATCATTACGCGATCCCCTCCCCGTCGAATCTCAATCACATCTCAGTTCACCGCGATCCCCACCTACTTCCATCTCCGGCCGGTCGTCCTCCTCCTATAAAACCAACGCCACCCCGCAACGTCCCATCATCCGACGTTCAATCCCAAGGACTCATCCCTGGAAGTGACAGCCCGATCGCCATCCTTCACGGCGTGATCCGAGGTTCTCGAACCTCATTGCAGCCCTGCCTTCGAGCTGTTGCTTTGCTCCGGCCACGCCGTCGAGCACTCCACCTCCAGGTATACCCTCTGCTACTGTGCATCACCATCTTCCCCCGACATCGTCCTCGATCATTTTGCTCCTTCGCTCAGCCCATTCTCCTCTCCTCGATCGCACACCCCGCCGCACTCCAACTTCATCTCCGGCAGTCCCATGAGCTCTACTTCCAAGAGCTTCAACAACTTCCGCCTGCATCATCTCTATCGAAACTCTGCTCCAATGGCAACCTCTTCTCTACGCGACGACATTCCAACGACAACCTCCAGGCACTCCGGCTTCGTCTTTGACAACCGCGTCCTCGAACTCAGCCCCGCCACGAGAGACTCACCACCAGAGTAACCAATAGAGCAATGCTTATCTGCCTTGGCCGAGCTTTCAACGACCTCCAGAAGCTCTGCCAACCCTTCACGTCTTCCTCTCCAACATCAAACTCCGCCCAGCCCCGATATCGTTCTCGACAACTGATGAATACTCATTCATCACTCTTTATTCTTATATTTTAGCTACAAAAACCTTTGCAAATGCATGTAGATATGTGTAAATAGAAATAATTACCAAAAGCATGCATTGTGTAAAAACCTATAATTAGCATGTTTTTGTGCAAAAATAAAAGAATAAAGATTAAAAAAGAAAAAAAGAGGGAAATATTTAGAATAAATATTGAGCAACCTAACCCAAGGGAGGGCTCAGCATGGGCCTGACAGCATAAAAGCCAAAGTAGAGGGAGATAGGGGCTCATTGGTGTAAATATTTATGTAAATATAATAAAAGTGTTTTCCTCACAAAAATAGGCTTGTAAATATTTGTATATATTTATAAATATAAAATCAAAATAAAAATTCAAAAATTAAAAAGAAAACAAAGACACCTCTTGTATAGTCATCATGTACATAGAACCACCTTTATATTTATTTAGCCTTATAAAAAAATAAAATTAATTTCTAAAATTTTTGTAAATATTCTATATTATATAATGTAAATAAATAAAATAAAAACAATTAAAACAAAAACAAAATAAAAATAACAAAATTAAAAACACGAAAATATATTATAAATATACCATGTATATAAATGTATATATTTATTTATTTCACCTATGCATATAAATAATTAAAACAAAATAAAAATACCTTTTTATTCCTTATTTTATAATATAAATAAATAAATTTAAAATGGGAATAAAATTGTATAAAAATAACAAATTAAAAAAATCAAAAATAAAAACCCTATATAGTGTACATATACCTATATATTACATATTATGTATATACCTTATTTTTATTTCGAAAAAATTGTTAAAAAATCACTAAAAAATAGAAAAAAAATAAAATAAAAATATTTCATGTTTTAACTTTTTACAAATTCGGCCATTTGCTACCTTACTTTTCAATTCCAAACTTTAGCCACGTGGCCTTCACCCATTGGCCCAGGGGGATGTTGACCGCCCGGTCAACTCCCCCCCCCAGGACCACTTCCCACGGGTCTGTTGCTCCCGACCCATCTTCTCGAATTTTTCCCATGCAGACCCAACTCCTTCTTGCCCAAACCCCGGGTCCGGATTGCTCACGTCATACCCGAGAACCTCGCCGGAGCCTTCGCCTCGGGATCCGCGTGCTACATCGCCCTACCCGCGCCCTTCTTCCCGGACCTGCCAGCATACTTAAGCTTTGCTCTGCCACCCTAATTCTCCATCTTTGGCCATTCGAATCCACCCCTGTGAGCTCCAGCGTATTCGTGAGAGTGACAGCTCGCGTTTGGTGCTGTCGAAGCGAGGAGAGGAGGCGTGTCCACTGATCCGGCGAGCTTCGCCGTCGTTGCTCCGCCACCAGCAGGAGCATCGAGCCTCGGAGGGAGACGCTCCTCGAGGCAACGACCTAGAGCTTCCTTAGCTCTTCCATAGTCTACTCATCCACCCAGGTATCCATTTCGCTCTGTCTTTTCCTTTGATTTTCATTTACGCCCAAATCGCCGCTCCGCCATGTTCCATCGATTCCGACCACCCCGTAGTTAGATTCGATCATCGGAATCCACAGATATCTTCGCCTCCTTCCGACGCACCTTCTCCATCCCTCCATCCAACCCAACTCGCACAGGAGCTGGGATTCGAGCTCCACCGTCCCCACTTCACCGGAGCTCGTCCGCTGCGACCCATCGTCCACCGCCACTCCACCTAACTGGGTCGAGGCAGTTTTCCCTCGACCCGCGAGTCTTCTGGATTGCTTTGCAGGTCGAACGAAGGCCATCTGAGGTCCTTCGACATCCAGCCAGGAGGCGCAGCTCCGCCGACCTTGCCCGAGCTCCTCAGAGCTCGGCTGGGTCATCGGAGACCCCTATCCGACGCAGAGGCCCACACCCGACCTGTTCCGATCATCAGCGCCCCGCGAGGAGGTCAGGAGCGCTCGCACTGGGCCGACGAAGTTCGCCGGCCACCTGTTCTTCCTCGACCTTCAGCCGCCGTTCGATCGTCCCTCCAGCTCCAGTCTTCATCAGGGCCGTCCATCGCAGGAGCAACCATCACCGTTCGATCTGAGGAGGAGAGATCTGGAGCGCCCGTCGTCTGCCACCATCAGATGATCCACGTGGCCTCCATCCACCCGCTTCATTAATAAAGGGTAAACTACCCTTAGGCCCTTCAGTTTATTTCATTTAGCATTTAGTCCTGTAATTAGTTCGTTTAGTTGTTTAGTTTTGGGAATATTTGCATAGAGACCCTTGTGCTTGCATCTATTGACTGATATGCCCCTGTGTGTGGTCTGACACGTGCATCGACACGTGATCTTTTGGGATTTTTACATTATCTACCCTGTAGTTCTGGTTGTTATCAACTGAATGAAAGTTTTTGTTTATTTGCATTCATACCCCTGTGCGTAGTTTAATTGAACGTGTGCGTGATTTTTTGGGTATTTTGCGAATAGGTCCCTAGACTTTTGGTACCTGTTACCAATAAGCCCCTGGAACTTATTTTTCTTACATATGGGTCCCTGAGTGCCCCAGACAGGCGCGTAGCACGTGTTTCACTGGGTTAATTGCACCAGACCCTCAGACTCTTGGGTATTTGCACTTTGGTCCCTTTGCACTGTGCCCCCTCTTTATTTTTGAATAAAATAGCAAATTACCTCCAAATCCAACGAAAATTGGACACATGGCTCCTGCCATAGTGTAAAATTTTCGAGGATTTTTGAGGACATTTTTGTTTGCATTTGATATTTTTAAAAAATAAAAAACACTTAATTTCGTTACTGTCTAAATTTTAAAACCCCAAAAAAATATTAAAACTCATTTAAAAATTCCAGAAAAATTGTCTACTGTTTGGTTTACTTAGCTTGATTTTCTAGCCAATTTTGGCTATTTTTCATTATCTAAAACACCTAAAAATTGAAAAACACCTAAAATCTTATAAAAATTCTAGTAAATCAATTAAAAATCCAAAAATAATAAAATTGGTGCCTAAATTTTCCTTGTTTTATCTTCTTTACAGAAAAATTACCTCCCAGCTAAATTAGGGGCTTTAGAAATTTTATCTAGGCCCTATTAGCTCGGCTGGACAGTACCTACTGTTTTAGCTACTTTTTGATTTTTAGAAAATTAAATAATCATAAGATAAATCTCAAAAATTGACCAAAAACACCAAAAATTATAAAACACATAAAAATATTTTTGTTAGAATTTTTGGTTGAATTTTAGTGTGTTAAATAATTTGTTGAAGTGTGTAGGTCTTTAGTCTTTATTATATTCTTAATTCATTAAAAATCCAAAAAAATATTAAATAATTAAAAACCACCAAAAATATTTTCTTCTTTTATTTTATTTTTCTTTTTGACTACTTCGTAGGCCGAGAGGCCAACCCGTGCTCCTTGTGATCGACCCTGGTCGCTATACCAGGTTAATCTAATAGCGAGACCGCTATCGCATTTTTGCTTGATTTTATCTATCTTGGTGGTCTAATTTTCTTGATCGTACGCATTTGATTGCTTGGGTCACAATGACCGTTTAGCACCTTTATCCGAGTAGTCATTTTCTGCGTCCATCAGAATGGCGCCATTGCCGGGGAGCACAGCTTAGTAGTTTTTATTTTATTTTTCGTTTTTATTTTCGCGGCTCTTTCAGAGCTCGCGGCTTTTTCGCGGCTTTTGTCTAGATTTTATTTTTGTTTTATTTTCTTTTCTTTTGTTTTATTTTTGTTTTATTTTGAGTGTTTATTTTATTTTGCATTTTTGCATATATACCCCCATTTTTATTTCCATTTATTTTTCTGTTATTATTATTTGATTATTTTGGTCTGACCACTTGTCTCTGTTTCTTGCGAGGACCCGAGGACCGCGGAGGCAACTTTCGAGGAGCCGACGCAACCGCAGGACTTGGAGGCGGCTCCTTTCTTTACGGAGCCGCAGGAGAGAGCGAGAGAGAGAGTTGAGTGGGTGAGGTGTAGATTAGATTTTATTAGATTATTATTGTAATAATACAGGTACTCAGAGACTCTTTGGACTTGGTTGACTTAGCGGGTCTGTTTCGCCGAGCACCGGTGTGCTCGGGGGACCCTTAGGAGTTTTTCGCGGCTTTTATCACGGCTTTGTTTTCTTTCCTTTTTACTGCCTTTTCCGGTGTTTACGCGGTTTTTGATCGAGCCCCTAGATTTAGGATTTTATACTTGCTTGTGCCGTAATTAGTAGGGTCCCCACACTTAATTATCTGCATGCTCCTATAGTACGCTTAATTGGACCTGCTAATAATCAATTAATAAAAATAACTGACTCATTTTCCTTCGTGGCCTACGTGCCGTAGTCTACCCTACAAAGCGCTTTCTCCTACCCCCGATTTGTCGGGCAGAGGAGGGTAGACCAAGACCGGACCTTTGGCCTGTTGGACGGTGACCAGTTAGACGGTTCTGCGAGTAGAACTTGCTCATCTAGGACTCGGTTTTTATCGCTGCACCATTTAGGTAGATTACTTTCTGTCTTTACATTTATACGCGGATCATATTGCATGTAGAGTGCTGGAGACAGGTACGCCTTTCTGACCTTGCATGCATCATTGATTTATCGTGCATCGGCTTTTTCGTCCTCTCCCCCCTGTTTTGGACTAAATAATCAGGAGAACCAAAAAATTTGTTAGGCGTTTGTTTTTTATTTGAAAAACATTAAAAAAAACCATAAAATTGGGACTGGCTAAAACTATTGACCCTAAAAGACACTCACTTTAAAAATTTGTCTTGGGGAGAGCAACCCCCTCCTTGTTTGGTTTGATTGCGCGAGAGAGTGACCCGCACCCTAGGTAGAGCCCCCCGGTGCTATTTCCAGCTGACTACCGACTCTTCCGTGCGGGTCAGTCGGTTGGGATAGTATCGGATATCCTAACAGGTCACGTAAGCGCTCTGATATCTTGTGTGTTCACCTAATAAAAATTGACAAGATAATTTGACCGAGCTTTTACGGTCTTCAGCTCGCGTTGTGTTGGTGAACCGGGGGTTTGCATTCTGATCATAGTTTTTCCAGATCTCATCCGCACTACTCGACCAGATCACGATGATGGGTAAACGCTCTCTTAGGCAGCCTCTGGCTGCACCGCTTTTGGGCACGTCTACCCAATCATCTAGGTCAGCCCGCGAGAGCCAAGACCAGTTCTCCGAGCCCGAGTACGATTCCGCCCTGTTCCCCCTCGACCCCCTTTCTTCGGATCTGAGAGATATGAGCCAGAGGAGAGAATAGCAGATTTGACAGCACCTGAGTATGGCTCATTTGATTTTGCAGACGTCATGGCCGGTAGTTCAGAGGACCGCTCCAGGACCGAGCACATTGTGATGGACCAGGGAGCGATCAACTCCACCCTGATCGCCTCGTTAGAGACAGTGCAGCAGTAGCTGAGGGACCAGGGAGCTTTCATGATTGAGATGAGGAGAGAGTTGGAGCGACTCAGAGCAGAGAGAGATCAGAGCGAGCCTGAGGACGACCCAGATGCAGAGGCACGAGCCGCAGCAGCCGCAGCCGCAGCAGCAGCCGCCGCCGCAGCGGCAGCCACCGCGGCAGGAAGGACCACCGAGACCGATGCGGGAGTTGCACAACCCCGGATCTACACTGATGCATCATTGGGTGGTGGTACCTGCTATCGTGGGGGACTTCAAGTTCCCCCCGAACACCCTGCAGATGCTTCCCCGTTTTCACAGACTTGCCACCGAGGAGCCCCATCTCCACCTCCAGGAGTTCTTGATGATCTGCAGTACTGTCCACGACCGCCATGTGGACCAGGATACGATTCGGATGATTGCCTTCCCTTTTCCCTAGCAGACAGAGCAGCCACCTGGTTGAAGCATTTGGGGAAGTTCGTCTACACCTGGGAGCAGCTCCGGCACCGAGTACTTGAACAAGTACTATCCACTCGGGCGGACGAATGCAGCGAGGGCCCTGATCAGCAACTTCTCCATGCTCCCCAACGAGCAATTCCATGAGGCCATGGGGAGAGGTTCTGTGAGCTCACAGACCGATTGCCCGCACCATGAATATCTCGAAGCCAAACCTTGTGCAGAGCTTCTTCAGCGGGTTGACACCAGAGCTCCAGGGCCTGGTGAATGCTTCTTGTGGCGGGTCATATTTCGCCAAGGATCACGACCAGGTCTGGGCCATCTTCGAGGAGATGGCCGAGAACTATATGGTGATGTCCCAGACCCGGTTGTATACACAGCACAGGCCCCAGCAGCAGCCAGGACCCGTGCTACCAGAGGATAGCACGGGTCGATGCCGGTCCATCCAGTTCATCCTCATTTGCAGCAGCACAGGTAGAGTCGTCCGCTGCGGATATGGGTATCATCAGCGAGAAGTTGGACCGCATGGAGCTGATCGAGAAGAAGCAGTGTCAGGGCATCACTCAGATGGAGCAGATGGCACAGACTCTGAGCGACATGAAGACCCAGCTCATGTGTCTCCAGGAGGCACAGACGACTTCCCAGCCCCGTCTTCAGTCGCGAGGCGATACCGGCAGCAGCAGCTCGTCCCAGCGCTCCAGCTCCTTTCAACAGCCTAGACAGGTTCACCTTGTACAGGCGGAGCAGTACCAGCAGCAGCAGCCCTCTTACCAGTCCCCACCATCTCCGGACATGCAGATGGTGGTATACCAGCCGGATCAGCCTCTGGTAGTACTCCCGCCAGCCCAGTTCGATGCCAGAGTCGTTGATGGATGTCAACGAGATATGGATGACCGTCCCCAGCCTGGGATCCGACGAGACCATCGCGGATTCAGGTAGGGGAGTCGAGGTACTCAGCCCCAGCAGCAGCCATCCGGTCAGGGAGGGCAGTATGGCCAGCAGAGGGATCACCAGCAGCAGCAGCCCCCAGCCTACCAGCCACACCAGCAGTCGTCCTTCGTTCCTCGTCCCTATCAGCAGTAGGGACAGTCTTGGAGACGTGAGCAACAGGCTCACCAGCCACACAGCAGCAGCATCCTACCTCCTACCCCTCTCAGCACCAGCAACACCAGTTCCAGCAGCCTCATCACCATAGAGGCTACCCGTCAGGCTCCCAGGAGAGCCCAGCCTTGGACGACATAGCCCGCCTCCTCACGGATCAGCAGGCTACTTTCGACGGGAGATGGACGAGTGCCGCCAGGAGATGCGGGACCTGATGAGAGGGAAGGCCGCCATCCCTGCACATATAGAGCCGAATCCGAACATCCTGAAGAGGAAATCTGAGCAGGTAGTTTCCACTGAGCATGCCACTCCTAGTGATCCATTTGATGATATGTCTTCGGATCTATTTGATGCTGATTTTGTTACACTTAGGAGCGGTAGAGCACCAGCAGGCGGCGCCTCATCCGAGCGACGCTCGAGGATCCACCCAAGGCGCCAGATGAGGAGGAGGAGAGCGGTACTGAGGCCGTACACGATGATGATGGTGGTACTGATGCCACCAAGGATGCTGATTCCATCGGCGGTACTGAGGCCGCCGCTTCACCAGTTCGAGGAGGTGGTGCTGATGCCACCAGAATTGCCGAGCCAGTCCGCGCGGTCGGGTACTGAGGCCGCAAGACGTCCAGTAGCAGAGCAAGCCCGAGGTGGTACTGAGGCCACCGGTGTTCGTTTTGATAGAGATGTTGTTTTTCCTTCTGTTGATGTATCTCAGAACACTGTTGGGAATAAAGGAAAAGGTTTAGTTTGTTCTGGTCCCACTGTGGTGATTGATGTATGTGCGGATCCGGCCGTCGAGCCTTCTAGGCCTTTTCCTAGTCCTTCATCTGAGAAGGACCCTGTGATCCCCTTCCCCTAGAGCCCTTCAGATGGGGAAGGGGAAGAAAAAAGAAAAAGACCCAAAAAAGAGAGAGCGGGAGGAGTTCAGCCAGAGCATAATCGACAGATTTCACATACAGCTGACCCTTCAGGAGGCTTTGCTGCACATCCCCCTTCTTCAGCGATCTTTGAGAGATAGGACCACAATCAGGAGGAGGAGGAGGAGGAACCATCATTCAGAGATACATGTGCTGACGAAAGCCGCGTGTTTCGCGATCCAGAACCGTCTGCCGGCCAAGAGGCCAGACTTAGGAGCCCCGTATGTCAGATGTCAGATTAGTGAGCAGAGGTTCGACCGGACTCTATTGGGATAGCGGATCGTCTATCAACCTCCTTCCGGCAGCCCCTTCTCGACCTCTTCGAGTTGGTCACTCTTCGACAGAGCAGGACAGTCCTTCAGTTTGCTGATCGATCTGTCAAGAGGCCGAAGGGGTTGTTGCGAGACGTTATCGTCACTATTCAGGGCCTGCAATTCCCCGTGGACTTCGTAGTGTTGGACATGGAGATCCCTGACTCAGTGACCGATACCCCCATCATCCTCGGTCGTCCGTTCTTGGCCACAACCAAGGCAGTGACTGATCATGATAGCGGGAAGGTATACTTTCGTGTCGAGGGCGAGAGTATACAAATAGAGACGGTCGAGGACTACAGAGCCAGAGAGAGAGCATGCTCAGAGACCAGCACAGATACAGAGCAGCTGACAGAGGCCGGGTTAGACATCCACCAGGACTGTGATTTTGTGATCACAGATGATGAGGCAGCATGGGCAGACCCTTCAGCACAGGCCATCCTCTCATTTCCAGACACCACTGAGGCAGAGATGACAGCAGAGGAGAGCTTGGAGAGCACAGCCCTGGTCCAAGATACTACAAAGGCAGCAGAGCCGGTTCTCGACCACGACACGGTTGCTAGTGACGGTGGTACTGTTGCCACCTGTTGTGCAGATCCCTCGGATTCAGAGTCTGATTGGGTAGATTGCGATGACCAGATGCCAGACCTGAGTCCACCTGAGCCTACAGATGAAGAGGAGGTAGAGGCAGAGAAGATCAGAGACAGCACAGTTGAGCAGCCTCCTCTAGATCCGGTTTGCGAGAGCTCGTATTCTTTCTCCCTGGCAGATTTGGCAGATTTAGAAGCATTCATGCATCTTCTTCCGAGGCCAGATTTGCAAGCACCCAGCTGTTCAGAGCTGAAGCCGCTCCCTACTTCGCTGAAGTATCGGTTCCTTGCGGGCGAACCTGAGATGTACCCAGTTATCATCTCCCCCGATCTGACTGGAGAGCAAGAATCCCGTTTGATGGGGGTTCTTGAAAAGAACCGCAAGGCAATCGGATGGAGCATAACAGATCTCCATGGGATTAGTCCATCAGTGTGCTCCCACCATATCTATCTCGAGGAGGGGGCGGAAGCCGTCGCGTGAGTTCCAGCGGCGACTGAACCCCGACCTGAGAGAGGTTGTGATGAAGGAAATATCAAAATGGTGGAGTGCATATTTCATTTATCCCATTTCCAACTCCAAGTGGGTCAGCCCCTTGCATGTGGTGCTCAAAGAAGACGGGCATCACGACTGTGATCAGTGAGTCGGGAGAGGAGATTGCTACACGAAGTACCCACCTCTTGGAAGGTCTGTGTTGACTACAGGAGACTCAACCAGGCCACCAAGAAGGACCATTTCCCCCTGCCTTTTATTGACCAGATCATTGAGAGACTGGCAGGGAAGAGCCACTATTGCTTCCTTGATGGGTACTGGGGCTACAACTAGGTGGCCATCGCTCCTGAGGATCAGGAGAAGACCACCTTTACCTGTCCCTTTGGTACATATGCCTTTCGACGCATGCCATTTGGGCTATGCAATGCCCCTGCGACTTTTCAGAGGTGCATGCTGTCGATATTTTCGGACATGGTAGGGGAGTGTTTGGAGGTCTTCATGGACGATTTCTCGGTCTACGGCGACGGATTTGACTCCTGTCTTGACTGCCTGGACCGAGTGCTCCAGCGATGTATTGAGTACCATTTGGTTCTATCTTGGGAGAAGAGTCACTTCATGGTGACTCAAGGGACGGTGCTTGGCCACATCATCTCCAACTGGGGCATGGAGGTTGATCCGGCCAAGGTCGATGTCATTAGAAAACTCGCACCACCGTCCAATTTGAGGCAGCTACGGTCATTCCTGGGGCACGTTGGATTTTATAGGAGATTTATTCAGGATTTCAGCAGGATTGCCCGTCCGTTGACTGACCTCTTGACGAAAGACACCGAGTTCCTTGTCGATGACAAGTGTCTTTCGTCCTTTGCGACTCTCCAGCAGTGTGTGATTGAGGCTCCTGTCCTCCAGCCGCCTGATTGGTCTCTCCCATTCGAGATCATGACGGATGCCTCCGATTTTGCCGTAGGGGCAGCGCTGGGACAGAGGAGGGATGGAGTTCCATTTGCTATCCACTACGCTAGCCGCACATTGGATTCCGCCCAGCGGAATTACACGGTCACAGAGAAGGAGATGCTAGCCGTAGTGTTCGCCCTAGATAAGTTTCGATCTTATATCATTGGATCTAGACTGACTTTGTACACAGATCACACCGCCATCAGGTACCTCATGGCAAAGAAGGATGCCAAGGCCAGACTCACTAGATGGATCCTTCTACTCTAGGAATTCGACATTGAGATCAAGGACAAGCCTGGAAGTCAAGAATGTGGTGGCGGATCATCTCTCCCGTTTAGAGCAGCCTGAGGAGTCTGAGTAGATTGATCCCATTCGAGATACCTTCCCGGATGAGGCGATCCTTGCTATCGCCTCGCTCCCGTGGTATGTCGATATTGTGAACTTTCTCGTTGCTGGGAAAGTCCCATAAGATTGGCCCAGGCAGAGGCTTGAGACCTTCCTTGCGAAGGCCAAGTCCTACCACTGGGAGGATCCCATCCTTTACAACGAAGGAGGGATAGCGTCTGGCGTCGGTGTATTCCTCAGGAGGAACACCATAGCGTCCTCACTTACTGCCACAAGCTTGAGGCAGGAGGACATCATTCTGGGAGGAGTACGGCACAGAAAGTGCTCCAATCCGGCTTGTGGTGGCCTACCCTCTTCAAGGACTCAGATGAGTTCGTGAAGAGGTGTACTGACTGTCAGAGGATGGGCACTTGTGGACAGCGTGATATGATGCCGATGCAGCCCATTCACTTCTGTGAGGTTTTTGACACATGGGGCAATCGATTTCATGGGGTCCATTCCCTAAGAGTCAGGGATTTGAGTACATTCTGTTGGGTCGTGGGATTATGTTAGTAGTTGGGGTTGAGGCTATCCA